>JAKSZT010026914.1:5061450-5496450 GCA_026826555.1 Tolypeutes matacus | reverse complement strand
CTTAACTTCAATAACATATATACACTATATCTCCCTACCTTTACATAGTTCTTGTTGCAATTACATATTTATACATTTTAGGTCCAAAACATTGATAAAACATTGATTTAACATTACTTTTTATACTTTTTCATTTTAGATCCTGTAGGAAGTAAAAAGTGGGGTTGTGTGCTGGCATTTATATTTGCCCTTATCATTACCCTCACTGGGGATCTTTATTTCTTCATGTAACTTCAATTCTTTTTAGTGTCTTTACCTTTCAGTCTGAAGAACTTCCTGTAGCAGTACTTGTAGGGCAGTTGTAAGTGGTGACAAATTCCCTCAGTTTTTGTTTATCTGGGATTGTCTTTATCTGTCCCTCATTTTTTTTTTTTTTTAAAGATTTTATTTATTTATTCATTTATCCCCCCCTTGCTGCTTGTGCTTGCTGGGTCAGCTAACCACGCCACGCGGGTGGGCTTGCCTTCACCAGGAGGCCCCGGGAACCGAACCCGGGGCCTCCCATATGGTAAACGGGAGCCCTACTGATTGAGCCACAGCAGCTTCCCTGTCCCTCATTTTTGAAAGACAGTTTAGCCAGATATAGAATTCTTTGTTGGCAATTTTTCGCTTTAGCACTTTAAATATGTCGTTCCACTGCCTTCTTGCATCAGTGGTTTCCAATGAGAAATCAGCACTTAATCTTACCGTATCTGACACATTTCTTCTCTCTTGCAGCTTTCAGAATTCTCTCTTTATCTTTGGCATTCAGTAGTGTGATTATGATATGCCGCAGTTTGGGCCTATTTGGGTTTATCCTGTTTGGAATGTGTTGAGCATCTTGGATGTATATTCATGTCTTTTGTTAAATTTGGGAAGTTTCAGCCATTATTTCTTTGAAGATTTTCGCTGCCCCTTTCTCTCTTTCTCCTCCCACGATGTGTATATAGGTACACTTGATGGTGTCCCACATATCTCTCAGGCTCTGATCACTTTTATTCATTCTTTCTTCTTTCTACTCCTCAGATTGAATAATTTTAAATTCTCGTATAATTCTCTGATTCTTTCTTCTGTCAGCTCCAATCTACTGTTGAGGCACTTCAGAGAATTTAAAATTTCTGTTACTGTGGTCTTCAGCTCTGTTTGATTCCTTTTCATGATTTTTATCTTATTATTAATATTCTCTTTGTGTTCATCTATTGCTTTCTTGTTTTCCTTTAGCTCTTTGAGCATATTTAAGACCATTTTAAAAAAAGTCTTTTTCTGGTATGTTCCAAGTCTGGTCCTCTCAATGATGGCTTCTAATACTTTAATCTTCTCCTTTGCCTGAGCCATCACTTCCTATTTCTTTGTATGTTTGTAACCTTTTGTTGAAAAACCTAGGTGCTTTGATATTTTAATGTGTTATTGCTGGAATTTAGACTCTGAGACATCTGTTCCTTAAGCTTGTGTACAGCTGGTGTTATGACAGAGCTTTCTTTGAATGGAATGAGCTAACAAAAAAATAAGAAGGAGGAAAAAAGAAAAAACACCTTTCCCAGTTTTTGCAGATTGACCTGCGTGAGTGCTCTCCTTCAGGGCTTAGCTGTACAATGAGTTTAGAGAATAGCTCCAGACTAATGCTTAGGGGCCTCCCTGGTCTTTTCTGTGCATGCATCTTGTCTAGGGCATGCACATTTGGCCCTAGGAATTCCTCCTTTTATATGATTCTGAATGTGCCCTCTTCCCTAGGAAGTGGTTTCCTCATGGTTCTGGGCACTGCACTGATAGCCAGCAATCCTTTGCCTCCAGGCACTATGATTTGACTTGTCCTACAGTGTTCTGTAGAAGAACTTGCTGAGCTGCCTCTACATGCAGGGCACGTTCTGGGACAACAAATCCCTCTAGCCACCACAAGACAGATTGGGTCAGACATATATGCTCCCAGTATGTATATGAGGTTACCCTGCTTACTCCAGAACTGGGACTAGGGATCTATACTGGGAGTGCAACTGGTTCCAAGCCAAGCTGATGAGGGTTATGGGAGGGGTCATCCAGGGCACCAGGAAATCCTACTGCTTTTAAGTAGCTTTTTTCTTTTTTCTTTTTTTAGCCTTTTCTTGATTTGGCATTCACCCTGTTACTATAGTCCAGTTACTCTTTTTATAAAGTTTTGAGAACTTCTTCTGGTTGTTCCAAGCTTCTGAGGGGTGACAGAATCCTAAAGCATCCCACTCCACCATTTTGATACAGGGTGGGGAATGTATTTATTGATTTTTTTTTTTTTTTAAAGATTTTATTTATTTATTCATTTATCCCCCCTTGCTGCTTGTGCTCGCTGTGTCCATTTGCTGTGCGTTCTTTCTGTGTCTGCTTGTCTCCCCTTGCTGGGTCCTTCTGCTGCATCAGCTCACCGCCCGTGTGGGCTGGCTTGCCTTCACCAGGAGGCCCCGGGAACTGAACCCGGGTCTCACCATATGGTAAACGGGAGCCCTACTGATTGAGCCACATCCGCTTCCCTATTTATTGATTTCTAACTGCTTTTTATGTTAGTTGTAGAGAAAGGTGTTAAATTCTAGTATGAAGGTGAATTTTTTTTGGTTCTTTTTTTATTTCTATCAGTTTTTCCTTAATATTGAACCATATTAATAGATGCGTATAAACTTAGAATTGTTATTCCTTCCTGAAAGCTTTGGATCAAATTGGAGTTGCTCCTCTTTTACCTAGCTAATGATTATTGCTTTAAGGGCAATATTTGTTTGATATTAATATTGAAATATCAGATTTCTTCTAGTTAGTTTTTTTGTTTTGTTTTGTTTTGTTTTTCTGGTACCAGGGCCAGGGATTGAACCCTGGACCTCAGTCACTAGCTACATCGGCACCCCTGAGTTGATTTTTCATTTGTTTGTTTTGTTTTATTTTTTTGTTTTTAGGAGGCACCAGGAACTGAGCCTGGGACATCCCATGTGGGAAGCAGGCGCTTAGCCACTTGAACCATGTCTGCTCCTCTCTAGTTAGTTTTTATTTTTATTTATTTATTTATTTTTTACCGGGAGGTCCCGGGGATCGAACCCGGGTCCTTCCATATGGGAGATGGACGCCCAACCAGTTGAGCCACATCCGACCCCCTCTAGTTAGTTTTTAAATGATATATCTTTATTCATCTTTATTACTTTCATTTTTTTTAAATCCTTGAACTTTAAATGTGTCTTCTATAAACAGTTTTTTTTAAATTAATTTTGGCTGTTTCTATATTTAAATTTAAGCATTTTAATCCATTTACATCTAAGATTTATTTACCCTTCCACTTATCTCTGCCTATCTCTGCATTATATTTTTTTTCCTTTTTTTTGTTCTACTTGAGAGTTGAGTGATTTTTATTACTACTTTTTTTTAAAAAAATGAGTTTTTTAGTTGTTAGCTTAGAGATTACAACAAGCTTCTTTGATCTCCAATATATAATGTTAATTGGTACTTTCTTCCTCTTCCCAGAAAGTGCAAATATCTTAGAATATTTGAAATTTTCATTTATCCCTTTTCTGGCTTACATGTTAGTGTCAAGCATTTTATTCTCTCCGTATCTTAATACTCATAGACATTATTATTATTACTATTTCCTATGGTTAGTATTCATTAATTTGTCTCTACATATTTGCTCTGTGAATTACTCTTCATTCCTTTCTTCATCTCTAATCTTTTATCTAGGATTAAAAAATATATATATATTTTTATTTTTTTATTTTTATTATTTTTTATTTATTTATTTTAATTTTTTTTAGAAATATATTTTAAAGTTTTTTTTTTTTTTTTTTTTTTTTTTAGTGATGAATTATCTCTGTTATTATTTGTTTGAAAAAGTTTTTATTTTACTTGTGTTCTTGAATATATTTTCACTGGCTATAGAACTCTAGAATTCTAGGTTGGTGTTTTATTTTCTTTTAGCACATTGATGATATCACTTTAATTGTCTTCTGGCTTACATGGTTACTGTTAAGAAGTTGTCATTTTAATTGTTGTCAATTTGAAAGCAATCTGCCTATTTTCACTCTGGCTGCTGTCAGATTTTTTCTATTCTTTTTCACTTTTGAAATTTTTGCCAAATACATAAGGCGGTAGAGTTATTCTAATTGTCCTGCTTTGTGTTTGGTAGGCCTCCTGAATCTGTGGCTTGGCATCTTTCATCAGTTTTGAAAAATCTCAGCCATTATATTTTAAATATTTTTTCATTTCCTCTTTATTTTACTTCTGGGAGTAGAGTTAAACTGTATTAAATCTTTTCATTGTATCTATCATAGATTTTTTGTTTGTTTTTTTGTTTGTTTTGTTTGTTGTTTGTTCTTACTTTTTTTTCCAGGAGGCATGGGGAACCGAACCTGGGGCCTCCCATGTGGGAGGCAGGTGCTCAACTGCATGAGCCACATCCTTTCCCTCATTTACTTTTTTTTTTTTAACTTTATTTTGTACAATTAATAATTGAAAATATAAACAATTAAAAACTAAAAAGTAAACACAGATGAATAAATATATACATTTCTCAAGTAAATGTAATGGATACATATAAATTTTTTTTTGAATCAAACAATATGTTACACAATATATTTGGTTCATAGTAACACATTCATATTGTATTTGTCCTTTTGTGTCTGGCTTGCTTCACTCACCATAATGTCCTCCAGGTTCATCCATGTTGCTATATGCTTTACGACTTCATTTCATCTTACAGCTGCATAATATTCCATTGTGTGAATAGACCACAGTTTGTTTATCCATTCTACTGTTGATGGACACCTGGGTTGTTTCCAACCTTTGGCAATGGTGAATAATGTTACTATGAACATCGGTGTGCAGATATCTGTTCGTGTCACTGCTCTCAGTTCTTCTGGGTATATATCCAGTAGTGGTATTGCAGGATCACGTGGCAAGTCTATAGTCAACTTCTTTAGGAAATGCCAAACAGTCCTCCACAGTGGTTGTACCATTCTGCATTCCCACCAACAGTGAAGAAGTGTTCCTATCTCTCCACATCCTCTCCAACACTTGTAGTTCTCTGTCTTTTTAAAAGTGGCCATTCTGATAGGTGTGAAATGATATCTCATTGTAGTTTTGATTTGCATTTCCCTAATCATGAGTGATGTTGAGCATTTCTTCATGTGTTTTTTTGCCATTTGTATTTCTTCTTTGGAGAAATGTCTATTCAAGTCTTTGGCCCATATTTTAATTGGGTCGTTTTAGTTGTAACATCTGTTTATATATCCTGGATATTAAACCCTTATCAGATATGTGATTTCCAAATATTTTTTTCCCATTGGTTGGCTGCCTTTTCACCCTTCTGACAGAGTCCTGTGAGGTGCAAAAGTGTTTAATTTTGAGGAGGTCCCATTTATCTATTTTTTCTTTTGTTGCACGTGCTTTGGGTGTAAGGTCCAGGAAACCACCACCTACTACAAGGTCTTGAAGATGTTTCCCTACATTTTTTTCTGGTAGTTTTATGGTCCTGGCTTTTATATTTAGATCTTTGATCCATTTTGAGTTGATTCTTGTATAAGGCGTGAGATAGGGGTCCTCTTTCATTCTTTTGGTTATAGATATCCAGTTCTCCCAACACCATTTGTTGAAGAGACTGTTTTTTCCCATCGTCGTGGGCTTGGTAGGTTTGTCAAAAACCAGTTGACTGTATATATGAGGGTATATTTCTGTGTTCTCAATTCTATTCCACTGATCGATGTGTCTATCTTTATGCCAATACCATGCTGTTTTGACCACTGTAGCTTTGTAATATGTTTCAAGGTCAGGCAGTGAAATTCCTCCCACATTGCTCTTCTTTTTTAGAATGCTTTTGGCTATTCAGGTGCACTTACCCTTCCAGATGAATTTGGTAATTGTCTTCTCTAGTTCTGTAAAGTAAGCTGTTGGGATTTTGATTGGTATTGCATTGAATCTATAAATCAGTTTGGGCAAGATTGACATCTTCACAATATTCATTCTTCCAATCCATGAACACAGAATGTCTTTCCATTTGTTTAGGTCTTTTAAAATTTCTTTTAGCATTGTTTTGTAGTTTTCTGCATATAGGTCCTGTAGTTCTTTGGTTTAACTCCTAGGTATTTGAGTCTTTTTGTTGCTATTGAAAATGGAATTTTCCTCCTGATTTCTTCCTCAGGTTGTTCAGTACTAGTGTACAAAAACATTACTGATTTTTGTGTGTTGATCTTGTATCCTGCCACTTTGCTGAATTCATTTATTAGTTCAAATAGCTTTGTTGTGGATACTTCAGGATTTTCTAAATACAGGATCATGTCATCCGCAAACAGTGAGAGTTTTACTTCCTCTTTTCCTATTTGGACGCTTTAATTTTTTTGTCTTGTCTAATTGCCCTAGCTAGAACTTCTAGTACAATGTTGAATAACAATGGCGACAGTGGGCATCCTTGTCTTGTTCCTGATCTTAGGGGGAAAGCTTTCAACATTTCCCCATTGAGTATGATGTTGGCTGTGGGTTTTTCATATATGCCTTTTATCATATTGAGGAATTTTCCTTTTTTCCTATCTTTTGAAGTATTTTTATCAAAAAAGGATGTTGGATTTTGTCGAATGTCTTTTCTGCATCTATTGAGATGATCATGTGTTTTTTTTCCTTCAGTTTGTTAATGTGGTGTATTACAATGATTGATTTTCTTATGTTGAACCAGCCTTGCATACCAGGAATAAATCCCACTTGGTCGTGATGTGTAAGTCTTTTGATATGCTGTTGGATTCGATTTGCAAGTATTTTGTTGAGAAATTTTGCATCTATGTTCATGAGAGAGATTGGTCTATGATTTTCTTTTCTTGTGGAATCTTTATCTGGCTTTGGTATTAAGGTGATGTTGGCTTCATAAAATGTGTTGGGTAATTTTCCCTCCTCTTCAATTTTTTGGAAGAGTTTAAACAGGATTGGTGTCAATTCTTTTTGAAATGCTTGGTAGAATTCACCTGTGAAGCCATCTGGTCCTGGACTTTTCTTTGCTGGGAGATTTTTAATGATGGATTCAATCTCCTTAATTGTGATTGGTTTTTAAGTTCTTGTACTTCTTGTTTTGTCAGTGTAAGTTGGTTATGAGTTTCTAGAAATTCGTCCATTTCATCCAGGTTGTCTAGTTTGTTGGCATATACTTTCTCATAATATCCTCTTATGATTCTTTTTATTTCTGTGAGGTCATTTGTAATTTCCCTCCTTTCATTTCTGATTGTATTTATTTGCATCTTCTCTCTTTTTTTCTTTGTTAGTCTAGCTAGGGGTTTGTCAATTTTATTGATCTTCTCAAAGAACCAGCTTTTGGTTTTGTTGATTTTCTCTGTTGTTTTTCTGTTCTCATTTTCATTTATTTCTCCTCTAATCTTTATTATTTCTTTCCTTCTGCTTGTTTTGGGATTGGTTTGCTGTTCTTTTTTAGTTTCTCTAGTTGTTCAGTTAAATTTTTGAATTTAGCTCTTTCTTGTTTTTTAATATAGGCATTTAGGGCTATAAATTTCCCCCTCAAGACTGCCTTCAGTGTATCCCATAAGTTTTGATACATTGTGTTCTCATTTTCATTTGTCTCAATATATTTACTGATTTCACTTGCAATTTCTTCTTTTACCCACAGAATATTTAGGAGTGAGTTGTTCAGTCTCCACACATTTACAAATTTACTTTTTTCCTGTCTATTATTGATTTCTAGTTTCATTCCATTATGATCAGAGAAGGTGCTTTGTATAATTTCTATCTTTTTATATTTATTGAGATCTGTATTGTGACCTAACATGTTGTCTATCCTGGAGAAAGATCCATGGGCACTTGAGAAGAACGTATAACCCGCTGAGTTTGGATGCAGTGTTCTGTATATGTCTGTTAGGTCTAACTTGTTTATCATATTGTTCAAGTTTCTGTTTCCTTGTTGATCTTCTGTCTATTTGTTCTATCTAATGATGTGAGAGGGGTGTTGAAGTCTCCAACAATTATTTTAGAAATGTCTGTTTCTCCCTTCAGTTTTGCCAGAGTTTGTCTCATATATTTTGGGGCACCCTGGTTAGGTGCATAGATATTTATGACTGTTATATCTTCCTAGAGGATCGTCCCTTTTATTAATATATAATGGCCTTCTGTATCTCTTATCACTTTTTTGCATTTAAAATCTGTTTTGTCTGATATTAGTATAGCTACCCCTGCTCTTTTCTGTTTACTATTTGCGTGGAGTGTCTTTTTCCAACCTTTTACTTTCAGCCGGTTTGTATCCCTGGGTCTGAGGTGAGATTCTTGTAAGCAGCATATGGATGGCTCATGTTTTTTAATCCATTCTGTCAGCCTGTATCTTTTGATTGGGGAATTTAATCCATTCACATTCAATGATATTACTGAAAATGCACTATTTATTTCCTCCATTTTATTCTTTGGTTTTCATATGTCATCTTGTTTTTGTCTCTCTTTTTACTCTTTTGGTTATCCTTTCTGCTTTTCTTTCTTCTATACTTTTCTCCAAGCCTCTCTCTCCTGTCTTTTTCTTTCAGATTCTAAGGCTTCCTTTAATATTTCCTGCAAAGGTGGATTCTTTTTTGCAAACTCTCTTAGTTTCTGTTTGTTTGTGAATACTTTATACTCACCTTCATATTTGAAGGACAGTTTTGCTGGATAAAGAATTCTGGGCTGGCAGTTTTTCTCTTTCAGTTTCCTAATCGTATCATACCACTGTCTTCTCGCCTCCATGGTTTCTGAAGAGAAATCTGCACTAAGTCTTACTGGACATCCTTTGTACATGATTGTTCACTTCTCTCTTGCTGCTCTGAGAATTTTCTCTTTATCTTTTACACTTGACATTCTGAATAGTATGTGTCTTGGCATAAGTCTATTTGGATTTATTCTCATTGGTGCTTCTTGGACATGTAAGTTCATTTCTTTCATTAGAGTTGGGAAATTTTCAGCTATGATTTCCTCAAATACTCTTTCTGCCCCTTTTCTTTTCTCTTCCCTTTCTGGAAGTCCCATGATACATATGTTGTTGCGTTTTGTGTTGTCATTCAACTCTCTGAGCCCCTGCTCAATTTTTTCCATTCTTTTCTCTCTCTGTTCTTTTCTCTCTTCAATTTTAGCTGCTCTGTCTTCGGTATCACTTATTCTTTCTTCTATCGTTTCGAGTCTGCTGTTGTATGCCTCAAATGTGTTTTTGACTCACCTATTGTGTCTTTCATTCCCATGAACTCCGTTACTTTTCTGTTCAGGATTTCAAATTCTTCTTGCATTTGCTCAATGTCTTCTTGATGTCATTTATCTCTTTAAGTATATTGTCTTTCAACTCATTAATTTGAATTTGGAAATTTGTGCTCATCTCACTGATTAGTTCTCTCAAATTCTGCATCTCTTCTGGGACTTTGCTGTATTCTTTTTCTTGGGCCATGTCTTCTATTTTCTTAGTAGGGTTTGTATTTTTTTACTGGTGTTTAGTCATCTGGTTAGGTTGTATTTTATTTAGATGTTCTCTCTCTTTCTCTTTTATAGAGTTTTAGTGGCAGGAGGCTGTGAGTTACCACAGCTCTTTGATTTTTGGCTCAACCTTGATTGTTAGGATTGTCCTGCTGGTTGCTCAAAACTGGGCACTGGACCCAGTAATTGGTTGTAGAGTCGTTTCCTAGGGCCTTGGGCATGGAGGCTGTAGAGTCCAGGAAAAGCCTCTCCTGTTTATTTTAAATTTTCTTATGTGCACTTCCTTGGTCTGCCAGGAGATTGGCAGTTCTCAATTCAATGCCTGGTCAGAGTGTATTTTTTTGTGACACAGACCAGATCAATGTGATAGAGCTTCCTGTCTGGGAGCTAAGAGCCTTGTAATTCAAACTTTCTGAGACAGTTCCCCAATCTTCTCTGGTAGCCCCCTCCCTTTTCCCAGGTAGGAAATATTTCCACTCCCCTCTGGATCCTCAACAATCAGTCCCTGTTAGTAGAGGAGGAGATTGGGAGGTTTGTACATCTTTAGCCCCTTGCAGGCTCCAAGGCAAACAATGGCAAAGCCCCACCTGGCCTAGAAGGGCTCTCGGGACAGGGCAGACCAAACCTGGGAGTCCAAAGCAGGGTCAGCCCCAGCCTCTCTCTCCCCTCTCCTGTGGCATCCTCAACAATTAGTCCAGGCAAGAAGAGAGGGAGGTCGTGAAGGTCCGATTTCACCAGTCCTTCCTAGGCTCCCAGGGCAAACCACCGTGTGTAAGTGTCCGTGGGGCTCCGCAGCCCAAATTTGTGGGTCAGAACCTGAGTCAGCCTAAAGCTGTGTCTCTCTCTCTCCCCTTTCCGGGAGTGGTAGATCCCTGGAGCTCCCCTTGTCTGTAGTCGCAGGGCCAGAGGCTTGAGAATTCTAAAGAGTGTGGGGGAGGGTGTCGGCAGCAGCAGTTGCTGCTGGTTCCAACTCACGATTCTGTCGTCGCAATTTCCCTCTTCTGTCTCTTTCTCCTCTGGGTTGTGTGCAGCCTTCACCTGCTGTCCTAAACCCTAGAAGATCTATTTTGGGGCTGTTTCAGCCTGTCCTCTAGCTATTTTTCTGGAGAAGAGATTCCCGTGTCTTACTAGTCTGCCATCTTCCCGGAAGTCCCTTCCATATATTTTTAATCTTTGTTCTATTTTTTATACCTACCCTTGTCTCTCATATTTAATTTTAATTTTTTTAAATTTTTATTTTTCATTTTAAAAAACGATTTCCCAGGACAACTAGTGGGGAGATAATGGTGGACAACGGCTCTACCAGGAAATGGAGAGAGTCTGCAGCTGCAGGCAAGATAGTCCCTTCCATATTCCCCATGGGATATAAGCCCCCCCTCTCAATTGGAGGTTGAGTAGACACCATCATCCCAGAATCCTCAGGATTGGGGGAAGAACTATGGATTAGAGTGGATATACTGGTATTCTACTATAGATATTGTGATTCAAGCAATGGAAGAAATTACAACATTGATGTGGAGCCAGTGCCCACTGGAGGCTCTGGGGGCAGGGAGAGGGAAAAGCAGTTGTAATACGGGGGCTTTTTCAGGGCTTGGGAATTGTCCTGAGTGACATTGCAATGACAGTTATAGGCCATTTTATATCATCACATAACATGCAGAACTGTGTGGTAGAGAGAGTGGTCTACAATGTGAACTATGGTCCATGCTTAATGGCAAAGCCCCAGGATGTGTTTATCAATTGCAATTAAAATGCCACACTAATGAAAGATGTTTATGTAGGAGGTTGTGGGAGGTGTGGGAGGTGGGACATATGGGAATCCTTATATTTTTTGTGTAACATTTATGTAATCTAAGTATCTTTTAAAAAATAAAAAAAAAGAAAAAACAAATTAAAAAAACCAGTTTGTTGAATTATATCATTCATACATAAACATACATAAACAATAAGTGTTTAGTAAACATTGTGAACTTACAAAACAAACATGCATAATATCATACAGGGCTCCCATACATCACCCCACCTAAAATACTTTGCATTGTTGTGAAACATTTGTTAACAAATTATGAAAGAGCATTGTAGAGTATTACTACTAACTATAGTCCGTATCTTACTCCCCTATACATTTTTTTTTTAAGGATTTATTTATTTGTTTACTTTTATCCATTTTTACCCCACCCCCGTTTTTGCTGTTTTTTGTGTCCATTCGCTGGGCAACTCTCTGTGTCCGTTTGCTGCCCTCTCTTCTCATCCTTCTCCTCCTGTCTTCACTGGGATTCGATCCTCGGAACCTCTGATGTGGGAGAGAGGCATCCTACCACCTGCACCACCTTAGTTCCTGGTTTTTCAGCGTGTCTTGTCTTGGCTCTCCCTTGTGTCACTCTCTTGTTACATCATCATCTTGCTGTGTGGCTCGTGAGGCCTGATGGCGTAACTGTGCTCGGAGCCAGGGGAGCTCACCCGCTCACAGGGCCTGATGACGCACCCACATGTGGGGCCTGGGGAGCTTGCTCGCTTGTGGGGCCTGATGGCAACTCGCGTATGGGGCCTGGTGGCCCACATGCCTTCTATATTTTTCTTTTTTTAATTTTTACTGGGAGGTCCTGGGGATTGAACCCAGGTCCCTCCATATGGGAGATGGACACCCAACCATTTCAGTCACATCAGTCCCCCTGCTATATCTCTTAAAGTTGACCAAAGATACCTAGAGTTACAGTCATTTACCATACAGGATGATCATATAATAAATCAGGCTTGGTTTATCATCAGCATTCTAAAAGCCAGACCTAGGGAGAAAAACTAGGTCTGGGGACACATGCATGGTTTCTAATATAGCGAATGTTTACCTACCCTGATTATCACAAAATCAGAACAGCGAGAATATTCGCAATCATTTTTATTATTTTTAAAATGACATGTCATCCATTTCATTAAATCTCTTTTTATCTACATCTAAAATAAGTTTTGAAACATTCCTTTCTTATTTTATTGTCTTAAAAATTTCCAGTATGTTGCTGAAATTTTAATTTTGTCTTTTATCTGTTTTAACATACAAACATTTTTAAGACTTTGATAATTAAGGTATCTGGAACCTCTATGGATGTGTTTCTATCATATATTATTTCTTCTAGTTTTCATTCATTTTATCTTGTTGCCCCAAACATCTTTGATTATGCATTGGAAATCTTATTTGAAATATTATTTGTAGAAACAAGGTCTAAAATGATGTTATATTCCTCCATAGGGGATTTTTTTTGCTTCTATCAGATACTTGGGATATCAGCAAACCAGAATCTTCTTAATGTAAATGTCCTTAATGACCAAAAATTTTTAGCAACCTAGGAACTCCAATTAAGGCTGCAATCAGTGCAAGCATTGGTTTGCTGACCATACAACTTTACTCCAATGATGTAGCCCTTTGGTGTTTCTACACCAAGTATAGGTTATTTATCAATGTACTCACTCTTGGCTGTCTCTATACTCCTACTTTCTTTCCTTTTAGCCTCTCAGTGTTGACAGAAACACTGCCCAAGTTTTAGCTTCTCCTTCCAGATTGGCAAATAACTCCAGGCAAAATCAATCCCAATTTCCATCTTCCTCTGATTCTTGGTGAGCTTTACAATGCCTTTCTTGTGAGCTTTACAATGCCTTTAAGCTGTCCTTTTTAAATTATTTTGTTCTGTTTTTCCAATTGTCCTCAGAGGACGCAGTGGACCAAATTACATTATCAGAATGCAGAGGTTGCAAATAATTAGTATTTGTGTTTTCTGGATATACTGTTTTTGTCATTAGTTTAAAAACACTTAGAATATTAATATCCAGTTCTTTTTATTTGTTTTATTCAGAACAACACTAACTACATTTTAATATAAGAAAGTCAATTACAAAACCATTCATTTGACTCCAATTTTACTTATCTCCACGTCTTAAGGATGCATTCAATAATCTTAATTGCCCTTAGGCCTTTCTGAATTTTCCACCAGTCATGTGTGCAGGCAAAAACTTAGAGTTAGATGCTTCTACAGATAGCTAAGCCAATCCATTTTAAGTAGTTTTTTTAAAAAACGAGTTTCACTATTAGATCCTATTTGCTAGCTAAATTGTTGATATATACATTTTATAACAAAATTTCAAAAATTTTTTTAGATGCTTTTTTAAAATTTTATTTAATTTATTTTTTTATTTTACTGGGAGGTCCTGGGGATCGAACCCAGGTCCCTCCATATGGTAGACGGATGCCCAACCATTTGTGCCACATCCGCACCCCTAAATGCTTTTAAACATGAATTCAAGTCCAACAATAAATTTAACAAATATTTAATGGACACCTACTGTTTGCCAGGCATTGCTCTGAGCAATGAACATACAGCAGGGAATAAAACAAAATCAACAACCAAAAAACACAACATCTACCACCAATAAACAAAACAAACCCAAGAAAATTTGCAAAATAGAAATTTTCCTTTAGGCGAAGTTTAGTGATCCTTATCATTCTTCCTGATTTTCTGAGCTTTGGTTTCTGTTGTGTGCTTGTTATATCCTACAAGCTCCTTCCTCATCTTAGATATGCACAACTCTATCAAACACTCTTTCTGGACTAGTTTTTTTTTCCCATCCTTGGATGAACTTTTTTTTTTTTTTTAAAGATTTATTTTTATTTATTTATTTATCCCCCCTTGCTGCTTGTGCTTGCTGTGTCCATTTGCTTTGTGTTTTTCTGTGTCTGCTTGTCTCCCTTTGTTGTGTCATCTTGCTGTGCCAGCTCACGGCGCCGCGCAGACCGTCAGCTCACCATACCACACAGGCTGGCTTGCCTTCACCAGGAGGCCCCAGGAATTGAACCTGGGGCCTCCCATATGGTAAACGGGAGCCCAACCAATTGAGCCACAGCCACTTCCCTGGATGAACTCTTGGATATATCTCATAACTTTTATGATCAATCTCAAACAATAAAAGACTTATAGTAATAATAAGTCACAATAACAGGCTCATTTTGGTCATCAATTTGTCTAGCAGCACAATAAAAACTCAGAGACTTGTTCAGGGTTAAGTCTTCTCCTCTCTCTGCAGCACAGGCCTGCTTCAGGTTGGCAAATCTGCAGTTGGGGAGGTGGAATGAAGTTGGCTTCTTTTAATGGTCTCTATCTTGTTTTTCTCCTGCCTTCTCATCACGTGATTGCCTCTGGCTTCTCCAGGGTTGAATAGGGACTAGAATGGTCTTTAATGACTGGGCGCAGATGTAATTTGGTGATGGTGCCTGCTGGGTGTGTCATATTCCCACTGTGGATTTTTTCCCTTTCATCTGATGCTTCCGTGGTTTCCTCAGAAGATGCCCATGCTGGGAACATGTGACGACAGTTCCCATGCATGAGAAGGCCCACTCCTTTGGCAGGCACGCCTTCCTCAACCCCTGGGCTTCCAGTGGCCCCCTCCTCATTGGGGTGATGTCACCATTTGAGGCAGTCCTCGTGGGCAGAGTCAACACAGCCTCAGAATGGATCCTTCCAATTGCTTCCAGGTGATCTATGAGAAACACTCAAGCCTTTTTGCCCCACCATTGGTGGAGGTGCAGTTTTTTCCCAATGCAATCACGCAGTCCTTTTGCTCCCTCATCTCGAGGGAGATATATGCCCTGCATTTAGAGTGATTCTTTTGAAACTCTCTCCCTCACTTGGCTTGACGGAGGCCCAAGCAGCTCCATTCTTTCCCCCACAGGAGGAAGGAGAGAATGTATTGAATACCGATAGCTCTCTCCAAATAAATCCTCTCTCTTCCTTTACAAATTCAATCCTTTTGTATCCTTGGGGTTAGGTGATGGGGTAGGGGTGCATGAACTGATTTTAGTTAACCTTTTTCAAGTTGCCTTGTTAGTCTAGATCTCAATTTGGAATGCCATGAGCCTTGGTACCTGTTGGCTAGTAGGCATCATCCAAAATTGAGGCAAAAATTGTCCCATTTTAACATCCTGTTGCATTGACTACGAAGTACATCCTGATACAGTAGAAAGAAAAATATTGCTACTTAAAATCAGAAACTATCTTCTTCTAACTTATAAGGAGAATGTCATAGCTTATATTAGGGAACATGAAATTTTATTTCTTTAAGAAAATAACCTGATGGGCCTTTTTGATTTGAAAAGGTGATTTTAACAGTTCTGAAAGGAGAGGGTAAAACACAGAGAGTGCTGATTCATTGCATACAAGAGGTGAGAGGAATTCTTGAGCTTCCTGGAAAGAGGGGCATGGGGGCCCTGGAAAAGGAACTCAGTGGGGAGCTGTGAAGTGGTTTGGTGAGAGAGAGGACCCAGAAGCCTTTTGGGAGGTCAGCGCCCAAAGAGAAAGGATGATTAATGACAGTAGTGGTCATGGGAATTTAAGAACAAGGATTCCTAACATTACGTGTTGAAGTATTTAGCCCCAACACTTTATTAAAAGTGGGCTACAGACAGTAACCTTGTGTTAGTGGTGGCTTTAGGAAGTAAAAGCAAAAGGGGCCTTGTGCAATGCTTGGGATGATGTTAGACATAGGAGGCAAGACTCAAATGAGACCAAGTGTCTGGTGGGGCAGGAAATTGGAGGGAGTGTTGACCATGGGAGTTGAATCTTAGAGAGCACACAAATCTTCCCATAGATAGGGTTGAAGGTTTAGGGGGCTTAACATTATTTTTCATTATATGAATGTTGAAAAACGGTCCAAGGTAGCAAGAAGAGTGCAATGAGATATTGGGTACTCATTGCTCAGTTTTAACAACCATTGAGGCATTTTTAATATTTAAGGGAAAAGTATGTTTAGAAGGATAGAGAACTTGGGGCAAAAACAGGGAGCGCTCACCTGGATTACACTTGTAAATGCATGATTGGGGAGCTTTTAATAAGATTCCAGGAAGAGTTAAATCAGTTCGTTCACATATCAATAGCTTGTCTAGTCGGAGATCTATTATATCTAAAATGGAAAACCATATACCTTCTTCCATGAGGAAGTAATTCCAATTTCCTCTCATTTTCCCCTAGCACAAACAGTTTATATGAGGAAGATGTAGGTTGGGAATGACTGTTAGGCAACCATCGGTGACTTCTAGCATCATTTAAGAAGTAAATACAATTAAATAAAAGAATTTATGTCTGTTGCATGCTAATGTCATTCTGCAGTGTACCAAGAAGCATGGTGGGGGTCTACAGACATGATGCCAACACAGTGCCCTGAAATCACCTATGTGAGAGATAGCAATTCCTCAAGTAATGTGCAATAGAGTGTTTAAGATCACACCGGAGAAGGTCAAATTGTGGAAGAAAGAATCCAGGACTGGAAGTCAGTAGACTGAGGGTTTAGACCTGACACTTCCTCTTTCCAGCCTGACCCTTTATGCAAGTAACCCAAACCTTAAGAGTTTTGGTGTTCTTAATCTCTAATTATCTGTGAAATATATAGAGATGTTTTTGCTTGCCTGAATTGAGTTCTCTTTATTCCAGTTATACCTCCTCACTTTTCTTCATTGCTGCAGTCTTGGTGAGTCTATCCCATCTTACCCTGGCCAAGGATGAGCACAAAATTCCAACTTGGCCAATCAGAGTCTCTTTCGGAAATTTGGGTCTTGAGCCCAGTGACCCAGGGATTTAAAGCATGTGAAGCTTTTCAGATTGAGATGGCAGGGCTCAAAGTTATAGTCCATTAGCTACCACTCCCTGGGTCCCTGAAGAATTCCTGACTCCTGGCTTTTCTGGAGCACACTTGTTCAATTCTTCTGTTGTGTGTGATCCCAGCAACTTCCTCCCTCCCTCCCTCCCTTCCTTCCATCTTTTCTTAAGTTTTCAAGAGTTAATTTTTATTACTTGCAACCTGAGAACCCTAACTAATACATGGCGATAATACTTTCTCTGTCCACCTGTCAGAGTTTGTTTTTTGTTTTTCTTTGATCAAACTAAATTTTGTGTGTGAAAGTACTTTGAAAACTCAAATTCATAAATTAAAGATACTGTCCTTTATAT
Source organism: Tolypeutes matacus (assembly GCA_026826555.1). Taxonomy (NCBI): domain Eukaryota; kingdom Metazoa; phylum Chordata; class Mammalia; order Cingulata; family Chlamyphoridae; genus Tolypeutes; species Tolypeutes matacus. The sequence continues at coordinate 5,479,072 of JAKSZT010026914.1, read as the reverse complement.
TATAGCAGTATTTATTTTAAATAATTTAACTAAAATCTCCCTGATAACGAGGTACCCACAATGTATCAACTTGCACATGTTTTAACAGTCTGAAAAGGGGTGTGTGTAAGCAGCCACCTTTTGTTACCTAAAATAAATAGTAATATGGGATAAATGGGTGTTTCTAAGACTAAAATTTTATTATATATTCTTACAGTAAAAAATAATAAAAGTAGTAGAAGATTTCAGTCAGGAGTTTTCAAAGTATGATTCAGGGAGACCTTAAGTCTCCAAGATCCTTTCAGAGACCCATGAGGTCAAAACGATTTTCATAATTGCACTAATGTTTTCATAATTATACAAGACATTATTTACCCTTTTTGCTTTTACTCTCTAATAAAAGTGAGTCTCCATGACACACGATGATGTTAACATTGCTCTAATGGTAATGGAATTTATGCTTCTGTATTCTTGTACTTTCTAGAATTTTCTAAGGTCAAATATATGCATTTCCTGAGCATAACTCAGTTTGCTCTCAGCACTTCTACTGTATTTTTATTAACTATCTTCAGTTATGCCTACAATAATCCCTCATTTGTGATCATCAACAAATCATTATTTTGAAATTCCGAAGTTCTCCTTGTACCTAAGTGGAAACACAACAAAAAGTAAATACATGCTCTTATTTGGCAATAGTATTTAACAGTTTCCCCAAGAAATTTCTAAATTCTTAGATTTTTTAGATTCTTATTATTATCTTAGAATTCAATAATATTATATTCCAAAATAAAATAAATTTCATTTATAATACATTTTTCTTATATTTAAGGACAGATATTGGCTTTATAAAGGGAGGATAGAAGGCTTCCTTCTATCTATATCTGAAGATGCTAAAAAAGATGAATCTGAAATGTTGGAGAGTTTTCTGACTCATTTAAGGGAAGAATCTGCTCCAAAGCAACCGGACTAAATTCTACATAAGAAGCAAGCATGATAAAATCTATCTTCTCTTTGGCTTTCTAGATGAGAACTCTTTACCTTATTGTGTCTTATGCTACAGAATAGTTTTGAATAGTGTTAGGGTGCCAGTGAGTGGTGGCATCATTTTCAGACCAGTCATTTTAGAGATAAAGAAAAAGGAATTGAATATTTTCAATGAGGACATGATGAGCTCTTTAAAAACCAAAAATATTTTTTGATAACTTTTTGAATTAGAAATGAAAATGCCACTGAAGTTTCTTACAGTATAACTTACGACACTGCATTGCCTAGCAGGCACACATAATAGCTGAGAGGCTAATAAAGCCTTGTACAGTGATAATGCTGAATGCTTGCTGGAATGTAAAGTTAGTAAAAAAAAAAAATCTTGGCACTGCCACTTTCTAATGATGAAGTAAGTCATTACATTAAAGACTTAGCTGCAATCTTGCAGACTGAGTTAATATTTCATCTGCAGAATGGTGCTTTTGCCTTACAAATGGGTGAACCTACAGACATGACTGGACTTGCCATTTTGCTTGTATACAGTTAGTATCCACACCAGCCAATCATCGAAGAAGTTCTTCTTTATGTGAGTGCTTGGCAACAAACACAAGTGGTACTGAAATATGCAAAGTGTTGAATTACTTTTTTGAATAGCATGGCTTATCCTACAGCAATTGTGCAAAAACACAGTTGATGGTGAAAAAGAAAGGTGGGTAAAACTGATGGTGACTTGGGGTGGCTCAAGGGGCACCAACCTTCACTAGTAGTAGTACTGCTGGTACTTTACTGCCGTGCATTTGAAGTGGGAGACAAAAAAAAAGTGATTGAAGTGGAAAAAAATGAATTTAAGATGAAAAAAAAAAAGCATTTAAAGTGGAAAAAAAAAAGAATGAAAGAGTTAAAATAATTGATTTTATTAAATCTCAAGTCTTGGATACATGTCCTTTTAGAATCCTGTGTGAAAAACTGAGAAGCACAGAAAACATGGTGGCCATCGCTCGGAGAAGCATTAGTGCTGTGGTTTGAATTGTGAGCTAAACAAGCCATTTTTTTCGTAGAATGCCATCGTGGTAGTTTGAATTACGCCACCCCCCACCCCCAAATGTTCTTGATCTTAATCCCATGCCTGTGGGTATGACTCCATTGTAAACAGGATCTTTTGAAGCTGTTATTTTTGGTTAAGGTGTGGCCAACTGAATCAGGACTGGTTTTAATCCTATTATCGGAAGCCTTATCAAGAGAACAACCAAGGGGAGGAGCTGGGAGCAGGGAGGCAGCAGTCAGTGAGACCCAGAAGAGAAAGGAAGAGAGCTACCACTGTGTGATGCTAGGCAGGGACACAAGCAAAGGATCCCCAAGGATCTCTGGCAGCCAGCACGGGTGCTAACGTCACAGACTCTGGGGAGGAAACATCCATTACCTTGCTGGCACCTCAGTTTTGGTCTTCTTCTAACCTCAAACCTGTGAACCAATAAATTCTCATTGTTTAAGCCAACCCATTATGTGGTGTTTGTCATAGCAGCCTGGAAACTAAAATAGCCATTTTTACTTGAAAGAATGATTGAAGGACAAAATATGGTTATTCGGATTAGGTATTTAGTACATATTTTCTTGAAAATGCACTAAGTGAACATGTCGTTTTGAGGAAAACAAGTGACAGGAGTTATTGCCAAAGATAAAAGTTAGGTATTTAAGCAACAATTAGAATTTGGGAAAACTTCAATGTGCTGTCATTAGTTTGATAGCGTCCCAAAACATAAAGAGTTTTCTACTAAGATTGATAGTGATATTAATGAATCAGTGTTTTGCTATTGTATAAAATGTGTGTACCTTTGAAAGGTCTGCCTAATGCAGTGATCCAATATTTTCCACATGACTAATGCATGGTGTGAGAAAATTATGCATGGATAAAAGACCAATTCAAAGTGCAAGATGGACCAATGGATTTTAATATAGCATAGTATGAAAAATTCATTCATATGGTTTCAGATTCCACATTGTGACTAACTTTTAAGAAACTACTACTCATGGAGTTTGGGTAAAGTATCAAAGAAGAAAACCCACAATTATTTTAAAATTTTACATTTCCAACTACATATCTGTGTGAGGATGGATATTCTTTTATATATTTGAACTAAAACAACATGTTATAACAGATTGAATACACAAGCAGATACAATAAACCAGCTGGCTTCTATTAACTTTGATGTTAAAAAGATTAGTAAACAAATGAAAAACAATGCCACTTCTTTAATATTTTGTTTTAAAAAGTATAGTTATTGTTTTATAAGATGTATTATTTATGATAACATAATGTTATGTAATATAACATGAAGTTATTTATGGTAGCATGCAACACTATTTTTGTTATTTTTAAATGCTTAATAAATTTATATTTTTAAAAATCTGAGTTTTTATTTCTAATACTATAAATATCACTAGATTTAACTCATATACACAAAGACTCTTCTGGGTCCTCAATAATTTTTAAGAACTTTACACTCTGCCAAAATTTTGAGGACTACTCTTTAAGACTATGTGCTTCTTTTACATGAAAACTTCTTTTAAAAAGGAGATAATATCTATTTTAAAAAGAAATTAGAAAAACAAATAGTATATCCTTATTAAATTAAATGTTTGAAAATTGTTTCTTCCTAAGCACTTACAACTAGGTATAGATTTTTAAAAAATTCAAATGAACAGTTTGAATTTCATGAGAAAACTTAGTTCCTGTAACATGAAAGATAGATGTTCACATTAAGTTACTTACAACACTCACAAACCACTTCACTTTTATCAGGGAAAATTATACTAGACTAGTGTTTTTAAGTGAGCAACAGCTCACATAAAGTTTTATAGACAAATCACTTCTTGCCTTACAAATGCATAATAAATTCTCTAGCCTCCTCTCTCTGTAGAGAACATCAACTCACTATTAAGGCTCTGAACCTTAGTAAGTACAATCCATTTGACAAGGGGTAAAAATGAAACAGATTTCAATATAAGAATTGGCTGAAAAAGACATTTCCTGAGGGAAGCTTATCTGATCATTCCCCCACCCTCAAGATGGCTCCCTGTTTGTCTGCTTGTTGTCTGCTCGCTGTATCTGTTCGTTGTCTGTGATCACTGTGTCTGCTCATTGTCTGCTTGTCTTCTTTTAGGAGGCACTGGGAACCGAACCTGCAGCCTCCCATGTGAGAGGTGGTGCCCAACTGCTTGAGCCACATCTGCTCCCTGATCATTGTGCCTGCTTGTTGTGTCAGCTCATTGCATCAGCTCATTGCGTCTGCTCATCTTCTTTAGGAGACACCGGAAACCAAACCCAGACCCTCCCATGTGGGAAGCTGGCGCCCAACTGCTTAAGCCACATCCGTTCCCCTTTTTCTGATCATTTTTGAGTATTTTTTTGATCTTCAAGCTCTTTTTAAACCCACTCTATTCCCAAGATCACTCTGAAAATGAAAAGAATAAATCTGATGGGCCTCACAGCAACCTTCATAATTTCAAGGCAATGTTTTAACTCATCCCTTGTTATTTCATTACATTTCCTACTGACAATGCTGTCCACCCCTCTTCTTTGGGGCATCTGAAGTTCTTGTTAATATGAACTCCTGCTTTCTTTAGCTTTAGGTATAACTTGTACATCTTTTGAAAAATGTGTTTATTAAATACTCTTCAAGTCCTGCACCTCAATTTCCTGATGGACCTTATAAAGCATGGAAGCAAGTGGTGTCTCCTGGTGACTGTAAAAGGCTCAACTTTAGTACCAACTATTTAGATAGGTCCCTTGACTCTGTTTGGCTTTAAAGATTAGAAATTCAACACAGAAAACAAATTCAGTTGTTGAGCATCTGTGCCTAATGTAGAACAAGGCTATACTACATAGCAAAACTCCATTTGTTAGACTTTATCTTGTGTAAACTTAAAATAAAATAAAATAAAAAAATCCAAGCTCCTATGTAGATCATGAGCCTACTTAGATCCAAACATGTAAAGCAAATTTTTAAAAATTTCCAGCCTTCCTAAAAGAAATGTGATGCTTCTGGCTAACAGATTAATCAACATTATAGGTCAAATCCATCATCATGGGACACAATTTTTGACATGGTAACAGAAAATCATTCTGGTAGTCTGACACATGGCCAACATTCTAAGATTCTAAGATTAAAGGCATTCATTTGGATTCTGTCCTTTAAAATTTTTCAGAGAGGAAAACCATGAAGAGGTTTCTAGTTCAGTAGAGACATTGCTCAAATGTTGGTAGAAATGGGCTGGTTTGTTCTTCAGCGATTCACCAGGCCAAGGAGGGAGTTTTCACTGATGGGGCTCTTACCCACTCACTGCTTTTGAGCCAGTTTTCCATATCCTCCCCTCCCACCATCAAAGTCTTACTGACATTCGTTTTGCACCTGGCCCCCAGGTCACCCCCTGGCCATATTGCCAGCCCTCCTTCAAGCCTGTGCCCTAGTCTGTGAAAATGGTCCTGTTATCTAGGCGTGGTCCATTTATGTACCGCATGGTGCTTTCTGCATCTGCTCTTGAACATTTCTCCACAAATCAGAATCCACAGGCTGGTTTTTTTTTTTTTTTTTCATTTTATCCAGGCCCATAATGATTTTCTCTATGTCACCACTTTTGCTGAAGAGTTCATAGATTTGTTCTTTGGTGTGTAACAGGAAAGATTTCTGGTATACAAAGTACAGCTTTTCTTCATTAATTTTTCTTGTTCTGCATTGTCACCCTGGAAGTGCTGGCCTCGGGACTGGCTCAGCTCCATGTAGGAGTTGCTGCACAACTCCTTAAGGAGGCCGCCAGTTTTCACTCATCTTTTGATGGACATTTGGGTTGTCTCTACCTTTTGGCTAATGTGAATAATGCTGCTATGAACGCGCATGCACATGTATTTGTTTGAGTACTTGTTTTCAATTCTTTTGGGTATACCTAGTATTTTAGTGCCCTAGGCTGCTCAAAACAGATACCATGAAATAATTTTGGCTTCAACAATGGGGTTATTAGCTTACAAGCTTAATGCTTTGAGGCTGTGAAAATGTCCAAACCAAGACATCATCAAGGTGATGCTTTCTTCCTGAAGATTGGCTGCTGGCAATCCTTGGCTCCTCTGGCACGTGGCAAGGTGCATGGTGGCATCTGCTGGTCTCTCTCTTTTCTTCCGGGTTTCATTGCTTTCAGCTTCTTGCTTCTGTGGATTTCTCTCTCTTTGTCAGAATTTCATTCTCTTATAAAGGACTCCAATAAGAGGCTTAAGACCCATCCTGGATGAGGAGGGTCACACATTAGCTAAAGTAGCCTCATCATAAGATCCTACTTACAATGGGTCCACACCTACAGGAATGGATTAAATTTAAGAACACGTCTTTCCAGGGTACATACAGTTTCAAACCACCACCAGGATTAAGACTCATCTTGAATGAGGTGGGACACACCTTAATGGAAGTAGTCTCTTCATAAGTTCCTACTTACAATGGGTCCACACTCGCAGAAATGGATTAAATTTAAGAACATGTCTTTCTGGGGTACGTACAGTTTCAAACCACCACACCTAGGAAGAATCGTAAGTTTTAAGAACTCATTTCTGTTGTTACATATTTTGGATGTTTAACTTTTCACAATACAAACAGCACTGTCTGTGAACTACCTTGGATGTGCACAGACTGACAAATTACATAGGAAAAATTTGTAGCAGTGGGACTACTGGATTAAATTGCATACACATTTTTTTGAGTGTTTGGATACAGACTGTCAGATATTCTCTCAGATAGGTTATATCCATCTCTATTTCTGCCAGCATTGTGTGAGAGTGCCTGTTTCCCTACCTTGAGTAATTTAATTTTTAAATCTCTTTAAATTTGGGAGGTAATGGAATCTTTTGTTGTAAACTGTCTTTCTTCGATTACTTGTAAATACATTTGTACTGTATTTGCTCATTCATATATCTTCTTTTATGGATTGTCTTACAAAGTATGAATAGCATTACAGAATGTACATTTATATCGTGACCTTGTATTGTGACCTCTGGAACTCATGTTCTGCCATCAGCAAATTCCTCGGTCTCGTCATCGTCTCATCGCTGTCTATGAGCTTCATTGCCTTCTTGTGGTCCCCAAGTGTGACTATTTTCTCTCCTGTGTCCCCCATCCCACTAGGCCTGGGAGTGAGGAAGGCATCCTGTTTACTCCACTTTATGGCTTTCAGACCGCTGTCCCCTCTCCTCCCTAAAACCCCAGTGTGGGAGCTCACGCTGTCAGACAACTAACACCCCTTATCACAGGCAGCACCTGACCCCAGATCGTTCCTCTTCATTCCTTGAAGGTTTTAGCCGCTGCATCTCTGGACTTTCTCTAACACTACTGCTGTCCTCCCAGTACACGGGCCTCTCAGTGTTTTGGCCTCTTTTCCCCCAGTGATCTTGTTTTCAACCCTGTCTCTACCACTACTTCTCCCGGTGTAAAAGATGCTTTTGGGGTCCTGTCAATGTCCTCTTACCCCCGACTGATGCACACCAGCCCGACTTTCTACTGCAGGAACTTGGATCTCTTCACTCAAGGCTTTCTTTGTCCTCTAGACCCCGCTGCCCATTCATTCACACAGCAGTGATCAAATGTCAGGGGAACTCACTGCTGAACTGCAGCGCGGCCCTCAGCCAACGACCGACAGGCCCTGGTGTATGAATCCCCCAGCTCCCTCTGCGTGTGGGCGGAACAGCTTGGGAGTGTGCTCTACACTGCTTCCTGGAGCTGCCCAGGGGATTAAGCTCCAGTTGACCTCACAACCTTTGTTGGCTTATTTCCCTTCCTTTTCTCACTTCCCCACTTTCCTGTCAGTGGAATCGCCTCTCAAATAAATTATTTACACCTGAACCATTTTCTGAGGGTCTGCTTCTAGGGATTCCAAGTCAAGATAGAGTAATACTCAAGACCTCATTATTACCATCATCACCACTCCATAATTTCAATTTAACTCATTCCATTGAACTACCACCTCCTGTCTTACCAGCTCAGTTCCTCTAGCACCACAGCTCTGATGAAGCTTCAACCCCATCTGTACCCATGATCCATGGATCTATCCTCTTTTACTCCTCTCCACCTGTGTCGTGTCTTCACTTCTGTCCTTACCACATTTAGATCCCCTGGTTCAGCACCATAATTACTCCACTGCATATACACTCAAATCCCCTGACAGCGCCTCTTCTCCCTGCATTTTCTTGTGCTTGCCTGGTAAATGCTCAAATTTGGTTATATGTAATTTCCTCCAACTCTACGTCTACACTTTTGGAATTGAATGTGACTGGAGAAAACACACAATCATGCTGCCTGTTCTCTTTAAATCAATTGTCACTATTCTTAAGGGGATCCTTACTACTGCCCAACAATCCTACTACATTTTTCCTATTGAATTTCTGTTGTGGGTTGAATTGTGTCTTCCCAAAAAGATAATTTGAAGTCTTAATACCCAATTCCATAAATGTAGCCTTATTTGAAAATAGGGTCTTTGAAGAGGTAATTAGTTAAGATGAGGCCACACAGGATCCGAGTGGTCCCTAACACAGAGACCAAGGAGAAGGTCATGTGACAACAAGGGCAGGGACTGGAGCAATGCATCTACAGCCAAGGAGCAACAAGGGTTTCTGGCAAGTCCCAGAAGCTAGAAGAGTCAAGGGGGGATGCTGCCCTTTCCCCTTGATTTTGGACTTCTAGCCTCCAGAACTGCAAGACAATAAATTTCTGTTGTTTTAAGCTACCAAGTATTTGGTACTTTGTTATGGCATCCCTAGGAAATTAATATAATTTCTTTGCCATTATCTGATAGCTCTTTATTACTTTCTTTTCTCTCTTCAATTCTCCAGTGTTCTCCCTCATCCTCATTTTCAGCTGATGACCTAGCTTTTTCCTTTTCTGAAAAACACCGAAGCCATCCCAAAAGGGCTTCCATAGGCTCCTGTCGTGATTTCCTCCCTGCCAGCATCTGTACCACAATCCTGGCTTCCTGCCTTACTCCCCATGTCCCTATCTAAAACCAATCCCTCCTATAGAACACTAGAACCCACCTCCTTTCTCCTATGTGTTCTGAATGGTCAGCTTCATTGTAATCCTTAGACCCTTCCAGTTACCACATGCCTTGGTGATACCATCACCAACCATTTTTGGCAACAGACCCATGTGGCCAATCATAAGGACCAGAACAGATGTGACACCCCATCAGTGTACCTCAGGTACACGACTTTGATCTCATTGGGTTAGAACTTGGGTGGCATGGCAGAGGTGGCTGGTGTGGGATGAACCCCAGTGCAGGGCAACCATTCTCTCCTGATTTACTTCCCATTTCCCTGCTTCTCCTCTGCTAATTTCTCCTCATCTCTCTGACCTCTCAATGCTTATGTCTCCACACATATTCCCTGGGTCATTTCATCCAATCCCATGGCTTGTCCACTTGTCAGGGGACAACTCTCAAAATAATACCTTGGACTGGACCTCTCTCTGGAGCTCTGGATTTGTATGTGACTATTCAGTGGCTTCCACTGGATGTTTAACTGCCCCTGAAAATTAATAAATCCCAAATAAAATGCAAATTCCCATCACAACTTTCAGGCCCACCCTTGCAATGTAACCCACTTCACCTTGCTTCCTCATCATGCTAAAAAATTTTGTCCTTCCTTAGTGTTATTTCAATACTACCTCCTTACTTTTCTTTAAACCTTAATCTATTGTTGGCCATTGCATTTTTTTCTTTCCAGGTGAGTTTTTAAATTATAGAATCTTTTAATTAGGGTAAAAAATTCTTTGTGAATTTTTTTCAGAACTCTATTCAATATGTCACATAATTTGGAGAAAGTGGACATCCTTGTAATCATGACCTCACCTATTCCCTTTCAGAAACACAACACATCTCACTGTTGAATCCATTCCATTTGGAAGGTCAAATTAATTGTCAAATACGGAATTTAAAAATATAAATACTGGATTTTCCTGTATTAATCACAAAGCTTTGTTTTGTACACTTTTTATATTTTAAATGAACTTCTAAAAAGAAAATTACCAATATAATGAATATTACCATGCTTTTTAAAAAATCAATAATTAAATGGTTGACTTTTGCTTCTTTTATACATAATACTTTCTCATAACTTCAGCACTTTTTCCTGCACCTTTGACTTCTCTTTCTATTTTATTTCTCTGTATGGTCAAATGCTGTGTTCTGGGAACCATCTGTGCTGTTCTTCAAGTCATTCTTCCACCGATTTCTGGTGCCACTCATCTAACCCAGGCACTTTTTCCCTTCAGTTTTAGCTTAAACAATTAATGCTGTCGTTTCCTAGCTTCCTCTGTTCCCAATTTCTTCTAGCCTTTATTTGTCCTAAACACTATAGACATATCCATCTTTAAACATCACTTTGTGTTATGTGCACCTTCTCAGTCAGCCTCTAGTCACCCCACAAGAGGAAGTCTTAAACCCTCGATCCTAGCATTCAATTTCCATGTGCTTAAGAGCAAGGATGCGCTAAGGATGGAAGAGCAGAGAGAGTGAAAGAAGGTGGGTCCTGGAAGACGTGGTTGAGCCTGTGGATGGATCAGCTTGAGGTTGCCACTCCAGACATCTTCCTATAAAACATAGCATGTTTCCTTATTGGGTAAACCCAGATGACTAGGGATTTTTTGATATTTGCAGCTAAAATCATCCTGGATGACACAGGACCTCACACCAGTGCTGGTGACCTGAGAGAGATGACAGCATTTGGGTGAACAAAGGTTAGATGGAGAGAGCCTCCCTCAGGAGGTCCCTAGCCTCAGCCAAAGTGCATCTGTAACCCGCTTGTGGGCTTTGTGGCAATAAGAAGAGCAACAGACTAGTTAGAGAGAAATTGAAAAGTCAGAGTATCTCCAGCAAGGAAATATTTCTTGGAAGCCCCCATGTCTCACTGGCCAGGATTGGTTCATGGCTGTGGAACAGAATGATGGTGATTGCAATGGTGCTAGGCAGTGGATGACAAAGACCAACGCATTTTGTATTTAATTGAGTGGATAGTCATAAATCTTGTTTTGTTCAAGTCTTCATTTATAAAAATCTTAAAATGTCTGATTATAATTCCATAGACCTTTAAAGCTAGTAGCTTAGTATTGTGGTTCCCAAACACAGCCGTTTCTTCATTGGGATCAACTGAAGAACTTAGAAAGAAAGAAAGAAAGAAAGAAAGAAAGAAAGAAAGAAAGAAAGAAAGGAAGGAAGGAAGGAAGGAAGGAAGGAAGGAAGGAAGGAAGGAAGGAAGGAAGGAAGGAAGGAAGGAAGGAAGAAAGAAAGAAAGAAAGAAAGAAAGAAAGAAAGAAAGAAAGAAAGAAAAAGAAAGAAAGAAAAGAAAGAAAAGAAAGAAAGAAAGAAAACTGAGCAAAATTCCTTCTCCCCAAAAGATTCTGATTTATAGATCTGGGGTAGGGACCAGAAAGAAATCTGTGTTCTCAAGCTTTGGCAAACACTCCTTGAGAGATGATCTAGTCCAATCATATTTTTTTTGCACAAAGAGAAAGCAAAACCAGGAGCAGAATGCGACCTGTTCAAGTGACATGGGTGGTTTTCCTAGCTTTCCAGTTTTGATAAAGTAGATCAGGTCAATGTATCATCTGGCTTTGGGAACTAAAGCTTTCTCTGGTGCCTGAGAGTCATCCTTGAAAAACTTCAATAATTGATTTACTTCAATTCAAGAATAACATGCACAGTTTCTTATCTTTTGCCTCTTTCTCTTACAAACAAGAGAGTAAATATCTGCTTAATTGATTAATTAAGGGGTCTGGTTGGGCAGAATCTAGTTAAGAGAGATTTTATTTTTAATCAGAGCAATAGTGACTTACATTTTCTGTTAAGGAGAGAGGAGTGGGAGAAAGAAAGGGATGGAGGGAGAGAGGAAGAGAGAAAAGGAAGGAGGGAGAGCAAATTTCTTTTATCTATACAACTTGAATTTATCTCAGCAATTTCCTCCTAGTTTTTCAAGAAGGGAATATAAGCTTTTGCAAACTTAAAAAAAAAATCTTATAATTAGTTACCTGGAGCTAAGGTAGATTGTAGTGCTTCATTGTGCAAACAGTACTTCTAACTTTTTATTTTTAATCTCCCATATCATTTGCTGTGTTTAAGAAAAGGAATTCTATGCACCTTCCTGTGATATTTACATTATTTTATGATTTTTAATCTTTTTTCTTTCACAGTAAAAGATTGTTTAAACTTATAAAAATCACATTGATTTTACTCCTATGGTTGGAATCCTAACATTTCGATTTTCGACAATTATAAATGCTTTAATAGATACATGGACAGTAATTTAGTTTGACTTAAACGTAATAATCTGGTCCATTTATCTAGGCTGACAAGATTTCATTTCCTAATGATCTTTTATTGTAAATTTATTTGATTTCCTTTAATATATTATCTCATTTCTCATCGCTTCTCCTTTTGAAAAAAAATATGAATAATTTTCTATGGAATTATGAAGACTTGGCCCTAAGCTGACAGTTCTGAGAAGCAGTGACTATCTCCACCCTTTTAAACAAATTATATAGTTTGATAACAAAGTCCCAAGAAGAGGGGAACATTAGTTTATGAAGAAGTTATTCGAAAAGACTCCCAAAGATTGTACTGCTAGTAGGGGCTCTTATTTTCTTTGAAAGAATGAGAACTAAAATAATCAGGCCAACCCCACCCGGTCCTGTATTCTCAATTGCCACTTGATATCAGTCCTACTGTTAATTCACACTCAACATTTGGCTATAAAAGCAAACTTACCTTCTTTCCTACAAAAGCTTCCTCTTCCTACGTTGTTTTTTTTTTGGCAATTTTATTTTATTTTATTTATTTATTTATTTTTTTACCGGGAGGTCCCAGGAATTGAACCCGGGTCCCTCCATATGGGAGACGGACGCCCAACCAGTTGAGCTACATCCGACCCCGTCTTCCTACATTTTTTATTTCCATTAATATCACCATCCATTCAGTCAGCCAAACGGAACCTTATTCTCTTTAAAATAGTCAATCTGTCCCAATGCCTTGACTCCTGTAACTTTTAAATAGTTCTCAGACTGCCCCTCTTTTCCATTCCTTCTGCTACTGTTCTCATGGCCTGTATCTATACACTCCCTTCAACCTCCTCATTCGTTTCCCAAGCTCCAGTCTCACCCGATGTGACATCATCGCTGGTGCAAGAGTGAAAACCTTTTGGAAATACAAATATGATGTAACTCCCTATCTGAAGAGTCTTCATTGGACTAGATCCATAATTCTCAGCAAAGCATACGAAGCCCTTCAGGACCAGCTCCCAGCCCAGTTCTCTAATTTAATTTCCTGTCACTCTTCCCCTTTGCCTCCCCTCTTTCCTCAAACTGCTTTGTTTTTATTGACTCAGCTCAAGCGTCATCTCCTTTATGATGTCCCAGCAGAAGTAGCCCGTGGTGTCCTCCGTACTGCTATACCCTGTGCCTAACTCTAAGGGTAGAACCTACTCATTGCTATAATTATTTATTTGTATCTCTTCCTCCTCTGCACTGTAAGAGCCTCAGGAGGAAGTCCTGTGTTCTAGTCATTGTTTCCTCAGTTCTTAAAACAACAGTTGGCACATAATAGCTAGATAATGAATATTCATCGAATGAAGAGTTGAATGACGGAATAAGCTTCAAGGGGCTGTTGAAGTTATTTTCTTTTGCTGGGTATCTTATTTGTTGTCTTTTTGAAGCATTAGCTGGAGTTTGCTATTTATTATAGTGATATTTGCTGAAATGACATTTGACCTGTGTTTCACAATTCCATGGTAGAAAGAAATGCCAAAATAAGACTGCAATTTAGAAACCGGTATTGGTAATATACACACAGGCTACTTGCAATTTTTTTCATTTTTTTAAAAACCTTGTTGCAAAAATATTTTCTTTTCCTTCCCAGCCCTACCCCTTCTGTAAACACCATATACATGTTTATTAATTGATGTTGGTGAGATACCTTCAGTATTGGGTTTTGCAACAATCCTTTCATTTCTGAAAAATCAGGTTGGTAAGCATCCCTTCCATTGTAGTCCCAGGATGTGAGGCAACTTCTGATAAACACGTGCAATCTAAATGCTCTAGGTATTTCCATGAATAGGAAGAGCATTACTGAAATCTGCTTACTTACTTATATCCTGTCTGTTTTTAAAACAGATTTAAAACAGTTCATGGCCTTTAAATGTAGCACATACTCTTACTGAAGTAAAAGGCAAAACATCCTAAAATTGGAAGCACTTTCTTCAAAATATGGGGCAGACATGAGAAAGCCAAAAGGCTACTTGTCACTCCTCAGATGGTGTCTCAATTTTATTTACAATTGTACTGAAACCCTTTAAAGGTTTGTGGGGTACATAATGCTCACTTAAAAGCTGAGTAGGAGTGATGGGAAATTTCCAATAAGGGTGAATGAAATCCTTATTTTCTTTTGGTTTGCAATCTTTAGGATTGCCTTTAAGAAGTCTTACATTTGAAACCCAAAGCAAAACAAGTTTAACCATTATATTACAAATTATAGAATACAAGAATTATATGCTCGAAAGATCTCAAAGGTTTTTTCTTTAGTTGTTTTTGTACTTTTTAATTTAAAATTGTATATTTTCTACTGGCAGTTTAAATGTAAGATATTTTAAATGTTTCATAGAAGAACGTTAAATTCTGAAAAAGTTAGGCAAAGATTTAAGATGAAAATAAAATGTGTTTTTTTCTTCCATTAAAAAATCAGCTTGATGGTAGCACATTATAATTAGTGTAACAAACACTGTTGATTTATGGATGTGATTGTAGCTGAAACGGGTAGTCTAGGGTGGTTAATGGTTAGTTGGAGGACAGCTGGAAGATAATATAGGGGATGTATAACTGATTTTGGCAGTAAATGAGGATTGTGGTTAATAATATAAATACAGGAACTTTTACTACATGGTGTTAAGAATATGGTGATACATGGGAAGAATATAACTAATGTAATTTATATACTACAGCTAATGATAATATTGGAATATTTTTGTAGCAAAAACAAAGAAGGTACTATATCAATCCTAAAGGTAAAAAATATATATATATTTGGGGTTTAGTTTTATGAGATATGAATATGATTAAGCATTTTTTCTTTTCTTCATTTAAAAAATAAGTAAATATTTTTAAAATCAGCTTTCCATTCTGAAAGAAAGATGGATGATAATTTTGTGAAAATATTATTATATTGGTATTCAATGACAGTGTAGCCCCAAGCGCCGTTCCTTGAGCCCCATCCCAACTCTTGCTCCAGGATGAACTCATCACATCCGTCTCTGCAGCTCCATGGGCTCTATTTGCCCCCCTGTCATCGCACTCATCACTTTCCGTAGAGTTCCTTAAATGCCACTCAGTGGCCCTGCTAAGCTGTGAGTGTCTTAAAATTTTTTTCTTTTCCTTTAAAAATAATTTTTTTTAAGGTATACCTAAGATGCGCTTACAATTCCTGAGGAATTTTTACATTTCCTCCCGGATCAAGAGATAGAGCAATTCCAGCTCCCCAGAAAGCTCCTTTGGGCATCTTCCCAACTGATACTCCACCCCCCAGAAGCCACTCCTCTGACTTCGCCCACAATAGATTTGTTTGGCTTGTTCTTGAACTTCATATAAATGGAAACATATTGTATGTATGCTTTTGTGTTGGACTTTTTTCTCTCAACATTTTGTCTTTGAGATTCATCCATGTGGTTGAGTGTAGCCGTAATTTATTATTGTTATTGTTTTGAGTTTTCCATTATATGAATATACCAAAATTTATTTATCTATTCAACTGTTAATGGACATTTTAGTTGTTTCTAGGTTTTGGCTATTATGAATAAAGCTGCCATATTCTTTATTATGAATGAAAAACTGTCTATTTCTTTGGGTAGATGTATAATTTTGTTTCTCTTAGGGACATACATAGAAGTGGAATTGTTGGCTCATAGGGTAACTATATGTTCAGCTTACTAAATACTGACAATTTTTCAAAGTGGTTGTGCCAAGATGTGAGCTTTTACAGGACATGATATTGTTTCAGTCATCTTTACATCCCCAGGGACTAATATATACTTGACATATAGTGTGCTCAGCAAACACTTGTTGAATGAATAGATGGCTATCTGTATTAGTTAGGATTCTTTGGTTGCACATAACAGAAACCAACTCCAGCTAACTTAAACAGAAAGGAATTTATTAGAAGGTGCAATTAAGGGATCCATAATTGTAGACAACTGAGTTTTCCAGGTGATATAAATAGCAATGTATTTAGTGAGGATATTAGATAGCTTAAAGAATTTCTTTGAGGGCCAGAAAAACAAGCATGGATGCCATACATTCAGGACCATTATAGCCCAGAAAAAAAGCTTAGGTATGCAGAGACTGTTCTAGTACTGTCTACTGCTTTACTTCTTGACACTAGGGACTAGAGGGTAGAATATCTGTCCAAGTTGCCCCAGATGATCTTATCTTCTGTGTGAAGTCACCACCTCACAGAGCTCACAATTGTCTTCCAAATCTCTTGCAAGCACACCTGCTGGGTGGAACCCAAGTCACATATAAACTCTAGCTGCAAGAGAGAGGGAAGTGTGGCTTTAATTTCCAGCCTGTATAGTACAAGAAGATATGCTAGAGGGGTTAGAGGTGATATTGAATCAGCTATTATGCAGATTCTGATGCAGAAATTGAAGACTAGGCCAAGAAACAAGCTCAGAAAGAGCCAGGAGGAAGGATGTCTTTAGCTGTCTAGATGACAGAAACCAACTGACATTTCTTATCACTTCTTTTCTTTCTGATGAAAAGTCAAAGTCTTAGGAAAGAGAGTCCATTTGGCAAAGCTAGGGTACTATGCCCATTCTTTGGGTAGGAGAGGGTTAGACTGGCAGCCTACCAAAATGACATGCAGTGGAGAGGTAACTCCCCAAAAGGAAATGGGGTGCTATTACCAAAGGACAGGGACATGGACTTTGGGACACAAAAACCACAAATGTCCACTGTAAGATTTAAAAACTAAAAAATGGGGAGTGGATGTGGCTTAAGTGATTGGGCTCCCATCTACCATATAGGAGGTCCAGGGTTCGATTCCCAGGGCCTCTTGTGAAAAGCAAGCTGGCCCGCGCAGCGAGCTGATCTGAGTGGGGTGCTGGCCCACACTGAGTTTGGCCTGTGCTGAGTGCTGGGCCATGTGGAGAGCTGGCACAGCAAGATGATGCAACAAAAAGAGACGACAGAAGAGAGGCAATGAGAGATGCAGCAAATCAGGGGGCTGAGGTGGTGCAAGAGATTGAGCAGCCTCTCTCTGCTCCAGAAGGTCCTGAGATTGGTTCCTGGTGCTGCCTCCCATGCCGCCTAAAGAGAAGACAGGCAGACACAGAAAGAACACACAAAGAGCAGACAGCGAGCGCAAAACAATGGGAGGGAGGGGGGGATAAACAAATAAATAAATATTTAAGAAGTAATGGCTTCCTTTAAAAAAAAAATAAGATAGTTTGAAGGTTCAAATTGCATTCACCCAATCTGCCTGAGAGTTGGCATCCCATGATTTCTAGCAGTTAGACATAAAACAGACTAGAGACATCATTTTGGGGGTCAGGTACATTGTGTTATAATTTACATATAGTAGACCCACTCTTTTTAGGTTTAGAGCACCACAATCAAGATGTGGAATATTTCCACCATCCAGAAAGTTCCCTCATGCCCCTTTGTGCCAATTCTCTTCTTCATCCCTGGTACTATGCACTGTCCCTGAAAGCTACTGGTCTGATTTCTTTCCCTGTAGTTTTGCCTTTTCCAGAATGTCTCATAAATGGAATCACATAGCATATAGCTTTTAAGTATGGTTTCTTTCATTTAATCAAGGATCACTTTATCCAGTGGTTTTCAACCTCTTTTCCCCCTCCACTGGGGAAATTTTTTTCCTAAACAAAGTCCTAGGCAGAAATCTAATATTTGAGATAGACAGAAGTGGATTGCATGCATGATATCGGAATGAGGAGCCCAGGTACGATGTTCCTTCTGATTAAGCACAATATAGTTTGCTCACTGAATTTCATTTATTCCATGTATTCTTCAGTCATAATCAGTTCAGATTCACTGTGCTTTTTCGAAGTAGATTTCTTGTTGCAGAAATAGTCACAGAGCATGTTCCTTGGAGGAAGGCACGGACTGTGAAACTATCAGAAATGCTGAAAGATTTCTTATCCTTAAACTTGAGTTAACATTATGGATTCTCATTTACTTAGTTGATTTTCTTGCTAACAATGTTCAGTTCAGGTCCACTAGGTGTCAGTTGCCATCTCTTATCTTTTTCTTAACCTGCTTCTTTTATTTTTATTTTTTATTTTTTTTAGGATGCCTTTCTTTCTTTATTATTATTATTATTTTTATTTTTTATTTTTTACCGGGAGGTCCCAGGGATCAAACCCGGGTCCCTCCATATGGGAGACGGACGCCCAACCAGTTGAGCCACATCCAACCCCAATCTGCTTCTTTTAAATGCCTACTGTTAACCATTGAAATGACAAGTGCCCAGATAGCAATGTATCCAAACCAGCCTGAAGGGGTGACTTGGAAAGTTTGTGGCTTCGGGACCTGTCCAACAGGGTAGCCATTAGCCACACGTGGCTATTGAGCACTTGACATGTGGCTAATCCAATTGACATGTGCTGTCAGTGTAACGTACACACGAGATTTGGAGGACTTTAAAAAAGGAGACTGTAAAAATATCCCATAAATAATTTTTATATTGATTGCATTTGAAATGATAATATCTTGAATATATTGGGTAGTAAAATATGCTATTAAAATTAATTTCCCCTGTTTCTTTTTATTTCTTTAAATGTGACTACAAGGAAATTTAAAATAACATATGTGGCGCACACATGTGGCTCGTCCTATATTTCTATGGGACAGCGCTGATCTAGCCTGATTGCTGATGACTCCGCACCTCTGTATTTGCTAATCCTTCCCAAGGAAGACCCCAAATTGAAACTTCCCCAATCTGGACCTCAGAGATGGTGAAGAGACACAGGCCACTTCCATTTTTTTCAAGCATCCTAGTAAATTTCAAAAACAGAAAATGACAAAGCCAGAGTTACATAAGCTGTTTTACATTTTTATCTTGAAAAAGTTTACACTTAGTAAACACTTTTAACCTAAAAACACATTACAATGTATGCTGTGCCAGTCATAAGATAATTTTAGGATTTATAAAACCAGGGTAACACAGGCACAATTTTAAAGGTGGTAAGGAGCTTCTCTCCATCTGTTGGTTTACCTCTGTAAATTGTCTGTATAACCTCATTGGATATGACTTCAGACATCTACATCGGAGGCCCTTTGCCAATGTGAGTCTTGAGCCCAGTGCTCCACCCCACCCTCACCCCATTTGTGATAGGCCCTGTGTTCAGTCCTTGTATCTGCTCCTTGCACCTTCTGTGTGCCAGGCTCTCTGCTATACATTTCAGACCTGACTTTAAAGTGTACAACAACTTGCAAAAAAGATATTGTTTTCAGATAATGAAAGGGTGTCCTCTAACTCTGCCCCAAACTCCTCTCAGCTCTGACGTCCTTTAAGAGGGTGGGGTGATGGAAGTTTGGAGCAGAAAGGATAATCAAGGAAGGGAGTGACAAGAAATGAATCCCTGCTGCTTGTCTGGATATGGCATAACTCTCCTTCCCACCTGTGTGGCATCCAGACTCACCCAGAAAGCTCTTTCTCGGAAACTGTTTGCTTCTGTGTATGCTAGACTGTCCCAAATTGGAGGCATTTTCAAAACAATTATCTGGAGGGGTGGGAGGAAAGCAATAGCCTGTGCCTTCCATTAGAGCACCACCTCCTAGCTACAAATTACTCATTTCAAACCCTGCATTAGGCGTATACGCTGCTTTGCCAACGGGGCTCTCAGGCGTTTATTCTCCTCTATGTATATGCCCTTTAATGCTGTAAAGTCGGATTTTGTTCTGTGACTGTGTAAATCCGAGCCAGGGGAGTTTCTTTTTTTCTCCATGACCGGAACCATGGTGAGGCATTCTCCATAATACAGCACTTTATACACTTCTGCACTGTGTGGGCAGAAAACAAGGAATGAGCTCTTGCATGCACTTTCACCTGGTTTAAACACGGAACTTTGATCCCACCCCCCACACCCCCCTTAATCTTTGTGGGGCTTAAAATGAAAGCAGGATTCATAGAGGTTTTTTTTTCTTCTTTAAACAAATAATAGGATGCTTGGATTTTAACACTTAGATTATTGATGAAATGATCCCACAGTACCTCTGGAATATGGAGTAGAATGCTAGATGGTCTTTTAATTTAGGCAGGTTTTTGTCCTTTTCTAATGCACCTCTGTATGAATTAGAGACTAATGATATCAGGCATTGGCTTATGATAAAAGCCAAGTAGATATTTTTTTTTTCCACAAAACCAGAGATGACTGGAAAGACTTTTATGCTTTGATGCATTTATTCAACCAGCATTTATTGAGCTTCTATGATGTGCTTGTGCTTGTTGCTGGGGATCCAAAGACAATTAAAAGAGGGTCTTTGCCCATATGCAGCTCAAATGCAAGGGGAAGACATGATAAAGCAGACAAATTAAATAGAATTATGCAGTGGCCCCGGAGCTGCTCCTTGAAAGACAGGTAGAAGTTAGCCAGTGAAGAAGGTGAGTGTACTGGTTAAGTTCATGTGTCAACTTGGTCAGGTTATGATGCTCACTTGTTCGGTCAAGCAAGGACTGGCCTAATTGCTACTCTGAGGATATTTTGTGTACTTAAATCATCAGTAAGTTGATTGCATCTATGGCTGATTACGTACATCTACAATCAACTGAGGAGATTGCGTTCAACAATGAGGGAGGTCTCATCCAACCAGTTGAAAACTTTAAAAGAAGTGATGATTTCAGCAGTCAGAAGAGAGAATTTCCATTTCTACTTCAGTCAGCCTGCTTCTCCTAGGGAAAACATTGAAAAATTTAGTCAGAGTTCCCAGCTTGTGGCCTGTCCTATGGAATTTGGGCTTGCCCATCCCACAGTTGCATGAGACAAATCTAATTTTAAAAATCTCATAATACTTACATTATTATATCGATATATTGATATAGCTATCTATCTTGTCAGTTATGTTTCTCTATAAAACCCTGACTAATACAGCTTTGGCAATGGGAGTAGTTCTTGAGAAACAGAATTTTAAGGATTGAAATTTCTGAATTGGTTCTGGGGTTCTTGGAGTTAATTCTCTAACTTGATTAGATTCAAAGACACCATCACCTCTATTTCTGGCACTGATAGTCGGTGGTATGAGCTGACAATAGATACATAAAATATGACCACTGGATACAGCTACTCAAATGTTTATAAAGAGGAAAGGCTTTGGGTGAGAGTGTTTAAAACCTTAACAGAATTTTGTGGTGTTAAAAGGTATAATGAATGTTGGCTGATTATTCCTTAATACACTGGATATAGTTGTGAAAGAAAGGGATGAGCTCAAAGCTTCAAAATCCTAACTTAAGTACCACATGAAGGATGTAAAAGTTTCTGTGTGCCTTGAAAGAAAATCTTATTTTGTGTAGCTGCAGACTTGAGATTTCTGAAAACCAGACCCAGAGTCTCATTGTGTGAGTGGCTGAATTACAACAGCATGTCTTAATTCCTAACCTTGCAGCATGTTTGCTGTTAGAGTGAGGGCATTGATTGGAAAAGAATGGGATACTGAAAATTGGAATGGAGAGATATGAGTTGATAATGATGGTGGTGGGGACATTGAAATCCTAGATTCTGCTGAGTCTTTGTCCAATAAACCTGTAAATGTCTGCTTTGAGGAACCAGCCACCCAATCTCCAGTCTGCCCTGAGGAATCTGCCATCCAATCTCTACCTGAACAGATTAACCTTGCTGTGACTGATTAACCTGTGACCATCTCCCCTGAGGAAACAGCCCTGACTCTTCTGTCTGAAGAAGCTAATCCTATTTCACAAGATGAAACTGCAATGGAATGCTCTGAGGTAGTTGGCTTGCAAGAAACTTTTTTTTTTTTACTGGATACATATAAATTTTTTTTTGAATCTTGCAATATGTTACACAATATATTTGTTTCATAGTAACACAATCATACAATATTTGTCCTTTTGGCAAGACACTTCTAATTTTTCTCATGACCCATCCCCACCACCCCTCTTTTCTATAAAGCCTATAGCAAGACTGAAGTCCCCAAATGTCCCAAAAGGTGAGGTAGAAAGTGTGACCCATGAAGAATTGTACTATACCCCAAAAGAAGTGCATGATTTTTCCAATTTATATAGAGAGAAATCAGGGGAATATGTGTGGGAATGGATATTAAGGGTGGAAGGAATATAAAGTTGGATAAAGCTGAATTTAATGATATGGGCCCATTAAGCAGAGATTCTAGATTCAGTGTTGTAGCTAGATGGGTTAGAATGGGCTCTAACAGTTTGTCTTGGTGGTTGGCTAAAGCATGGACCAAAAGGTGGCTTACATTGCCTGAGGTCAAAAGGCCAGAACTGCCTTAGTATAATGTAGTTGAGGGGATCCAAAGGCTTAGAGAGAATGGAATGTTAGAGTAGATTTACGATGTAAAACCTGCCCACCCACCCCAGAAATGTTCAGAGGGCACAATTTTCACCAGGACTGTGAGGGATAAATTTGTGAGTGTAACTCCATCATCCCTGAATAACTCTGGGGTCACCTTTCTCTGTAGGTCAGGTATTACTATGGGGACTGCTGTCACTAAATTTACATTCTTAAACATAATGGGAATGATCAGCTTGGCAGAAGACAGATGGTAGCACTTAATCACCAAAGACAAAGTAGGCGTGGCTACCATAAACTCAAAGCAGTAATCAAAATATTACTTGATCTGTATAAGCAGAAGAATTCTAGTTCAAGAGAACAGAAGTCTAACTTGAATTACAAAAACAAAGAGTCATGGCCCCTTAATCAATCCCCAGATTTGACACAATTTACAGACCCAGAGCCCCTTGAATGAAGGGAAGACTGGGTCTCCTTGGGGAAGGACCCTGCTGCACTGCCAGAAATTTATACTGTTAATCTTCCTCCCAGCATTCCCCAAAGAAACCTACAGCTTTTTACCAGGGTAACTTGCATTGGGGAAAAGGAAATGATCAGTAAGTTTGGGGATTGTTATATGCTGATTTGGAAGTGACATTAATTCTAGGAGACCCAAAACATTACCAGTCAGAGTAGGTGCTTATGGAGGTCAGGTTATCAATGGAGTTTTAGCTTAGGTCCATCTCACAGTGATTCAGTATGTCTCTAAACCCATTCTGTGGTTATTTCCCCAGTTCCAGAATGCATAATTGGAATAGACATGTTCAGCAACTGGCAGAATCCCCATATTGGTTCCCTGACTTGTGGGGTGAGGGATTTTATGTTATGAAAGGCCAAGTGGAAGCCTCTAGAACTGTCCCTACTTAGCAAAATAGTAAATCAAAAGCAAAACTGGATTCCTAAAGGGGTTGCAGAGATTAGTGCCACCATCAAGGACTTGAAAGATATAGGGATGGTGATTCCCACCACATCACCATTCAACTCTCCTATTTGGTCTGTGCAGAAAACAGATGGATCTTGGAGGATGACAGTAGATTATCGTAAACTTAATCAGGTGGTAATTCCAATTGCAGCTGCTGTTCCAGATGCAGTATTGTTGCTTGAGCAGATCAATACACCCCCTGGTACCTGGTATGAAGCTATTGATCTGGCAAATGCTTTTTTCTCAATTGCTGTTACTAAAGACCACCAGAAACAGTTTGCTTTCAGCTGGCAAAGCCAGCAATACACCTTCACTATCCTACCTCAGGGGTATATCAACTCTTCAGCCCTATGTCATAATCTAGTCTATAGAGACCTTATTGTCTCTCCCTCCCACAAGATAACACTATATTGATGCTATCATGTTGATTGGACCTGGTGAACAAGAAGTAGCAACTACTCTAGACTTTATTAGTAAGGTATTGTATGTCAGAGGGTAGGAGATGAATTCAACAAAAATACAGGGGCTGTCCACATCAGTGAAATTTCTCGGTGTCCAGTGGTATGGGGCGTGTCAAGATATCCCTTCTAAAGTATAGGATAAGCTGTTGCCTCTGGCCCCTACTACAACTAAAAAAGAGACACAATGCCTAATTGGCCTCTTTGGATTTTGGAGACAACATATTCCTCATTTAGATGTACCACTCCAGCCAATTAACCAAGTGACCTGAAAAGCTGCTAGTTTTGAGTGGGGAACAGAACAAGAGGATGCTCTGTAACAGGTCCAGGCTGCTGTGTAAACTGCTTTGCCACTTGGGTTGATCCAGCAGATCCAAAGGTGCTGGTAGTGTCAGTGGCAAATAGAGATACTTTCTGGAGGCTTTGGAAGGTCTGCATAGGAGAATCACAATACAGACCCTTAGGAATTTGGAGCAAAGCCTTACCATCCTCTGTAGATAACCACTATCCCTTTGAGAAACAGCTTTTGGCCTGCTACTGGGCCTTAGTAGAGACCAAATGTCTAACCATGGGCCACCAATTTACCATGAGACTTGAGTTGCCTATCATGAGTTGGGTGATGTCTGACCTGCTGAGCCCTAAATATGGGTATGCATAGCAGCAAGCCATCATAAGATGGAAGTGGTATATACAAGATAGGGCTTGAGCAGGTCCTGAAGGCACAAGTAAGTTAAATGAGGAGGTGGCCCAAATGCTGATGGCCCCAATTCCTGCCATATTATCTTCTCTTTCCCAGCCCACAGTTATGGCCTTTTGGGATTTCCTTACAATCAGTTAACTGAGGAAGAGAAATCTTGGGCCTGGTTTATGGATAGTTTTGTACCATACGTCGGTATCACCTGAAAGGGGACAGCTTCAGCACTACAGCTCCTTTCTGGGACATCTCTGAAGGACAGTGGTGGGGGGAAGTCCTTCCAGTGGGTGGAGCTTTGAGCAGTGCACCTAGTTGTTCATTTTGCTTGGAAGGAGAAATGGCAGGAGGTGCATTTTTATATTGATTCATGGGCTGTTGCCATTGGTTTGGCTGGCAACATCATTGGAAAATTGGTGACAAAGAGATCTGAGAAAGAAGTATGTGGATAGACCTTTCTGAGTGGGCAACAGACTTGAAAATATTTATGTCTCATGTGAATGCTCACCAGCGGGTGACTTCAGTAGAGAAATATTTTAATAATCAAGTTGATAAAATTATCTGTTTAGTGGATACCAGTTACCTCTCTCCCCAGTTATTCCTGTCATTGTCCCATAGGCTCATGAACAAAGTGGCCATAGTGGTAGGGATGGAGGTTATACATGGGCTCAGCAACATCGACTTCCATTCACCAAAGTCAACCTAGCTATAGCTACGGCTGAGTGCTCAATCTTCCAAAGGGAGAGGCCAACAGTAGGTTCCCAGTAAGACTTCATTCCCCAAGGTGATCAGTCTGCTACCTGGCAGTGGGTTGATTATATTGGTTTTCTTCCATCATGGAAGTGTCAGCATTTTGTTCTAAGTGGAATAGGTATATACTCCAGATATGGGTTTGCCTTCCCTGCACACAGTGCTTCTGCCCAAACTACCATCCAGGGACCTAAAGAATGCTTTATCCACCATCAAGCTATTCCACACAGCATTGCTTCTGATCAGGAAACTCACTTCACAGCAAATGAAGTGTAGGAATGGACACATGCTCATGGAATTCATTGGTCTTACTGTATTCCCCATCATCCTGAAGCAGCTGGATTGACAGAACAGTGGATTGGCCTTTTGAAGACTCAGTTATGGGGCCAACTAGATGGCAATACCTTGAAGGGCTGATGCAGTAATCTCCAGAAGGCTGTGTTTGCTCTAAGTCAGTGTTCACTCTATGGTGCTGTTTCTCCCATAGCCAAGATTCATGGATCCAGGAATTAAGCGGTGGAAATGGGAGCGATACCACTCACTATTAGCCCTAGTGATCCACTAGGAAAATTTTTGCTTCCTGTCCCTGCAACCTTAAACTCTACTGATCTATAGGTCTTAGTTCCAAAGAGGAGTATTTCCATTAGGGGACACAACAACAATTCTATTAAACTGGAAGTTAAGACTGCCACCTGGCCACCTTGGGCTCCTCATACCTCTGAATCAAAAGGCAAAGAAAGGAATTGCTGTACTGGCTGAGCAGTCATTGGTACTGACTATTAAGGGAAAATAGGATTGCAACTATATGATGGAGGTAAGGAAGAGTTTGCCTGGAATACAGGAGATCCTCTAGGGTCTCTTAGTACCACCATACCCTGTGATTAAAGACAATGGAAAACTGCAACAACTCAATCCAAGCAGGGCTACCAATGGCCCAGAAACTTCTGGAATGAAGATCTGGTTCACCCCATCAGGTAAAGAACCACAGCCAGCTGAGGTGCTTGCTTGCTGAGGGTAAAGGGAATATGGAATGAGTAGTGGAAGAATGTAGTGATAAATATGAGCTATGACCACATGGCCAGGTATAAAAATGAGGACTGTAATTGTTCTGAATATTTCTTCCTTGTTTTTTTATAAGTATATTTGTATATGTACATAAAGCAAATATCTTGGTTTTCTTCCCTAACTTGTCTCCTTATCATATGACATAAGTTGTATTAGCTTCATGTTGTAGTATTTAAGTTATAGGATATCAAGTATCCAAGGACTTACACTCCATTCTGGGGAGAGTTAGTGCATTTCTGGTTGTACACAGAACAGTTGAGTATTATTATGAGAAAATATGAGTGTTATTGTTTTTCTTTTTTTAGATTTATTTATTTGTTTACCCCCCCACCCCCACCCCCACCTCCATTTTGCATTCACTGTCTGCTCTCTGTGTGTTCTTCTGTGTCTGATGGTCTTCTCTTTAGGTGGCACTGGGAACTGATCCTGGGATCTTCTGGAGTGGGAGAGAGGTGCTCAATTTCTTGCACCACCTCAGCTCCCTGGTCTGCTGCATCTATTATTGTCTCTTCTCTGTGTCTCTTTTTGTTGTGTCATCTTGCTGTGCCAGCTCTCCCTGTGGGCCAGTACTCCACATGGCCAGTATTCCTCATGGGCCAGTTCTCCATGCAAGCCAACTCGCCTTTCACCAGGAGGCCCCAGGAATCGAAACCTGGACCTCCTATATGGTAGATGGGAGCCCAATCGCTTGAACCTCATCTGTTTCCCTGAATGTTATTGTTTTTATTTGAAGATTAGGTATGGTTTAAGGAGATGTGTATGGCTGCCAAGTTGACAAGAGGTGGACTGTGATGATTAAGTTCATGCATCAGCTTAGACAGGTGATGGTGTCCATTTGTTTGGTCAAGTAAGCACTGGCCTTACTGTTAATATGAAGACATTTTGTGGATTTGAATAATCAATAAGTTGATTGCATCTATGGCTGATTACATCTATAGTCAACTGAGGAGATTGCCTTCAACAATGAGAGAAGTCTCATCCAATCAGTTGAAGACATTAAAGGGAAAACTGATGATTTCAGCAGTCAGAAGAGAGAATTTCTCTCTACTTCAGTCTGCCAGCTTCTCCTAGGGAACTCACCAAAAACTTTCATTAGAGTTGCCAGCTTGTGGCCTGCCTTATGAAATTCCTTCAGTCATGTGAGGCAATTGTTATAAAAATCTCACAATATTTATATTATATATATTGAAGAAAAATCTATCTATATATATCTTGTTAGTTCTGTTTCCCTAGAGAACTCTGACTAATAGAATAGTGATAGGTATTTTAAGCAGAACAAAGGGATGATCCTTTTGGAAACCTGTATGTAGCATGCAGGGTGGGAGGGTGTTGCATGGATGGTAACAGACGAGGCTAATCTTCCTTTGGGGGACTCATTCCAAAACCACAATGTGGATTGTGTTACTCTGGTGGCACTTGCACCATTATCATGTGTCACTTGGTAGATCTTACCTGGAAATAGATATGGAAATATCTTATTTACATATGATTTGCAAGTTTATTTGGTTAATTTTATAACTTTACTTGAAACCCATAAAAGCTCCTAGTAAGATGATTTAAATGATGAGTTATGTTATGAAAATCAAGTCAAGGGAAATAGTAATTTGTGGGTTTGAGGGTAGTTTGGCCTTCTTATGGCACAAAGAATTATGTGGTTTTGGTTTTCGGTGCACACTGCCTTGCATTCTTGGGACAGGAGCCCGAGTTGGGAGAGTGGTGGTGGTGGTGGTGGCAGCAATCCATCCAATTTAGGAGAATGCTGGTAAGCCACCCTCCGTTTAGAAATGAAGTTAAATAATGAACTCTGAGTGCATAGTCTACAGCCTCATTTACAGGAAAACAATTACTGCTCCTGTTTAATTCTTTATGAACTAAGTGGGGTTTACATGACAGATGCAATTCGTCCTTTAGCATGCCTGTGGGCAATCAGGTCAGCATTTCACTTAAAGAATCTGAATGCATCCCTCCCACCCCACACCCCCTGAGAGACTCAATTTCATTACTTAAAGTAACAAACTTTGGTTGAACTTTTAACCTTCTCTCTTGAACACACTTGAGTTGTTATTATTAATTTTTCAAAGATTTATTTATTCCCTCCTTCCCGTTGTTTTTGTGCTCACTGTCTGCTCTCTGTGTGTTCTTCTGTGTCTGCTTGTCTTCTCTTTAGGTGGCACCAGGAACTGATTCTGGGGCCTTCTGGAGTGGGAGAGAGGCGCTCAATCTCTTGTGCACCTCAGCTCCCTGGTCTGTTGTGTCTCTTATTGTTTCTCCTCTGTGTCCCTTTTTATAGCTTCATCTTGTTGTGCCAGCTCTCCACTCGGGCTAGCATGTCGCGTAGGACAGCTTGCCTTTCACCAGGAGGTCCTGGGAATCAAACCCTGGACCTCCTATATGGTAGATGGGAGCCCAATCGCTTGAGCCACATCTGCTTCCCTGCACTTGAGTTATTGATGCCATAAGTAACTGTGTTCCTGGGAAAGTCAGGTGTTCACAGATTGGAAACTGAGCGTTTTATTTCAATTTGTGAAAGCACTTTGAAAATGTAAGTTGTTATATGAGTGCCAGCTAGCATTATTATCTTTTTTGCGCCCCCCTCCCCTCTTTTTCAGGATGATGAAACAGCTCAGTGTGGGGTTCTTTGTTTTATACTATTGAAGTATTAAGAAATAATGTCATAAAGATGTTTATATTCTTTGACTCAATAATCCTACCCCTAGGAATCAATCCTAAATAAGCAAAGCCACAAAAGTCCAAAGTCTTATAGCCCCCACTGCTTGTTCATTACAATGTTATTTCCAATAAAGAAGAAAATTCAATTCAAATAACCAATGTGGAAATGATCTAAACATTTAACATAATGGAAATGCCTTAATAACCAAGTGTATGAGGGAATATTATGCTGACATTTAATATGATTGTTTGGAAGGTTGGGATAGAAATATGGAAGGATGCTTATGTTTTATGAAAAAAAAAATGAATTAAGCCATATATATCACCACATAAAAGGAATAAGCCTATGGGGGAAAAACTGTGATGATAGAATTTGGGGAGGTTAGGGAGATGGAATTTATACTGCTTTTCTTTTACCAAAGAGTTTCTTAATATTGATATGATACCTTCTCAGTGATTTTTAAATTAATGCCCTTAATCCAAAGAGTGTTCCCAAAATTTCTTATTTAGGACAAACTTTAAAAGAAACTCTTTTTTTCATAGGACCACAAAAGGCATTATCACAGTCAAAGCATATTGTCCTTGGTTTGTGGCTGAGGGTAATTAATATTTGCCCTCTAGTGGCTTAAAATTGGAAACAGACACTTTTGGTATAATATTTGGTTGCTATTGCTAAAGTCCCTACTTTTATTTCTTAAATATATATATATATATATATATATATATATATATATATATATATATATATATTTCTAAAGGTACTTAGATTACATAAAATGTTACATTAAATATATAAGGGATTACCATATGCCCCACTCCCCACACCTCCCACTCCCTCCCCCCCCTCATTAACAACTTCTTTCATTAGTATGATACATTCATTGCAATTGATGAACACATTTTGGAGCATTGCCACTAAGGATGGATTAAAGTCTACATTGTGACTTTCACTCTCTCCCACTCAGTTCTGTAGGTTATGGCAGGATATATAATGGCCTCTATCTGTTGTTGCAATGTCATTCAGGACAATTCCAAGTCCCGAAATTGCCCCCATATTACACCTCTTTTTCCCTCCCCCTGCCTTCAGCACCTCCAGTGGCCACTGTCTCCCCATCAATGATGTAATTTCTTCCATTGCTAGGATCACAATGTCTATAGTAGAATACCAGTAAGTCCACTCTAGTCCATAGTTCATTCCACAACCCCGAGGACTCTGGTATGGTGCTCTAATTACAGGGGGCTTCGATCCCATACGGCTGATGGATGGGACTCTCTTGCTTGCAGTTGTAGACTCTCTTGGTTCCTTGGTATGGTGGTTGTCCATCCTCACCAACTTATTAGCTGTTCTGGGTGAGTCCAATGAACTGGAAAGTAGGTGTTGCAACTCTATTGAGGCTCAGGGCCCAGCTAGCATATGGACAGCCCAAAGATTCAAATCTCTTGGCATACACCTCCCCACTCCAGCACCAACTATAAGTTCAAATAGAAGGGACAGAAGAGGCATGTGTAGAGAAGTCACAACTGAGTCTAACTCTGTCACACTCAGGAGCACAAACTCCAAAGTAGGCCCACAGGCAAGGCACCAAACTCTGGAGCTATCCACCCTGACATAGGACCTGGGTGTCTCCAGATGCCTCAGGAGCCCCACTATTTGGGGTAGTATCTAGTTTGGCAGTCTATGCGATCCTGCTGAGATGTGCATAAGCATTACCTCTGGGGTGACCACCCGACTCACTTTGAAGTCTCTTAGCTATATAAACTCATTTGTCTTTACCTTTTCCACCTTTTATTCAAGGTCTTTTTCCAGTTATATTGCTAGTTGGTGCTTGGTAGTAATCTGTCGGTGCCAGGGAGGCTCATCTCTGGGAGTCATGTCCCATACTGGGGGGAAGGTAATGCATTTATATGCTGAGTTTGGCTTAGAGAGATGTCCCTACTTTTAAAGATGATAAAACTTAGCATCAAACTACAGCAAAAAGTGAGATATAGCTAGTCCCTCTTACCCAAATCCTGCCCTTTGTAGTCACAGCTATTAATAATGTGGCTGTTCATGAGGGCAGAGTGGCATGGAGGGGGGAGCCTGGGCTTTCCAATGGAAAGAACTGGCTTCATGATTTGTGGTTCTGCCACACACCAGCTGGGTGATCTTAGCACATTCATAATCTTGCTTTCCTCATCTACTAAATGGGGATAATAATGGTAGTACTTCACAGTGTTCATTGGAGGATGAAATACCAATAGGAATATGTAAAATAGCATGTGTTCATGGCTAATAGTGCTATTATCATTACTATTTTTCCACTACTGATTTTGGTGCTGTAGGTGTTGCATATATAAGATATGTGAGCCTTTAAGGAGATTTCCAACTGCCAAAAGAGATAAGATATGCTTCATGAAATAATAGTGAAAATACATAGCAAACAAATGCTAAAGGGGTGTTAATATTGGATATCATTACTACTAAGACAGTTTTTTATTTTTTTTATTTATTTTTTATTTTTTAAGATTTTATTTATTTATTAATTTATCCCCCCCTTGCTGCTTGTGCTCGCTGGGTCAGCTAACCATGCCGTGCGGGCAGGCTTGCCTTCACCAGGAGGCCCCGGGAACCGAACCCGGGGCCTCCCATATGGTAAACGGGAGCCCTACTGATTGAGCCACAGCTGCTTCCCACTAAGACAGTTTTTAATGTAGTTTATGTCTCTGGTACTAGGATGTATCTAATTATTGATAACGACGTAGTATAATAATTAGAAACCTCTTCATATTTAGTTGTTGTAGCACTTTGGTATTATTTATGAATTCCAAAAATAGATATTGGATTATATTTTTAAACTGGTCTGTACTTGGGCATGGTTAAATTATGATTGGGCCACGTCAGTAAGGTGTTGAGTCCTTGCTCCTTGGTGGGTGGGGACTCCCAGATAAAAGACATGGCAAAGGAAAGAGTTGGAGTTTTGATGCTGGAGTTTTGATGCTGGAGTTTTGATGCAGGAGTCTTGAGTTGGAGCCCTGGGAAGTAAGCACACAGAGGAACTTGGTCGTGAGGAAAGAGAAAAGGCCCTGGGAAGAGAAACAAGCTGTTCGCCTCATATCTACAGCTGGCCTTGTGGAGATAATGGAGGAGCTGAGCCCAGAGAGAAGCAAGCCCCAGGAAGAGAGAAACCCAGGAAGCCTGAACCCTCACAGACGTCAGCAGCCATTTTGCTCCAACACGTGGTAATAGACTTTGGTGAGGGAAGTAACTTATGCTTTATGGCGTGGTAACTGTAAGCTTCCACTCCAAATAAATACCTTTTATAAAAGCCAACAGATTTCTGGTATTTTGCATTAGCACCCCTTTGGCTAACTAATACAGTTGTATATAAAATAATGACACATCTTGCAACTGATGGTATCTCAGACTCAGTGAAAAATGGGCCAAGAAAAGGGTGAAGTGGGTTATAAGAATTAGCAAACTTAATCTGTAGAAGAAGGTCTATGAATTTGGAACATGGAAAAATCACTGGAGAAATCATCAATGAATTTCAAGGTGGTGAAGCTGGAAGGACAGCCAAGGTCAGATTTGATCTAAGTTGCTAAATAAGAAGAGCTGGTGTGGATAAGCTGGAAGAAAAAGTGGAGGGATTCCAGGAGGAGAGATGCTGCCCCCCTCTCTGCCGTGTACTATCCTTCCTGGAGAAGCAGTTTTATGATACAGGTGCCTGAGTGCCCTCACTGCGATTTATTCCACAGTGGAACCTCTCCCACCCTGTGTCCCCTTAAAACGAGGACCTGCTATGGCTTTCTTTTAGACTGATTTCTTTTCTCACCCATTTGGTTTTTTAAATGTTAATTCATTAAAGCAGGGTTTCTCAAACTAGGCACTATAACATTTTGGGTCGGATAATTCATTGTTGGGGGTGTGGGTTGCTGTTTGCTGTGGGATGTTGAGCAGCTTCCCTGGCGTCTATCCACCAGATGCTAACAGTAGCACTTTCTCCACCACTTGTGACAGCATGTCTCCACATGTAGCCAAATATCCTCTGGGATGGGGTATGGGGGAGGAATGGCCCCCAGTAGAGAACCACTGGCTTAAAAAGAGCATACCTAACATTTTTTCTTTTTGTATGTGTGTATGTTGTCTAAAACCTTCAGATTTTTTTTTAGACAACTCTTCTTCCTTGCCACTGGACCACAATGGTGCCATTGTGTGTAGCTCTACCAATTCTCAGCTCACTTGCCAATGTTCCATTAATTCTTTTTATTTATATTTAATAATTTATTGAAGTATATCATTCATACATGAACATACATAAACTATAAGTGCTCAGTAAACATCGTGAACTCACAAAACAAACATGCATAACATCATGCAGGGTTCCCACACATCACCCACCCCACCAAACAAATGACAATGTTGTGAAATATCTGTTAACAAATCATGAAAGAGCATCGTCAAAGTATTACTACTAACTATAGTCTGTATCTTCCTCCTCTATACATTTTGTAAAGGATTTATTTATTCATTTATTTACTTTTATCCATTTTTACCACCCCCCCCCTTTTTTGCTGTTTCTGTGTCCATTCACTGGGCAACTCTCTGTGTCTGTTTATTGCCCTCTCTTCTCATCCTTCTCCTGTCTTCACTGGGATTCGATCCTCAGAACCTCCAATGTGGGAGAGAGGTGTCCTACTACTGCCTGCGCCATCTTAGTTCCTGGTTTTTCAGTGTGTATCGTCTTGGCTCTCCCTTGTGTCCCTCTCCTGTTACATCATCATCTTGCTGCGAGGCTCGCGGGGCCTGGCAGCTCACTCATGCATGGGGCCTGGTAGATCACCCGGGGCCTGGCAGCTCACCTGTGCATGGGGCCTGGTGGCCCACATGTATTTTATATTTTTCTTTTTTTATTTTTACTGGGAGGTCCTGGGGATCGAACCCAGTTCCCTCCATAAGGGAGACGGACGCCCAGCCACCTGAGCCACATCCGCTCCCCTGCTATATCTCTTAAGGTTGACCAAAGATACCCAAAGTTACAGTGTTTTCCCATACAGATGGTCATATAATAAATCAGGCTTCGTTTATCACCAGCATTCAAAAAACCAGACCTAGGGGACACATGCATTGTTTCTAATATAGCGAATGTTAAGCCTACCCTGATTATCACAAAATCAGGGCAGCAAGAATATTCATACCCATTAATTCTTTTTTTTTTTTTTTAATTAATTTATTTTTTATTGTGGGTAAAAATCAAAATTTTCACAATACATACCAATATTTGTAAAATGATATATAAATATATATGCATATATGTGCATTTGCTTACAAAAATGTTATTTATATATATATAAATATATTTTAAGAGGTGCTTAGATTACCTAAAATATTACATGGAACCCACTGGGATTCCGTTGGGCGATTGGTGTCTGGGGAGGAGAGTTTTTTTTAACATTTTATTTTGAAATAATTTGTTATTCATATGACATATGTTGTATTAGCTTCATGTCGTAGTATGTATTCCTGGAAAACTTTACTGGTTCTCAGATGGTGAGAGTGAGCTGAATTGTCTAAGTAGGCACTTACCCTCATTAGCACTCACTGAACTTAAAAGTTTCCCTTTCTGCTTAAATTAGAAAGCTTCCTCTGGGATTGACATTCTCTCAGGCAGAAACAGCTATGACGGTCCATATTTTCCAAATTTCTGAAAAAAATATCATGAAGTTGGCTTTGTCTTGTCTCAGCCATGCTCATCTCATAGTTTTTCTATAAATGATAAATGCTGGTGGAGTGAACCAAAGGTACAGTCCCAAATTGCTATTTCATATTTAGGGCAAGCTGAATGGTTCTTTTCCAGTTCTACCTGACAAATACAACATGAGCACAAAGCGACATGGAAAAAGCTATAATCTATTGAACTTGGTAAATGTGAGTTGTAAGTAATTGCAGTTCTTTCTGAGTCTCATTTGCTGCTTACCCATTTCTCATTATGTGATCTCTTAAAGTCAACCTGATCCAGAAACAGATCAATACTAGGGAAACCCTTTTGTCTTCTCTTGGGGCATAAAATTTAAAAGATGCTTAAGTCAATATTCCTTGTAATAATGTGTCTTACAGAAATGCCTGGATTCCCCCTTCTTGTTACATAATTAATTGAGCTGCCTGCCATCTACAAGGTATAGACGTTCCCTCCCATAATTCTCCTTTGGCCTAATTGCCATTCTGTTTTCAGTTCTATTTGTCTTAAGATATTTCTGTTTTCCTCTATGGTGCTGGGCATGCTTTGTACTTAGTTTTATCTTTCTGTGTGTTTGCCTCTAAATGTCAGCATAATTTTTCTGCCTTATAATATTGGAGATGTTATGACCATCAATCAGCCCAATAGAAGAGCAGAAGAAATTAGATACCATTTATCTGTATTGGTTGTTCATTGTAATGACCCAGTGGACAACATGAACAGATAATCTGTTGCTTTGATGGAAACTAATTATTCTTAAGCATGACAGCATCGAAATAGCTTTTGTGACATTGTTTTTAAAAATGATGGCTACCTAGTCATTATTAGCACAAGACAGAGGTTCAGTCGTGTTCTGTGATGATTTCCCTACATAAGCAACACAACAATTTGGTCTTTTATTACTTTCTTATGGGAAAAACTGAACTAAAACTTAGAACCTTTAAAATTTCAAGTTACATTAAAAAAAAGAACTCTACAATAAAAATTTCTTAGTATGAAATAATTTGCCATCCTTTAGAAGAAAGTAAAAGTACAACTAGAAGATAATTTTGTTAAGAGAGGTTAATATAGGTTGATTTTTATTTTGTCTGCTGGTAACTGTACTAACCATGGGGTTTAGGAAATAAAATCACCATGAATAAAATTCATCTCTGATGGAATATCCTAAGTGAAGAGCATGGTTCTATGGTTAATTTTTAAAATAGCATATTTTTGTGTGCACAGATGGGAGTTTTTATGTGTAGTTATATGCAAATTTTAAAAACCAGTATACTGATGAATTCTATTTTATATAATGTTCTTAAAGTGCTTTTGAAGCTTAATCAATATTCTAAGATAGTATTTGTATTGCTGACACCAATAATAACCAAAGACAAGATTTATGTATTATACTGGACCGTAGTGGAGATGCAGTTTCACTGTGCCTTGGTTTGAGAACAGAAGAAAATGATATAACTTCAAATGTCAAACATTGCCCTTTGATAATAGGTTTTGCAAAGGCTTTGAGCATTAGGGATGCTTTAGGTGATAGGGCATGGCTATTTATTGAAATACATTAAACAAGTTTATAATTATACAAGTAACACTTACTGTAAAGAAAAATTCTTGCTGTAAAAACGTTTGAACAATGCTGATGTAGGTAGAATAAAAAATAAAAGTGGCTTTTTACCTCCTGCTTATTCTGGTTTCCTCAATCCCATTCCCTTCCTCAGGGACTTGCATATACTTCCAAGGCTTTTTTCCCCATAGATCTATGTACAATATGTGTACACACACATTCACACACTCAATTCTCTATGGATTGTTTTATGGATATTTTATAGACTGTTATGCAACTTTTTTTTTTTCACTTAGAAGTATGTCTTGAATATCCTTCCATGTATGTTTATAAAGCTCCTTCTTTTTAAAAATAGCTGTTCATGCCTATTTTTAACTATTAAATTGGCCTATGAAATAAGGTTTGCTCTTCTATGTCACCTTCTATTTTAGGAAATCTCCTTCAGAAAAATGGGAGGAAAATCCCAATTTGTGCCTTAGCTAGTATATTAGTCAGCCAAAGAGGTGTTGATGCAGAATACCAGAAATCTGTTGGTCTTTATAAAGGGTATTTATTTGGGGTAGAAGCTACCAGGCCATAAAGCATAAGTTACATAAGTCTATTGCCACGTGTTGGAGCAAGATGGCTGCTGACGTCTGTGAGGGTTCAAACTTCCTCGGTTCCTCTCTTCCCAGGGCTTACTTATCTCCAGGTTCAGTGCCTCTGCTATTTCCACAAGCCCAGCTGTAGACTATCAGGCAAATAGCTTGTTTCTCTTCCCGGGCCTTCTCTTTTTCCTCACGACCAAGCTCCTCTGTGTGTTCACTTCCCGGGGCTCCAGCATTAACTCTTAGCATCAGAACTCCAATATCAAAAAACGATTCCAACTCTGTCCTTTGCCATGTCTTTTATCTTTGAGATCCCACCCATCAAGGGGCGGGGCTCAATGCGCTAATCATAACTTAATCATACCCAGATGAACAGACCAGTTTACAAGCATAATCCAATATCTATTTTTTGAATTCATAACTATATCAAATTGACAAACTGCTACAGCTAGTTAAATGGTCGTGCTGGGTTGACCCCTTCAGACCATATTAAAAAATTAATCTTACCTGATGAGAAAATGAGAGCCTCTGATTTGGTGGGCAGGGGCAAATGGGAAA
Source organism: Tolypeutes matacus (assembly GCA_026826555.1). Classification (NCBI taxonomy): domain Eukaryota; kingdom Metazoa; phylum Chordata; class Mammalia; order Cingulata; family Chlamyphoridae; genus Tolypeutes; species Tolypeutes matacus. The sequence goes on along the minus strand of JAKSZT010026914.1, from coordinate 5,441,529 downwards.
TCTGGCTCTAGCTTCATCTCTGACACAAAAGAGCAAGTTATCTCTCTGGGCTTCAGATTCCCCATCTGAAAATGGAAGTTAGGGTGGACTGGGCCAGTTTTGGTTTTGTCCCCATCCAACTCTTACATTCCCTATTTCTGTTTTCTTAGCTAAACTCTGCATTCTGACAGGAAGTAAATTCTTCTGGGGTTAGTTATAATTGTGTGCTAACGACAGAAATACACATTTTTAAGCATGAACACTCAGGTCTATTTTTACTGGCAGTGGGCATATATGCCCTTGAAAACACTACTTGATATTGTCTTTGTCATTGCCAAGGTATGGTAATGCTAACCAACAAGGAGAGAGGCACATATCTGTCTCTCTTCTATCTGCCTAAGAAAGCGGCACTGGAATATTCATTTGCTATTACAACCCTTGAAAGATGATCCTAGATATCCCCTCAACTATCATTTCAAACCAGTACTTAACTTTTGAGTCTGCATTGTAAAGATGATGATTAGCAACAGGTGTTCCTTTAGCATATTTACTTTTAGACTGGTGGATTTAAACATTGTATTAATAATAACAACAACAGCTAACATTAATGGGTACTTACTATGTGACAGGCTCTGCTTTAAGCACTCTACAAGTCACTTACAATGACCATGTAAAATAGTGTACAGATGAGGAAACCGAGACTCAGAGGAGATAAGTAATTGTCCAAAGACACAGAGCTGGAAAGTAATGCAACTGGGATGCAAATTCTTGTTCAAGGCATGAAAAGGAGGAGTTACCTGAACAGTTGTGTAAACCTGAATGGTTTAACCAGTACTTAATGTCATCGACAGATCTGGTCATATGCAAGTAAATGCTCGTGCTTCTCCCCTTTTAATGAAGATACTGTGAGGAGTCTTAGCTTGAAAGTGATTCCCCTATTTTTCAGGGCACTCTCACAGTGCTGCCTGTTGTAGTCAGCCCTTAAAAAAAAAAAAAAACATAAACAAAGCAACTCCTTATATTCTTTCTACCGCTACGGATCATTCATGCTGACTTTAGCAAAGCTCTTGCCTTGGCAGACAAGCCCTGGTGTTGGAATCTGAAAGTTGATGATTAGTCGAAACAGTCTGGACTGCATCCACAGGACATCTTGTAGCACAATCAAGGGCCACTTCATCACGCCTAGTGACAGGAGTTTTCCCACTAAGCTTCCATCAGGAGCAAGGAGCCAGGGAACAGCTCAGCAGCTAATTAGACAAGGCAACGTACAAGAGAAGTACATGCCTATTTAACTAGACTGGAGTAAGGGGAGCTGTCAATTGGATCTGTCTTGCCCTCTTAGCTTTATACCCATTACTGTACCTAGTTGAACATTAACACTCAGAAATCTGCTGATTTTCTCCAATATCCTGGCCCATGCAGAGAAGGAGCCAAAAAAGGAACGGTATGTCTTAAGGGTAGTTCCACGCTTCATTATCCCAAAAAGCATCCATCTTCACTCCATTGTTAAAAGGAGCATCACAAGATGTGGAAATGTTGAGAGGATGGGCAGAAATGCAGTCAATGGACTTTTTAGTGTCTCTGCCACTATTTCCTCCTTTCCTGTGATGTTTTGAAAGGAGTAAGACTTTTTGAAAACCTGGAAAATGTTTCTCTGTTGAGACAAAAGCCAAGAAATCGCAAATGTTTCCTTCCTTTTTGCTTCTGTGTCCATTAAAAGATTAAGGTAAAAAAAAATCTTAGATTTGTGTGTGTGTATTTAACAACTTGTCAAAAATATAAAAGCAGATATTCCAAGAGTTTTGTAAACAAATATCTGGAAATATTAAGACAATATGAAAAAATATTTAAATATACAGCAGTAACAACAACAAAAAGCTAAATATTTTATATCAAGACAGGATATATTCTTAACCACTTAAACAGTTAACCCTATAAAACACGTCAATCTTAAAGATGCTGGTTGTGTGTGGGTTTTCATTTGAAAATTTTAAATCAGTTTCCACTAGCTGTGGTAGAAAAAGCAGAAGACAAAATTTAGAAGAGACTTGAGGAGTCATTTGTTCAATCCCATCACTTAGTAGATGAGAAAACCGAGTCTCAGACTAGGGATCCCCATTGCCGCTGCTCTTTCCTCCTCAGGGCCCATGCTCTTTCTACAAGCCATAGGAATTAGGTGGTAGAACCCATCTTCATGGGCTCAGGCACTTATGGCCAAATCCACACCAATCCTGAGGGCTAAAAATGGTGACTGAAGGACCGCTTTAGCCTTCCACTTAGAGTCTGCCTATAGAAAATTCTTGTGCATTTCCGACAGTGAGGTACTATCATCATCTAATTAACTCCAGAGAAACAAATTGTATTCAGAGGTGAAGGGTGAAGAATTTGTGTTAATTTGCACACTGCTCTTCTCTGTAGCACAGTGGACCCTGCTATTCACAGAGCTCGGGGACAATTTGGTTGAATAGGAAGCCCTGATTCTCTGCTGAGTGAAAACTCACACTCAAGAATAAGATGGTAGTTTTTCTCCTCTGGAGCTAGGGAGCTGTAGGGCCATGCCATACAAGAGTAGGTCCCAAAATGTATGCGTATGACTGACAAATGGTAGGCTTCTTTTGCTTATTTTCAACCTTGTGATTAAATTGTCCAAACATGTGGTAGTTTTGTTAAAATAGCAAATGGCTAATTGCAAAAAACTCATTGGGGGGAGTGAGTATAGCTCAGTGGTTGACCATCTGCTTCCCATGAAAGAGGTCCTGGGTTCAATCCCCTGTACCTCCTAAAAAAAAAAAAAAAAAAAAACTTCGGGAAGCAGATGTGGCTCAAGTGATTGGGCTCCCATCTACCATCTACCATCTAGGAAGTCCAGGGTTCAATTCCTGGGGCCTCCTAGTGAAAAGCAAGCTGGCCCGTGCGGTGAGCTGCCCTGAGCAGAGAGCTGGCCCACACAGAGGACTGGCCCACGTGGAGTGCTGGTCTGTGTGGAGAGCTGGTGTAGGAAGATGACGCAACAAAAAGAGACACAGAAGAGAGACAATGAGAGATGCAGCAGATCAGGGAGTTAACGTGGTGCAAGAGATTGAGCAGCCTCTCTCCGCCCCGGAAGGTCCCAGGATTGATTCCCAGTGCAGCCTAAAGAGAAGACAAGCAGACGCAGACAGTGATCTCAAAACAATGGGGGTGGGGTGGGGGTAGGGGTAATAAATAAATAAATCTTAAAAAAAAAACAAAAACACCTCATTGGATTCAGAAGCGGGAAGACTTGAGTACTAGATCCAGCTCCCTAATCAAGTAGCTAGGTTTCTGACCATCTCCAATCATTGACTCTTTCTGGGCTTCGCCCTCTTCAGATGTAAAATGAGCAATTTATGTCTAAGGATATTTTTGCGTCTAAAGTTGAATGATCTTTAGATTTTTCTGATCAGTGCTCCTGCTCTGTACATTCTTTTCTCCTATTGCTCTGCCGGCTTGCTCTGGAGTGCCTGGGACCTCCTTGCTGCTTCTCTTCACTTATGCTGGTTCCCGGCCCTTCAAGGCTCACCTCCTGCTGCTGCTGCCTCCAGAGAGCTCTCCCTTCTTGAAATTCCCATAGCATCAGTTGGCCCTTGCCACTCGCTTGGTTGTGCTATTTATTTTTTAATCCAATCATTTCACATTTATTCAGCCTCTGCCCTGTGATGGGCACTGTGTAGACACCGAGGATACACCAGTGAACGATGTATTCTAGGGAAGCTTACTTTCCAAAGCAGGAGTGGGGGTGGGGAGGGAGATAGACAGTAAACAATAACAAGAACAAACAGGCTAATTCCAGGTAATATTAAAGACCATGAAGAATTTATAGTAAGTGATAGGATAGAGATCGGCGGGTGTGGGTGAGAGGGGAAGGCTGCTCTGAGCTGAGAAGGGAATAATGTGATGGAGCCAGCCACAGGGCGGGGAGATGTTCCAGGAAAGAGGAATAGCAGATGCAAAGGCCCTGAGGTAGGCACGAGCTTGGCCCGTTTGAGGGACAGGAAGAGGCAGCAAGACCAGAACATGGTATACTAGGCAGGGAGAGGTCCTGATGCGGTTGTGTGGCAAGGGTCCTCCTCTGCCCCTGGAGGTTTTGATTCTCGAGGCAGGAATGGGGTTTTATGCAGAGGTTCTCTCATCTGCTCCTATGCAACAACCGTCACTGTCACCTCCCTGCAGCTGACTCCTCTCCTGAACTCTAGCCCCAAGTTTCTAACTCTCAGATGGATTTCTCTTCCAGGTGTTCCAAGTGATATTTTAACATGCCCGCCTCCCACCAAAATGTACTCTCTTTGCTCTAAAATGGGCTCTTTATCTTTTCCTCCTTGTTTCTGTTAATGGGGCATCATATGATGAAATATCATGCAGTAATTAAAAATAATTATTTTAAGAACTATTTTATGACATGGATAAATGCTCACTATATATATAAATGAAAGGGACAAAAATTTTCAAAGCATATCTAAAGCATTGCTTTAATTTTATTAATTTTAATATATGTGTATACACACACACATACACACACAGACATATACACGATGTCTACCCACCTCCACACTTGAAAAATAGTCCCCAAAATAGTAAAGCAGCTTTGTTCGGGTATAAGATACAGTTAAAGCTATGGTTTTGCTTTATTATCTGTAATTTTCAATAGACATGTGTTGATAAAACTAATACCCAAGGCCTATGGTATTCATTAAATACTCGATGCTATTTACTCACTTAATCTTCACAAACCAAGGAGATATTTGCCATGATTATCCTCATTTTACAACTGAGAAAACTGAGGCACAGAACAACTAAGAACCTTGCCCAGAGTCACATAGCTAACAAGTTGTGGGGTTAGAATTGTAAACCCAGAGAGTCTGAACCCACACTGTCTTTTTAAGTTCTATACCATTCTGCCTCTTTTATATATATTTAAATGATTTAAAAACAAACCACAAACACAACCACCAACAAAGAACTGGAACAAACACCATCTCACCCTTGCTAAACCCTGGTAGAGCATCTGCTCCTCTGAGCACCTCTCTTTCCCCTTCTAGTATAACCACTTGCTGCCCTTGCCCTGTTTTTGAATCTCGCACATTATGCCCAAATTGTTGATCAGCATCTGTGTCCCATTAGTTTGCTCATCTGGAGGCAGCCACTGCACCTCAGCTGTCTCTGCTGACTCGTGGCATGGCAGATGCCCAGAACAAACTTGTTGCACAAACGAAGCAATTCGATTTGACTATATTTCCAATATGCACACACCACTGGAAGGAAAAATACAGTTGAAGCCCTTTTTGGTCAGTGTCTTTAAGGTGAATGAAGACCTTAAAAGAAGTCTGGGGGCGGGGAAGGTGGTAAGTGCAAAGGCTCTGAGGGTTGTGCTATTATGAGGGTGGTAGGGCTAAGTTGTGCATACAAGGACCAATTCTTCATTGACTTTCTCACTCGATGAATATACTTTTATTGTCTGAGAGAAGGGAGGTATAAAAGATAATCCAGTCTTTCCTAGATCAACTCTGATTAGGCAAATAAAGCCAAGGTCAGGGGCCAGTTGGCACCGCTTCATCTCATGCCTACAAATGCGACTCCTCACCAGACTGGAGCTTCTGTTGTCGTCACTGCTGTTGGACAGGTATTTACTGTTCATGGCAAAAGACTATACATGAAAAGTTCAGACCAAAATTGAGAAAAATATCTCAAAATGCAGATGCTACCAAGCATTACCTTCACATAGGAGGCAGGGAGCTAAACAAACTCTGCCTTTACTGAACTGAAAGTTGTGAATTTGGATTTAGCCAAAAGCGAAGGCTGGGTAGTGGAGGGCTCTGCATTAAGGATGAGGCTGAGTGGGGTGAGGTGAAGAGAAGAGGGAAATAAGAGCTAAGGAACCAATCTAACCATGATCTCAAGACCTTAAGGCAGAGGGGGCAACAGGTTTTTTATTTTATTTCATCTGGTTTTATTTTGTGTGTGTGTGTGTGTTTGTGTCAACTGGAACTCAAACCTCCCTCTCTCCCTTCCTTCCTTTCTTCCTTCCTTCCTAGTTGCCAACATGGGAGCATTCTCATAAAAGCCCAGATTTCTGGCCTTTCTTAAGAGATCTGATGGACTGGCAATCCAGCATATCAGCAATTGGCTGGAGGTGTGCAGTCCTGTTTTCTTCAGGCCTCACCACTCCCTATTGTCCTAAGACTTGCTTTTTACCATTATACTTGGACTGATATTTTCTTGTAGTATTGTTAAGGTGAAACAATCTATTTCATATGTCCGTGTATGCATTGAAAGTGGGACAATAAACCTAGACTGAGTGAAATATGTGCTTCTTACACCCAGCCTACTTTATGATTAAGCCTACTTGCTGTCTCCTCCAAATATCTGAGTTTTCAAGCACTGCCCCGACTTAAGAGTAAGTAAAAAAAAAAAAAAAAAAAAGATAAGAATCACAAAGTGTAAAAAATGTCAGCCCAAATCCTCTTCTCATTCCATATATTTCCTGTTTGTGATTCCTTAACCAGTTTGAAATAATAGGGGCTAGAATTTTAGTTCTCTGCTTTGTAAGGTAGGCTGGGGTGGGGGGAAGGAGAAGGACAGGAAGGAGACAGGCAAGACCCTGATGTGGGAGTGGAGAGCCTTCTTTGGCCTCTTTTTCCTGGGTGCCAACTCACCAAATGTGCCAAGAATGCCTTTGTGGTGAACTTGCCAGAGCAGCTACTAACTACAAAACAACTTGCTCTAATGATTTCTGGTTCCCAGTTTAACCTGGAAATCTCTCCAGAGAAACACTTTGGGGTTTGAGGATTGCTGTCTCAGATTCTGAGGGCATTAGCAAAACCTGGAAAGACTGTTGTAATGACCTTCACCAGATTAGATCTATAGTAGCTGACTCGGGGTGATTCTTCTCTCTAGGACTACCTTGATGATAAATCTAATTAAATATCCAAGTCTCGAGTTACACTTTTATTCTTGCATGACCTTTTTTGCTCTTAGCTTTGATGTTCCTCAGTTCTCTAATTAACGAGATTATGAAGATTTCAAAGGCACTGCACAAATGTGGCCCCATTAAAATGCTAGCATAGACATGAAACTGGATTATGAAATTGGGAATAAAGACAAGTCATAACACTTAAATTTTGTTTTATTTTCCACTGCTCACTCCCCCCTCCCCCAAGAGAAAACAAAATCTGGAGATATTAGGGAAGAATTGCTAAATGACTGTGGAAGTTGGCTTGTTTTCTGGCACTCTTGTAGAAACATAGAAACATAGTTCTTGTGTATGTGTGTTCTGGCAGGAACTTGATGGAGCATTTAAGGATGGAAAAGCCAAGCTCAAGACTCAGATAAACACCCTGACATTTTAGTGCGCATCCAGGGCTTTGATAGAGCTCTTTGGTTGGGAAACAACATGAGAACAGTCTTTGTTTTTATTTTCCAGTTCATTACTGGTGGGACCCTAGCCAACAACAAAAAAAGGCTGTCAGAACAGCTTCAGAATTAAGACAAAGAATCACGTCAGTTCTTAGTTTAGAGGAACTGGTTAGGCTGTTCCTCCTTCACAGAAGTAGAGTGGGTTTCCCCTGGTAAGCCTAATTGAAAGCACTTGCTTCCACTTGAAAGATGGAGAGTTTGGAACTATGTAGAAATCTTGGAAGAGACCAGGAGCCAGAGGCATAACCAACTGGATTTGGGGCCAGGGTCACTAGTTTCATGCTTACTCCTCCACTGATTTGACTTTGACCTTGAACATGACTCAGTTATATGCTTCAGATTCCCCTCCACTGAATGGGAATGATGAGTCATATTTACCAGTGAGACAATTAATTGTGACTAACTCAAAAGCCCTTTGCAAACAATGGCCTCCATGGGGCCCCAATCATGATGAAATAGAGGGAAAATTTTGGTAGTATGCAATTTTCAAGGCAGTCACAATAAACCATGGATTTTGCTGCATAAGAAAACAGATTTCTCTATAATTCCAAGGCAATTGTGATATTTCATTACTAAAGGACACTCCGTGATAGAATAAGGAGTGCAGAAGCAAGAATATTGAAAGTGATTTTCATTTACTTCATTCATTCAAGAAATATTTATTGTGCTCTTTTCACAAGAGTTAGGAAATAGTAATTAAGATACATACAGTCCATGCCCTCAGGAAACTCACTGTCTCATGGGGATTCAGAAAAGAAAACAGAAGTTGTAGTTTTCATTTCTAGCAGTGAGGGCAAATAACCTCGTGTCTCAATTTTCACATCTAAAAATTGGCACCATACCACCCCCTGGGTTCTCTCAAGGTTTGAATAAGAACATTTTATATAAAGTGCTTAGCACAGTGCCTGAGAACAGTGTGATCTATATAATAATAAGGAGTATTTTTAATAAAAATATATTTTAAAAAATCTAGATCTTTGTATAATTAATAACTGGGAGAAAAATTGTCATTTACTATAGGAAGACTTCCATAGATAGAGGTAGGTTGGAAAAAATTGACGAATTAGACATTTTCAAACAGTCTCACATAAAATTATGAAAGAGGCACCATGGTGGGGATTAAAAAAAAAAAGAAGAAAGGTGATCTGGGGTCTAATATTGGTTGTGCTTCAACTTGCCTGTGAAATCTTGAAAAAGTCACAAAAATTTCCTCATCTATAAAATGAGTTGGTGGTTGCTTATATTTGTGGCCTATTCTAAATATTATGGTTCTCTATAGTGAATATATTATTGGACCATTAGTAGTCCTCAAAACACAGTGCTAGTACGAGTTTCTTTTAGGTAGGGACCTATGCTAGCAAACAGCATTTCTATGTATAGGACAAAATAATAGTATAAATGAGGAAGGATATTCCAGAATAGACTTAATCCTTGATACTTAATATGTATCCATTTGCAGATTACCATGCTTGGTGTTGTTTAAGAAAACCAGTAGGCAAATCAGACCACTGATCAAGAATATGCCTGAGAAAAGTAGCAAGTGTACACAGAATCTTTAACTGGTTGAGAATGAAGTTTGTTTTTTTTTTTTTTCCTTAAAAAAAGGCAAGACCCTTTGCAGGAGTTGGATAAGATAAACCAGTAGTTTTTAAAGAGTGATTCCTGGACCAGCAGCATCAGCATCCCCTGGGAAGTTCTTAGAAGTTCCAGGCCCTTCCACAGACCTACTGAATAAGAAACTCTTCAGGGTGGAGCCAAGTCAGCTGTGTTTCAATCAGCTCTACAAGTGATTCTGACACATCCTCAAGTCTGAGGATCACTGAAATAGACCCTTGTCCAGATAAGTGGCGAAAACTGGGTAAGAGGCAGCAAGAGAAAAACAAGTTTAAGGTCAGTTGATTTATTCATGTATCTACTAAGCATCTACTGTTTGTAAGGCCCTCTTCTTGAATCTTTAGGGAGGTACCAAGATATACCCTAAAACAAAATGAAATGATGTCAGGAAAAATACCATGGCGTCTAGTGCCAAAAAGATAGGATCATCAAAAGCTAAAATCTGAAGGAGATTGCCACTTCTCTTCCTCCAACCAGTGATGAAACCTTGGACACACCATCTCAAAACTCTGGATCACAGTTTCTGCTGCAGAAACAATACCAGGGATTCTCATGCAGGACTTAGGAGGTGGTCATCCAGGAGGTGTTATTGAATAAAACAAAGCACTGCACCTCCCCATCTTGTCTCTGAGAAATGTGTTGAATCCTTCATTTGGGCTGGGGTAGGGAAAACAAAAAACAATAGGACTAGATGCTCTTGAAGTGACCTTGACAAGAACTAGGAAAGCAAACTAGTGGAGAATCATGGTGAAGAGTTTTCAAGGTTAGATGGGGTGATGCTAGGGGGATGAGGTCATTTAGAGACTGAGAATAAGCTCTGCAGTACTCAAAGACCAAAAAGCAGCATCCTGGGGACCAGGTGCTTTGGCTTGGTGGTTAATGTTAATGAGATGTGAATACACATAGCACCTTTCTTCCAAGGATCTGACATCCATTGTCTCTTTCACTCTCCTGGCCTCTCCGTGAGATAGGCGTGGGTGGGTGTTATTTCCCCATCTCGCCCAAACAAGAACACCAGGAAAACCAGTGCCTTTGATTGAAGTAAGATCAATCAGTCAACATGTATGTATTAAGTATCTGACATGGTTCCCTGGCATCCCTCTTTTAAATGTATGTGTGTGGATGTCCCTTGGTGCAATATGAAAGGAAACTCAATGAATTAGGGGAAGTTAAGATTCTAGTGCTTGTCTATTATCACAGTCGGGTGTAGTAGGGACACGTGCTTAGGTACTTTTCTGTTAGGCACAGGTTTATCACTATGACTCATTCTTGCACTTCAGTGCAGCTCTTTCTGTAGCTTCCTAGTGCCTGGAGGTAAGGTTGAAGAGTGGTAAGGTGAGAACTTCTTTAATCAGAAATGTTGGTTAAATCAAGTTTTCTTGTTAACCAAAGTTCAATCAGAAAATAAATTTTGCTTCAATCCTGCTTGTCTAAATTTAAAAACAAATCTTGGGGAGTGTCTTACTTTCCTAGAGTTGATTTAAGAAAGTACTGCAAACTGAGCAGCTTAAAACTACAGAAACGTACTGTTTCAGTTCTGGAGGCCAGAAGTCTGAAATCAAGGTGCTGGTGGGCTCTGCCTCAATGGAAGTCCTTAGGGAACTATCTGTTCCATGGCTCTCTCTCATGGCGGTTAACAGCGATCCGTGGCATTCCTTGGTTTACGGCAACTTCCCTCCATCTCTGCTCTGCCACATGGCCTTCTTCTTTCCCTGTCTTTCCGTGTCCAAATTTCCTCACCTTCTAAAGAACCCAACCATATTGGATTAGGACCCATTTTAATCCGGTTTGACCTCATCTCAACCAAAACATCTTCAAAGAGCCTCTTTTCAAATAGGATTGCATTCATGAGATGCGGGTTAGGACTTCCTGGGAGCACACAATTCAATCCATAACAGGGAGTGAGAAAAGAGTGAAACAGCTTTAGAATAGGGGCAGGAGAACTTGGCTCTAGCCCCTCCTCTGCCACTCCATGACTTTATGATGTTTCACGTGCCACTTAGACTCTTTTGGCCTCAAAGTTCTTTCCTGCAAAACGAAGGAGTGGCTCCAGATGCTCTTTGTGGCTCTTTTCAGCACTCCTTTGAGGTTCTATACTTTTTCTTTGATGGTCAGGGGGATTATCACCCCAACAGTGATTCAGATCAGATCTGCAGCAATAGGTGGAGGAAGTGAAAGCGAATGGGCCTGATGTGCTCTGGCCAATGTGTGACCTTTTGGAAAAAAAATTAATATAAACTTATTTTGATATATTTTCAGTGTTTAATATATTTTAATATATTTGGTAAAAATATATCATTTTGACATATTTGCACATAAATACCTATTTAATATATTTGCAAAGAGTTAGAATAGTAAGATAATATGTGATTTTAATTTTGCTTTTTGTTGTTTTTTATAACCAAAATGAACAGATATTGCTTATGTAATAAGAAAAAGATGTTAAAAATGAACATTGTGAAAATGGAATCTTAGAGGTTAAAGGCTGAAAAATTCACAGGTCTAGGCAATCCACTCATTTTCAGATTGGAAAACTGAGGATTAGACAGGCAAGTGACTTGCTCTAACTCTCTGAACCAGTCAGTAACAGTCTTGGGACTAGTCACCAAGTTTCTAGTTTCCTAGCCCAGTACGTCTGTGGCTACTACACTTTTTCATTGTTTTACATTTTCTTTTTAAGGAAAAAAGAAAAACCCAAACGGAGACAACCAACAATAAAATCCAGTTAATTGGGCATTGTTACTTATATTCTGCCTAATCAAGGCCTGGTGAGCCCCATACCCTAGCCAGCAGTGATCTTTTCTCTTTGGGGTGATCTTTTGGAGTTCAGGCTTCACCATTAGACTGATCAAAATTCATTTCACGTGGAGTATGGGTAAGGATGGCTGCCATACTGGTGCTTGTGTGTCTCTGCCCTGAAGTGAACACTGTGGGAGACTTTACCATAAAATACTCCTATGATCATCAGGGAAATCATTAGTATTATGCTCAGGAGACTAAAGAGGGTGGAGGAACAAGGTGGAAAAGCAATGTGAGAGCCAAAGAGGAAAAAAGAGCAACTCCCTAGACTGGTTCCTCCAATGATGTAAGTGCGCTGGATCATCATTTATAGTTAGCAGCGCCTATGTGTGAAAACACAACCCTCTTTCAATAATGGCTTCATTAATTGTTTCCACCCTTGATTCTGGTGATTTCAGGAAAAGGAGAGACTAATTTTGTCAGTTTGGGTGTAGCTGATTTGTATAAATAATCTAATTGCATTATTACCCCAAATGTCTTTCTTCTGCATAATGCCTGATGACCAAATGTTCCATAGGATGAGGAATGTCTGCAAATGGATATGATGGGGACTTCTTTACGTGGAAGCTGACTTCGCTGAATACTTTCAACTTTCCGTGTGAATAAGGTTCCTCAAAAAACAAGCCTATTTTTTTCTAACCTCCATATGTAATTTCTACTAATAAATATTTCCTATGCTTTACATCTGTGTGGAAAAATTGCCTCCTACACAAGCCCCACCTTCCAGCCAAGTCCATACCTCTCACTACCAATGTTATCATTATAATCAGGTTTCCAGCTGTCTTTGGTTATGAGGATTTCATACAAATATAAACCAAAGGGAGCCGAACACAAAATGCTGCCATTTTTACTTCCCATTTCCCCAAGTTAAATAACAGTTTATTCTGCAGGCTTTCAAATCACTCCCACAAAATTGGCAATCCAATACAATCGACACATTCATGCTAATCCACCCAGAAGTAAATACGCTGTGGTAAAACTATGACATTTGTAAAGACCATAGCTCCCCAATTACTGAAGAATTAACTAGGGATATAATGAAGAGGGCCAAGTGTGACTTAGCATGGAGGGAAGCAGCTTTCCCATTCTGTACCTAATCCTCAAATAGAAACTTTCTATACATTTGGGGACTTAAAAAAGAATTGTGGTTAACTTCAACATTCACTTTAAATAAAAATATTGTACAACATCTTCTTGGCTTTGAACTAGGAACTACCAAAATGACCCTATGCTGGCTTTGGGATTTTCTGGAGTTAGCCAAAAGCAGAACTTGCTCAAACCCTTGCAAGAATGTTTCTGTCATCAACTCATGTCCCATCAGGTCCAAGTTTTGCTAGGCTGTTCTTGGAAAGAAGGGCTTTAGCCTGTTTGGACTGCCTTGGGTCCTGGAATGGGAGTCAGTCAACCTGGATTTGAATCCTAGCTTTACCCTATTACTAATAATGACAATAGAAAGTACCAGTTTGTTCAGCACTTTATAAATCACTGAAGTTTTTGTATGCATTTTACTTTGCAATGACCCAGTGAGGCAACCAAGGTATTTGTTAAAGTCATTCCCAATTTTATAGATGAGGAAGCCAAGGCTCAGACAGGCTCTTAGATGCCGGTTATCTTGTAGCAGCCACCTCCATCATGTAGCAAACGAGCCAAGGCAGAGGTCCAGAGAAGGTAGGTTCTTTACCTGGCACCACACAGCAAATTTGATGCTGGAAAGTGCACAATTAGTCTGGAATTTCCAGCCCATTGCTTAGACCACTGGACCATGGTGTCTCCGTGTGTCCAGCCTGGCCTGTGAGGTGAACCACTTTGCATTTCATCCCCTTGGCCAGGAAACCTTTTCTGGGCCCTGATTGGGTCAGAGAGAACACAACCCCGGTAGACAGGTAGTCAGCAGGGGAAATAAAACGCTAATGATGTTCTCTGCTATTACAAGAGCATCTCCCAGTCCCTATAAATGGACGACTTGGGTAGACTTACCCTGTAGTCAGAATAAATAAGGGCTTGCCACCACTTTAATCTTTGATCCTAGTCCACCCACAGGCCCCTCAGGAAAACGCCTGACTGAGCAGACAGCTTCGCAGATTTCAGTTTGTGTCCGGTCAGGAGGGGAAGAACATTCTGGAGGCGTGGGCCCTCTGGGAGAAGGCCCAGTCCTGCTCCTCGACAGTGCCTAGATTGTACCCAGGCAACCTGGAGTTAGGACTTTGCTTTGCCAAGAGAGCATTGGACATCCAAACACCACAGAGGGGACCCAGAGGAACATTTTTCTCCCTTTCACTGGACACTCCAGCTAATTTATTGCACTCAAACCATGTATGTTCAGGACATGATCCAAATATCCAACAAGTGCTAGTAACCAGTGGTGCAAAACTGTACATTCTGAACCTCCCTCCCCCTTCTCCCAAGAGATGTAATTCATAAAAAAAATTAATCATAGTGGGAAAGGAAATCTATTTTTTTGGAGACAGGACAAAAGGTGTAGTTTGTGCAATTTAGTTTGTTTTGTGTGCTCATGGATATGAAACCTTAAAGAGTGAAAACCCCAGAAAGATGTGGGATGAGAGCTCCTCCAGAAAAGTCTTTAGAAATAAATGTCTTTTTCTATTTTATCCTGCAATTTTACTCCAATAACTTAATTTTAAAATATATTTTATTCTTCTCGGTAGTCACTAATTCACTTTAACAAAGATTGTGGTTAGCCAAAACATAAAGCAAAAACCAAAAACTAAGAATCTCTGGATACAAAATCTTCTATGCAGAACTTAGCTTCCTCCATGCATCTAATTAAAACCACCTCTTATGTTTTATTTATTCTTTTATTTTCCAGTATTTTATATTTGTTTTTCTCCTACTTAATTTATTCTCTCTCTCTTTTTTTTTTTTAACAACTTAGTAATTTCTATGGTGTTTTCCCTCAGTAATTAGCATCATTTCACCTCAAGAACCTATTGCCTTTAGTTGCCCTCTGTGAACTCTCCATGGCTTTGATCGGTTTCAACTGCCCATCTCCCTCTCGGAGACGAACTTTGCTGAGGAAGCTTCCTGCCTGAGTGGCTTAGGCGGATTCAGGATTCACACCTGTCTTGTAGAGAAGCTTCCTTTGAGGCTGGGAGAGTATGTGGGAGGAGGAAAAAAGAGGAATTTGGAACTCTGCAGCAGGAAAGAGTCTGAAAATTTGGCTTCTGCTGCTCATTCATGAATGATATCTAGAGACTTGTCTGTTGAGTGGATATGGGAGAAAAGAGAATTTGTTCATAAGAAAGATAAAATAATTTAAAAATAAAAAATGGAATAATTAAGTCAACCCTATTGCATTTTACTGAATTAAAAACTTTGAATCACGTGTGCACGTATTTTATCCCTCTCGGTGTCTGCTCACTTTTCATTCAATATTGAGTAAAATATCTACTGAATCCATTATATTTAATTGAGAGGTGTGTATATTTATTCATCTGTGTTTACTTTTTAGTTTTTAATTGTTTATATTTTCAATTATTGAATGTTAAAAAAAAAAAAAAAAACTACTGAACTCCTGTTATGTGTTAGGCCCAAGGCTTTGTACTGGAAATTCAGAAATGAATGACACAATCTTTGCTGTCACCCAGCTCAAAGTTAGCAGGAGAAGCAAAAATATGGCCCCCACTGTAGCTAAAAGGTCTCTTATACAAAGCAAAAATAGTAACAAAGAGAAAAATAATGATGCTTTCAAGAGTATTTATTTTACCCCTCTGTGCATGTTCTCTCATTTAATCCTCACACAGAGAGGTACTTTTATCCCCATTTTACAGAACAGAAACTGAGGCCAACAGAGGATAAATAAATTGCCCAAAGACCCAAAGCTAGTAATTGGCAGAACTGGGGTTCAAACCCAGGTCTATTTGAAGCCAGGTCTATGCTTTTACCCATTGATTCCTCCAATCACCTGCACCCGAATGATATCCGGTGTTTGGTAAAATTGTTGATTCCTGGGCACCACCCGGAGCCATGGAATGGGACTTTCTGGAATGTGGGCCTGGGAAATCTACATTTTCGACATCCTTTGAGGGTGATTCTGATGGATCCTAAGGAACACTGCTCTAGGCGCTCAGGCTCCATGCAGGTGTGTTGTGGTTTTTTTGTTTGTTTGTTTTTTTAAGATTTATTTTTACTTTATTTATTTATTTATTTATTTCAATCTATCCCCTCTCCCTCAGATGGTTCTTTTGTCTGTCTGCTTATTGTTTGCTCACCTTCTCCAGGAGGCACTGGGAACAGAAGCCAGTGCCTCCCACATGGGAGGTGAATGCCCAACAGCCTGAGCCACATCCAGCCCACAGGTATGTTTTTTTTTTTTTTTTTAAAGATTATTTATTTATTTATTCATTTATCCCCCCCTTGCTGCTTGTGCTCGCTGGGTCAGCTAACCACGCCGCGCGGGCGGGCCTGCCTTCACCAGGAGGCCCCGGGAACCGAACCCGGGGCCTCCCATATGGTAAACGGGAGCCCCACTGATTGAGCCACAGCCGCTTCCCTCAGGTATGTTGTTTTGAATTTCACGTCTCACCTGTCCAAGGGGATTTTTTTTTTTTTAAGGAGATACGAGAGATTGAACCCAGGACCTTGTACATGCGAAGCAGGTGCTCAATCACTGAGCTACATCTGCTCCCCTGTCCAAAGGGGTTAATAGGCTCAGAGTAAAGGAAGGAAGAACCCAATGAAAATACTTGATGAAGTTGACGTGACCAGAGGAGGATGACTCCAGAAAGAAGATCAACATTTTGGCATTTCTATTTTTTCTTGCAAGAAGCTGTTGGTAGACTTTAAAACAATAAAAGATGGCAACATGAAAATGCATATGCTCTAATAGAAAAATAATAAAACAAAAGCAGAACACAAAATTGTATGGCTGCTGTGATTCAACAATGTAATACATGGACCACAGAGAAGGGAACATCTAAATGAATGGAAATACAATGGACTGCAGTGGCAGGATTATAGGTGACAAGGGGAAAAAATCCTTAATGCATTGATTTCCACAATTAATGTCAAAATGTTTGTGTAATACATTTTTTTTTTTAATCAACTGATTTATAAGAAGAAGGAAACCACCAAATAAGCCTTGCCTTAGAGGGCAAATATCTTGCTTCTGCATATTTCCCTGATCTGCAAACCACAGCAATGCAAAGGCAGGTGCCCTCACCTCTCATTTTTCTTACAAAGGTGTACAAAGATGTATGGCATGGATGGGTGAGGTAGCAGCTGACACTGGGGGACCATGGGATGAGCAGGTTCTGACATACAGGTAAACTGGCCAGAGTGGAGCCATTGGAATGCTGAAACCCTGGAAAGCAGGAGATAAAATTTGGGGACAGTCAGAGGCAAAGAGGCAGCAGGGAAAGAACCCTAGATCCTGGATTTAATTCTATTTGACCTCTGACTTCATGCACATTGCCCACTCTATACTCAACCTGATTCCAATGGTTAAATAAGTAACATCTGTGAAAGAGAAAAGGCACTGCCATCTCCAGACCCACGTATTTATCATCCAAAAGATTCATAACAATGGCAATGATATCAATAACCAGTAATTGTACATTATCTGAGGCAGGCATTTCTCACACATCATTTCACTTAAATTTTTCAATAATTCTCTAAGGTACATATCTTCATCCTCATTTCACAGATGGGAAATGGTCTTTGAGAGTTTAAGTAAGTTGTTCATGGTCACATGGTGAGTAAATGGAGAACTTGGAATGGCTTGACCCCAAAGTCCATGCTTTCTGCCACTAGCTCTAACCACCTGGCTGGGGAGGGTTATGGTCTCCTGAAATATCTGACGCAAGACTGTAAGATGTTAGGAGAGAAGGAGCTCCAAAGAAGGGTGGTGGGGTGCACTGAGGATGAGAAGATCTGAATAGAGGTGGAGAGGAAGTGCAGGACTGCTTCCGGGCCAGGCAGGGCAGGACTGAACGAGGTGTGTTGCAGTATGGATGGCTAAGCAGGCAGTGTGGGCTTGCTCAGGCAAGGGCTTGAGATCCAGACCAACGAGTTTGAATCCGAAGCTTGTTTTGAATATGAGATTAAACTTCCTAGCTATTGGAGGATAGCAGAGATTGCATTTCAGTGGGAAAAATCAATACTCAATGCAGCCTACCATACAGTAACGGGAAAGTAGGTTATTCACTGACCACTTCTCAGGGCCATTTGTAATTATCTGTTCCCAGATTCCTCTACTGTTTCATGGAGATTGCTTTACTTAGGTGTTAATGTGATTTTCTCGTGTCTGAGAATTCCCTTTGGGAAGAATTTCAAAGATCTCATGTATATGACTTTGGGTTGGTTGTGGTTAGAAAAATGAACCAGGAAATAAAGCAAGTGACAGGTATTTGCTGAGCCCTACAATATGCAAAATATTGTTCTAGGCATGGTTGGGAATGAGGCATAATGTGGAATAAAAGTGCCTGGAATATGGGGGGAATTTTGATACGTGATGTCATAGCCGTAGTAAGGAATACTTTTCTTTGATAAAATATTTCTTTATGAATTAACATGAAAAATGGCCCATGAGACAAAGAAGAATTAACAAGTGCCAAATGAGTGGCAGTTGTAAGGAGGGGGCACCGCCTGGGGGTGTCTAAGTTAGGGCCCATGAGAAAATGTGCCTGGAATGCCTTTGTGAATTTAAAATGCTCCAAGTTTTACAGGAAAAAAAATTATAAGGTGAGCGGATGACAAGGAAGATAATCATGATGATGATGACACAAATGACGCCTGTGAGAAAATGAGTCTAACTAGTAACTACATTATTTTTATTTGAGCCCGAAAGTCCTGAAAACCTATGGTATCTGAAGGGCATTCAGCTGGCTGCAAACCAATATTTCATTTACTACAAATCTCTTTCATGTTAATAAACTTTGGCTGGTAAGATTCCTTGGGGCAGGGAGTATATCTCCTGCAAAGAAATATTGAAAAATTAGAGAAACACTCTTATTGCTAATGAGTTGGTCAACTGAGAGTGGGTAATAGGCCTCATTTCTGTTTGTTATTAGGCATAACATGTTTTATTCCTTAGTGAAGAAAATATGAGCTTTTGATATCACTGCTTAGTATAATTGACTCTTCGGAGCCCTGTTTGAACTTAGTGATTCATCATTTTTCAAATTAGTAGGGACACAGTTGGGGTAATCTGAGGCTGTAATCAGTAGAACCTTCCCAACGCCTCCTGCAGTAATGGATTAGGCTGTCATTTGGAGTATCTCTTATTTCTGTTATCATCTGAGTTTAGGATGCCAGTTTAAACTCATTAGTTTAATTTTTAAAACGTTTCTCCTTGCTTCTGACAGCCCTAGGAAGTGTGTCCATTTGATGCGTGCTGCCTTATTTGTTGAATTTGGCAGAGGTGACCCCCTTGTAAAAGACAAGACACTCAAGTGTCAAACGTTTGCAGGGTCATCCATCTTCTTCAGCCCTTCCACCCACCAGGCCTGGATTACATGCACCCACTGTTCAGGCCTCTTGTCTGCTTTCTCTTTGTCATTATGCTGTTGTCAATTCTGCCGTTTATTCAGTGATTAATCATCATTTGGAAGGTTCTGCTGGGAGCCAGCAGAAAGGGGAGTGTTCCTGCAGGTGGTTTCCCTCTGATTAGTCAAAAGTAATAATGACTTGCTGCTGGGGCTTTGTCAGAAAAAGTGGAAGATGGTGAATTCTTTGTCTTTTTCCGGAATGCAATTGAATTTTATAAACCTGGGAAATAAACTTAATTGCAGAAAGAACATTAGAATGGATTTTTAAAAAATGTTTCCCAGAGACACTGTTTTTAGTTGAAGCACACTTAGAATCACAACTTGTTTACATTGTTACTCTTAATTAAAAAATTTTTTTATTTAGGGCATTAAGATGCATGTGCATGTCAACTTAACTGCCTAAAAATAACTCCATGGAAGAGGAGATATCTGATGGCTTATCAGCGATCGGTTCTCACTAAAGTAATATATTAAATATTTTTACCTTCTGCAGCTATGAAGATGGATAATGTTGGTATTTAACTCGGTGCAGAATTACTCTTTTAAATCATTTATTTAGAAAAAATATATATCTCTGACAATGAAGGCTTCAGTTATATGGTTTAAAGATGACTGTTTCCATTAAAAAAAAAAAAAAATTTAGAAGGCTGTGCAGGCCCAGAAAATTTTGCCAAGGGGCTCAGCCTCGGTAGGAAGTGGGGGTGCCTTGGTGGTGGTGGTGAAGTATAAGCAGAGGAGGAAAGTACACACTTGTATGGGGGAAGGAAGTGAGAGAACCAGGGAGCGTGGGCAGGAACAAGGGCATGGCTTCCAGCCTACTTCCAGCCCGACCAGTATCTCCACCCAACATCACGTAGCTATATGATTTCTAAGTAAATAGGCAGGGTTTCCAGAACAAGGCAGCACCTTCTGTGAAGAGCGAGAGTGATTACGAGCATGAGCGTGCACCAACGTCTTTCACTTCTCAGTTGATCACTGTGTAAAAAGAAGAGTGAGTGGGTCCAGACAGAATTACTCACCTTAGTCCTATTCCTGTGGGCCAAATCAGAGGTCTTGGAGACCCCAAACCTGCTCAGGGAATTTATTCATCATTTTCATCATCTTCCCTAACCAACGTGGAGTTCTCTAAACCGACATATTTGGATAAAAGAGACGAAGCATATCAAGATTCCAGAACCAGCGATTTGCTTTGAGCAGCAATTTGTTTCCTCCTCCCCAGCACCCCTCCCCGTGCCACACTTTGCTGGTGATTCAGGCTTCTTCTTGGAGCTTTGCTCTTTTGGTCTGAGGCTGAGCATGGTATTTCGAGCCTAAAGGGTAGTCTTTGAGGGATCCCTGTGTGGGTGGAGGAAACAGTGGCTGCTGGAAGCATACTGCTGGTGGTTGGCATATATGTGTGTCTATATATGTGTGTTGTGTGTTTACTGTACATATATGTGTATGTGTGTGTGTCAGCATATATTGTAAACATATGTGTGTGTGTTAAGATGTGTATGTGTGTGTGTGTGTTCACAGAGTGGGCAAGGGGCTCCTCTGCCAGGACAGTTGCCACTTGGGCAGGGAGCTTGGGCCAGTACTGGGGTGATTTGTAATTCACAGTCTGGCTCAGTCACTCCTTGACAGGCCTGTCCCTGGGAGGACAGGCAACAACTGTTGCCTGACAGGGAGATGGGTGACAATGACAGCTGAGCTGCCAGCCTGGCCGGTGGGTGGTGGAGGCAGGGCTCCTGCTCCTCTCCTGTCTCCTAGGAAGATGGGTCAGGAGTAAGGGAGCCAAGTGAAAGTGTGATGATGGAGGATGGGTGTGGAGTCCTGGACTAAACAGCAAAGTGTTGAGCACAAGCCTCAGTTTTCCTTTCCCAAATTTAAGCTCTCTCCCTCCACCTCAATCTAACCCTACGCTCAGAGCGTTTCTCCACGCTTGGGTGTAAGGGGCTGATGATAGCTTGAGTGTAACCCATCCCAGGTGGAAATTAGTTTTTGAATAGGCCTCATGACCTCTAGTGCAATGATTCTCAAAGTGGGGTCCCTGGACCAGCAGTATCCAGCATCACCTGGAACTTGTTAGAAATGCAAGTTCTTGGGGCCACTTCAGACATACAGAAGCAGAAACTCTGGGGGTGGGGCCCAGCAATCTATTTTAACAAGTTCTCCGAATACTTCTGATGTACACTAAAGCTTGAGAACCATGGACCTAAAGTTAACCAGTGGTGTTTGGGGCCTTACCCAATAAGGTGAAGCACAAGAGCACTAAAGAGAAAAGGACCTCACCTGCCCCTCTTATCACTCCTCTTGGAAGACCACCTGGCCCTCGAGCTATCCCACCCATGCCTCCCAATAAAGTAAAAGCCTTAGAATTTAATTAACCAGAAATTTCAACTCTGGACAAGTAACCTGGTGAATAATTTGAGTAGATGTGTCTTGACTTCTTTTCTCAGGCACTCAAGTTAGGCTTTCCATTTATTCTCCTGTGGCTGGAGATATGACCGTTTGGTGGATATTTTCTTTAACGTCTGGGTTGCGTGGAAGAAGGGTCTTTATTCTTTTGTGAGTTGGTAAGCAAGTAGTATTAATAAAGAGATGTAGGGTATAGCAATCTCTCTCTCCTACCCAAGCCCCTGCCTCTGGGACCTCCAGAAAGCTAGGAATGTGGGTGCAGTAGTGGTCAGTGCATAGCAGTAAGTCCTTGGTAGATTTCTTAGTGAACTGAAACCTCCCTAAGGTCATCTCAATAGCCCGTTTACGACTCTTCATTCATACATTTATCTCAACCTTCTTGAACTTCATTTCACTTTTGGCTTATGTAGGCCCTTGTAGGAACATATGCCAGATGAGGTAATGAATTTACTATCATTGTATAAAGGAACATGTCCCTTTATCTAAAAGGCCCTCTTTCAAGTTTCAAGGGTGCTTATCTGAAATCTTGGCTCTAGGGTTTGAGCATTGGTGCTTCTGACTTTGCCTGAGACAGTCTCTTGGTGACTGCAGGAGGATGAGTCAGTATCATTGAACAGAACTGCTATGCCATACCAGGGAGGAATGTCATCTGACTCCATATCAGGGCCGGGTTTCCCTTGGGTGGGGTTGGTGGTCATCTCTGTAGTGTGGTTTAAGGAATTCATGAAGACCCTTCCACATTCCTCCTGAATCAGTGCCTAAAATTCCACCATGGAAACTCACTTATTTAGGTAAAGTATTTCCATTATGAGTATTTTCTCCTACTTGATTTAACTGTCATGAAGGCGAGGAACATTCTGTTATAATTATTTTTTTATTATCTCCTACCACCTGTCTTAGTTTCTGAATAATAGATTTGCCATAACTCTTTGTATATGAATGTATACACATTCTCGGGAAGGAAGAATAAGTTACTCATTAGCACCTTAGTATGAATAGAAAGTGATGGTGAATTTGGCTCCGTGTTTGTCCCATTTTTGGACAAGGGACTGAGGCATGCTTCTTGCCTTTATGGAAGTTAAATTTAGTAGAAAAAATACTTGTAAAGGAATTGTTTATCCAATGAAATGAGTTTCCAGCAGTGGAAGTTTAGGCACTGTCAATCTGGCTATATATTCGGACAGACATGGGTAGCCTTATTCTCTCACCCCTCTGCATGGTTTCTAGGAGGGACCTCAACTTAGAGGAATAGTTTTGTTCATTTACTGAACCAGGAAGATCAGGGAAGCATGAGTGTTCTGGTGACTGGGAACAGAAGATAGGAATACGTTGAAATAGCAACATTTATTGAGC
Organism: Tolypeutes matacus; assembly: GCA_026826555.1. NCBI lineage: Eukaryota > Metazoa > Chordata > Mammalia > Cingulata > Chlamyphoridae > Tolypeutes > Tolypeutes matacus. Next base: position 5,418,451 of record JAKSZT010026914.1, on the reverse strand, counting down.
AATTACTATGTAATAGAAATTAATGCTCTTAATGTTCCTCAACTCATTTGATTCTCATAATAACCCTATGAAATTAGTATACTCTTATTTAGGGTACTCAGTATCTGTTTCACAGAAGAGAAAATCGAGGAGGCACAGAAAGTTTAAATAACTTGCCAAAGGAGACCTACCTAGCAAGCGGAAGAGCTAGAATTCAATCCTAGGCCTGGTTGCAAAGTCTGCCTGGACTATTATACTCCGTAAGAGGAAAGGGGGCCACAGAAAGGCAAAATTAGAGTTGAAGACCATCTACTTCTATTTCACAACGTTGCCACGGATGAGTCTGATAGTATTGGCATGTAACAGTATTCAGAGAAGCAAGATTGGATATTACAGGATTCTGGGAGGGAAAGCATAAAACAAACGCTCTGTGAGATCCCTGCTTTGTCAGGTAGGGGAAGGAAAGAGTTATTTAGAGGGAGATCCGAAGCTTCATTTCAATCCCTGCAGTGGTCCTCCCCTCTCCTATTCACCTCCCCCTAATAATTTTATCAGTTCTCTGTGGAAAGCACTTAGTTGCTATGGTAATGAGTACTCTATAAATATTAATAGAATAAAGCTAAACAGAATATTGTCCCATTAATGCAGAGGTTCATGGAATTAGCCTTGAACATCGTGGTCTAATGATGTGCCACACAGTCATTTTGCATTAAATCCCATTGAACATGTGAGCTGGGGCTGGACCTCATGGAGATGAGTTATAAAGAGCCAGAGTAAATGCTGTCATCTTGCCTTTTGAGCCCAACCTACCACTTCTCAAACGCCGAGCACTTCATAGATGTTTACAGTTTCAATTCTTTTAGTGGGACTCAATAGAAACAACTGCTATTTTGACTATTTGGGATTTTTTAGATATTATGTTTGGTAGCTTGACTCATGGGAATTTAGAATTGAAGGAACATAGATTCATCCAATTTAGAACAGAAAGGGATCTAAGTGATTGTTTAGACAAGGAGTTCCAAACAAATGCTGACAGGGTAGAGCAGGTAAGGTAAATGAGAGGCAGACTGTAAACAAAAGACATTCGGAAGTGGTGGGGACTGTGATACGCTCAATTCAAAGGAGGTTGGGGCTACTTGACTCCATCCAAGGGTTGCCTATATTGGGAATTTGAGCCCCAGTGTAGTGTGTGTATATATGTTAATGAAGTACAGGTTTGCAGATTATAACTACAAGCCAGAGTTGCCTCAAACACTGTCAATTTATGAACTCTAAATTATTCAAATCCTTTTATGCTCTAGGTGGTGAAACTGATGCCCAGTGAGGTTAAATGAGGTGGTGAAACTGATGCCCAGTGAGGTTAAATGACCTGGTCAAAATCTCACATTTATTTAGTTGGTGACCTGGGGCTGGATATCAGACTTCTTCACTCTTAAGCCAGTACTCTTACTATCACATGGTTATCATTCTGTGCAGCCACTGAGGGGTATAAGATGGAAAGAACAGATGTGAATTTGAGCCCTGACTCTGAAATGTATTACCATGTGGTCCTGGGCAAGTCATTCAATGTCCTGGCATCCTCTTGTTTATGTTGAGGCACTACTCTTACCCTGTGTACCTCAAAGGGTGGTTCTTTTTCTCAATTCGGGTAAAGTATGTGAATGTACTTTTTTTTTTTTTAAAGATTTTATTTATTTATTCATTTATCCCCCCCCTTGCTGCTTGTGCTCGCTGGGTCAGCTAACCACGCCGTGCGGGCGGGCTTGCCTTCACCAGGAGGCCCCGGGAACCGAACCCGGGGCCCCATATGGTAAAAGGGAGCCCTACTGATTGAGCCACAGCCGCTTCCCGTGAATGTACTTTTTAAACAGAAAAATCTTACGTAAATGAGGTATTGCTGTTTCTATAATTTTATTATATATTTCAAACAAATATTACTACAAATGATTAAATTTGCATTTTTGGGTGAGAAGAAGCTAACATATAAAGATCCAGAAAGAAAGAGAGAGCATTCCAGGCAGAGAAACAGCAAATGCAAAGGTCCTGCCATGGAAAGAAGCTTGGATGTTTGAGGAACAGAAGACCAGTGTGTTTGGGCTTCAGTGAATGGGGCAGAGACAGGTGCATCATGAGGTTGGAGAACTAGGCTGGATTAGACCAATGAAAGACTTTGTAGGGCACAGAACTTGGAATTTCTTCTACCTGTAATGTGCTTGTTTGTTTACTTACTTTCCCTCCGTTTCAGGATTTGAGATGATACAATGAAATATGATTAAAAAAAAAAAACAAAACAGGGCAGTGGATGTAGCTCAGTGGTTGAGTTCCTGTTTCCCATTTACCAGGTCCTGTGTTCAATACCCAGTACCTCCTAAATAAATAAATAAGGAAAAGGGTGAGGGGAAAATAACAATAGATAAAAATAAACAAAATTAAAACTAAGGATGAGGTTAATGAACATAATGATCTTAAAGCTCTTTATAGTTGTTAGATATGTGCCATAAAGCTCTGAGCTTCCTAGCAGCCAATGTAAAGAAAGGAATACAAACCAGTCAGGAAAACAGAATATTTCTCGTTTTGAAGCCTAAAGATTCCCTGTAGACTCTCTTCTTTACACCGTCCTTTTCTTCTCTGCTGGTTCTGCTCCCATCTCTCTAATAATTCCCTTGGAATTACCTTTGTGGGTACCTTTCCTTTGCTGATCCCTCTGGGGACTTATGTTCACTCTGGCCCTTTCACTCACCCCTGCTGAGTTTGAGTTTTCAACCACTATCAGCCAAATGTTGGCCACTCATACTTTCATGCCCTGGTTCAGACCTCTCCTCTAACTTCCAGACCTATATATCCAACTCAAGAGCCTAGCACAGATATCTACACACATGACCCTCATGTCATATCCCCAAACTGAGTTTATCCTCTTCTTCCACCTTACTGCTAATCCCTTTTACTCTCCAACCTGTTCCTCTTCCTGCTTTCTTGTCTAGCAAATTACACTACCAACTCTAGCCATCCAGTTGCCCTAAACAGAAATCTAGGATTCCATGTTTGACCCTTTCCTTTCTCTCAATCCACATCTAATTGCAAAGACTCTAGCTTATTTCTTATACAACACTCAACTCTCCAGAGCCTTTCTGTAAAGCCTGAGTTCCTTAGCATGGAGTGTGTGGGATGTCAATACCTACCCCTCCAGCCTGGCCTGCTTATTCTATCCTTTTCCTCTCTATGCTTTATTCTGAATATTTCATGCTGATCTATCTTCTAGTCCACTTACTGTCTCTTCATCTTTATCCAATTTTCTGTTAAGAACATCTAATTAGTCTTTAATTCCAATTACTGTGTTTTCAGTTCTAGAGTTTCCATTTTATTAATTTGTAGATTCCTGTTCTCAGCTAAAATTCTCCATCCTGAACTTTTATTAAATATATCAATCATAGTCATTTTAAAGTCCATATCTGCTAATGTTGATTCTGTATCACCTACTAGTCTATTGTTTAGATTTTTTTCTCTTGATAATTTTTGACTAAATACTGGACATTTGTAATAAAAATCCCTCCAGAGAAGATTTGGTTTCTGGCAGTCATTTAGAATAGGGGTAGCCTGCCTTAAGCCAATTAGGCACTGAACTGGTTCCAGGCTGGGTTTCAGTCTTTCCCCACATGCCCTTATTTCTAAACAATAGTCCTTCAGGTTTGCCATCTGGAAGCCTGAGGTATTTACCAGTTGCCCTTCTCCTTTGGTGCCCCTGGACTCCAGTTCTCATCTCCCTGACATCCTCAGACTACCAATAGCTCTACTTAGCTCCTCAACCTCCTCTAAACTGATTTCTGCTCAGCCCTCTGCCTCTGAGGCCAGTAAGAGTCAGCTAGTGCCTCCAGGGGAAACGTAGCTCAAACTGTCAGGCTCAGGCCCCCTTTTCCACCCTTCTTTCTTATCTGTGGCCTTGTCCCCTCACATCTTGGATGACTTGGTAGCTATGAACTTCAATTTCTGACCCTCTGTACCATGAGACTATTAAAATCTTTACTCAGCTCCCTTGCCTCTTTTCTACTGTCTTTTGCTTGGCCTCTCAGCCTCTTTGCCAAAGCTGTTTATCAAAGGGCAAATGCCTTGAGAGGAAACGAAAGGTAAAAGTAGGGCTTATCTCAATGAGTTTTCCTTCTGGGATCTTGGCTCCTCAAGTCCTTGCTACCTTTATAGCTCTCCAGTGCCTTCAAACAGTTGCTTGTTGCATATTTTCCAGCTTTTCCGGTTGCTTTTGGTGGGCTGGTTAGTCTGTTCAGTTGATACTTGTTTATGGAGAAGCATCCTAAAGTTAAGGAATGCAACTAGATTCATTAAACAGCAACAACATTAGCAATTTATCAAGAACTTACTGTGTCCCTCCAGGAATATTATCCTCTTGAGTCTTTGTGAGAGTAAATATGTTTTGTAACTATGGCGTCACTGCACACATTTTTAGAAGGACTTTATTAGGGAAAAAAAAATCTCATCACTAATTAAGTAATTAACTTCATCAACTAACTAATTTATGGAGCACTTTGTGCCAGGGACTGTTCTAAGAGTTTTGCATGTACTTTTTCATTTATTTCCCATAACAGCGCTGAGACATGGGTTCTATTATTGTTTCTGTTTTTCAGATGAAGAAAAAAGGCATAGAGAGGGTATGTGGTTTGACTCAACTTACTCAGTAAGTAAGTGGTGAAGCAAGGGTTTGAACCCAGAATGCCTGAATCCAGAGTCCTTGTTCCTAAGTCCTAAATTATTTGCTACCACTGAAAAGGTATACCAAATGAGGAGTTCTAAAAGTATTTTGAGTAATGACAATGTGTTTAGCAGAGGTGACAAATCGTATTTTAGATACATAAATTCTGTTACATTTGTTAGAAGGCAGTCACAGTTCTTTTATAAGTTATAGGTATTTGTATTTATATATGCTAAAAATATGATGTATGCTAATATCTCTATGTAAGAATTAAATTAAATACTGGTGACTTTACTAGATAGAATAAAATCTATACTTCTATGACATGTCAAAAAGAAACAAGAAAACACAGTCATTTATGGACTTAATATCTGGATTTTCTTGTGTTTTTTTTTAAAAGCACGGCCATCGCAAGAGGTATTATACTTTGATTTTCTTAGTACATATGAATCACAAAATTTTTTCATCTCTTTTGACTAGGCCTTTCCTAGTTGGTATTATTTTTAAATCACAATGAGCAATCTCAGGATGACACAGAATCTTTTAAAAGCCGTTTTCCTTCTCATGGACAAATCAAAACCGCATGAATAAATCTGATAGTAATGGATCTGATAGTAGTGGAGTGGGTATAGCTCAGTGGTTGAGCATGTGCTTCACATGTACACGGTCCCGGGTTCAATTCCCGGTACCTCGTAAAAAAATTCTTTTCTTAATAGCAATTGTCTATTTCCAAAATTTGAGTTCAGTATTTAAATCTTCATCGCTATTTTTTTTTTTTTTAAAGGAAGTACCAGAGATTGAGCCCAGGACCTCATATGTGGGAAGCAGGTGCTCTCATCCACTGAACCACACCTGTTCCCCTTGATTTCAGTCTTTAGCATGATTGAAGTTCACCATTCAGCCTGAATTACTGAGACCATGGCATATTTCTTGGATTTTCTAGGACTATCTTCCACAGTTATTCATTTAACACTTCCTAACTGAATATTCATTTGGCACTGTGAAAGATAGAAATATCAAGTGTGACCCTGCCTTCATAGACCTTACAGTCTAGGAGAAGACACTACAGTAAAAGAGTGCATTTCAGGCAGCGATATCTATCCACAGGGGACCAGAGGACAGAGAGGACAGTGCAGGAATGCACTGATATTGAAATGATCAGTGAAAGCTTCAAGGGCAGGTGTGATGGGGGCTGGGACGTAAAGGATGAGTAAGCAATTGGAAAAAAAAAAAGAAGCTTACTATTTTCTGCTCCCCTCTCTAAGTCCATTCCTAAAACAAAGCACTAAACTATATCAGGTAAGGTTATTTGGTTGCAAGCAACAGATGATAACTCTTAGCTATCTAGAGCAAGAGAACGTGGTTTATCAGGAGAATGATGACGTTCTTCAGAGGAGCCAAGGGGAGCTGAATAACTAGCAAGTACCACAGCAGTCCTGGGGATCGTGGCAGCAGGAATGCATAGCCGAGTTCTCTAGGATTCTATATCAAAAGCATTAGCTTCACTGACCTTTCCTCTGAGTGCCCAGAAGAGGGAGTCTGACAGGCCTTGCTTGTGTCCTGCAGCACCTCCAGGGGAGGAGCTGGAAGCCCCGTGGTGAGCATCCTCCCAGCATCACAGGGAGTGGAGGAGGGCTGATTCCCCCACGAGGCAGGGATTGGCCAGAAGCCGACCTCATTTTAAAGCCCAAATGGTTGTCTATTTTTAAAACATGTGTCTTTGCATTTAAAGAAAATGGGGGTCCCAAACTCCATCCTGCTTCTTTCATTTCTTTATGTTGTCGGCATCATTGAGGGTGACACCGCATTTCAGAGGGAAATAGCAGAAAGATTGCCTTAGGCACTGAGGTTTTTTTTGTTCCCAGAAAGGCCCCCATTTTATCTGGGGTTTCTGGAGAGTGTGGGTTTCTGATGAGTTTGCCTGAAATTTCCCAGGACGCTGCCGTCTGGACATGAAGCGGTTATCCTTTCCGCTCAGAAGCGGCGCAGCATCCAGTCTCCCAACAGCACTCTGTTTCTCCCTCCGTGGTTCTTACCTCAGTTTATAATTACGATTTATTATGACTCATAATGACTAATCATTTTGTTTACTTATGTAAAAGATCTGTCCCCAACACTAAATCATAATCTTTACTAACACTTACTATAATCTAAAGCAAGGTTCCTCAGCCTCAGCACTATGGAAAGGTGGGGCTGGCTAAGTCTTTGTTATGGGGCTGACCTGTGCATTCTCGTGCATTGCGGGATGGTTAGTGGCATCCCTGGCCCCTTCTCACGAGATACCAACTCTTCTCCCTCAGTTGTGCCAAGCAGAAGGGCCAAAGGCAATTTCCCTGGATGGGAACCACTGATATAAAGAATGTGGTGACATTGCCAAATCCTTCAACACTGTAGGAAGTATGTTTGTCCATTCATTTATTCTGGTTCATTCATTCATTCATTCATTCATTCACTTCTCCATTTATTCCTCAAACATTTATTGAGAGCCTACTATGGGAAGAGACCAGGGATGGTGCTAAGCAACCTAAAAGGGGCCTTTGCTAGGCATTATGGGGTTAAGGTTGAAAGAACTATGAAATATACTCAGCTTATCATGCCCAAGGCAAGACAGTAGTTCCAGCAGCACATCTTGGATCAAGCTGGCATTTTATAATTCTTATAAATATGCCCAGACTTCCTAAATAAATGTTTTGAAGAAGCATTATTACAGTGGAAAAGTTCCCTGATATAAATGTAGTTCTAATCCTATTTTGGCTATCACTTTAGCTCCTTGACCCTGGGTAGGTTGCCTAATTGCTGGGACTCATTTCATCTATAAAATGAAGATGGTTTTACCTGTTCTACAACTACCTTACAAGATAATGGGAGTGTTAAATGAAATAATGGATATAAGTGTCAGTTGTAAATTTAAAAGCACTATTCAAATATAATATAATGACATTATCAACATTAAGAATAAAATTAACTTCTTGAGGCAGGGACTGTATTTTATATGGCTTTGTATCTCTAGAATCTACCATCTGGCTATGTATAGAGTAGAATTCTCCATGAATGATGGTTGGAGAGGCTGATATGGTGTCTTATGAAGTGTGGATCTCATTCGTTATGTCAACATGTTAGCTATGATTATACACTAGCCAATAAATAGTTGTAGAATCAAATTGAATTTCAGAAAATCACCCAAGAAGTCTGTATCATTGCTCATGCATATGTATGCTAGCACCTTCAGAAACTATGAATTGTAAATATTCTATGAGAAACATATTTTAAGGATCTAATGGTATCTTATGGACTTTTATTAAGAACTTAAAAGAATATTTTATTTTATACAGAAACACATTAAATAACGTGGAAATTCTGGTAAGCTTTCACTCTGAAGCATATTAAGATTAAAAGTAATACACTTTCAGTACTTGGGTAGATTCATTTTCTTTTTTGGTTTTATTATAAAAGAAAGTGACAAATCCCACAGAATATAGTAAGATATTAATCTATCTAAAATACCCATCTTTCCCAGCTATTGCCTGAATTTTAATAATTATTTTAACCAATGTGGAAACTCAACTGACTAATATTTGTTATTGTAACACTCAGTTTTGCCTTCCTGATATTGGTCTATTTCTTGGTAATGCTAAAATTGAACACCATAGTAACAAATTTGTTTTACTAAAAATATTGAGATAACACAAATAAGACATTAAGAAAACCCATGCATTAGCTGAGTTGACCTTTCTTGAAAAATAAATACTAAGGAAATATTTTAAGAGAGTTCCTTTTTGTTTTCCCAACTTAGGGTTCATTTCCAGTCAAATATTGCTGTTGTTTAAAAAGAATTAGGTTAATACCTGTTAAATGTGGCAGTAAAGTTTTACTACATATAATTAAGTTGTAAAACCAAATGGACTTTATAGGTATAATTTCCAATACAAGCTTTTATATTTTTTAAATGAAAAATGACTAACGCATGGTACTAAATACTACACTAGCGACAGAGCTTTGAAAACATTTACTTTGTTTTTCTAAAATGAGAAATTCAGAATATTTCTTTAAATCTATAAAAAGGAATGGTGATTAATTTACTTATTATAACACTGAACTTTTTCTTTATGGAAATTTAGATTCAGAGTACGTTTACTGAGTGTCTTTTATGGGCCAAACGTGGTGCTAGCTGCTTCCTCATCTATGGTCACTTTTTTAATCTTCAAAAAGCTCAGTGATGTTATCTTTACTAAAGGGAAGAATCCAAGACTTTGTTAAGTGAAGTGACTTCCTATAAAGCACCAAAGCTGGGATACAAACCCATATTTTCTTATTGCGAGGTCAGTTTTCTCACCAGCATATGTGTTGGGGATGATGTAAAATGAAGTGCCATTGTGATGTCATTTTAACCTTTCCCAATCAAATGGACTAGAAACTGTTGACCTCATGCAGGACCAGTAGATGTGTCTAAACCCTTTTAACTTCTATAACATTTCCCTGAAGTTGACAAAATAACAATTACTCATGGCATGCTTCTTTGAAAATGTTTATTGGCTCCTTCTTTCTTCCCAGATAGTGGGCTGAACTTGAGATTTTTATTGAGCAAAATTGGTCAGTTCTTTCCGAAGTTATCATGCAGAGGACAAAAATAAAATGTTTAAAACATTCAGTGGTTGAGTTGAAACCAAAACCTCACTTTGTTCAATCATTCTCTCATTCATTCCTGTGCTGCTATTTATAAATGCAAGTCCATCCAGTTCTGTCAAAAGGCAATTTTAAAAAGGTATTTCCACAAGACTACACCTAAAACCAAGAAACGGGTGGAAAACACATTTTAAAAATAACCAATTATCCTTTATTTCTTTGTTAGACCTGGCTAAGCCTGGAATAGAAAACATTCTGGAAGTTCTTAGATAAGAGTAAGGAAGATTAGAGGATAGATAGGATGGAATGATTGGCCAGCTCTAGAATGAGGCCATTATTTCAAACCCCGGGGGAGCCAGCAAAGTCTAGTTCAATCCAACAGGAATTCAACTACAGGGATTTAATCCAGGGGTCGGGGCTGTTGATAGAACTTCTCGACCAAGGCAAATTTTTGCAATCTAGTGGGTGTCCCAGCGGCTTAGGGAGGTTGTGGTGGGTATTATTAGTTGCTTATCCAAAATCCATTCTCTCTCACTTCTTAACAAATGGTGACAGAAATTGCTGTTTGTCTCCAATATGCTTTTCCCATTCTCCTAGAATTTAGAATTCTCAAATGTTAGCAGGGCACATGGCCATCAGAATTGATTCCTCAGCCTCCCTTGCAGCTAAGTGTGGCCATGTGACTAAGCTCTGTGTCATGAGTGGGTCAGCTGCATCCCCACTGGTCCTCATTTCCCGGGCATTGAGCCCATTTGCTCTCTTGGGGATTAATTTGTCTGTGAATACTCTGGGCTCCGAAGTGTGGGAAAACTGAAAACCCAAACAACAGAAGGCTCAATACTAAAGGGGCAGAGAATAGCCTCTTTTTCTCAGTTAGCATCACGTATGACCCAGGCATGCAGTTTTGTTGCTGATGATATTTCATAGACAAGGGCACTTCTAGGCAGTGAGTCAGGGAGGCAGGCTGCTCCTGAGCAAGGAGGAGGCAGGTCTGAGAACTGGAGTTCAGAGGAACCTAGGTTCATATGAGAATTATCAGCCCAGAGCTCTTATTATCAAAGAAGTAAGGTGGGTGGAAGCATGCTGTGAAATATAAAGTGCTCTATAGATTATTGTAATTTTATTAATGGAACGTGTAGCATCAAAATTACCCTCTTCCCCACCATTACCAAGACCATGAGGTACTGACTCCCTTCGACATGCCTAGAGATAGCAGGTTGCCCTCATGTTACTTCTTCCACTTAAGGCTTCCCTTGTGATTCAGGTAAATTTTTTTTTTTTTAAAGATTTTATTTATTTATTCATTTATCCCCCCCTTGCTGCTTGTGCTCGCTGGGTCAGCTAACCATGCCGTGCGGGCGGGCTTGCCTTCACCAGGAGGCCCCGGGAACCGAACCCGGGGCCTCCCATATGGTAAACGGGAGCCCTACTGATTGAGCCACAGCCGCTTCCCAATTTTTTTTTTTAATTGAGGAATAGGGCAGTTGGAATGATTTGCTTCAGAACCTCTACCTTCCCAGTTAAGAACTGTTCACAATACTATTGAAAACATATATGACAGCTCAGTATATTGTCAAAATTCACCACACTAATGACTGGGTATACTGACTATATATGATACATATTTATCATGTACCCCATCTGCAGGTTAATCATGTACCCCATGTACTATTATAATAATTTGCCCCATTTCCAAAATTGTATTCTATGATTAAAAGGTGTTAATGTGGAGAAATAGTGGTCAGATAACTTGGGGGAATTCTGGGTTATCAAAGGTGAGGTGGAAAATAGTTACTTGGTGTGTGTCCAAGGGGAGGGAGCTGCCCAAGATGCAGGTCTTGAAGTAAGGGTCTTCACTGCCATCGGTAAGAAATTTGATAGGATGGATAATAATTTTCCCTTCCTGATATTCATAGAACAGCCCTGTGGCCTGGGCCTGTTTGTTGAAAAGTTTCCTTCTGAAATGGTTCATCTGAGGAATGACACAAAGACAAAGGAAGTGATATAGTCAATGGCGGTGAATCACGGTGAAATTGCTTTGGTGTTTTTCTGCCTCTGGCATCCTTGGTTTTCCAGCCTTCCCATCTATTCTTGGAGCTATTTCATGTACTCTCAGTCACTTCCTTTTCTCTGTAGGTTAGGCAGAGTTTGCTCTGCTGCTTGCCGCCAAGAATCTTGACAAATGCAGAACTTCAGAGAACTGCTTCCCTGCTGGACTTTCAGAAACTTTAATATGCTAGTTTGCATTGTGATTCTCCAAAAGGATCTCAAGAATGTGGCAATTTCCAAATGTGCCCCACACCCTCTTCCTCCTTCACCCCCAACATCTTTCAGGATTAGCATTCCCCATAATGCATTTGGGGAAATGCTAATTTAGTAGGTCACTGCTTAGCTAAAACAGAAAACATCTTATGGTACAGAAGAGTTTGTTTAACTCAAAAAGGTGAACGGTTTTCTTCCTGCTCTATAGCAAATCCAGGCTCATAATAGATTATGGTCTTATCATGGATTCATAGTTAACCTTTCTCTGGAGGACTGTGGCCTTCCATACTTTGTCTCATGTATATCCTCTCTGTTGGCAATGAGTTCTTTGTAGATCACTTTGTAGAAGCCAAAATACATCTTATTTTTACCCGACCCATTACATCTGCTAATGACTTAGGCCAACTGGGTAAGCAATGTGGTCATTCATAATTAATTTTGCTGTTCATTACAGCCAATTATTTTAACCATTTGATCATTTGTATTTTTATACAATCTGCAGTCTTCCAGGAACATACAAAAGCTTAATGGATTGTATAATGTGCAATCCCTGATCCATGATTAACATGTGGTTTAATGAGTACAATTTTAAGAAAGCTTGAAACTTTAGCTCCCTGGCTACTTCTATATAGCCAGGTACTGCAATGAAAAGTTTGCAACCATAATGGGTTTTGAATGTTTTAAATGGAAGGTTATTCTCACGTAATTGAGATTCTCTTTGCAAGTTGGATACACACTACCATACACAGTCATCCTGATGTTTGTAAACAGGTGCAGCACTGGGGAGCTTATTTCAGTAAGTCCAGGGTGGGTGAGGTATCATGAGCTTTTCAGCAGATGTACCAAGAAATTCTGAGGGTGGGGTCCATGTTTCACATTTTTGAAAACATTAGATTAAAATTTTTTTTGAGATTTATTGAGTGTGCAGAGAACTGGCTTTCTCAGCTGGGGAAGTCGGAGGTCAAAATATTGTGCAGGGCTCTCCCTAGAGGAGGATGTGGCTATGCTAAGCCTAATTTGGTTCAAGAACCCAGAGAATCCAATGTTTGTAAAAATTCTCTTAATTACACATAGTGTAGGTTCATTTGGACCGAGAAGGGAAACCTAGGTATGATATAGCAAAAACTGGGCTTTCCAGGTTGGGTTAGACCTTACCTTCTGCAGGTACTGTCTCCAACAGCTGAATGTGTGCCCCTTTAACAGCTCCAAGCCATGAGAAACTATGCTGAGGTATACTGTACCAGCTTCTGTTCTGTGTGACCACAATACTTCTAATAATTTTCTGGATCCTTGACTAAGTACACCAAGAACTTAATCCAATTTTATGGGGCTGGGGTGGGGGGTGGGGATATGTATGTGTCCCTGACAAATGCTTTTATCTTACTCCAGTTCTTGCCCTTTCTCATTGAAGTGGCAGGGGTAAGATGAAGATTAGTAAGGGACATCATTTATTCAATCTTCTAACAATTTCTGAGTATTTGCATTTGCTTCTTCCTGGTAACTGTGGGCTGTTAATTAGGCTTTGAAGTTTCCTCGTCTGAAAAATAGCATAAAAATAGCACTTTCCTTTTGGGGCTGTTGGTAGGATTAAATGAGATGGAGCATGTAAAGTATTTCACAAGATTCCTGGCATATGGAGGTATATAGACCTCAAAAATATTAACCATTTTTCTTTCTCCTCCTCCTCCTCCTCTTCTTCCTCCTTCTCTCTTGTCCCCATCCTCCTCCTCCTATGTGTCAGGAAGCTTTGTAATTTATGTTTAGGAGAGAGGCTTAGGTGAAGCAATCTGTGTAGAGAGCAGAGAGAGGTGACCTATGCGATATGTTCTGTGGTTGAGTTAGCCAAACAGAGTTTTCCCTTTGATTATGTGTTTATTTGGGATGGCTGAGGATGAACACTATAATATCCACAGCCATCCCTTGGCATTCCTATGCCAGGGAGCTTGGGAGATACAAAGATAATGGAGACACCCTTTTTCCTTAATGAGTACAATCCAGGGAGACATCTGTGGTTTGATTAGCTACCCAATATATGAGGTATTGGGTATTGAGTCATATCACCCACCAAAGAGATTGTCAAGTCTTAACCCACGTTCCTGTGGGTGTGAACCCATTTGTAAATAGGACATTTTGAAGCTGTTATTATTGGTTAAGACATAGACAAATTGAATCAGAGTGAGCCTAATCTAAATGACTGGAGGCCTTATAAAGACAGGAAATTTGGATGCAGTCAATAGAAGCCAGAGGTCAGAAGACACCAGAGAGGAAAGTGAGATTGCCATGTGACAGAAGAATGCATTCACTAGAATGTTCCTGACCCTGGGAGAAAGCATGGCCTTAACGACACTGCGATTTTGGACATATAGCCTTCGAAACCATGGGACAACAAATGCTTGTTGTTTAAGCCTACCCATCATGTGGTATTCATCATAGCAGCTCTGGCAAACTAAGACGTAAGGCAACATGTATTACTTACATTACGGCAGAGGTCTTCTTAGCCATAGGAGCACAGAGTGGGGAGAAATTAATTCTTGGACAAAATGTTATCTCTATATTCAGAATCAGGAAAAAAGGATCTGCCCTGTCTGCTAAAAATAGCAATACAGTCATGTGTATATTGCATCAGATTATTAGGAAGAATATAAGCAAAGGCAACTGTATATATCAAAGTATATCTACAGGATCAAGAAGAAAGTGGTAGCAGAAGGGATCTGAAGAGCTTCTTCCCTACAGCAGAGTTCTGATTTCACACATAAAGCCTTGTTAAGGGAGTTCTGCTTTCTTGCAGGAGTAGTGAAGGTAGAGTTGAGAGATACCAGGGGAAACCAGTGTTTGCCTTTAGCTGTAGACAATAAATTGTGTGGGAAATGCCAATTTCAAAATTCCTCCTTTCTACATGATTCAATGTGAGTGAGACAGAACCATTGTCGTTGACTATAAAATCCATCTCAAAGACTCAAAAATCATTAATGTCCAATAATACTGATTTGTTTTCTGTTAAATCTGAGTCCTGTGGGTTCTATAAGTCTTTCCTTTGGCAGAAAATTCAATAATTTATTATCACTGAAGGAAAAGTATTCTCAAAAATGTTTAGTTGGTTTTGGTGTTATACACCTTTAGACCATAAAATGCTAGTTGTGACTCCATAATTCTTTACTGGGAAATTAATTAAGTTTCTTGTTTCTGCAATTTACAACTTGCCTATGTTTTTTGTTGGTGGTCCAATAGGAATTCTCATTTATTTTTCGTCTTTATACAATATACTTTATGGGACAATTTCTATGTTAAGAATTACACAATGGAGAACTGCAGGCATTATTATGCTACAATATAGTAACAAGTTTTTCCAGCTTATTGGTTTTAATGAAGATAAGATTGGCAACATCAAAACCTGATGGAATTTTAAAAACTCTGCCTCCTGGAAGTTTTCATCTGAAAAATTTGTGCCATTTTTCAGACACTAAGCTCACATCTCAAAGTATTCTTTTTTTGAACAACACTATGTTGTCTAGTCATCAAAAAATCCCAGGACATGATATTCGCTGGGGAAACCTCAAGAAATACATACACATGGATTTCTTCTGAGAGAACTAGAGGGAAATTCATTTTAATGGAATCAAAACACAAATAATAGAATGCAAGCTTGTTAGTTTCAACATCTCAATTTGGGCACACATTTCCAGAATGTTTAAATTTGGGGGATTTTAAAAAGAGAATAGATGCAATAAGCTTCTTTGAGACATACCCTGTTGGTAAAGGTTTTGATTGACTAGGCACACTCCATCTAACCCAGGTGGGTTGCAAGGAGCTGGTTTCCTTCTGTACATGCACTTCAAAATTAGAAGGGCTTTTTGGGAAAATAGCATATTTGAACAACAGAAGAGGTTAAAATTGGATGGCATCAATAGCACATTTTAAGTGAGTTTTAAGTTATTTTTTAAAAAAATGTGCTAGAGAGACTAGTCCTTTATTTCTTGACCTTTGCAGGGACTTATTTGGCTTGCAGAGGGTGGAGTGGAGTGGAATGGAATGGGTTGGGACACCCAAAACTTTTTTTTTTTTCCATTTCTTCAGAGGGAATTCAAATGCGCCCCTCCCCCCCAAAGGGTAAATAAATGCATTAAAACGTTTATTTGGGTAAATAGACTGCAGTGGATTTTCCTCCAGAAAGGGCAGAAACAAGTGGGCGGCCGTATCTGTATGGACAGAAACTTGAAGGCAAGAAGCCCTGTGCACAGCGTCTCCGTGGGCACCTCCAGCTGTATCAGTGCTACTGGACTAACAAATTGGACATGGAGGTTAGCGTTTGCACATATGTAATCCCCCTGCCCACCCCCCAAGATTCGCCAGGAAGTACGGTCTTTTCTACTTGCTTCCTTTTTCCATTCTGGGCAAAGTCAAATCAGATTCCCTCCAGTAAAGAATTTGAGAGGGACCTGGGAAAGAGACCTGCAGGTGCTGAAGTGAAAAGTTTGGTAGCATCGGGGCTCCAGGGAGGACTATGTGTCTATATGAAGTTAGAAGTTGTGGGGGAGCTGAGAAAACAGAAAGGTGGTCACAGAAAGGCTCCAGAGAATGGAACTGCCGTGGCTTGAACAGCAGACCTTGTGGTCTCGGGGGACGCAGGTGGTCGTCCCAGTTTCTGATTTGCACTTCGGGTACTGAGGAGGCTTGGTGTCGCTTCATTTGCTGTCCCCGGATTTTGGGCACTCCCCTCTATCCTTAGAAAATCCTGCTATGTCTTCGACCTGGTATGGCTGTGTCTCTGTTGTTTACAATGAAAAAAGAGTTGCTCAACATGGAAAGCAGCAATATTGCTGCTGCTTTTCCTTTTTAAAACATACCGTTATACATATTCTTGATTTTAAAAAAATTATTGTGGCAACATATATATATATCACATAAAACTTGCCATTTTAGCCATTTTCAACTGCATGATTCAGTGGCATTAATTATATTTACAGTGCTGTACTATCATTACCACCATTCATTACCAAAACCTTTTCAGCACCTTAAACAAGAACTCTTTACTCTTTAAGCAATGTCTCCATTCTCTCTTTCTCCAGCCCCTGGTAACTGCCAATCTACTTTCTGTCTTTATAAATTTGCTTATTCTAGATATTTCTTATAGAAAGAATCATACAATAGTTGTCCTTCTGTGTCTGGCTTATTTCTCTAAGCCTACTGTTTTCAAGGTTTATCCATCTTGTAGCATGTATCAGAAATTCGTTCCTTTTTATGGCCTAAGAATATTCTATTCTGTGTATATACCACCTATTTTTTTATCCATTCATCTGTTGGTGAACGGGTTGTTTCCACCTTGTGGATAAAGTGCATATTCATGACTTTTATTTTTTTATTTTATTTTTTTTCCAAGTTCTCTGCCACTTTATTTTTTTTTTTTCTTTTTTTTTTTTTTATTATGGGTAAAAATCAAAATTCTCACAATACATACAAACATTTGCAAAATGATATATAAATATATATGCATATATGTGTATTTGCTTACAAAAATGTTATTTATATATATATATATACATATATTTTAAGAGGTGCTTAGATTACCTAAAATATTACACGGAACCCACTGGGATTCCCATGTTGTCCACCTCCCACACCTCCCACCACTTCCAACACAAACATCTCCCACAGTGTGGCCCACCAACCTCAATGAACTTACACATCCTGGAGCCTTGCCACCAACCATAGACCACAGTTCACACTGTAGACCACACTCTCTCCCACTCAGTTCTGAGTGGTGTGTGCTGATTTAAAATGGCCTACATCCATTGCCATATTCATGACTTTTAGAGCATTTCTAGCAGTTGAATTTGAAGGCGCTGTTGACAAAAGAGAAAGGGAAAATTCTCTTCTATTGGAATTAAGAGAGACTTGACTCATCCAATGATGCTTGAGTGTAGTTTCCCCAAAGCAAATCAGTCCATCTGCCTTTACTGAGACGTGTTTAAGATCTAGTCCATTCACTTATTGAGCCTGCAGTTCAGTCAGGTGAGACAAAAACAACACCTGAAAAAAAAAGAATTATTCAAAACAAGGAATAACTAATTACATGCTATATTGTGTGGTACTGGCTAGAGGTGCATTAGATCAAAGAAAGGAAGGTCAGAGCAGACGGGAGCTGCTGGAAATGATTGTCTGAAAGAGGCAGGAGATGAGCTGAAATAAGGTAAGTCTCAGCCTCGTGAAAGCGCAGAGGAGCCAGGGTGGAGGAGGAGGTAGCTGCGAACGAGTCACATGTCTGAAAGCAAGAATCCCCTGGTAAGTCTTGCAGGTAGAACTCTCTGTGGGTTAGGAGAAAGATGCTCCCATTCTCCCCCTGAGCCTGTGGTCTGCCTGGGCAGACAAGACATACAGAAAATGCATCACAAACCGACTGTAAAGCAAGACATGACTGCGTCAAAAGAAATGTCCGAAAGAGTTCAGAGAAGGGACAGTTTTTATGGCCCAGAGGGAGAGGTCAGACCACTGGGAACAGATCAAACAGAACCCCCAGTGGGCATGGGCATGGTCTGGAAGCAAGGCTGCTGAGGCCAGTGATGAGAGGTGGGAACCCCAGCTTCCTGGGAGGTACAATAGTGATTTTCAAACTTCTTTTTGTGATGGAAGAATTTTTTTCCCAAAGAAATCTTAACTGGGAACTCAATGAATAAAATAGATATGACAGTGGAGTGGGCATCACCATTCCAGAATCCTCAGGATTGGGGAATAAAATATGGACTACAGTGGACTTACTGATATTCTACTATAGACTTACTGTGATTCTAGCAATGGAAGAAATTATATCATGGATGTGGAGACAGTGGCCATTGGAGGTGCTGAAGTCAGGGAGAGGGAAAAAGAGGTGTAATATGGGGGCACTTTTGGGACTTGGAATTGTCCTGAATGACATTGCAATGACAGATACAGGCCATTATATATCCTGCCATAACCTACAGAATTGAGTGGGAGAGAGTGTAAACTACAATGTAAACTATAGTCCATGCTTACTGGCAATGCTCCAAAATGTGTTAATCAATTGCAAATGAATGTACCACACTAATGAAAGAAGTTGTTAATGTGGGGAAAAGTGGGAGGTGTGGGGAGTGGGGCATATGGGAATCCCTTATATGTTTTTATGTAACATTTTATGTAACCTAAGCATCTTTTAGAAAAAATAAAAAATATATTGAAAAAAAAAAGTACATTGCATGTTTTCACCCATACAAAAAATAGATATGACAGAACAGTCTGGGTGAAGTGGGGGGCAGGGCTGGCTCAGAAGACCACCCCCTAAATTTCATGGAGCCCTTCCCTCCAGGTTTATCCATAGTACCCAGGGGGCTCTTCAGAAGCTGCTTGAAAATCTGGAGCAGCAAGATGTAGCAGCCATTGGAGAGTTGTGAATATTGGAGTGGCCAGGCACACAGTTTCACAGGAAGCTTACTGCAGAGTGGCAGATTAGAAGGAGAGGGTAAGAGAAGGAGAACTAACAGGTGACAGTGAAGGCATTAGGTGTGAGGTGCCGAAGGCCTTACCTGGGAGTGGAGGTAGGGGATGTAGAGGGAGTGGAAGGGAGGCTGTCACCTGTCCCAATGTCAAAACTGATAATTATACCTTCTTTACTTTCATCCCACACGGGTGCTCATAATCTCATTTGGAATATTGAGTGAAGAGTTTCCAACATGTTCCTAAGATGCAGTCCTTGTGCTATGAATAAAGAAATGTTAATAGATGAGTAGTGTAACTGCTTAATTCTGAGTCCAATCCATGGATGTCCCTTCTAGAAGCATACCTGTCTTTCCTCTTCCAGATGTAAGCAACTTTTAATGTATTTCTGACTTTTTGCAGTTTCCTGTGCAGGAAGAAAGTCTTCTTCCCAGGGGGTTATATTAAGTTGAATTGATTGTCAGGCAGCACTGAAAAGTTACAGCATAAAAGAAAGCAGGCCATATTCATCTCTCCAGCTCTTTATGTTCACACACATTTTTGTTTTCTGCTTCCAAATTAAATCTCTACTGGTTTTATCCGGTCAGCCCAGCTCCCCAACCTAGAATACCGAGCCACTAGAGCTGATTTAAGTGAGAGGTGAGGTTACAATGACACAGCCCCTAAGGCAGATGCTGATGGACTCACCCATTCATCAAAGCCTCTATTCTTCATTAACCAAGCTGAGTTGAGTGAAATATCTTAGCAACCAATCCACATTTGCCCGTATTGAAGTAATTTGGTGAATGAGAAAATAACACTGGTCTTTAATGAAAGACTAACATGTGAGGCTCAGATAGTGAGTTCCTAAATGGTCAGATTTGTGTTGTAGCTCAGAATGTAGCTAAGAAGATAGCCACATACTAAAAAGTAGAAAAGGATGAAAACCTGATCTTTCAAGTTGGCCATTATTTGCTCTTCAAGGAACAAAACTCTCTTAAGAAATTAAAAGGGGAGGAAAAACACCAATTGGACCAAATACTTCTAAGTAAACCTATTTGGAAGCACAGGTCTGATTGTGCTGTCCCTCTGCTTACTAACCTGGATTTATTTTATATCCCATAGAATAAATCCAGGTCTCTTTTTAGCAAACTCTTTGATAACTCTTAGTACCACTTAGTTCATCTAAACAATAGTTTGTTAAATATACTGGAAAGCAAAACATGATATTTCACGGTATTTTTTGGTAAGGCAGAGGCCTGTGTATTGGAGTTTGGCTGTCAAAACATAAAACACGAGGGTGTGTATCCTCCATGCCTCAGCCCCACAGGTCAGGCTCTTTTCCTGGAGAGAGCTTTGCTGGCTTGTGGGTCTCTGTAATGAAGAAACTGTGGATAGACCAGGTAAACCCAGGCGAGCCTGGTCTGTGAGTGGTCTCTGAGATGATACGAATGCTGCTGCCTCAGTACCATGTTGCCGGCATGGCCCAGAGGTTCAAGTAGTACACTACATAAAGCATTTCGCCCACATATAGAGAACAACTTTCTTCAGGAGATTTTGGCATTTTATTGTCAGTTGTTTCTATACTTGGCTTTATAACTTATTTCCCTCCCATCCTGAGATGGCTCTCTCGTCTGTCTGCTCACTGTGTCTGCTCATTGTCTGCTTATTCTGTCTGCTCACTGTCTTCTGCTCATTGTCTCTACTTGTTGTGTCCGCTCATTGTGTCCACTCATCTTCTTTGGGAGGTACTGGGAATGAATCCCGGGACTTCCCATGTGGGAGTCGAGTGCCAAACTGCTTGAGCCACATCTGCTCCCTGCTCATTGTGTCTGCTTGCGGTGTCTACTTGTTGCATCAGCTCGTTGCGTCTGCTCATCTTTAGGAGACACCGGGAACCAAACCCAGGACCTCTCATGTGGGAGGAGAGTGCCCAACTGCTTGAGCCACATCCTCTCCCTCATACTTAGCTTTAAAATCATAAATGCATATTTGTCTTGGGTAGGTTTTAGATTTTAAAAAGTAGTAATTTTTTCATTGTAGACAATTTGAAAATTACAGAAAAGTATAATGATATACCAAAATGTTAACACAGTTCTACAAAAATGAAAATGTATTGTAAGTACTGTTTTGTAAACTTTAAAAGAAACTAAACAATTTATTGTGTTCATTTTCCCATGTTAATAAATTTTCCTCTACAGCACAAAGTTCATAGCTACTTAGTACTTCATCATATGGATGTTCCAAATTGTACTTATCCAATTTCCTAGAGTTGGACATTTTAAATAAAGCTGAATTAAATACCCTTTTCTATATTCCCTTTCACATATTCTCTTTGAGTATATTCTTAGAAAAAGGATTGCTAAATAAGAGGGTGTATTCATCAGCCAAAGGGGTGTTGATGCAAAATACCAGAAATCTGTTGGTTTTTATAAAGGCTATTTATTTAGGGTAGAAGCTTACAGTTACCAGGCCGTAAAGTGTTAGTTACTTCCCTCAACAAAGTCCATTGCCACGTGTTGGAGCAAGATGACTGCCAACGACTGCCAGGATTCAGGCTTCCTGGGTTCCACTGTTCCTGGGGCTCATTTTCTCTCTGGGCTTAGCTGCTCTGCTTTCTCCACAAGGCCAGCTGTAGATGATCAGGTGATATGGCTCTGTCTCTGTCCCCGAGGCCTCTGCTTATGTTTAATAAGACTTCTCTCCTTCCTCAAGTATCTGCTTCTCTGTGTGTTTACTTCCCGGGCTCCAGGATCAAAACTTCCAACTCTGTCCTTTGCCATGTCTTTTCTCTGTGAGTTCCCACCCACCAAGGGGCAGGGACTCAACGCCCTAATGACGTGGCCCAATCAAAATCCTAATCATAATTTAATCAATTAAAAGTGGTACCTCTGACAGACCAGTTTACAAACATAAGCCAATAACTATTTTTGGAATACATAAACAATGCCAACCTGCTACAGAAGGCATGTGGAAATGTTGTCAAATTGCAACATTTGTCCCAATTTTCACTCTGTTATTATTTGACATTTAGGTTACTTCCAATTTGCTACTATTGTAAATTATTCTATGAACATCCTCAAACAAATTTTTTTTGCATATCTATTGTTTTCTTAGGGTAAAATCCTTAGAAATATAATTGCCATATCAATTCTATAAACTTTTTTGAAGATTTTCGTCCATATTGCCAAATTTTCTTCTAGAAAGGTTGTTCACTCTTATCTCCAGTGATTATCATGGCCATTGCTCAGGCTGCTTGCCAATATGTAACATACCATTTTTTAAAATCTTTGCTAATGAGATAGTCTAAAATAGTAGTTTAGATTTAATTTGTATTTCTCTGGCAATGAGATTGGACATAATTTTATGTGTTTATTTTCAGCCTTAAGTTTTATTAATATAGTAGTAATTTAGCTTTTCAAGAAGTTTTTACAAATATTAGAAATAGATCACAAAACTTCTATTTTGGCTGACTTAATTAGCATCAATCCCATTAATCAAGAACTATTTATTGAGCACAGATTATATGCAAGACAATGCAACAGCCAGAATGAGAATGAGAGTTCATGTCTCCAAGAAATTAATCTGCTGGAAAGAAAAGACCTCTTTCAATAAGGAGCATTGAACCACATACTAAATGGTGTCTTTGATAGAATTTTACTGAAAATTCAGTCTCCATATGACCATTTCTTAGAGTAGCACCCCCACACACACAAAAAAAAACCTGAGGGAATAATGTTATCCTGTAGTCTTTAATATTTCTCAGGGAAGTTAGGTATATTATACCTTTCTGGTAATCTGATTTAGTATGAGAGTAGGGCCTTGAGAATCTAGAAGTTGGAATGGTTAGCATGAATCTTTGGCCAATCCAAAGATTCAAAATCACTTGTTTCAGCCAGTATTTTGACAGACACTATATTGGTTGATGATGATGAAAATGATAAAAATATGAGATTACTAATGCCCAGCAGTCCAAAGCATGGCTGTTCTATTATTGATCAAAATTAGTTTTCTGTGTTTTATTTATTCATTTATGTGTTCAACAAACATTTAATAAGTCCAAGCCACTGAGCTAGGGACTGCCCTAACAGAGATCATTACTTGTTTGGGAGAAGACAAACAAATAATTAAAATGTTAATGTGGTATAAATGTTACAATGGAGAATAGAAGAAAAGATAATTAAAGCTGTGTGTCTCTGTCTGTGATGTCAGAGAAGTCTTCTCAGAAGAGATGATATTTGATCTAGGATTGCAAAGCTAAACAGTTCATCAGATAAAGGGGACAAAAGCTTCCCAGGCAATGGGTAAACATACGCAGAGTCACAGGCATTTGAACTTAAAAGACATGTTAGAAAAAGATGAGTAGATTAGTGGGGTCAGGGTATTAGATGTTAGGGGTTGAGGTATGTGGGGTTTGTCAGGCCAGTTTGGGTTGGCTCTATTCTCTAGACCTGTGTTGTCCAATAAGGTAGTCACTAGCCACATGTGGGTATTGTGTTTAAATTAATTAGAATTAAATATCATTAAAAACTCAGTTCCCCAGTCACCAGAGCCACATTTCAAGGGCTTAATAGCCACATGTGGCTACTGGCAAGCATACTGGACAGCATAGATATGGAAATTTCCACCTTCGCAGAAAGTTCTATTGGGCAGCACTGCTATAGACAGTGGTGTGCTCTGAAAGAGTATTAAAGAGTGGAGTGATGGGACCAGGCTGGTGTCGTAGAAACAGACTGAATGGGAAAAGGAGTGAGAAGTCAAGTTGAGAGAAGATGAGTGACAGTGGTAATGGAGAAATGGGTCTAGTTTAAGACATTTGGAAGGTAGAAGCAGCAGTACTTATGACCAATTCGAAGGATAGCAGTCGGAGGGGGGTGGGGCGGGGGGGTGGGGAAGAGTTAAGAGTAATGGGTTTTTACAGCTCATCTGACTGGGAGGAGAGTGATACCACTCATGCAAACTGGGAAATCAGGAGGAGGTTTGTTGGAGAAAATTACAAGTTCAGTTTAGAACATTTGGAAAAGTGAGGTACCTATGAGGCCTCCATGTGAACAGGCAGTTTAATGCTCACAAAAGAGACTTGGCAGAGAGACTTGGGAGTCTTCAGAACTGAGGTGAGTTGACCATCTAATAATAATAATAGCTAATATGGGTATAGGACTTACTATGTGCCAATTGATTCAGATATATTTGAGCTCATGAAATCTTCTCTATAACTTCATGAGGTGGTAGTTACTATCATTAACCCCATTTTACAGGATTTGGAAACTGAGGCACAGAGAAGTTACATAATTTGCCCAAGGTCACACTAGTAAGTGGTAGAGTTGGGACTGAACCCAGACAGTTACTTAACCAAGAATCAGTACACAAAGGATGCTGTGACAGGCTGCAGAGGAAGGTGAATTTGGATATTTATGTAAAAGAAATCTCACAAAATTCTAAAACTTAAACCATATTTCATTGCATAATAAAAATAACTTTTGCCTAAAAGTAAAAGTGGAAGAATTTGGAGCTGGTTAGAAAATTTAGAACATACGACCACTGGTTATGACACATTGGTCAAAGCCATGGGAGTCAACACGTTTGTTCAGGAAGAATGTGAGGAGGGGAGGAAAGAGGGCCCAGAACAGAACCTGGGAGGACACAGATATTCAAGGGCTCAGTGAAGGTGGATAGGGCAGCACATGAGACCAAAACCAGCATGGAACAGAGAACCACAAACTGGATGGTCTAAAACAACAGAAATGTATTGTCTCACAGCTCTGGAGGATAGAAATGCAAAATCAAGTCATCAGCAGAGTATGCTCCATCTGGAGCCTGTACAGAGGACTCCTTCCTTGCCTCTTCTAGCTTCCTGTGTTTGTCGACAAGCCTTGGTGTTTCTTGGCTTGTAGATGCATCACCACAATCTCTGTGCCTCCTCCATCATCACATGGCCTTCTCCCTGGTCTCTCTCTCCTCTCCCCTTCTATAAGGACACCAGGCATATTGGAGTAAGGGTCTAACCTAATCCAGTTTGACTTTATCCTAGGACACAATTCGACCCATAACACTTTCAAAATAGTCCTAGATCGTGCGATAAAACACACATATGAAACGCATAAAAACATACCAGAGACACCACAATGAAAATCAATCAGATGTTGGGAAGGGGAGAAAGATAAATGAGGGTGTCAGGGAAAGCTTTGTAGGTGCAGCCTTGAAGACTGGACAGGTTTCTAACAGGGCAGAGGAGGGAGGGAGGGCATTCTTGACTGGGGGCCGTGAAAGCACAGAAGAGGTGTTCCCCTCAAAGAAAACAGAGGGCTTGAGTTGTCCTTCAGACCATACTCCGGGAAAAACTAACCACGCCTAAAGAAGATAAATGAGAAGTATAATGCAATCAAGGTCTTCCATGAGACCCACTGCCTTATTTTCTTTTGTCTGGTTGTGACCATTTTAAGGGTGCTAGTTAATATTTGCATAGTTTTATTCATTTCTTTTCTGTAGAAATGGCAGTTGTATTGCATCATGATGGCAGTAAAAACCACTTCCTCAACCAATTCTTAGATTCCAGTCTCTTAGAATTTTATAGGAATTTTAGTTCCACTATATAGCTAAAGAGGGTTTGGGATAGAGTGGATAAATTTAATTTAAACCATAGAATGTTTGAAAGTCCTCCCAATTGTAATTATGAGAATCATATTTAATATTTATGTAATAGATATTCACATCTTGGGAAAATAAGTCCTTTCACATAAGGTAAAAAAAACAACACTGCAAATATTTCATTATATCAGTTATTTATTCTTTCTAAAATCTCAACAGTATCATTTTTCTCAAAATTATCCTAATTATCACTAAATGTGCTTTACTTATTTGATTTCTAACCATTTGGCACTATCTTTTTTTGTCGTTGTGTATTTGTATATGTGAGGGTTTGGATATACTAATGGATTTTGAATGAGGATATTTACAAGACCACAGTCAGAAATCCTGTTAGTGCAGAATATTTGGTGATAAGTCAGTACAATAAAGAGTCATTATAGGAAAGATGGTTATATGTGGGTGATTGGAGCTAGACCTATAGTATAATAAAGGTCTAAAAAACTTTGCACTAAGATATCACTGGAATGAAAATAGATCTATCTATCACTCCTATGAAGTCTGACTTTCTTCTAATTACCATGATATATGAGAACATCAGAGCCTACTCATAAGACCTCAATGTGCCTGGCCTAAAAAAGAACTACATTTCCCAGATTCCTTCACAAGGGCTAGGAATAGCCATGTGACTTCATTCTGGCCAATGAAAGATAAGTAGACATCACAGGGTGGAGCATCTAGGAAAAGCTTTTAGTTCCTTGCTAAAGGAGACTTAACTCAGAGAGTGCAGTTTTACTTTCTGCCTTCTCATTCTTCCTCCGGGTTTGCAGATGCGATGACAGAGATGGCACCGCCATCTTGGGCCATGAAGCAACAAGCATGAAGACGCCCAAAGGAGGCCTGAGCAGAAAAATCGGAGTTGGATGGCACTGTGGGGTTTCTCTCCCAGCCCTGGACTGCCTTCCAGTGAAATTTCAGGTGCATGGGAGATAGAAAAATTTACTTGTTTAAGCCACTATTTACTAAGTATTGTGGTATGGACCACCAAACCCATTCCTAAATGATTAACTCCTGAGTGAGAAATCAGGGAATAGCCTAATTTCAGTAACATTTTACCCCGTGATTCCTTCCTACTTTGAGAAACATTTTCGGTGTTTGAGGGCAGTTGTGATGACTAAATGAATTAATACAATTGAGGTGTTTGGAATAGTGACTGATAGTAAATGACACTTTCCAAGAAAGACCTCATTCCCTTCTCACTGTTTTAATCTGGGAGAAATTAGTGAAGTGAGTATTAGACTTGTGAAAAGGTTTCCACTGGTAGTAGCAGATAACTTATTTTTAATTATGATTTAATCATGTTATACATCATTTTGTTCAGCAAATGGCTGAAGGTGGCTCACAGCAGAAAAACAAGCAAAAAAGCCAATCAAATGAAAATAAAAATAAAAATAATATGTCTGGGGAAATTAATAATAAAGTAGGAAGTAAGTAGGGTGAAAAAAGTAGAAGACAGATTTGAAGATAAGGCTCAGTTAAAGAGTAGATGGTAAGCTACAGATTTGGTTTGGAGGGTTTCTGGTGATCACAGTGAAAAGGGAGTTTCATTCAATAGTATTAATTCAGTAAGTGCTTCTTAAATATCTCTGATATGCCAGGCATTGTGCTGGGCTCTAAGGATATAATGCTAGAAAACCAGGCATGTTTCCTGTGCCAAGGAGCTCATAGTCAGGTCGGAGAAAAAGACTTTAATTAAATAATCACACACACACACACACATACATGTGCACACACGGTTTTCAATGTGGACAAGAAGAAAAAAAAAATGTATGTTTTTCAGGTAAAGCGCTTAGCCTAGACAAAATTTCTCACCTGGAGCACTCCCAAACCAAGCCTTGATGGTCAAATAGGACCAAGAGGCTGTAACTCTCTGATTCTGACTTGGTTGTCTGGGAGCCACTTCCTTCTCTGCTTCCGAGTTCCTGTTTTGTTTTGGCTGGGATGAGGGATATAAAACACAGTCATCTGCTTGTCCCTGACTGGATTACTTCACAAAATGCTGAAGTTTCTGGTATTCTTATCCATTATATGAAACTCTGAGAGAAAATAAAACTACTGAGAAAATTTTTAAATGAAATGTATTGCAAGTTTTGCTGATATGGAGTAAAACAAATCCCATTGGTCTTAGTCAAATTTATTTTTTTATAAGCCTTTTGGTGAAGTTTCTGAACAATACATTCTGTAAAGAATAAAGGCCGTCCCAGCCTGCTTGAGTGCAGACCTACTGGAACTCAATCTACCTCATTTATCTGCCATCATCAAGACTGAAGTATTATACATTTTTGAGATGGCCTAAGTTGACTTCATCAAATATGAGGATTTCAAATTTGTTTAGTAATTTGGGGGAAGAAACATGACAAAATGCCTCTTTGAGTGATGCAAAATCATAATTATAAGCATCTGTTTTGAAACCACATAGTAGCCCATTTTTGACTCTGAGTTGTTCTTTCCCTAAAGTCAAGCTAAATTTTCCTTTTCCTGCTGTTTTGGTGTCTACCTCTAGGAACAACTCTTTACAGTTTTGTTGCTACTTCCACTTTGTTTAAGACTGAGAAATGATCACGCTTCCTAGAAATGGATGTAAAATAAGATCCCACAAGCTCTGTGTGAGGGCCCAGCTGGAACCAGGCAGGGCCTTGCCACAAGCTATTTTCCTTTGAAGGTTCTAGGACACGGCTTCCTTGTTTCTAAATTTAAGATTATTTTCCAGAAGGATGGGGTTTCTACAAATCTGATCTCCAGGTGTTGGAGTGAGTGTATCTTGAGGAATGTTTTTGAGTCAATGTAAAGGGCTGCTTCTATATCATGTGATTTGGTGAATCCTTGGCTCCTTGTGCTGAACTTTGGAGAGTGAACTTTGGTTTGCTACAGAATATCCAAAGGTGTTGGCCTGAGCTGTACACAGAACAAGGTCCTGGAGAATGAATCAAATTGGGAATGTTTATGAAGCACCAGTTATGTCTAGGTCTCAGTGTTGGTCCTGTGATATGAGCGTTTTTCTGTCATCAAATGGGACCTGTAGCTTTATAGGACTTTGAGTGGAAGGGGAAAAACCACCAAGCCTGCAGCCAGAATTGAAGCACTTACTCTGGTAGCATGAGTGCCACAACTGAAGAGAGAAAAGTAAGCTCAGCACGGTCCTTGCCCAAGAGGGAAACACCAATTAGTGAAGCGGTTCATATTTTTTTAAATTAAGCAAATGAAAAAAAAAAAAAAGAGAGAGAAGTTATAACAACTCTGGGAAAGACA
Source organism: Tolypeutes matacus (assembly GCA_026826555.1). Lineage (NCBI taxonomy): Eukaryota > Metazoa > Chordata > Mammalia > Cingulata > Chlamyphoridae > Tolypeutes > Tolypeutes matacus. The sequence goes on along the minus strand of JAKSZT010026914.1, from coordinate 5,389,569 downwards.
AAAACAATTATACGTGAATATAAATATAATCCTAGTATACTGAGTGACCTAGCAGCAAATGGTTATTTTAATCATAATTAAAATAATGAAAATGGATTAATCAAAAATTATAATACAACTATATTTGGGATGAGGGAGGCAAAGGTTTTTAAGAGAGCTCAAATATTCCTTTACCCTAATAAGATGTCAACAGATAATGTTTAAAATCGATGAATTAAGAAGTAACAGGGGAAGCGGCTGTGGCTCAATCTGTGGGGCTCCCATTTACCATGTGGGAGGCCCCGGATTTGGTTCCCGGGGCCTCCTGGTGAAGGCAGGCCCGCCCGCACGGCGTGGTTAGCTGACCCAGCGAGCACGGGCAGCAAGGGGGGGATAAATGAATAAATAAATAAAATCTTTAAAAAAAAAAAAAAAAAAGAAGTAACAGTATATTCATATTATGTAAAGATGTGAGGTGAATTAGAGGGAAAAAAATCACTAAAAGAGATGAATGTGGTTGCTTCTGGGTGGAGTGGCAGGCAAGGAACTGCTCTTTTTGTGATATTTGACTTTTGAACTTTGACAAAATTTTAGCTAAAAATTTAATTTAAAAATACTTTTTAGGACAAAAAGAGGAATTGAAGAGCAAAAGATCAAGAGGGAATGATTCCTTGGGAGCGGCAGTTGACAAAGCAAATTAGAGAATATACTCAGTGAGAATCAGATGAAACACGGGAGATAAAAGGCTCTGGACCAAGAGGTCCCAGTGAGGCATTCAGAAGAGAAAGCCTACAATCAGGAAGTCCACACACTCACAGCTGCTTCCAGGACCTAGTGCTCACCCAGTAACAAAGCCACTTCTGTCTGGGAAAACCACAGTAAGGCCAGGCAGGGAGCAAAAGAGCCTTTAATTGAGGTTGGGGTGGGGGGAGGTCGAGTGAGTAGCCCTGGGAACTCCGGATGCCTCTAGTGAGCTGGGGCATGCTTTTCCTTTCCATCACTCTTTGCCCACCAATTGATGGCCGTGCTGTCCAGAGATTCTTAACAGTCAGAGCTGGTCTTTGCCTTCTCCTCCTGCCCTGGGTCCTGAGCATTCTTTCTACCTCTTTTCTGTCTCAAGCACCCAGTGTCCCATGTTCCCCATTCACCATCAAAATATTTCCATCTGGGTTCTAATTCCTCAGAACCAGGTAGGTGACTGGTCAAATAATCTAACAATCTAAAAATAAATTGGTGGTAACCAAAGGCTAATTGCAGCCTAATACTTTAACCCTCTCTGTAAACACTTGGAATGTAACAGTGGCTTTCAGAGCATTAACTCAAAGGAGTTATTTTATCTGGGAAAGTTGGGTCCTCAGCAGGCCAGAGAGTCGGTGCTTTGGATTGGACACCTCCTGGGATGTTGTAAGAACATCCGTGCATAAGGCTGACTTCAGTGCCTCCAGTCAAAGCGATTTGGTATTGATCTTGCCTTCCCTCAGCATATAGTGAGTCCAGCCTATTTTGTGCTAGATGATAGATAATTTTTGCTAAGATAGGTCACATGTGTGCCTTTTGTCTTTCTTAACTGGTCTGTACCTCCTTGAGGGCTGGCCTCCTATTGTTGAATGCCAGACCACCTTCCTCTGTTATCTACGTGTCCTCATTAACTAACTTCTGAGGCCTTGATTAAAATGGAAGCAGAGGTCTTTGGCTAAGAAATTCATTCTAGTCATGAGAGGAAGCACGGATAGGAAAGGAAGAGACCAGTCTCTGGCATGTACCAAACAGAGAAAAGAAGGGGACCTCTCTGGAGCAGGATCTTGGGGAGCTGGGGAGAGGAAGGAGGTAGCCCAAGGAGGCCAGGACTGCTGAGCTTAGCAGTTGTTGTTCTCCAGCAGGGAGGATTTTCCCCAATGTAGAGGTCACACTGGGTTTTGGGAGGTCAGGAGCCCTCGTGGAATTTTGCTCACTGAACCATTTTAAAACTTTCTTTTGACTGTTCAAGCTGGGCTCATAAAAGGGAAAAAGGATTGGGAAGTGACTCTGTTATACCTATAATTCTCAAAATCTTGTGACATACACAGCAGTATTATTATAACACAGTGGATAAATCCACCTAAATATTTTTTGACTTGTGTTTTGTTTTGTCTGGTGATTTTAAAATACCAGAAATGGTAAAGGCCCGATTCCTTATATGGATATAGGTATAAAAAGGGTTAGGTTATTTACTGGCAAGGAAGGTGTTTGAGTGAACTAGAAATAACTAAGCTTGGAAGTTATTGAACCTGAATTTTTTTTTTAACTAAAAAGAAAATTATTATTTTTTAAATGTAAAAGCATACTCTCATTATAAAAAGTAGAGAAAAACAAAAAGAAGAAAACAAAAATGCCCATGTTAAAGTGTGGTATTTAAAGGGTTAAAGAAAAGACTTAAAAAAAACATTTTCAGACCTTTATATTTAAAGATATACATAGAGAAAAAAAATAAAACAAACAAAAAAAAGCTAAAAACTAAAAATAAAAAATAAAGATATACATAGATATAAATGTATATGTGCACACACATTTTCAAACATAAATGGGATCATATAGTACATGTTGTGCTGGATATTGTTTTTGTACTTAATATATTATAACTATCTTTCCATGCCAATAAATAATTATTTACTTTGTCATTTCTAAAGTCTGAATAGCATTCCATTGTATAGATGTACCAAAATTTAACCAATTTCTACTATTGGATATTTGGGTTCCTAATTTATCATTATTACAAACATTGTATCATTTCACATTTTTGAAATTTTGAATTTTTATTATGTCAAATATTATACTTATTAGTTTTTCATAGTTATTCAAAGTCACCACGAAACTTTCAGCTCTTGTTGGGAGAAGAGGCATAAACCAAAAGAAGTGAAGATCAAGGAGCAGCTGAGTTTAAGCTGGAAGAAAGAGAACTTGAAGTTGTGAAAAGGACTTGAACATCTTATCAATGGGAGAACTGTAGTAAATTAAATATTTAAGAAAAAGAAAAGTTTTTTATTTTATTTATTTTTTTTACCAAGTTAACAAACAAAAACATCCTTACATTTTAAAAAACCATCTTTTTAAAAACTGGGATATTTCACAGTTTTCAAGGAAGTATAACCAATTTTGAACTTTTTTAAAAAGAGAAGCTCTCTGCCTGGAACAGCCCACAGCTACACCTGGGGACCCATAATCTGTTATTTTCTCCCATTTCTATTATCTTCTCCCATTTCCTTAATAAACTACTGGCCTACCTAAACTGACATGTGCTTAAATTCTTTTATGGAACATAGCCAACGACCTAGAGGAATCTGGCTATATTTGGCACACCAGCCAGGAGTTCTAGAGTCAGGTAACCTTCCCAATCCCAGCGAGGATTGAATCAATGCCTTATTAGTCATGCGGGGATTTCATCCAGCTCCACTCAGAGTGCCAGACTCATCTTCCCACAACCACATTAGAGTAGCAAGAGGGTTTTACACCTTGTCAGGTAGGGCCTACTGCCCCTATCCAGAAGGAAGTAATTTCAGAAGAATGACCATCGTCCATCAGGACCCCCCTTAAGAATAAGGGCGTAAACCCTCTGAGGGGGGAATTGAGGCAGGCTAGTTTAGGGAATGGGAAGACAAGCCTAAAACCTGGCAGAAAAGCATGGCCGTGAAACACGTGGCCATGGAACCCCGTCTGGAAACCCCCTGAGGGAAAGACCCCACCAGAAGGCTGCTGGAAGAACCCTGCGAGAATCCTCCATTTGGAATGAGATTTCGTCTGGGGTCAAGGAAAAGCCGCAGATACTCTCGAGGGGACTTCTCATTGAGATCCCCTGGAGAACTGACAGGTGGGGTAATCAATCAAAACAGCAAACAGCTGAGACCCCTCCCCTAAACATTAGCAAGGGGAGGAATAATTAATGGTTTAAAAAGTAACAACACAAACCAAAGCTCTCTCTGCCTTCTCCCATTTCCTTAATAAATTATTGGCCTAACTGAAAAGAAAGAAAAAAAAAAAAAAAAGAAAAGAAAAGAGAAAGCACAGGTAGTGTGTAAATGTTTTCAATTACCACCTAATCCTCAACAAGTGGCAGTTTCCAGAGAAGCAAGTAAGGTCCACAAGAAGTTAAAAGCCTCTAAAATATAACCTAAAATTTGAATTTGTTTTTAATGACAAACAACAAAAGAAACAAAACACATGAATCAGTTGCTCTCAAACCAGATACAATCCTAGAAGCTCTATCCTCTGCTGTCTAGTAAGGTAGCCACCAGCCATATGTGGCTGCTGAGCATAGGAAATATGGCTAGGGACTGAACTGAACTTTTAATTATATTAAAGTTAATTTATATTTAAAAATGGAATCTGTGTAAAGTATTTTCCCTCTAACACAACTTTCTTGTTTTGGTAGGAATACATTTCACCTTAACCATTGCACCATGTAAAATATTTTTGTATTACAGTCTGTGTGTTGGGCGCATGTGTTGCTTCTAGTAGTACACATAAATACAGCACCAATCTAATTGGTGTCAATGGATTGATTCTGTTCAAAATTTTTTTTTCTATGCACTAAGTTTATTGAATATTGTATACAGACAGCATGAGTTATCTACATGATGCCTACATAAACTGAAATACTTATTCCTATTTTAACTAGTTATTTTACTAGTTAACATATAAGTATGGATAAATTCTAAATTTAAAATGAAGATGTACTACAGATGCAAAACTGAGTGGAGATATAGAAGCCAACAAAATAGTAAGATGTGTCACAAATTTCAAAGTGAATGGTGATGGTAATTTGCTGTGGCAGAGCAAAATGAAAAAAAACCAGTGTGAAAAGAATTCTTTTTTAATATAATAAAGTAGACAATATTAAGAGACATTTTCAGCAACCACAGTGAATTTGATAAGGATACAGTTGTTAAAGTAATTTGGAATATACATGTAAATGTGATGAACCAACATTAATTTATGAAATGGAAGAAATAAAAGACAATGAATTTAATGATCTTGTATTCTTTGCTAATGGTCATTAGTTGCACTGTTAAGTCTGATTTTCTTGAAACAAATGAAATGCTTGCCAAATATTCAATTATCAAAGACTGTGTGATTTACATTTTCTCATTGATATCACACTGCATATGAATGAGCTAAATGTGAAGCTCCAAAGAAAGGGAAAACTTACTTGTGGCCTAATTAGACACATAGGAGAATTTATATTGAAATGGAAACTTTTCATAATATAAGTCAATAATAATGATTGTACACATTTTTGTAATGTGAATCAATATACAGAAAGTTTTCCTGTAAATCGACTGCCAAAATTACAAGGAAAACTTAAAGAACACTTTATTGATATTGATAAAGTTAGAATTGCATTTCAAGATATTTAAAATATTTCTTTGAAGTTGGTATTACTAATCCTGAGTTGATACAAGAGAGAGTAATTTACTTAACTTGGACAGATGTAGTTTTGAAACTGATATTCTTTTGCTTCAAAGTCAAATCAAATCTCTAAAAAGAACCAGTTTTGTCAATGTGGATGCAAATACTAAAGGAAAATGATTTTTGGGTACTTGCTTCAATAAATTAGAAGTGGTTAAGTATGTTTGGGACAATTTGGGTATAGGAAGCTATTTCTTAACTGTAAATTTCATGAAATTTAATTACAGATAAAGTATTTCCAAGCATATATATTGAAATGTGCTTTAAAAGCATTCTAAAAAAGAAAAGCAACATGGGAGGAATTTCACTGCCTAACCTTGAAACATATTACAAAGCTACAGTGGTCAAAACAGCATGGTACTGGCATAAAGATAGACACATCGATCAGTGGAATAGAATTGAGAACCCAGAAATAAACCCTCACCTATACAGTCAACTGGTTTTTGACAAACCTACCAAGTCCATGCTAACAGGAAAAAACAGTCTCTTCAACAAATGGTGTTGGGAGAACTGGATATCTATAACCAAAAGAATGAAAGAGGACCCCTATCTCACCCCCTATACAAGAATCAACTCAAAATGGATCAAAGATCTAAATATAAAAGCCAGGACCATAAAACTATCAGAGGAAAATGTAGGGAAACATCTTCAAGACCTTATAGTAGGTGGTGGTTTCTTGGATCTTATACCCAAAGCACATGCAACAAAAGAAAAGATAGATAAATGGGACCTCCTCAAAATTAAACACTTTTGCACCTCACAGGAATTTGTCAAAAAGGTGAAAAGGCAGCCAACTCAATGGGAAAAAATATTTGGAAATCACATATCTGATAAGGGTTTAATATCCAGGACATATAAAGAGATGTTACAACTCAACAATAAAAAGACAAATGACCCAATTAAAAAATGGGCAAAAGACTTGAATAGACATTTCTCCAAAGAAGAAATACAAATGGCAAAAAGACAAATGAAGAACTGCCCAACATCACTCATGATTAGGGAAATGCAAATCAAAACTACAATGAGATATCATTTCACACCTATCAGAATGGCCACTATTAAAAAGACAGAGAACTACAAGTGTTGGAGAGGATGTGGAGAGATAGGAACACTTCTTCACTGTTGGTGGGAATGCAGGATGGTACAACCACTATGGAGGACTGTTTGGCAGTTCCTTAAGAAGTTGAATATAGACTTGCCACGTGACCCGGCAATACAACTACTGGGTATATACCTAGAAGAACTGAGAGCCATGACACGAACAGACATCTGCACACCGATGTTCATAGCAACATTATTCACCATTGCCAAAAGTTGGAAACAACCTAGGTGTTCATCAACAGATGAATGGATAAACAAACTGTAGTCTATTAACACGATGGAATATCATGCAGCCATAAGAAGAAAGGAAGTCATAAAGCATATGACAACATGGATGAACCTGGAGGACATTATGTTGAGTGAAGCAAGCCAGACACAAAAGGACAAATACTGTATGAATGCATTACTATGAACCAGATATATTGTGTAAAATATTGTTTGATTCAAAAAGAAATTTTATATGTATCCAGTACCTTTAATTGAGAAATATATATATTTATTCATTTGTGTTTACTTTTTAGTTTTTAATTGTTTATATTTTCAATTATTAAATGTACAAAATAGAGTTGGGGAAAAAAATATATACACTGGGTTTTGAAGGCTTAGTATGAAAAAAAAGAATGTAAAATATCTCATTAATACTTTTTCATGTTGACTGCATGTTGAAATGATATTTTTAACATATTGGTTTAAAATATATTATTAAAATTACTTTCATTTGTCTCTTTTTTACCCTTTTTAATGTAGTTACTAACAAATTTAAATTTACACATGACATTTACATTTCTGTTGCACTGCTCTAGATTCTTGCCCCAAAGTCCCAGCATTATATTATTGCCAAATAGTCCCAAAGTCTCAAATATATCAGTTTCTGATTATACATAGAGTCAAGTGGATTGATGTCAATTGTCATGAAATTCCAAGTTGTTTGTAAGTCAGGGACCCACTCAGCCATCCTCTGCCCATTAGAATCTAGGGCATCTGTTTTTGAGATGCCTGGTCAGAGTTTAAGGTCCCTGATAAACTTAGCCTACCCACAAAGGAACTGAATGAGTGATCCTGGCTGGTTATCATTTACTTCAATCAACTGAGGTAAACCCTGGCTGGGAGGATAACTAGAAATCTAATCTTACAGGATTATGTCAGTCAGTAGTGATATGCTCACCTATGCCTGAGAACAAACAGATTCATAGAGTCAAGGACTTTACAAGATAGGATGACAACTGGATTCCTTGTCTAAGTTCCTGAAAGAGAACAGACAGCAGCCAGTATCAATATATTCCTGAGCAATATCCACAGAGAGATTGCCACTGGCTATAATTCGGGGTGGGGGGAAATACCCTGGAAGTCTTTCCATATCTCTTCCAGCCACCTTTCCCATACCCTCTTCATCTCTGCCTTGTGTGGATTCAGGGCATTTGTGGTGATGATGCCTTGTGGTTTAAAAAAAAACCAGCTATTAGACTTATGTCAGAGACCTAGGTGAGAGGACCTGTCTCATTTAGTGCATATAAGATATCTCTCTGTTTTCCAACATGAATTAGATCAGATGATCTCTAAGGAAACTTCTAGGACCAAGGTTCTGTGTTTCTTTCCAAGTTGTTCTATCAGAAGCTGAGACACAAAACTCAAACATCTGAAGGCCAGTTATGTAAAACTCACTTAAAATCTGAACTCCATTCTGAAAACTGGGAATTGAAAAGCCACCGTTTTCTTTCTCCTTCATCAGAGGAAGAAGGCCAAGGACACATATGTGAAATTTTCTATTTAAAGTGAGTCACTATTACATTGTTTTGTAAGAGCTGCTTGATATTTTTCCCTTATCAAAACTAAAGTAGCCAAGAAGGAAGATTTTGGAAAGTCGTTGCCTGTCTAATCTTGATCTTTTTAAAAAATAAGTGTAGGCCTCTAATTGGGACTCCGAGCCCGGGCTATTTCTGGCGCTGGCGCGGCTCCAAGAAGGCATCCGCATTTGCTCCCAGCGGCGGCGGTGGAGCCAGGCCGGTCCTCAGGGCCCAGCACCGTAGCTCCCGGCAGCCCGGAGCGCGCACCGCAGGCCGCCGGCCGAGCTCGCGCATCCCAGCTATCACTCCCCCACCTGCTCCGCAGAGAAGGGAAGATGAGTGAATCGAGCTCGAAGTCCAGCCAGCCCTTGGCCTCCAAGCAGGAAAAGGACGGCACTGAGAAACGAGGGCGGGGCAGGCCACGCAAGCAGCCTCCGAAGGAGCCCAGCGAAGTGCCAACACCCAAGAGACCTCGGGGCCGACCAAAGGGAAGCAAAAACAAGGGTGCTGCCAAGACTCGGAAAACCACCACAACTCCAGGGAGGAAACCGAGGGGCAGACCCAAAAAACTGGAGAAGGAGGAAGAAGAGGGCATCTCGCAGGAGTCCTCGGAGGAGGAGCAGTGACCGGACCGCCCACTCGTCCCAAGGAGCAGCGTCCTGGGACTGGACAGCCTCGCTCCACTCCCACCGCCTCTGCCCCTTCCCCCAGGCCCACGCATCAACAACCCTTCTGGGCACTTCCACCCCTGCCCTCGTCACACTACACAGCATACCAGCCACTATAGGGCCCCCTGTGGCCTGAGTGGGGGACAGTTTTCCTTAGGTTTTTGGTTCCCAGCCACCCTTCCTGCCCATACACATACCCACTTGCCCTCCTGGACAAGGCTAATGTCCCACTTGGCCGCACCCTGCACCTGTGTGTTCCCACTCCTTTGGGGTGGGAATACTTGTCTGGGCTCCTGGTTTGGGGGCCCCCTTTTCTGTTTATCCATTCTTCCCTCTGGCTCCCCATAAGGGAGTTTGAGGGGCTTCCCTGGCCTTAAAAGGGGCCCAAGCCCCACCTATCTCATTCTGACATGCCCCATACTGGCAGCAGCAGGTATGGCCAATGGAGGGGGGTGCTCAGGCTCCAAGGATGCCCCGGACCTGTGTCTTTGTCACCAGATGGGGTTCATACCTTCCTTTCTTCCCCACCTTCACTAGGCCCTACAGAAGGTTAACAGTGCCCCTTCCTTGGTGTGCTAGAAGGTAGGGGGGTTTGAGTCTCAGAGCCTCTTCCCAGGGGCTCCAGCCCACCCTGGCCTCACCCTGAAATCTGAATGTATTGCAGTAAAGAGGCCCAGCAGCCTTTAGTACAGCAGGGTTGAGGAGGCCCAGCTCCCTGGGGCCATGTAAGATCTCTGCTTCCCCTCTAAACCCATTTCCTCTTTGCTCAGATGGGGCACAAGGAGCTAGCCTTGCCCACTCCCATCCCTCCTCTCCTCCCCAACCCCCAAGGTTCTGGTTCCATCTTTCCCCTGTTCACAAACTACCTCTGGACAGTTGTGTTGATTTTGTTCAATGTTTCATTCTTAAATGTCCATCATCGCTGCTGCTGCTACCAGCACCAAATGTTCACCCTCATTGCCTCCCCGTTCTGCCCATATTCCCCTCCCCCCAGATACTTCATGGGGAAGAGGGGCTGGGGTGCCACAGGCTGGGATACCGGCTACCCCAGTCCCAGGGCAGGGGGTGCCCTGCCCCGAGGATGCTGCAGCAGAGTGAGGAGGGGAAGCCCGTGGTGACCGAGGGTGTAGGGCCACCCCCTCCCCTAACAGGAGGGGGTAGACATTATTTGTCCCAGCCTGGGGCCCTCCTGGTTTCCTATTTGCAGTTACTTGAATAAAAAAAATATCCTTTTCTGGGGAAAAAAAAAATAAGTGTAGGATCCTGAAAGTGAAAGGCTGTATATATAAGCGTTATGGAGGAATCGTATTTCTTTTTTTCTAACTCATTTGATAGAGCTTTAAAATGTTAGTCTGAACTAACTTTTAGAGATATTAAAAGTGGAAACTAGCTCTCCTGGGTAGATAATTTTTATGCTAATTTCCTGCACCTCAATGTACACAATTATTATAGGGCATGTGAAGGATCCATTCGCTGAATGAAGAAAAATTATTCCAAATGATTATTGATGAGTTAATCAAGATAACTATGTCAACTTTCTTTATCCATTAGTGGTAACATCTACAGTATTTCACAATCATAATAATAAAAGAGCCAAATGCTAATGGACAAGGTAATCAGACCTTAATGAAGAACTGTGAAAAATCTTTTAAAAATAGTTTATAGTTTTCATAATCAAGTGGTCAGTTGGTCCCAAGATTCTTCATATTTCATAATATGTGTTTACATATTTTTTCCTTCACTTTAAAAATAGTCAGATTTTCTTAATGGAAGAAAGAGTGAAAATAATTGGCGAGGAATCCCTCTTTTTGAAGGAGTACATATTTATAAAGCAATTCATATTGCAGTAGTGACTTAAAATGGGGGACATCTCTATCTATTTAAAAACTCAATTATATGCTTTTCCTCCCATCTCTACCCTTTCACTCAAATTTGGTAATTTTGTTACTATGATCTTAGACAAGTTTGAATTTGTAATTTTATTATAATTGTTTATTATGTATTGTGGCATAAATTCATATTGATTTTTTAAAATTCTGACCCCCAATGTACTGCCATGATGATCTGAGTGCCTGCTCCCACAACCTCTTCTGAGAAAAGCTAGTTAAAATGATTTCTTATGAACAAGCCACTAAACTTGGTATTGCGGGAGCTTGTTACCCTTGCACCATTAACAGAATATGCTAGGGAGTGGCAACTGACTCAGTGATACTCAGTTATCTGTAGGTGGATCTGTGACCTGTAAATTAGTTCAATCCAGAGCTCTTGCCCCCAAAGCTGCCTTTTACTGAATGGTGACTGGGTAACTCAATCAGATTCTTTCTCTTGGGCACCTGAATGTGAGCCATAACAAGGGAGATTGGAGAAAGCAGAGTGGTACAGAACAAAAAGCAGTATACAGAATCCATGAAGTAGCAGAAGTCCTCAATAAGCAGAAGCCATGAGGTAGATAAGAAGTGGGGAAACAGCCACAAGCAGGAGAGACTAATCTTTAAACTAAGTCCTGAGTGTGGCAGTGCAGCTTTTTCTGATGGTGCCACTAATAGCTTCTCTTTGGGTCAAGAAGTAGAATTGTTATTGGATGACCTACTGCTGCATCCTGAGGGAACTTCCAGTTGTCTATATGGTTCAGTTATGCCAGTGGTTTTCAAACTGTTGCCTGTGGATCCCTAGGGGTTGCAAGGAGTTGTTTAGGGGCTCCACAAGAGAAGAGAGGGAGGGCAAATGAACAGGACACCTCCCCCCACCCCAGCCCCACACCCAGCACCAACCAGAGTAACATTCTTTGTGGTGTTTTGTATAGTTCATTTCCACAGGAGATTTCATTAGAAGAAAGGGGTTTACTGCAATTAAAAGCTTAAAAAAACATTGTCAGGGGGTCAGATGTGGCTCAACTGGTTGGGCGTCCGTCTCCCATATGGAGGGACCCGGGTTCGATCCCCGGGACCTCCCGGTAAAAAAAAAAAAAAAAAAAAAAACATTGTCCTTTCGAGGATTCACAATTGGCATGTTAAAGAAAATTCACTTTAACTTTTTTGAACATCATCTTAAACTATAAGAGACTTAGAGATTTCTCCCCGAGATTCTTTTATTTTCCAAATCTGTGAAGATTAAAAAAAAAAAAAAAACCCTAACATTTTTGATGAAATATCAAGTTCACAAATCTACAACTTTTTGGTCATTTTGTCCCACCAAGTAACTTGTAAAGCTACTCTGTCATTTATTCCTCAGTGGGAACTGGACGGTGGTCTCTGGACCTGGTTGATCATGAGAATCACCCAGAAAGCTTTATAAATACTGGACCTTACTTTTGATCTTCAAGCATATCTTGGGGGACTGGTTCCTGGGGGGAAATCTGGATTTCTTAAAGCTCCCTGGATAATTCTAGTCCTCAGTCAGATTTCAGCACCACTAAGTTGGACCAAGAAGATACTGATTGCTTATGGGGGACAGGAGTTGGGGAGAGAATCAGGCAGGTTATGTAGGTGTGAAACTAAGGGGAGAAAGAACAAAATTCTCCTAATTCATAGTTTAATCTAGAATTGGCCCAGAAAACATCAAATAAGTAGAAACATTCTTATTTTATATTCTCAAGACTAGTAGTTTGTAGCTTACATTTAAAAGCAAGTCAGAGTGGGGAATGATAAAAATCAAAACATGCATACATCTTGACCATTTTATTTAAACTAAAAACATGTAAATATCCATTCTTTTGCCCATATTTATGCAAGACCATGATCTCATCTTTACCTACATAACTTTGCCTGTGGCCTTTCCCATCATCTTTCTTGTGTAATACTTAATTTACTATTTCAAGTTTCAATATCCTTAAAGTGGTTACTTTAAGGAATTTAAAGCCATTTGCAAGGCATTCTAATTAGTAAAGACTTTTCCTAGAATCTATATTTTTATCTCATATTTTACACTTTTGTTAACTACAGTCTATTCAAAGGCAATTCAAAGCAATCAACTAACTTTTTTATCTGAACAATTCTCTTTTTTGCATTCAGGTTTCATTGGTTTATAGAAAATGTGGTTAAATTACACAAGTAAAGAAACACGTAGAATTGGCATAAATAGGTTTGGAAATAAAAGCATTTGACTCTTGTTAAGCAGCCAACTCAACTGGAAGTGCATATTGGAGAGTTGTCTGTTGCGGCAAGTATCCAGCATGTTTTGGTCATCAATCACTGTGTCTTGTAGAGGGAATGAAGAGCATTGGTTAAACTGGTGACTTGGTTAAGCAGAGGTTGGTTAAGAAAACTATTGTGCATTACTCTGTAGAAATATGGAACAGGGATTTAGAAAGTTAAAGTTAAATAGATATCTGATATTATTTACTTCTTTGTATATGAAATAAGCTCCCCATCAAGGTCTCTTTCTGATGTACTAACTTTCAGTATATATATTTTCTACTAAGTACAAAGTTGTGACAACTGCCAATGAGTTAGCCAGAAAGATTTCTTTTCTGTGCATTAGTTAGGCTTATGTTTTATATTAAAATATGTCTTATGCAGTTGTGGATAGGCTTACCTCATAAGTATATGAAAGAATGGGAGAAAGCCAATCTGAAGTAATGAAATAAATGGATTTTCAAAGCAAAGAAATGCCACTTATTACTTTAAAGTGCATAAGGTAGCCTATGCTAACCTGAAAGTTCTGTTTATAAGAGAGGATCTCAGTGATGAGATGGTAATATATCAATTATTGGTATGTAAACAGTTACTGGTACGTAAAGAGCATGTCTTATATATAAGAACACTCAATAAATTTTTACTGAGTGAATGATTAAAGTCTGTGGGTACTTCCAGAGGGATGAAAAGTTATTTTTAAATCTTAATCTCTACAATTTTTAAAATGTTAATTTGCTAACTAAATTCATTTCATATTATTAAATTTCTTAATAATGCTTTCCTGGACTTTTTTCAGAGTTGTGGCAGCTGGGGTTTGTTGTCCTAGAAAGCACATTCTGATATATGGTGAAGTGGTTGAGAGTTCATATCCCAATTCTGCCATTTACTCATTTGAAATATTGGGTAAGTTAACTTGACCTTTCCATAGCTTAGTTTCCTCACCTGAGAATGGAGATGATAAGTGTTCCTACCTCATAGACTTGTTATGAAGACTAAATATGAGAGACAATATTTATTAATAATAGGCAGTGCCATTTATTGAAAACACTATCCTCTCTCTGCTGAATTGCCTTTGCACCTTTATCAAAACAGAGTTGTCCATATATGTGTGGACCTATTTCTGGACTTTCATTTTTATTCCATTGGTTTAATTGTCTATCTTTTTTTTTTTTTACCAGGAGGTCCCAGTGATCGAACTCAGGTCCCTCCATATGGGAGACAGACGCCCAACCATTTGAGCCACATCTGTTCCCTAATTGTCTATCTTTAAACCAATACCCCACACTGCCTTGATTATTGTAACTTTATAATAAGCCTTGTATCAGGTCGTGTTAGTCCTCCAGCTTTGTTCTTTTTTTTTTTTTTTTTTTAATTGTTTTGGCTCTTCTATATCCTTTGCATTTCCATATAAGCTTTAGAACAAGCCAATCAATTTCTACAAAAAAAACCCACTAGGATTTTTATTGCGTTTGCATTGGCTCTATCTTTATCAGTAATAAAGCTGATAGACTCTGGTGACTGTCTTTCCATCCATTCAAAATTCGGAGGAGAAAAGAGGTGTTTTTTACTGTCCTACCAAAACCCCAGTGGGAGAGTTGTGTGGGGAAGAGGGAGGTGACTGGATGCTGGCTTTTGCTGATTCTGAGTATTTTATTTGCGTCTAAGATTGTTTAGCAAGAAGCAGAGCATCTTAACATTGCCCATTTGGCTGTAGCAAAAAATGGAAAAATGCTGTTTTCTATTACCAAATTATTTTTGCAACAGACATTCCTATATTTCATTACCAAGTATGATAAGAAGCATCTCCCCATCTCCAAGTTACATTCTTTGCTTGCATCTAATCATGCTCTGACTCCCACCATACTCAAGCCTTGCTCCAGAGATCCAGGAAGGAGGTGGGGGGTCAGCGATGGGAAGAGGCTCAGGGTTGAGGTAAGGAGGTCTATGGTTCTTTTTTCCCAGGCAATAAGAATCACCAGAAAGTTTAGTGGTTTGTTCTTAAAGACATGGTAAAATGAAGACTCTTTTAATTAAAAAGTCAAAACAGCTCTGTGAGAACTGTTAGCTGTCTTTAAGTACAAGCTGGCTGGGCCACCTTCCCCTCATTATTGGGCAGACCTGTCACTTGGACCTAAAGCCACATGAAGACTCCTTTCCAAGATCTTGGTGCCTGGGGTGATATCTACACTTGACCTTTCCTAGGAATGGTGTGAAAAACGATTTGGGGGCAAAATGGACCAAATGTTCACAGACTGTGACAAGGCTCTAGACCCCATGGCAAGTACTAAAATATGTACTAAGGTGACCATAACTTATGCCTTGCATATTTATTACAGTGCCCATTGAGGTCCATTTCTTTAGTGAGTTCTGTTGAATTTCTGTGCAGCTTGTAAAATTATGAGAATTCTCATTTGAGTGCTTAACTACAGCCTCATTACACAAATGTTCGGGTTTTGCATCTCCACTTCTTTGAAATTATTTAAATATTTAGCCATGGAGAAAATCAAATATCTCTTAATGAAGCAATCTGTGCAGTTTCCTAAGCAGGAACTTCTGTTCAATGTTAAGTACTTTCTAATTGCAAATTATATGAAAAGTTCTCTGAACAAATTGCTGGCCCGATGGTAGATGTCAGCTTTAAGTTCCCTAAAATGAAAAAGTTGTCTAATCTGGTCCAAGGCTAAGTGCACTGCACACTTTTACAACACAAGGGATAGCAACCTATTCTAAATGCAAAAAGAAAAAACAGGGAAATATGAGCGGACAAAAGGAGAACATCCACAAAAGGGGGATGAGCATAGAATGAAATCAGTCAGAACCTCAGAGGAAGGAGCTGTGCTGCATGTCATATTTATAAATGTTAACTAGCACATGCTCTGAGAGTATGAATCAAGTATGATTTAGAGAGACACTGGAGGGAAAATGGACAAAAAAGTTACCTTAGTCTGACATTCTTCATATCCCATTTAGCAAGTGACTTATTATCAAACTTTGTTCCTCCCATGACTTGGTTTCCATATGGCTGGTTGGTTTGTTCTTTCTCATAGACCCAACCTAGCTCTTAACCTTAGCCTGTGATCTTGCACTCAGGTACCAAAGGATAGGGAGTGGATGATCCCAGCAAATAATACCAAGTCAGTTCCAGAAAAATAGTTCAGAGAAGGATCTTGTGAAATTGGGTGTGTAGAGGAATCTTCTTTATATGAGAAAAGAAGCATGCATAGAGTGGTTGTTGGTTACCCCTACCTTCAAAAGACAAATGCATAATGGGGCTATCAAAGGACAATGCTGAATCCAACCCCTTCTTTAAGTGGGGGTTGGGGAGGTGGGACATCTGTAAAGAGGAGAAAAATGATTATACAGCTTAAATCTGTTCTCTGTCCCTTCTCTCCTTTCAGAGCTGTATGATGGTGGCCTTCAAGGGTGTGTCCACAGAGGGTTTCATTGGGGGCGGGGGGTGTTCAAAGGGAGGGAAGCAAGGGGGGATTAGACCAATTAAGGAAAGAATCTTGAGGAGACACTTGAAGATGTTTCTCATTATAGCGCATCCAGCATTAGAGAGTCAACAGGGAGTTAGGCTGGAAGTGCTAGTCAGGAATCAGCTGTGTAGATTTGACTAGCTATTTGCCTGTGTCAGTCCCCTTAGGAATGGGATACAGATCTGGTCAAGGAAAGAGAAACTATCCCATATGAAGCTGGAATGTCAATACATGAGAGCTCCCAACTTATGGGAACTCTGAATTCTGTCCCTCCCACCCCTGCTAAGACTCTGTCCCAGGAAAATAGAAAGGTGCAAAGGTATTGACTCCAGGCAGTTAACAAGTCCACCATTGTTTCTGCATTACTCACTCTTAGTCAATAGATATTCACTAAGCATCCACTGTGAACAGGAACAAGACCAGGGGCTGTTGGCTTGTGTCATTCTTTGATGTGCCCAACCTCTTCAACTCTGCTACTTCCAACATCTATGTCATGTTCTTATAGCTCCTGACAATGTAACCGGGTTGTGTACTAACAAAGAAGGCCAGAATGAGCTCAAGGGCATTGCATTATTGCTGGAATAGTGCTCCCATTAATAAAAGTGGGCATTGTGCAACGCCATTCACATATTACTGTACATGAGATGATGCAATGTAATGCTGGCCTTCAATTCACCCAGAGTTTATTGGGAGAAATGAGACTGGGCATTCCAAATCCCTCTATTCTTACTACTTGGAACCATAAAATATTAGAACTGGAAGGAACTTTAGAGACTATCTCATCCAACCTCCTTTGTTTTACAAGTATGGAATCTAAGGCTTATGTTATTCTCTGTGGAATCTACCAATTGGGACCTGGCCAAAGATCCTGTTGCTACTCACAAATGCGACGTTTGAAAACAGATTGGCTCCTGTACCATCTGGTACCACCCTTGGTACTGGAAGACTAGGAATCTAGAATAGTTCCAAGCCATCTAATGTGCTTTATGTGAATTATTACTATCCTGGTTCTAAAAATTCTCTCCCTGGAGGTACAGGGATGTAGGATAAAGGTAGTGGAAATAAAAATAATTGTCTTCTTATAGTTTTGTCTGATTCACTGCTGCTGCAAGGTAAGCTCTCTAATCTTAGATCTCAGATCTCCAGGGCATGGGCCCAGCCGTCTTTGATAGAGCTACGAAGATTACCTGGCCTTGGTAGCAATCTCAAAGGCATGTTTGTGTTGGATCATTTAAAAAATGACATGGTCCCCATTGGAGTTTGCACCTGTGTGTTTGTTTACCTTCTGCCATATCTCCTTAATAGGGAAGGCAGGTAGGGATTTTCTGCTGTTTAGAATGAATTCAGTCGACAAAGTCTATGCAGCATCAAAACATGGATGATGTAGGTCACGAGCCACTGTTTGTCTGAATTATTTGTGTAATTGAAGGATAGGTTACAAGAAGCTTTCTTAAGAATTACTCTTGCTTTGGCAGGTTTTGTTCAATGGAAACATGTTTGACTCTGTGTAAGCTGGCCTAACAGAAAAGTCATGGACAACATCATCTTTCTCTAGGAGTACTGCAAAAATCTTGGATACACATGAGCTGAATGGCCATCACAAGTGTCTTATAGCCAAAGACATATTTTCCTGGGACCAATATGCTTAACAAGATGCCTGAGAATGCCAAAGGAGAGACTGGAAATTAGCAGAGGTTGTTTCTGTTTTTGAGAAGGGCCTCCTATGTTTATATAATCAAAAGGTTGGAAATAGAAAACCCTGGCCAGAAAGTTGGAGGCCAAGAGAAGAAATAGAAATTAAATGAAATACTTCCTCTCACTTCCCCCTCAGTTCTGTAAAAATAGACAGAGACTTCCTTTTCCACTTACAGATGGGGGGAGTGCTGCTTTGCAGTTACAGCCAAGCTGTGGGTTGAGGTGAGCTGGGTCAGCTCTGAGTTAGTCTCCTTGTATTTAAACCCCAGCCCTGAGAGGGTCTTTGGATTGGAAAATAGTATGACTTCCTAGGCCATGCATAACAGTAGGCAACGCTACACTTAATGCTAGAACAGCATTTTTTGGCAAGCCACAAAACTATTCTCCTTTTCCAACAGAAGCTGGGTATTAAAACTCATCCCTGCCACTTACCAACAGCGACAGTAAAAAAGTATCAGAATGGCCTTTTGAAGGATCTTTGGATTCAGAGAGAAAAGTACAGTTTTGTTTCTTTCACCTATTCCAATAAACATTTATTGAATTCTTGCCTCTCCTAATCAGAGTGGAATATGAAATGACCAAGTCTTGGCCCTCAATGATCTTTCATACCTGTTGGGAAGATAAGATAGACCTACAAATATTGATAATACAAAATTTACTGGAACAAGTGCCTCAAGAAGATAGGAATAAAAAGTTACAAGAATTCAGAGCTGAGCTGGGGAGAGAATGGAAGGCTTCATGGTGGAGGTGACAGCAGAAATGGGGAAAAGCAATGTTCTAGGTGGTGAACAGCAAGTGCAAAGGCATCAGGGTCAAAAAGTGTGGAAGTGTTTTTGGAAAATATGAGTCCTTTAGTGGGAAGCAATGTAGAGGGTGGGATGAGAATAATGGGGGTTTTGAATGCCAGGCTAGGAGCCTGGCCTATAAGGAGGGACAGCAATGGATAACCACTGCACATTTCATAGAACAGGAATTAATCGCACTGTAGGAAAATTATTCTGGCATGGGGGATGAACGACAAGAGGGGAAGGTGATTCAGGATGCAAGTGCAACAGTCCAGACCACAGAAAATGAAAGCCCGAGTGTGTGGGGGGGCAGTGAGGGAGATTGGTGATAAGAACAATGTGAGCAGGCAGATATAGGAGATGTGGGGACACTGAAATGGTCACTGACTGGATGTGGAGTAGGTAAGATGACTTTGAGGATTTTTAGCTTTATTGTAGTTCACCCTGGGTTATGGTCACAACTATTTATGTATAGGGAGGATGGTTCAAGAGGAAACTGATTGTCATGAAGAATTTGGCAGGGCTCACCACTGACAAATATAATGTCCCAAAGTAACAAGTTCAATAATATCTGAGAAGTATCCTCAGAGAATGTATTGAAGGTGCCGAGAAGGGGCTGTCCTCACAGTGGCAAATACAGAGGATGTTCAAGGCTTAAGTAGGTCTGCCTTCAGAGGGCTTACATGTAGGGAGGCAAGCATAATGCAAAGAAATAACACTAAACACTATAAGAAAGAGTACAATTAATGACCCAGTCATGTGAATTTTATAGACATTCAGAAGCTAAGGAGAGCAATGAAAGGAGTCAGGCTTCTTGGAGGAAATAGTACATGAGATGTCTTTCTGGTTGAGATTTGGAAAGATGGAAGCGAGAGAGGCAGGGACATTTTCAGCCAGAGAACAGAACAAATGAAGGCAGAGTGCTGGGAGTGGACAGCGTGTTTATGAACGACTGAAGAGACTAACCTGGACATGTCTCACTGGGACTTTAGGAAAGTTCCCAAAGTCAATGGTCCAGTGGTGATGAAGTGTGCACACACAAAAAGAGCAATTGGCACAGTGTACTGCTTGAATTGGCGGTGAACAATATTTGCGGAGTCATAGTGTAAACACTGACCATTGAATATTACAATATTGCTATTTGGGGGACATGGGAAAAGGAAAGTTGGATGTGTGTATATGAAAGACCAAGTTCCTATCTTCTTTGGCAGGAAACCGATAATGCTTAAAATTAATAAATCAAGAAATAGCATTGTATGCTTAGCTTATTGCTAAAAAATAGAGGGTTGTTGCATAAGAGAGGCAAGAGTTAAATGAGTTGATGGTGGTTGCCTCTGGGGAGCAAGAGGATGGAGTAGGAGTGGGGCAGAGGACTGCTAATTTTAAAAGTATATGAGTAGAGTAGTAGGGGGGGCAGATGTAGCTCAAATGGTTGGGCGTCCGTCTCCCATATGGAGGGACCTGGGTTCGATCCCCAGGACCTCCCGGTAAAAAAAAAAAAAAAAAAAAGTATATGAGTAGAGTTTTATAATTTTTGAAAAAAGAAAAGCTGCTTTGTAAAAGCCTATGTGATATTCATTCTGGGTGGGGAATAGTCCAGTGTGTGATGATTTCAGTGTATAAGTAAGACGAGACACTTGGTCCATTTGATGGGGAACCCAGAGTGGCTTATTGGGAAGCTCACAAGTTCCTGTCTCCTGATGGTCTCCTTTTTCACCTTCCTGCTGGGCCCCCAAAACTCAGCCTGATTACCTTCCTTTCCTTTTCAACACTGCCAGAACCTTTCTCCACTTGGGGTTCTTCCCTCTTCCTGGTTCACAGGTGGCATGGGGGGCAGTGTCCATTGATGATCCCAAAAAAAGAAGCTCCAGAACCCTTTTCATGTCATCCAACTAAATGATTAACAGGCAACAGCAAAGCACTAGTAAAAATGATAGCTGTAAGAAGTGATAAAGTTGAATCTATCTTATAGAGTACTTACACCCATGGTCTGGGTCTATGGTTCCTAACTCCCTTTTCTCACAAAAGTCCAAACCTGGACTTTATTGCTCCATTTTTAAATTCCAGATGGCCCACCCTGTCAGAAAACAAAGAAGACCCTGGGAGGAACAGTAAGGGTCACAAGTGGAAGATTTGCATTTCTGGGGATCTCCCAGACTGGGGAAACCTAAGTGAATGCTAGTTCTACAAAAGAATGGTTCTCTCAGATACAAAAAAAGATAATCAGACTCCTGGGTTTATTTTGAACATACCCCCTCCAAGGCTCTCTGCTTCCCCTCTACTTAACCTCCCTCCGGAAAAAAAAAAAGAAAAGATCTTTAACCTCTCCAGATGTGGGCGAAGACAACGACAAAGGTACATTCATATTCACCTACTTTACGTTGGAGGCTTCCACGGGTGCGCAGTCATATCCAAGTGATATTGCCAATCTGAGAAGGCAACTCGTAAAAGGTGTTTTAACATATCCTGTCCTCATCATGGCCTGACAGCCTTTTCCTTAAAGGAAAAAAAAAGTCCCTTCCCCGTAATACTAAGTTTCTGCTGAGATAAGCATAAGTTTTCTTTTGTTTTTTTTTTTTTTTCTCTCCCTCTTCCTTCTGCTGGCATCAACACAGCTCCAAGCCCATGCTCTGGGGCATTTGAGTTTACAAAAGAACCTTTGTCTCAGGCCTCCTGATAGGCTGGCTTGTTATTGATCGAAAGCCTAGGCACTCAGGTGGCCAAATTCCTTTATCTGACTTTTTCCACAGCCAACCATCAGTAATAAATTAGACATCCATGTTCAGTATAACCAATAAGAGCCCACACTCATTTCTCAGTCTTCGGGAGCCCCCATTTCTGAATGGCATCCACTTTTATCTCAAAGAGGTGCCAATGGTTTAGGAATCAAACTCTTGTTGGCGCTCAGGTCTCACCCAGGGTTGTTTCTCTGGCTCTGGCTTATTTCCCTGGCTGCTCCTGACCTGCAGGAAGGCTCCATGGAGGGTAGGACATGGTTTCCACATCTGTCCTGGGGATAGCAAGCATTTTCTTTTGTTTTGTCTTCTAGTTCTTCAGCAGAGTGAGTGAAGGAAGCTGGGCAAAGGGTCCTAGCAGAAGAACCAGCCATCCTCCAAATGCCTGGTGCTGCTGTAAAAGGGAGTGAATGTGGAGGGAAGGGGCTGCAAAAGGGGTGAAAAGATTTGGCTAGGTAGGTTGTCCCTTCCTTCTTGGGTCTTTCAAATCTTTGAAAAACTGGTTCTTGTGGGACCCAGAGCAGTGCAGTAGGAAGAACGTGGGCACTTCCAGAGATGTCCTCACTGATTCTGGCTTCCATGTGTCCAGCTACTGCAAGTGCCAAAGGAGGCCTCAAGGAGACCCTTCAGGGGCTGGGAGTGACCACTGCCGGGGCCCTGGCCTCTAGCAGTCTAGGCTACTGATAGAGGGAAAGAGAAAGAGGAGCCTCCCCAGCATAGTTTGTTCAAAACATGGGTCCCCAGTCCTTGAGTACTTCTCTGACTTTCTCCTCCAACCATTCAGTAGTTAGTCAGGCCCTCCTGGGCTGACACTTCTTCACTATGCCTCTTTTGGGGAAATTTGATGGCAACTCATGTCCATTCTGACCTCTGAGACTGTCGCCCCAAGAAGAGAGGAACCATTCACACTGAGTGTGGGGCATATCATAAGATGCTGGTTTTGGATGAACCTTATTAATTGAGATTGCCTGGGTGGTTCTGAATTGCCTTGGTCTCTATCACAGGAGTGAAACACAAATACTCCTTTGGATCGCCATCTTTTCCCTTCCTCTCAGCCCAGATTACTAGGAATTGGCCTTCTTATTTTTGAGAAGCTCCTTTCCCCCTTAATGGGAAGTTCTTGAACATCTCCCTGCATTCTTAAAGAGGCGAGCCCCAATTAAGCCATTCTGAAACATTGCAAATTTGTTTGCCAGTTGTGTCAACTAAAAATATCTGGGAAATCTTAGTCTTGAAGGAGATGTTTGTTTTCCAAGAGGAGGTTTCCACAGTCTAGAGAAATGTTACCTTTTCCATGAGCTCTTGTTTAGAGGATCAAAGCTTTTGGCTGCCAGTCATAGTACTTTACTCCAAAGATCAGGCAAGTCTGTCTACATTGCTGAGGTTTAGATGGACCGAGTTTCCTTCTGAATTATTCTGGGCTAAATTTCATCTGGCACTCTCTGCCTCTTTGACATCTCTGATTTAGTCTTCCCCTTTCTAATAGGAAATCTCTTGACCTCCACTTATTCTTCTGATGAGGAATGGAACAGAATTTCTGATGACTCACAGGAGAGGAGAAAAGCAAACTCCCTTGACTTTCTGCAATGGGGGAATTGGTGGGGGTGGTGGGGGAGGGCGGGGAATGTCGTATAGTTCTTCATTAATGTACCTTTGGTGTTTGTCTCTTCTGGATCTTGTCTCTTTGCTATTTTTTTTTTCCTTCCACTCCTAGCAGAGTTCCTTGAAAGACCAACATTTGGTCCTTTATGGTGGGTAACTTTGAGAAACATTGCCTTTTTGCATATCACTTTTTTTTTTTTTTAGGAGGTACTGGGGATTGAACCCAGGACCTTGTATGTGGAAAGCAGGCGCTCAACCAATGAGCTACCTTCGCTCCCTCATATCACTTTTGTGAAAAAAATTAGCACAATCATTGACTGGCATATCCTAGGCCCGAAATTCATGTTTGCTTGGTTATTTGTTTTATTTCTTTGTTCCTACAGGGACAAGGAAGGCTTTGGGAGTATGTTCTGGTCCAGAAAACCCTTTGTACTTATTTGCAGACTGAGCTACCAGCTATCTGATGGTTAGGACTAACACTGCAGATTCGTGGAGTGGAGTGTCAAGAGATCTGTGCTTGAATCCTAGCATGGGTACCTACAGCTTTGTGAACTTGGTCGAATTATTTAACTTCTCAGGGCCTCAGTTTTTTCATCAATAAAAGAATAAGAATATACTTCTTAAGGTTGAGGGTAAAATTATATAGTATATATAGCAAAAAGCTTGGCATAATGCAAGTGCTCAGTCAGTGGTATCTGTGCTGTTGGGTGGAGCCATCACTTTTTTTTTTTTTTTTTTTTTTTTTGAGGTACTGGAGCCAGGGATTGAACCTGGGATCTCATATGTGGGAAGCCAGCGTTCAACCACTGAGCCACATTGGCTCCTGAGGCATCACTTTTGAAATTCTCCATACGAATTTTTAAAATCTTGTACATTCTTCCCCTAGCACCCTTCTGGCCCTCACTCATATTCACTGCATGTATTCTGAAGGAACATAAAGCCATTTTGAAACTAGCTTAAGCAGAATTTTTACAGAGAAATAATTTCTGTTCACCTTCAAAGTACATATATATTTTTGTGTTCGTGCCACTAGAGATAAATTTCTAATTTTTAAAAAGTTCTTTATACTATCTCTTGGTTTGCTAGCATGTGTAACCATGAATTTATTCAAATGTTCCTTCCACCACGAAGTCTTTCCAGGTACTTTGGAAAACCTAATGAGCTTTGGAACTTGGTAAACCTTTTGGGGAAGGTGTGTTGAGTGATACATGCCATTTTCTTGATCATATTTCCTAGTTCCTCACATGTGTTCCTCTCCTCTACTAGATTGTAAGTTCCTTGAGGGCAGTGCCTTTCTCTGTTTAGTATCCCCAATGGGACCTAACACAGTCTTATGTAAAGTAAGATAGCAGAACAGTATTAGGCTTAAGAGCTTGGACTCTGAAGTCAGACATGCCTTTGTTATATAGAAACATCACTTTCTGACTCCTAGAGCAGTCTTACTTAATCTCCTCCAAGTCTCAGTTTTCACTTCTATTAAATTGGGACAATAATAAGGCTTTATAAGAATTAAGTTAGCTAATGTATACAAATCAATGGGTCTGGCTCCTGGTAAGCAATGAACAATCAATGAAGTGCTAGTTACTTAATATTATTATTACCATTATTTATGTGCTAAATATATGCTTGTTGAATAGTTGAACAGATGGATGGTGGATGGATGGATGGAGAGATGGATGGCATTCTCTATAGCTACAGCAAGCAGACATTGCAATGAGTTACAAAAGCATTCCCCCAACATTCTGGTTGACCAGGTCTCCAAACTAGAACTAGAAGTTGGGGATTTCCACATTTTTAAAGCTCCACCTTTGCCCTCCTTTTGTTCTGATCTTCACTGTGGTACTCAAGGTTTGTTGAGGGCTGATACCTGACTCTCCCTGACTTTCTTTTCTAGAGTGAAAGCCCAACTTTTGCTGATGGCCTGTCACCAATAACACTGTTATTTCTAGAAGGATAATCCTTATCTTGATGGCTGTTTTCTAACATAAACACAGAAGAGAAAATAAAAAAGCAACAACACTTCCACATCGTACAGTAGAGAAATAAACAAAGAAGTGACTAGTCACTCAGGTAGAGGAGTGCTTTTGCACGCTCAATTACCTGCCTGAGCTGTCCGCCTGCTTCCTGGCTCCTTTTCTTTGCATTGCTTGACCTTTAGACTAACGCCATTAAAATACATACCCAGGACCACATAAATGGTTTTCAATGGCCTGGCTGCTTAGGGAGAACTCATTGACATGCAGTGTGCAGTTACTTATGCATGTGAAAAAAGAGATTAAGAGTCCTTTTTGACATCAGCTTGCTAGGATCACATTTGGTTATGGCCTCTCTATAGATTAGTGACCTCCCTATGGATTGTTGGCCTCAAATGACATTATAGCACCTGGCATCTCCTTCTCTAGCTACCAGGTATGGGTGTGTATCCATGGCTGAGAGGGTCTCTGTCCTGGATTCAGTCCCAGGGTTTTTGCTGACTCATTGGTTGATGGAAGCAGTGGCATGATAGTCATCTACACTTCTATGCTTGTCTAGATTCAGCTGTTCCTTTCACCATAATTTTTATTTTTTTTAAATTCATATATTGGAATTGCAAGCTTTAAGAACGTGGAGTTCTTTTTTTTCCCTCCAATTCCTCTCCTACCATTCTCTCCCTATGAAGGGAAACAAGACTATAAACCTGAAATGGATTCTGACCCTGAAAAATCAAAGTCTGGGTACAAATGTGTAAGAATGCCCCTATGGACCGAATTGTAGCATTTTGGTATTTACAGAGCGGTTCACCCATTCATGTAATTTTTTTTTTAAAGGAGGTTCCTAGGATTGAACCCAGGACCTTGTATATGGGAAGCAGGAGCTCAACCACTGAGCTACATCCATGCCCCAATGAGAGTTTTTTTTTTTTTTTTTTTTTTTCTTGTTTTTTTCTTGTTTGTTTGTTTTGTTCATTTTTAGGAGGTACTGGGGATGGAACCCGGGACCTCATACATGGAAAGCAGGAGCTCAACCACTTGAGCTACATCTGCTCCCTCACTCATGTAATTTTAATAACAAGTTCACCTTCATTCAATTGTTTTCACCAAAGTTTGGAGGGTAACAGAAATGAACATAATACATGTCTTTGCTCTCTGTGGAGAGAGATCATTTAAAGACATAACATAAAGCTCATGGCAAAGGAATAATGAACATGACTGTGGAAAGCTGGCCATATTGCACATGAGAGATGACATTTGAACTGGGCCTGGAGGAGAAGAAAGGGTTTGGTGCATAGAAATGGAGAAGGGCAACTCCACCTAAAAGAACAGTGTAAATTGTATAAATATGGCTGTTGAGAACCACTTCCTGTAAATCAGGGGGTTGTTTCCAAAGAGGGGGGATTGTTGTTGACCTTAAAGAGTTACTTACTCTACTCACATTCATACAGAACTTACCTTAGGGTCAGCTTACAACCATTTCCATTTGGAGACATACCTGTGACCATGCAAGACTCATGGAAATAAGAGGGTAGAAAGCAAGAAGAGCAGTTCCCCTCTCATTTTGAGGATCAGATATCCATGTGGCCGGAACACCTTGCCTATGCAAACCTATCCTCAACCGAACTCCATAGGAAAAATACATACATTATATATGCATAATACATTTGCAACAATCTATACCAACTATATGTAATAGCTGACTATAATATTATAACATAAAAGTAAATAGATTATGCATTATATGTTCCTTTTCATAGTATTTCTATAGTTTATATTATTTAACCAACAATTTTCTCTCCCTTTCCAGTTATGGTCACATCATATTTTTTTCATCATATTTTCTGCTATTGTCCATTTGCTCAGATCCATTTCCCCCTCCCTGGTCCTGCTGCTCTGTTCCCTAGAGGCTGACCTCTGTGAACCACGTTACCCAAGCTACTGTACTGGGGGCTTCCAGCTGAGTTAATCAATAGAAGGCACTGGGGATGGGTGGTGGGGTGGTCAGAACTGGAGAGCCAGAGAGAGAGAGTCAATTCAGGATAT
Source organism: Tolypeutes matacus (assembly GCA_026826555.1). Lineage (NCBI taxonomy): Eukaryota > Metazoa > Chordata > Mammalia > Cingulata > Chlamyphoridae > Tolypeutes > Tolypeutes matacus. Next base: position 5,362,150 of record JAKSZT010026914.1, on the reverse strand, counting down.
GTCTCCCCTGCTCCATAGCGTCTTCTCTCCACAACTACAGCTTCTGTTCTGGACTCCAGTAGCACTGTTTCCTCTCCATATCCCTTCAACCCTAGGACAATAACAGCTTCCACGCTTTCTAGGCCCTGAATGCCTCAACCTCCTTTGTTTGTTCCTTTCCTTAACCCTGTCCTCACTCTGTATTTTCCTTTCATTTAAGTCCCCTTATTTAAATCATATAGGGGTGAATTGCATTTCTTACTGTTAAAATCTCCCAATCTTTTGTTTAAAAAATTTTGGTGAAAGGAAGTGAAAAACCCCAGAGTATCCAGACACCCTTTTATTCTCATACACATAAACTTTCTGGGAAATTATTTTTTACGGAAAATTGAATTGTTACACAGAGGTTGATCTTTCTTCCTCTTGTTTCAGTTCAACAGAATTAAGTTGCATAAGAGATGTATTATATTACTACAACCCAATCCCTGGAAACCAAATATATAACCTATACTTGGTCCTTATAGGGACTTCTTCAAGTCTCACCTGTTAGCAGCCCCAATGCAGATTTTACCACCCATGAGGTAGATGAGTAATAAAACAAGTAAGAGAGATCATTTCTTCATCCTTGGAAGCATCTCGTTCAACAAAGCTGTTCTTGGCATAGGCATGGCATAGGCAAAGTTGCAGAGAATCCATTTCCTCCACCCTCACACCATTAGACAAAGCTGGATTCAGCAATGGGGGACATCTTGTTGCCAAGAGGCCAGGCTACTTCTGGTTCTCCAAGTCACATTTTTTCATGTGTTCTTGGAGCTTTGCTCTGCTAGGTGCTAAGGTAGTGATTAAAGGACATGGAAAAGGCCCACCTCACCTTCTGCTCCTCTCTCCTTGCTCTCGAGGCTCCAACTACACTGTCCTTCTTTCTGATCTCTGCCATGTCAAAAGGCCCATCTCAGGCCCTCATGTAGGCTATTGGCTCTGCCTGGAACATTTTTTGTTTGGCACATTCCCATTCATCCCTCAAGTCTGTGGGGATCAACAGGAACCATTGCCAGTTCCTCTTAAAACACCTTTCTGGCACTCATACTATTCCTTCATGGCACAATAGTAATTAACAGGCCTTGAGTTAAAATATTTCTTTCACATCTATCTTGCCTGTTAGACTGTAAGCTTCTTGAAGTCAGGGATTTTATTTATTTTGTTCATTTCAGTTTCTCCAAAGCCTAGCACAGGGCTTTGTATGTTGAAGGTGCTTAAAAAAAACTAGATTGAATGTTGAATGAATTAATGCATTTGAGGAGTTTGCAATCATAGTGGATGGTTGGATAATGTGCATAATTAAGTAATTAATTAACTTATTTATAACTAAGGTGCTTCACATGTTGGAGTAAAAATTGCCATCATTGGCAATCCCAGGTCAGAGAGATTGTGATAGTATTTACAGAGGTCCTTCAGCTAAACAAGTCCCCCAAAGTTATCATTCATTGAAGGACACCCAGAGCAACAGATATTTTCTATGTTTTCTCTATTCTGTGGAGATTGGGGACATTCTTTTAGATGACTTGGTAAGTCCTAGACTTGGGGAAGGTGCCTAGAGTGAGATATCATTATTTGTAAACTTTTACCTCACTTTCCACCTCTTTTTTCTTGTCTTATCATATCCTTCTTTGTCCCATGCCTTTCCTGTATCTACTTTCTCTCCTGCCATTGGTACTCTGGGGCCCCATGGACTTTGCTTGGTCATGATGCTCCATCCATCCCAAAGAGAAACCCATTCTTACTTTGGGGAAAGTGAAGTTTTCATGCTGAAATTCCTAAGGGGCTTGTTTAGGCCACGGGTCTTACCATAGGAGAGTGGTCATTTGGGCTGGGAGTGTAAGCAGCATAGAATAGTTTGACCACAGTTCTCTTGGGCATCATTTTCCACCTCTCTTTCTGGTTCAAGAACCCCATCTAGTTTGCAGACAACTCTGGTTGATTTGACCCTGTCTCACCCTTTCCGTGCTTCAGCCACACCCAGTGACTTATTGAGGCTCTCACCATCTCCCTCTTGAATTATTCCAATAGTCATCTAACTCACTCCCAGACTCTAGGAGTTATCTTTCCCAAAGCATAGCTTTTGTATCTTATTGGTCAATTTGATTGCTTATATGAATTCTCAGCCTCTCAGGAAGATATTCAACACCCTTTGCAATCTGTTTCCAAAATCTCTTCCTCCTCTAACCCCATCTGATACTCCTCCAAAACACACAGTGCTCCAGCCCCTGTGGACTCTGATGATCACCTCTGGCCCACTCTGGTTTTATGTTTCTGTGGTTTTGCACGCACTGTTCCCATTGTTAAGACTCCCTGAGTCTGGATATTCCATATCTAGATTCTTCTTCCTAATCCTCAGAGTTAGAATTACACACTCTCTCCTCACCATGCCAGGCAAGTTTATTATAAGTCATTTACAATTTGTCTTGTTTTTTAGCTGATATATTATATCTCTCTCAGCCTCTGCAAAAGCAGAAACCATGTTTTATTTATACAGTCTCTACAAGATCTTGATTTTCCGAGACAGGGGCTTTTTCTTTTCTTTTTTCTATCTTGTTGCTCCCCTAAGTACACACATAGTTATCAGACCATTCATCTGTTTAGAAGACATGGTTACAGCTTTTATTCATTTTTATTTATACCCTGTTAGAGAAAACACTCAGAAATTATTTTGATTGTTGATTGAATGAACTAGGTGAGTCCTTAAGAAGCAGCTTCCCCTTATGGTTCTATGATTCAATTAGAAAAAAATATAAATATATCTTGAAAATGCCTTGTTTTTCTCCATTTGTCCTGGATGCTAGAGGAAGAAAGTTGGAAAGAAAAAGAAAAAACATAAAAACACTTATCCATAACGAATAATGGAGATTACGGTTTGAGGTGAGGAAGAAAGAATTCAATGAATGAAATCAGAACCACTAAATGTCTGAGGTACCTGTCCTCCTGCTTCATGTATCATTGTGTCAATACACAATAACAGCTTCCTCTCTATGCCAACAAGGCTTCACAATATCTACCTTTCATGCTGAAAAACAGCAGCTGTAGCACAGTCTGAGAACAAGGCCATTTCTGTATTGAAGGCCCAGGTCTTAGGCATTCTAATCACTTCCAAGATAGCATCTCTCATTTCTCAGAATACTCCTTGGAGGGAAGGAGGAGACTTGAATTGTTATGAGTTCTATTTTGCAAACTGTAAAAACAAGGCAAGGGGAGGTTAAGTGATTTGTCCTTTGTCATGTGTGAGTCAGAGGCTGAGCCAGACAGAGACACTTCTTCCTATCCAGGCCATTGTTCTATCCTGTTGATATTGGCTAATTCCCTCCAGCCATCCTTGTTACAGTTGGGGAAAAACTACTGGGGAGTGTTAATTGGGCTAGCCTCACTTCTCAAAATATAAATGTTGGCCATTGACCAAAAGAGTTCACCTCTAGCAAGTGTAAGGAGTCACACATCTATATTGATAATGCATTCTTTCAGTCAACAGATATTTTTGGGGGACTTGTGTATGCCAAACACTCTGCTAACTATGGGGATGTGGTGTGAAGTTATTGTCCCTGCCTTCAAGGAGCATCCACTCTAGTGGAATAGCACACATTAAACAAGGAAAGAAACAAATACAATTATTAGAAGGGATCAATGAAGACTTTTAGCTGGCTGGGCTGATCCATTAGGAAGGTTCCTAACCTTTATTTCCTACCTTTCAGCAAAACATTCAAGATGCTTTGAACTCTATCTTCAAAATAGCTTCCATTGCCAACCACCTCCAACACCACCACCCCTTCTTTGCAAAAACATGGTGCTCCAGCCCCACTGGACTCATTACCATTTCTTGACCACCTAGTTTAAAGGTTCTGTGGCTTTGTTGAATGGGCTGAAATTTCCTTGGCTTCTGAGGTGACACACCTTAGGCTGGATATGAGGGTGTAGGGGAGGATGGACTGAGTATGTGCACCCGAGGGGTACCTTGGGGCATCATAGGAATTCTTGGCTAGTGACCACAGGTACAGTAATGTAGGGGTTGGCGGATGGCTGTCATGATGCCCATCAATATGGTTAAGAATTTTGACACTTTAGATCATGCAATAGAAAGAATACTGGATTAGGAGACAGGATAACTGGGCTCCAGTCCTGCATAGATCTTGGGTAAGTCATAATATGTTTCTAACCTCGATTTTCTCATCGATCACATAAGCAGATAAGATTAGGTGTTCTCTGATGGCTTCAGGGTAGGGCTTTACTTATAGTTCTCCAACTTTATTTTACATGTATAAAGAGGTATGGGGTGGTAGGATGGTAGGATAGGTAAGATAGGGGAGAATGGCTTTTTAAAATGGTTCCCTTGGGAACTACAGGTTTCTTCCAACCATGTATGCAATATTTGCTAAGGTAGGGTTCTATATTCATATTTCTATTTCCACATCAGTTATATTTTACCCAATCTCTCCCCATTGTAGACATTTCTGGATTAAGTAATTTCTATAGCCTTCCCAAAGCCTAAAGACCTTTCTACTAGAAGGGCAATGCCACAATGTGCCTACCACACCCCCTGCTAGAGCCCTAAGTGGCTGCCCTCTGGGGAATATCCAAAATACCTCTCATGCTGGATCTGGTTACAGGGTTCCAGTCAGCCTCCCCAAGATAAGCCAGCACTGGCTTCCTGGATGCCTAGATAGATCTTGATTTTATTCATTGATTATTTTGGGGGAGAGAGCCAGGATCCTGGGCTTTTGCAGCTCTTAGGCACCTAGAGTGAGTCTTTAATTTTGCTCCTACAATGCAAGACTATTTCACAACGCTAGTGGCCCAGCACCGTCTGATTTCTAAACCAAAGATACAGGCTGCATATTTGCCAGCACCAAGTCCTTGCAACCAGTTGGGCAAGAGAGTCTGTTGGTGATTCCTCCAAATACTTGAAGGGTTTTAAGTCCAAGGGAGAAGTTTTACTGAAGTTGTAATGCAGCCAAAGTTTATCAGTTTTCAGGTTTTAAAAATCTACACTTTTTGAATGAAACAGGACTTTCTGATTATCCTTTCCAATTGTCCCATTTATATCTTTTAACCAATTTAAAGGGAAGTCCTCAAAGTAGATCTAATCCAGGTGGAAATTTCTGTCAAAAATTATCTTTTTGTGCAGTAACTGGTGAGACAGGGCTTTAAAGCTCCCAGAAACCAAGTCATCCCTCTCTGGGCTGTGCCAGAGTTTTTCCAGAGCCACGAAGACAATGACTCAGAAAAAGCACTGTTTTCTGCCACACAACACCTCACCTTCATGCCTGGACATCCAAATTCCAACTTAAGAATGTTGTTCACTAAGCTTTTTTTGGGGGGTGGGGGGTGGAGGGGGGTGGGGAGGATGGAATTGGGAAATTGCACCTTTTATCCATCAAAGAGGGCTTTGCTGAGATTTTCTCTTTTTGGAGTTGGGAAGTCCTTTAGGTCCTGCCTTCTGCCTTTGTCCCTGGCTAACCTCAGGTGATTTCCTTGTTTAGTGGCAGTCATCATACTTCACATTTAAATATACATTTCTGTTCCTTGTGAGCAGGTCTGGAATGAAATTTGATTTAGAAGAAGAGTAAAACTGTTGGTTGATAGAGGGGTTTGGGATTATATGTAGATTGCGATTTGTTCATACCACCTCCAACCATTTAGTATCATACTGAATTTTGAGGTCCGAGTGCCTTTTCTTACTACTGCCTGATAGAAAAAGTCCAAAGAAGAAGACTCCTTGGCTGGCAGCAGCTGACAAAAAACATTTTGGTCTTGGACTCTTAATTGTTAGGGACTAACAAGCCAAGGTTGACTTTTTATTAGCACGTTTCTTTTCCTTTAGGAAAAAGTTTTAAGATAGCCAAAGACTGTTTTAAAGCAGTCTACCAAAGTTACAAGATGACTTGTGTTTGAATTTGGCCAATTAACATGACAATGTCAATGTCAAGACCCATTTCCAGGGGAGAGAGTTGTTCTTTGAAAGGCAGTGTCTTGTGGGTGTCCAGGCTGAGAGGCAGCTTCTCCTCTGAGACTATTTGGCATCTATGTTCCTGAGCCAAAAAAACATTCTTTAGCATTGGCTGACAAAATGGGTTTCAGAACAGTAGTTTCTAAAGCTGCAGTGGAAACTTTAATTATGCAGGTCCTGTCAAAATCCATCTGCTTAATTCGACTGTGTCTGGGTAAGGTACTTTTTATTTTTCAAGCAGTGTTACTTGATGATGATCTGATAAGAATATGAAATGAGTTTTCTTCAAAGGAAAGTTTTCTTCTTTATTCTTCTTAGTATTAGGAATATTTGTGTTAGGTTGAGGTGTCTATAGGGTTTATTTGCTTTGTAGCTGATTTGGTGAAGATACTTAAGTGGCTTTTAGAGCTGAGATGTAGAAAGTGTCATTTAAGGAAATGTTGCTGGAAGTTTCAGTGTGATAATGACTTAGTGATTGACAAGTGCCAATGGCTTATGAGTAAAGCCTTTCTATAATTTTAGGGGGGAGAAGAATTAAAAGTTGTTTTGGTTTGTACAAGACCCAGATGCTTGGTCTATCCGTTAGCAAATCTGTAGTCTTAAACTTTTCAATGTGCCTCATTTGGACAGTTGGAAAACACTTATATTAAGCAATATGTTTATGAGACGCATTCATGGATTTGTTGTTTGGGGGATATTGAAAGGCAGGCTTTGAGGTGATTGCTAAATATATAAATATTGAATGTGCCAGCATCTGGGATTTTTTTCAACTTAAACATCAGACAGTGAGCCTTATGCAAGCAATTGACCTAAGGAAACTGTTCTTTTAGGGTGCATGCCTGGACAATAAGCTATAGGATAAAATCAGAATTTTCATAATCAGTGATGTCATCTGTATTTCAAATAGAGATTTTTAAAAAAAAATCTCTTATGCTGATGATTCTCAGAGTCAGAAAAACCTCTGAAAATAAATATGAGTAAATGGTTAATGGTGATCTTCATGGGATCTGCAGCTAAAAGGGCTTTCAAAAACAACCCCCTCTTCACCAACTCAAATAAAAACTCTAATTTCAGTAGGTCTTCAAACCAAGAAAGTTTCGTGGCTAGTTTGTGAATACAACTCTCTGGACCTTGAAATTTGGGAGGAAAAGAAACATTTTGCAGAGTCTTTTCTGGATAACATACTATTGTGACAGAATGATTGCTTCATAATCTGAAAAGTATTTTTTCCTGGGCCTGGCATAAGACAATTTTCATTTAATCAAGAATTTCCCTTGTAGGTGTTGTCAGCACCACATTGTGAATGCTATCAACACTACTGAATTGTGTATTTGAAAGTGGTTAAAATGGATAATGTTGTATATATGTTAGCACAATGAAAATGGAAAGAAAAAAGGTGCAGGGAAGTGGATGTGGCTCAAGCAGTTGTTTGCCCGCCTACCACATGGGAGGTCCCGGGTTCGGTTTCCGGTGCCTCCTAAAAAAAGAAGATGAGCAGACACAGAGAGCACACAAGGAACAAACATAGAGAGCAGACAGTGAGTGCAAACAACGAGGGGCGGGGAAATAAATAAAATAAATCTTAAAAAAAAAAAAGATGCATTTCCATTTTCCCACTGGCTCATATCACCCCCTGGGGTAACTGTATGGAGCTAGAGCTTGATGACAGGTTCTCACTGCCCTGCAGTCTGGTAGCTGAGCCTGCTCTAGGCCAGGCCTGCTTTGAGGCTTGTGATATGCATGGCTGCCTGTTGTTGTCAAACTCTGATTCCTTTCTCACCAGACAGGTCTTCTCCAGTCTTAATGGAGATGTCATGGTGATGATTCTAGTTCCCCACCTTCCTCCCCATTTAAGTTTTCAATTTCTCAGAGAGATCAGGAAATAACCAGATTATTTTCTTGTAGGAGCAATTCTTGTTTTACTTTGAGAGGTTGGCAACTTCACCTTTCTATGACTGAATTCAGCCTTTCTGTTGCTCTGATCTCAAGAGAACACAGACCCTTCTGGGTTGTTTTTCCATCTTTTGTGTGCATGTTAACAATTTATTATGGTTGATTAAAAATTCATGCTCTTGGGTGCCATGATCCTAGGATAGGGCCCAGGAATATGTTAAATAAACTCCCATAGTGATTTTGACGTTTCTGGTCCAAGGACCAAGTCTAAGAAACATTTGTGCTTTAGAATTTTAATGTGGGAGGAACTAAGTGATCAAACGTCCTTGTTTTATAGGTGAAGAAATTGAGATTAATAAGATGATAAGCCCAAACCTACTTGATGGCCGAGCTGAGATTAGAAACCAGGTCTCCTAACTAGTTTATGAGGCTCCCGGTCAGAAGGTGAGATATAGCAACACAGAAGTAAAACAGGCTCCAGGGGTGTGGGATTAGGCATCTTGGCTGTCACGTGTCCGCAGTGTTGAATATGAGGATGTCCCTGAAATGCAGCAACATGAAGCCAACAGATTCTTTCCTGAATTATCTGGCAGAGTCTTTGTGGAAGTCAAGTTCAAACCTATATTTGGTTGTTTAACTCCCCAAGATGGCATCCCTGACCACTGACCATCTATTTGGTTGAAAACTTTGGAGAGTCCTAGTGATGGGGATGCTCACAACCATTCTAAGGCCCCAGTCCTTTTCCATTTTCTAACAACTAGGATCTCATTAAAATCAGTTCCACATTGAGATGGTAATGTCTTCTCCCACCTGTAGCTTCCACCCATGATGCTGGTCCTACTTTCAAGGGAGATCCAGAACAAGTCTAAGTTGCCTTCAACATGACAGTGACCATGTCCCCTACCTAAATCTTTTGTCCAGGCTGAACAACCCAAGGTCCTTTGACCATTCCTTGTATATCTTGGTATTCAATACTCTCTTCGTACTGATTGATTTCCTCTGAATACTGCTCATTTTGTCATCTTTTGTATGAATATAGTACCTGTAACAGACGTGATACTCAGTGTGGTACTTGGAACTAGTTCAGAATTTATTACTTCTAGATACTTTGCTTCTAACAGAAAAGACTAAAATTATATTATCTTTTTGGGTGGCCCAATGACAGTCAATCTGTAGTCAATTGAAAAAATCCCAAGTCTTTCACAGATGCTATTGAGACCATGTGTCCCCAATCTAGTATTTGAATCAAAGACTTTTTTTTTTACACCCATGTATTTTATTTAACATTTATCCCAGTTGAAATTAATCTTATTGGATTCACCCCACTGTCTCGGACTGTAGCACCTCTTTTGGATTCTAATTTTGTCATTAATGCAAGGTTAATTGCTTTTATTCAATGAGTCGTTTCACAAATTTTTCTTGAAAACCTACTATATGCCAATGTAGGAACAGCCATGAATGTTAGGGATGGAACAATGGCCGAGCTAGACATAGCCCAACCCTCATGGCTAATGAGGAACATAAACTAGTCACTAACCACTTGTGTCTTAACTGTTATGATGGTGGGAGTACAATATGTTGTGGGCACTTATAGGAAGAAAGGGAGCCTGAGGGGGAACCTCTAGTGTAGCCTTGGTAGGGATTGGTCAGGGAAGGGCTCTTTGTGGAAGTGACCTCTAAGCTAAGATGTGAAAGGTGTGGAGTTAGAGAAAGAAGAGTGCTCCAGCCCCCACAATCATAAGAGCCAATTTCTTAAAATAAATCTCTTGGTTCTGTTTCTCTGGAGAATCCTAACTAACTGTGCATACATTATTTCGTTGACCTCAAACACATACTGCCTTGTGAGGTATTTTGTCTCCTTTTCACAGTTGAGGAAAGTCAAGCTTTTATCCAAAGCTGCACAGCTGATCACTGAGAAAGTCAGGGTGTGAACTAGGTAATCTGATTCCCAGGGCCAGCTCTAAACCTCCTTATATAACAGCCAGACGGAGGGTCCTGAGGGCTCCATCTAATCCAGCTGAGAGATAAAGAGAGAAAGAAAATCTTTTTCATGTCCCATTTCATAACTCCCCACTGTTCCATTTTAGGATGCAGATTTTCTAGAGGCTTTCCCTGGCTCCCTCCCGAGGGCAGAGAGCAGGGACAATCTCAGGGGTTGTTGCAAGGCACAGGAAATCAAGCATCAACTGCCAGCAGGCAGCCTAGGTTCATAAGGAGCAAGTCAGGCCATGCCAAGGCCAAGCCCATTTTCTTTTCCATGAGGTTATTGGTCTGCTCAGTCAGGGTACTCTTGTGGACATGGTAGGTCTGATTTTCAACAAGGTATTTGGCCAAGTCTCTCACAATATCCTGGTGGACAGGATGGGGAAATGTGCCGAATGGATTTGTGGTAAAATGTCCTCCCCAAAGACTGCTGGCTAATGGATTGATGTCAGCCTGCAGGGCTTTTTCTTCAAACACGCCCTGCCCAACGTTTTTACCGATAACTTTCACAGCCTAAAATCCCACATTACGCTCTGGCAAGAACAATCCCCTTCTCCTGGTTCTTCTCTGTGCCAGTCACATGCACACATACACACATATACACACACATACACGGGATCCCCTCTCCAGGCCATGCTTTCTTTTGTCTCTGTCCTTGACTCATGCCCACTTTAACACCAACGAATTATAGATGTTCAACATGTCTACGTGTTTTCTAGAACAAATAGTATTCATCACACCATAAAGACCTTTGTGCCTTCCTAGGTTTCTTGCCCTCATGGAGTTCCCTTCATTTTCTCCTGCATTTGTGGACCAATCCTCTCTCTCTCTCTCTCTTTTTTTAATACCACATGTAAAGTGCAAAAGGAGTGGAGTAGCTGGAAACAGTGTTATGAATTCCTTTTGACAAAAGTTAGACTTTTTTTTTTTCCTTCGTTTTCAGAGGCCTGAAGTCAGCTGCTCAGCTAGCCAGGCCGATATGAAGAAATCTTTGCAGTGTAAGCGTGTTGGGTGCCGAGGGTCCAGGGCTCCGTGCCTGCACAATCACCCTCCCCACCCCTCCAGGTCTGCAGTGACGGCCGTGGGTGGACTTCTGACAGGAGGTATTCTTTCTCAGTGCTGTACGTGACATCCTGGTTAAATGGACAGAGTGAGTCTTTGTGATTTTGTAATGTTTCATTGTTACCAGCAACTGTCCAGAGCTGATGGGGCAGCTGTTCAGAGAGGGATGATATTTCAGCAGCTTGTCTAAGACACCAGTGAACCAAAATGTTCACTTCATTTGTACATTAGGAAAGGAGAGTGAGGCTTTGAGCCCTCAGAATTTGGAAATCTTCCCTATCATTCTAGCCATTCATGCAACATAACTTCTAAAATTCCCATTGGTAGCAACAGGGTAACTGGAAATATTCATTGAATTTTTCTCCATATTTGGATCCACTTCGGTATGAACAGATGAGGGCTAAAGCCAAGATTTGCTCTTAAAGATACTTTGGGGCTTTTAGAAGCTGTCCAAAGACCAGCCATCTCTTAATGTTAATTTGGTGTTCTCTCTGTTTGCAAGCAAGACTTCTCCCAGATGATGGAATGATCAAGATATTGCCCACCACTGTCCCCATTCTCCTGTCTGAAACAAGACGAGCCTATTTCAGGAAGAGACGTGATGATGTGTATTATTAATGAGAATAGCATGCCCTCTGCGGCTTCCTCAGGCGTGGAGCTGGGCCGGGAGCTGGGAACACCTGATCATAAGTGCTGTATGTTTCAACCCATTGAAAGATCTTAGTGCAAAATCAAGCATGGAAAGATGTTCTGTGGTTTTCAAAGAGGTTCCTAGAGGGTTTGAGCTGGATATACTGAGAACAAACCCATTCATCTGTGACGGCTATAACCAGGCTCCAGTGTCTGGCAAGGGAAAACTGGACATGTTTCATAGAACCCAAGTGGTTTGGGCTCCTCATTTATAACATTAATAGCAGGGCCCCAGATCCAGCAGAGCTCAGAACTGTGAAGAGGGTAAGTGCGGTTGGGTCTGTATATTTTGCCGTTTTTTTCATCAAGTTTTTTCTCTCTAGAAAAACTGCCGATCGAGTTGACGCATCTCTGGATAATTTCTCCTGTAAATGCCAACTCTTAACCTTATTTAAAAAGCTCCACTAATTATCTCTAAACCTAACTTCTCTCAGTTCCTTTGGATAAATAAACTTTCTCTATGAATCAATTAGAGGAATCTCCATTTTTTTTAAAGATCAAAGAATTGGATTAAAATGGATTGTGCAGGAAATGCTGTCATTGAAAGGGCCAAGAAAAGAAGACATGCTTAATTATTGAGCGGAATATTCATAATTTTGCATATCTATCAGCTCAGTGTGTCCCTAACATGTTTTTAAGATGTATGAAAGGAACACGTATTATAGCTCTTTTTTTTTTTTAAGAAAGGCAAAACAACTGCCAACATAACCCTTGTTTTTGAATACTTCATTTCTCTTCAGCTGAACAATAATGTCCTTTCTTTTTCAATCCTCTCTTTCAGGGCTACTTCCCACCCAGCCATTGTCAAAGAGCTTCATATAAAGGTAAACCCTGCAAGGCCTTGAGAATGGTTTTGCTACCATAGTATTGCATTTAATCACAAATGATTACTAGTCTCTGCCTTCTCTGCAGTTAATTGTGGATTTCTGGTTTTTCAGTCAGGATAAAGAACGTTTCTATGTCTCCAGGAGCTCCTAGAGACCTGCAAGTTTACCATATTTGCCTCAGAGCACACTTTTTTGTAGTCAGGATCTTTCTGGATTCCACCGTTAGAACAGCTATTTTTGACACCCCTGAAAACTCAACAATACAATACAATACAGGGACCTTTGAGTAGGAAGCCAATAGGTATCGCCTATACCCATCCCCTGGAAACCTAGATTGGGCCTCTATATTATTCGGAGTTGGGGTGACTGGTGGCTTGAATTTGGTCAGTAGTAGGAAAGGGGCTTGCCCCAGTTGTGTGAGTCATCTAGACTTTTCTAAGCATAGGGAATGGAGAATGATCTCTTTGAAATTCCCATGCCCTTTGCTACTTCCGTCTCTTTTCCTTTCGACCATACCTTTCTCCTTCCTCTCTCTACCACTGCTTCTTCTCTCCCTCCCTCTCCATTTGTCTGTCACTTTCTCCCCTTCACTGTTACCATGACTATTTTCTCCCAGATCAAAGGTAGAAGTGCATCACTTGATTAATTGCCATGCAGCAGATTCCTTTGCCTCCTTGACACACAAAGCCAAGGAGACAAAGGGCTGCTCTTTAGAAGCCTGGAGCTGTGTGGGTGCAGGGTGGGGAATTCACAAGCCTGAGAGAATCAAGCCTTCCCAGCAGGGATGTTAAGGTTCCTAGACCCTACAGAAGAAAAAAGTTGCCATTGCTGCACATTGTGTTGAGCCATATTTGCATTTGAGGGGAGAGTACACAACTCTAGCATTAAACCATGTGGACTATATAGGAGTGTTGTTGTTTTTTTTAATTTTGAAATTCCATGTGTGGAAATCAGTACTATTTGGAAATAAATAATGATGACTGGCAGTTTAACCTCTATCCTATACTGAGAAATAGTCTGTCCAATACAGTTAACCACCAGAGCCATGGGGCATTTTAAATTTAAATTAATTAAAGGGAAATAAAATTTAAAAAAAATCACTTCCTTAATCACATGAGCCACATTTTAAGTGCTCAAAAGCTATATGGGGCTAGTCGTTACTGTATTGGACAGTACAGATGTAGAACAGTTCCATCATTGCAGAAAGTTCTATTGGACAGATCTGCTCTTGGACCTTTGTCCTCTTAAGCCAGGTAGCTTAGGGGTCATGGAAAGCTTGACAACAGAAAGTTGAGAGGGATTCCAGACGTGGCTGAAGAGAAAGAAAATTTTTAACAGATGGCCAAGTTAAAGTACATGGATTTAGGATTCTGTCTATTCAAATGAAATATTGTTTGGGAAGGTGTTTTGAGAAGTTGAAAAGAACTCCACTTAGCCAATGGTCATGTGCCTTCTCTACCCATCCATCAAAATTGAAATTCAAGGATCAGACCCCCTCCAGCTGTGGCTAGGTCTCATTTCTAGTTAGACTTTCTCAAGGAAGGAACCCTGTCTTCTTTATAAGGCTAATGGCTGCTCTGAATAATTAAGAAGGTGCTAGACCCTTAAAGTGTGAGGATCACTTCCCTGCCCCCATATCCTAAAAGGGATCCTGAGTCAATGTCAGATAGTGACATTGATAAGTAAGGCATAGGTCTTTAGACTAACTGCTGTTCCTCTATAATTATAGTTCCCATCAGACCGCATTCCCAATTAACTCATGGTTCAAGCTTGATATAGATGTTCACCTCTGATCAAGGAACAGTCATATGGAAAAGACCCTTGGGCTCCTCTGCCCCAGGGACATGCCTGCAAAGGAGCAGACTGAGATAACTGATTCAAGTCCCCCAGCTTGCAAGAGGCAGGCACTTCCGAAGCTGGGTGGCAATGCCATTGAGATCCAGTGTCCCTCAAAATAAGAACACTGGGTTCTTAGAAGAAGGTAACTCTGGCCACTGTACTGTGACTTCCTATTCAATTCACTAACAATCCTGCCCTTCACCTCTCCCCAGGCACTTTAACTTACTTTTCAACCTTTTTGGCTCTGATGTCTTGTAGTTACAAAACAAAATGGGTAAAAGGATTGGGAAATAATCCATCAAACCCACATTAAGTCCTAGACTCAGTGTTGCCCAAGCATCAGTGACTTCAGGTGTTGGTGCTTATGTGCTGGATCCTTCTCCCTGGTTCATTGGTGAAACCTTGGAAAGGACAGTCCAGGCATCGGATGTTCTGGTAAAGTCCAAGTTTCTGTGGTCTCAGCCTAGTCTGATGAAGAATGAAGTGTGTGATTAACCCAGGAGAAGCAAGCTGAGGTGTAATCAGCACATCCATGAGCCTGATTCTCCGTTAACAGCAATTAGAACTCTGCCTCAGCACTTTTGCTACTAATCCAAAAACACGTATTGAGATACCGTGGCATAGTGAAGGAACCTACAATCTAGTTGCCATGTTTTGGACAGATTGATGATATGATTCATAAACTTTGGAAGTTTCAAATATTTTGTGTTGATTATTTTAGAGGTTTTGTTTCTATCATAAATGTAAAAAGTAGAGAGTGTGAAGAAGGATTGTGGAGGAGGCAAGTTCCCTGTCTGCCTTTGTTTGCTGGGCCTGGAATGACCTTTGATAAAAAGACATAGTTCAAAAGATGAGTCTAGGGGAGTGGGTGTAGCTCAGTGGTTGAGCTCCTGCTTCCCATGTACAAGGTCCCAGGTTCAATCCCTGGTACCTCCTAAAAGAAAATAAAATAAATGAGTCTATGATGAGCAGAGTCTGAAAATTTAAAAAGGTGGCTTTTAATTACCTGGCTGCTTCTCTATTGATTAGTTGTTCGTTGAAACAGGAAGGCCACGTCAGAGCGTCCTCTCATGTTACTGGGATCTGAATTTACTTGCCTGGTTGCCTGCCTTCAGAGCATAGTTGAAACTTGCTTTGTCATCTGCCTTATCTCTTCATCACTGGCAACCGTAGAGAGTTGGGGGAAGAAGTTCACCTTACAAGTGAGAAGTCTGAGGTCCAGTGAGGTGAAGCACCTGCCCCAAGGTGCACAGCTTGTTGGGTCAGGGGCAGGATGACTAGAACCCTGGTTTCCCACCTCCATGAAGTGTGCCTTGGACCACATCACTCTGTCCTGTGTTTTAAAACCATCCCACTGTGGATCTGTTAAGAAGTGCCTGGTAAGAAACTTTTAAGGCAAAATTTGGATACATTTTCAGGCAAAATCAGAGAGTCATTTCTAGAAACTTTGACCAAAAATGATTCTAAACAGAGACTTCACACGTCTGGATTCTGAGTACAAAGCTTGATAAAATGAGATCTTTAAGCTTTATTTTTTCAAAGAAAGGCCACTCCCTCAGGCACGTATTTTGGTAACTTGCAGTCTAAAAAGCAGTGCACCATAGTGGTTGAAGTCTGAACACTAGAGCCAAACTACCTGGGTTCATAACCCTGGGTTTGACACTTAAAGTTGTGTGATCTTGGACAATTTGCTTAATTGCTTCCTGCTTCAGTTTACCGATCTGTGCTTTGGGGGATGATCATAATAGTATCTTCCTCAGTTGAACTGATGTATTGTAAAGTACTTAGAATAGTGCTTGGCCCATAACAGACACTATTTAAGCATTCTCCATTATTATTATTTACTTGACTAAATACAACAAACTGTTAAATAACAAAATCACACAAGGAGCAAAGCAGGAAAAGCATAAGAAATCAAGAGGATTTTGTGATTTGATTATGCTGGTTTCCTCCTCACCCTGAAAGACCAGAAAACATCATCAGAATGCTCTACTACAATCCAAATCGAGTATCAAAGCTCCAAGAGGCTTTAGAGGTCACCCGACCGATCCCGCTGGTTTAGGAAAGAACCTGAGTGCGGAGGGGCCCGCAGCTCACCTGTCTGGGCCAGGTCGCTGGTCTCCCCCCCATACCCTGCTGTTCTCATCACAAGCACCTTAAAACAAGACATCATCTGGAAAAGGGGGAGAAGGAAAGGGCATTTAGTGATTCCAGGACAGGAATATAAACAACTTATTTCAGCTGTTGGAAAGCCTTTCAGCTGCGGAGTGTTTAAAAGGAAGGGGGAGCTTGGCCTGTGTCTTTTTCACGCACCCTTTACTTGCCCTCAGCCTCATTTCTGAGCCTGCCTAATGGCTTACAGAAGCACGACTGTCTCCTCACCGGTTGGTGGCGTGGTGGCGGGAGTGCTGGGGTCCTCAGGCAACCTATACAGAGTTCCTCCTCTTCTAGCTGGGGCCCCCTTGCACCCCCTTTAAGCTGTGCACCCCCAGGCAGCAAAGAGATTTAGATGCCCTGAGCTGCACAAGCCTCCAGCTGACATCTCAACAGGGCCGGGTTCTCAGCTACATTCCCAGTGGTCATGACCTCATTTTCCAAGATGGCTACGTGAATGAGCTGGGGAGATAATGAGAGGACACATTTAGTAATTAACTTTGTTTACATTAGTATTAGCCTTTTTAAAAATTGTAAATAAGTAACACGTCCAAAATATTATGACATATATGTACAATTAAAAGACAAAAGGTTAAGATGCATTACCCATGTACCTATCACCCAACTTTTAAATTAGAACATGTTAATATTACCTTTTGGGCTAGACTGCAAGCTCCTTGAGGCTGTGGGTATATATTATTCTCTATATATATTTGTATATGGATGTGTATATATATATACATATATATATTTTTGAGTATTTATATATGTATAAAATAACTTGCTTAAAGAGGTTAAGTAATTTGACCAAGATGACACAGCTATAAGAGGCAGATCTCAATTTGAAACCAGTCCTCTCTTAAAGCCTGAATGCTTAATCCCCATCCCCTCTTGCCTAATCTTTTATAACCCTTTGCTCTCCTCCACAAACCTTTGTAGAGTGCTGAGGGCATGATTGGCATTCAGAAAGAACCAAAGGTAGGGCTGGCTCATTGGGAATTAGAACACAGAGGATAAAGCCAGGGTCTCAACCAGTGGTGTGCTGGAGCCCACTCCTCCCGAAGAACTAATTGTGCACATCTTTCTCCAATTCTATGCTCAGTTATCACAGTAGGTGCTGGAAATCAGCTGTGGTGGGAGTATTTACACAATGGAAATTGGCAAGTACTACAAAGCAGGGCTCCCCCTCCCTGAGAGCCCAGAGCCAGTTTACCAGAATACCAGTAATCTGAAAAGAGACAAGTAGCCTGGGGCTCTGGGGCCAGCGAGCAGGCTGTAAGATCAGGTGAAAACAGAACATTCAGTGGGATGAGGGACATTTAGGAGTGTACGTTTCTCAAAGCCAGGCACTGGGGAGTACATTAAAAATGCTGAGTCCCAGCCTCTCCTAGAGATTTCTGTTCATCTGATCTGAGGTGGGGCCCAGAAATCTTCATTTTTAAGCACCCCAGGTGATTGTGGTGCATACTAAAATTTGAGAATTTGTCCACTGCTTCTCAAACTTTAATGAATGTACAAATCATCCCAGGGCATCTTGTTAAAATGCAGATTCTGATCCAGTAGGTGTGGGCAGGTGCCTGAGACTCTGCATTTCTCAACGGACTTCCAGGTAATGCTGCTGCTGCTGGCCCTTGACCAACAACTGCAAGTGGGAAGGACCTAAGCCATTGGAATCTAAGTCCCGGAGGAGTCCATGACTTAGTTAATACAAAAGCGTTAAAGACCATTCATCCTGAATGTAATACTAAAATAGAACTATTTATGAAATATCTTTTATACAAGAGATGCTGACTTACAAGTGTTAATAATGCATAGAGCCTGCCTACAGATTGCATCTAATCTACGTGAAGAAGCATGGCGTTTCTGCACCAGTGGTAAACAAAGGACTAGGCGGAAGTGAGGTGTGGTGAGAAAAACAACAGGGCAGGGAAGCAGGGACAAGGAGGCTGGCTTGGCCTCAGATGTGTCATCGTGGACTAGGAGTTTTAACTTTCTGGAACTTGAGTGTTTCCTGTATAAAACCAAGAGGTTTAAAGTCAGAGATCCCAAGGATCACAGCTAGAATTATGATTCTATGGAATATGAGAGTTTTTAAATTGAAGGCTGAAAACTGGTGGTGCATGGTTCAAACTTGGCTCATAGACTTCTTTTTTCAGTTTTTAATAAAAAGCATGTTTTATGACTTAACTTTTTTATTGTGGCAAAATATATTTAACAAAATGTGTTGTTTTAATAATTTTTAAGTGTATGATTCGGTGGCATTAATTACATTCACAATGTTGTACCACCATTACCACCATCCCTTACCAAAACTTGCCATCACTCCAAACAGAAACTCTGCACCCATTAGTAACTCCCCACTTCCCCTTCACCCCAGCCCCTAGTAACCTCTAATTTACTTTCTGTCTCTGTGAATTTGACTCTTTTAAATACTTCATATAAATGGAATCTACAATATTTGTCCTTTTGTGTCTGAGTCATTTCACTCAGCATGTTTTCAAGGTTCATCCATGTTGTTGCATAGATCAGAATGTCATTCCTTTCAATGGCCAAATAATATTCCATTGTATGTATATACCACATTTTGTTTATTCATTTATGTGTTGATGGACACTTGAGTTGTTTCCATTTTTTTGGCTATTGTGGATCATTCTGCGACGAACATTGGTGTACAAATATTTGTTTGAGGCCCTGCTTTCAATTCTTTTGGATGTATACCTAGAACGGGGAAATGCCAGGTCATATGGTAGTTCTATGTTTAAGTTTTTGAGAAACCAACAATTTTTAAAAATAAAATTTTACTTTTTCAATAATTTTAGACTTACAGAAACATTGCATATATACCTGGGTTCCCATATACCCTTCACCCAGTTTGCCTCCTCTTATACTACCATGGTACATTTTTCAAAAACTAAGAAATCATACTGGTACATTGCTATTAACTAAGCTCCATTCTTTGCTTGGATTTTTACCAGTTTTTCCACCAATGTCTTGTTTCCATCCCAGGATCTGATCCAGGGCACCACATTGCATTTAGTGGTTGCGAATCCCCAAGTCCCTCAGGTCTATGACAGTCTCTCAGTCTTTCCTTGCTTTTCATCATCTTGATAGTGGGGTACTGGTCAGTTTTCCTGCAGAAAGCCCTCCAATCTGGGTCTGTCTGTTGTTTTCCTCAAGAGTAGGCTGCAGTTATGAGTTTGAGGAAAGAATACAACAGTGGTAAATTGCCGTGTTTTCAATCTTGCAAACCTTGATAGGCCAGAAATACATCACAGAACAATTTGCCACGACCCAAGTTATCACTTAAAGCTACAAGAGACCTGGGCCCATCCTGCTGTATGTAAAAATCTTGAACCAGCTTTGAAAAATTGGAATATCTTAACATAAAAATCAGGATTTCTGCCTTCTCCTGAATGCTAGAAGACCTGGCAATACTGGGCTTGCAAAAGCATCTGACAAAAATTGGCTGAGCTTAGTGAGTTGCCCCGATAACTGGGGCCTGAATTTTTGGGCTCACCATGGTTCCCATCTCTCATGCAACACACTTCTCAGTTGTGGAGGTAGACTGGGGAAAGAAGCCAGAGGGGACTCTTCCTGGAGATGCACAATTGCCTGATGCCATAGAGCAGAAGTTTAAAGTGTGGGGACACCAGCTTTGGCATCACTTTGGAGCCTGTTAGAAATGCAGATTCTCAGCCCCACTGCAGATGCACTGAATCAGGAACCTGGAAGTGGGCCCTGCAGTCTGTAGTCCAGCCAGCCCTGGAGGTGGTTGTAAGGTGCTCTAACATTAGAGAACCACTTCAGAGGCAGGCAGGACTGGAATGGGTAGACCTACCTGCTCCAGGTAAGGCCGCCCCCAGAGGAGAGAAGTGGTGGGGGAGCTGGGGGTAAGCATGGTATATTTCATGGGTTTGCAAATCAGTGTGCTCTGGGGTCAGAACCTGGGGTCCTTGAGTTTTCAGGCCTGTGGATCTTCAGCTTGTGTGGACACGGGCTCTGCTTCCATGTCCCCTGCTCTGGGTCAGCTCTGGATAACCCCAGCCTGCAGCTCAGGATTCCATGTTTTCTCTATTCTAGGCCTCCTTCAGCTGCCCCTGTTCTTTGTACCAACAAAATCTCACTAATGCAGATTTAGTAAGAAAAGAGGAAGGAAGGCATTGTGGCCTCTTCTTATTGGCAGCCGATTAACCCTTTGGAGCCTGGCCTTGTCCCTGTCTTGCCATGTCCACGTGGCAAAGCAACCTGGGACTGAGCTGAGCAAGAGGATTATGTAAATATGAGAAAATATCAACAAATTCAAAGAAGGTGTCATCTACACATGCCATCCTCTTCTCTGTATATTTTTAAGGGCCTAACTCAAGCTTTGCCTCCTCCCAAGTTCTTCCTGTTCAGAAGATCTCTCCTTCATGTAATTTTGATATCTACCTAATGCCTGTACCCCAGCCATCCTGAATGATCCCCACAGATTTCTTCCAGATCCTCTGCCTCCCCCAGCTCCCCTTTCCACCCACTGCCTAACTCATACTCATGTCTCAGGTCTCTCATTAAATGCCACCATTTCCAGAAACACTTGTTGACCCCCACCCAACCCCCCTGGGAATGGGACAATTTCTTATGGTCTGCCAGAATTGCCTGATTACCCCAGACAAGGACTGTGTCTTATTCATCTTTGCCCCAGCGCCTAACACAATACCTAGCACATTAGGGGTGCTCAGTCAACACTTGATGAACCTACAAATTGCGTGCTAAATAGACCATGCACAGCACAGCCTGGTGGTGAAACATTCTGTCTCTGCAGTCAGTTTGCCTGGGTTCAAATCCTGGCTCCTGCTAAGTAAGTGGCTGTGTGCCTTTGGACAAATTAGTTAACCTCTCTGTGCCTCCTGTAATGGAGCACACTGACAGTACTGATCACAAGGTGTTTTGGGATGACCAAATGGGCTAAAATTCTTACAGCACTTAAAATAGGACCTGCTTGATAATTATTAGCAGTAAGCAGCCTTTTGGGGATAATTTACTGAACTGGATTGATGACAATTCCCAGGTTATATATATATATATATATTTTTTTTTTTTTGGGATTATTTCCTTTATAAGACTTAAACAGTAAATCCATATAATGGTCAGTTGACAAAATTAAGGTAATTCTGTTTCTGCTTCAATCTTTGAAAAAAACAAAAACAAAACAAACAAAAAAACGGACTACCTTAAAAGTTACAGCTTCTTCAGATGTGATAATCAAATATTTTCAAAAAAGAAACATCAGTAATCTAGTAATACATCAGTCATCGTAACTCACAGTTGTAGCTACAGAAAATCATCCTGTTTTCCTCCCTTTCTGGACAAGTGTCACAATTATTCTGATGTGGCTGATTATCCAAAATGTAAATGCCATGCACATTCCTTGAGCCTTTCTTCGCATATTACCTGAAGAAATTCCATATCTTTATGAAGAGAGTTTTATGAGTTTTAACCAAAAGAAGGGCTGAGTTGTGTTTACTTGCTTGAAGAGAAGGGCCTTTGCTGCTCTCCGACTTCTTTTTCCAGGACAGCAACAAGTTGGAACTGATCAGGCTCACAAGACAGATTTTGGGTAGATACATTCTGAGAGATAAACCCAAAGTTCAGGAACATTTCTGCTGTTTTATACTGACCCCATAAGCATTTTTTCCATACAGCTTAAAGGAAGCATTAAACCCATTAGCTTGCTATATGTGTGCATCTACCAGCCTCTTTGTATCTGGGGAAAAGATTCTGAATGTGATCCAAATCCTGTGCCTTGTACCTATTTCATCTTTGAGTTGGCTGCTTCTGTGACAGAGTTGTAATTAATATTGTGGTGGAACAGGAGGCTCATTAAGTCGGTCTCATTATGACTGTTCAGGTTCTGGGGCTCGGCTGAAAAGGATTTCCCTATTATCGTTGCCTGACATATATTCCTAATCAAGCAGGCCAATTCTCTTCTGTCAAGAACTGTCTCCCTAATGGAGATAGTATTTATTCTGACTTGTACTATTAATGTGAGAAATGTAGTCCCTGCTGACAGACGTATGGGACTCTGTCACAGGTGGGGTTCCCTTTTCACAGACATGTAGGATATAAGAATTTATAGAACATTATGTTCTCAGTGGTTGGGTTCATAAGTCTTTGACTCAGTGTGAAAATTTGAAAAGGAAAAGAAACATCATAATTATAAACTTGTGGTGTCTTTGTAATTATTTAATCTTCTGCCTCAGAATGAATCCCCTATTAGCCATCATGATTCCTGACACTCAGACTTTGCTTGATTGCCTCACTTGACAGAGAGCTCTCTTCCTCCAGTGTGGCGATCAGAGTGGCCAAATTCATTTTCAGACAGATCTAAGGAAAAGTCTTTCTAACATTGATTTGAAATTTGTCTTCCTCTTACTTATCCACTGGCCCTAGTTCTGCCACCCAGAGCTGCACAAAGCAAATTTGGTCATTCTTTCTTGAGAAAGCTCTTTGAATGTGTGAGATGGCTCTCTCCCTCCCTTCTAATCGTTTCTCCTTCAGATTGCATGTCCTCGCTTCCTTTTATGGCTAACCAGCCCCTTCCTCCTGGTGACCGTGCTTCATGGTGTCAGCCCTCTGAAGATGTGGCATCCAGAGGGAATGACCCAAGTGTGGTCAGTCCACGGATGGCATGGGGAGGCAACTTCCCCAACACAAATGGAGTTACTAGAATTTTCCTTGGAGGGCTCCATCCCCTGGGTCCTTCTCAAAATTGGAAATGTTGTTTTCTCTTCCTCAGGACTTTTATAGCAGGTACCTGCACTTCACCTCACCACACCCACACCCTGCCCTGTCCTTGGGGGGGTGCCACCATGCTGGGCTTAAGCTCAGGGACTTTGGAGTCAGGCCGCCTGGATTCCAAACCCAGCTCTGCTGTTTGCTCTCAGGAGTAATGTTGGCAAGTTGCTCAACCTGTCTGAGCCTTCGTAGGGACGAGGGTAGGGTCTGCCTCATAGGCTGTTGTAAGAGTTAAGTGTGATTATGCATGCAAGGGTTTAGCAGAGCTACTCAGAAGTACTTAATAAAGTATGAATGATTATTAACAGGAACTAACCCCAATCATCTACACACCCTTGCTTCACTTACTCTGGACTTCAAGTCTTCATTTTAACTCTTTTGGGGGTAATTTCAATAATTTATGATAATTCTAATGCATTCGCCTTAAGTTGAGCTCTTTCTCCATGTCTTGCCCAATACAAATGCTCATCGAGAGTCTTTCCACTGAGAATACTTCCTATATAAAATAAGATGTCATTTCATGAGAGAGAGAGAGAGAAAGAGAGAGAGAGTGAGAGAGAGAGAGAGAGAGAGAGAGAGAGAGATGCCCCATGAACTCAGTGTTCTTTTAAATGTTTAAACAACGTGATCTCTTTCTCCATCCCTTGGTATCTCCCTCCCTCAAATGAAATCTTACTCAGAACCCCAGTATGTAAAACAGATAATAGATGAGCCGATTCCTTGGTCAGTTTTAAACTTCTTTCCTTGGCAGAAGCAGCCTCATTGTTTGGGAAATCCCTGAAGGTTATCTGTGGAATCCTGGGATTCTGAGTTCCATGTTTCAAAACTCTGCATGAGCTCATTCCACACCTAAGTTTCTGAAATCTTGCACCAGTCCTTTCACCCGCCAGATGGCAACTCCCATGACTTCCCCTTGCCTTAGGCCAGAACTGCTCCATCCCTCCACCCCTCCCCCCTCCCAGGCACACCACGCATAACCCCTCCCTGCTGTGAAGACCTTCTCCACTCGGTCCTCCAAATAATTTTTAATTTCATCCCCTTCTTCAGTACTCTGTGTCCTGGGCCTTGCTGGGGATTGACAGCCATTCTCCACCGCCATCCTAAAGACAGGACCGAGGGGTTTAGAGGTGAAATAGTGGAGGGGATGTGGGGCAGACAAGTGAACCCAGAGGCAGCTGTGCTCTAAATGGGGGGACAGGGGGGAGAAGACTGGGGAAGGAAGTAGGTATGCCTCAGAGCGAAAGAGTTGGCCATTCGAGCAGCAAACCTTTCTATGGTCCTTATTCTCCTCGCCCTTTCTGTAATAGTCATTCATTCAACAAGCATTCACGCAGTGCCTGTTATGTGCCATCATGTACTGTTCTGCACTGGGGGTCCAGGAAGGAAAAAAATCACAGCCCTAGCCTGCGAGGAGTTCACAGTCCAGTAGAGGAAATTAAGTAACTGTCCCATGCATCCCTGGAATTCTGGATCACTAGTTGATTTGGCCTAAGGGTTATGCCAAAGCATCCCTCATCTTCCTAACTTGATTTCTTCCCAGGACTTAGCTGTTGCAATATCATGCTCTGGACCTGACACGTATGGGGGAAAAACACTCACACTCATAATGCAGATTTTTATATTGCACAGCTGGGGCCAGATTAATATTCACAAAACTCCATCTTCAACACAGCATTCATTTTGTGAAAGACTTTCAAAGAAGTACTAACTCCTCAGCTCCTCAGAGCTCCCCAGCCCCCAGCTCCCTCTTCCTCTTCTTAGCTACCAACCCTCATTGCAGAGCCAATTGTCCACCCATAAATCTAATCTGCCTTGTGATGTCCCTTATATTGTTATCATGGCTATTGATGAACTCTTATTACTTTGCTTCTTATGTGTTTAGGCTATGTCTTCCTAATTAAATTGTTCAGTTTAAAGTTAATTTCACAATACACCAATCTATTCTTTTTTTTAAAATGAGTGTAATTTTAGAAGTAGAAGTCTCCTTTTATCTAACCCCATCCGGGTTTCTTCCCCTCTTCCAGAGGGAAACCTGGTGTGCATCATTCTGTATTTATTTATTAACCCGGACCTCATATGTGGGAAGCTGGCACTCAACCACTGAGCCACATCAGCTCCCGAGTTGGTATTTTCGTTTGTTTTGCTTGTCGTTTTTTCTGGAAACCGAACCCGGGACCTCCCATGTGGGAGGCGGGCGCCCAACAGCTTGAGCCACATCTGCTCCCCTCTGTATTATTTTAAAAACATCCTTTTCATGTAGATGTATTATGCACTCATAGCATATACAGAATATTATTTGCATTGTATATGTTTGCATAAATGGTATTGAACAATATGCACCATTCTACAATTCTGGCTTTTTCAATTCAACATATATTTGAAATCTATTAATGTGCATAATTCCTAGTTAGTTCTGTTAATTACTCCATTGTATTATATTGAATCAGTGTACTGCATTTTATCTGGCCCTTCTCCCAGTGGACGAAGTTGTTTCTATTTTATCCTTATTATAAAGAATGCTTTAGTGAGCATGCCATGCACATGCCAAACTACCCTTAAACACTGCAGGAGGCAGGAACAGCAGATTTTGTTTTTTGAATCCTCTGTTCCCCCTACACAAGATGGGGCCTGTGGCAGATAATCAATATATTTATTAATACAAACTCTGTGTGACATATGTATATGTAAGTGAAGACCTTATGTTAGCTTTTCCTCTTTAATGGAAGTACTGGGTGTTCAGAGGCAGAGCTGACCGTTCTCTGGGTTCCCAAGGTCTAATCCACTTGGTGCCCAGAAATTGGATCTGTTCTCTTTCCTGAGACAGAAGCAGCAAAGATTTTCCTCTGGATAGAGAAGACAGGTGAGTCCCACCGAGATTCTTAGGGAGAAATACATGGAGCACATCCTCAGAGGGGCCTGAGCCAGCGGCCATATTTGCTCATCTTCCTGCTGTTCTCTTCCCCTCCCCCACTCCTCTTCTAGTTTCGGATGAGGTCTCTGGAGATGTTTTTTTTTTTTTTTTGATGCACTGAAGGTCTTGACAAGCCATTTCAGCCCACATCCTTCACGCTGCCAGAGAGGAGATCTATGAGAACAGAGGACCGTGGTCTTTTGCTTACATTTTGTATTCCCCACTACCAGCAGGTTGGAAAGGAGCAGGAAGATATTTGAAGTATTTTCCCTTTCCTTTTTCTGTTCTTTCAATTCAACAGGTATTTCCTGAGGACTAGCCAGGGCAGAGGTGAATGGGAGATGAATCTCTAGTGTCTTCTAGAATAGGTCGGACCAGTGAAAAGAACTCCAGGTTAGGAGGTACCAAGAGAAGCACCTCATACTCCAGGGCTGCCGAGAGGAGCACAGGTCTGTCCAGCCGAGAACACTCCATTCTAGAGCTGATCTGATCTTTGTGCCTTGCAGTAGGATTTCGGCAAGTGGGAATGGGTATAGGAAGAGGGGGTGGTGGGAGCTTAGGCCTGTAGCAGGTTTCAGAGGAAACTGCTAAAGGGTAAAGGAATGTATTGAATACACTCTCCCACCCAATGTAATTTTGTTTGTCCAGAATAGGAGAGAAGCCTAGAAGGCAAGCTGGAGGGAGGAGTGGGGAGTAGGGGAGGAGAGAGGAGTGGGGTGGGGGGATTGTTCTGTCCCTGAATCCCTGCCATATTGTAGGCACTCAAAAGTATTTGCCACAGAAAAGCAGACTTTTTATTTAAATTTTTCCGTTTTTTTTTTTTTTTTTTTGAAGCTTAACGTACATACAGTGAAATGCAAGAATCTTAAGTGTAAAGCTTCATGAATTTTTACGTATGTAACAGAACACCTGTAAAACCCCTGAAGTTCCCTCATGCCCCATCCTAGACAATACTGAACACCCACCCACACACACACACACACACATATTCAAGGAAGAGCTAGGCTGACTTTTAGCACCTAGATTAGTTATGTCTGTTTTTAAACTTCATGTAAATAGATTCATACAATGTAGTCTTTGGTATCTATCTTCTTTTGCTCAACATATGCCTTTGAGATGTACCCAAATTGCTGCATGGTGATTCATTGCAGGAATATACCACAATTAATGTAGTCCTACTGCGGAGGACTTTAAAAGCCCCCGGGGGCTGTTTCTTTGATTAGCAAGGGACTTTTCTAGACCGGGAGCATCATAACTGGAGCTGTCCCTTCAGGAGTTTCTTCAGCAGCACTGTACAGAGCGGTTTAAGCTGGAAAAAAGGAGATTATTGCGAGTCCAGGTGAAGAGTGAAATGAGGGCTTTGAGCCAGGTTGGTGGCTGTGAGAATGAGAAGGAGGCAACAGATGCTCGAGGTGCTAGGGACAACTAGTTCCTCAGGAAGGAAAAGGGGTGAAGCTAGGCAGTTTGTGGTATAGACACCACCTTCCAGAGCCCCAGCATGCATCTGATTGGAATGATGGGGTGCCTCCCAGCCTCCCAGAGAGAGGCTGTGCAGGAGGCGCAGGAAAAACCAGGGCTCTCCACTGCAGGAGTCCCAGCTGCTTCTCACTAGGCTCCCCAGGTCCGGAATCCTGAGGCCAGCCTCACTGGCCGCCCTAGCAATGCTGAGGATGGAGAGTCACCAGTCCTGGGAGGGCCACAGGCTCTGGTGTGGGAGGAGTCAACCCAAAACACGTGGGAGCACTACAGTATCCTGCTGCACCACCCGAGTAGCCGCTGCATCCCCTACAGGAAAAAGGCAGCTCCAGGAAGCAGTTGGCAGAGCCATTTCCTAAGGACCAGGGACAAACACTTCCCAATCCCAGGGTGAGATAGGGTTCAAGTTGAAACTGGGGGAGGAGGCAGGCTTGTGGGTGGCCTTGAAGAAGAAGAAAGAAAAGAGGCCAAGTGTGAGCTATCTGAGGAGAAGTGGGGCATTGGTGAGAAGTCTGCAAGCATGGCTAATGGTAAGGGCAGCGGTCCAGCCTCTCGCTACATTAGCCAGTGGCTGCTGACTCTGTAGGTGAATCCCAGGCCTTCGGCTACCGTTGACTCCCACCACCCCCAAGTCCTTTAGGAAGAGCCACCTGGAGACCCAGGTGTGATCATCAAATCAAACCCCTGATTTTTTTCACCTTGGAAACAGTTTGACTAGTTTCTTGTCATTTTATGCCATATTGTGATTTTGCTAAGTGTTGAATCTTTAAGATGCTGCATAAACCAGGGTCCTGGGTTGGGACAGGTGTGAGAAGAGATTCCAAGTCCACTAAACAATGAAGAAACCTTCCTTCCCTCATTCATGGGCTGCCAACATGTGCAGGAGGTAGGGCAGGAGTTGGAGTGTGGACTTGGTGTCAGTAGCCTATGAAAGAGAGTCACACGGCTCTGCCCCCTTCTGGAACTACCTTCCAGCCAAAGAAAGGGATGGAAACAAATAATTATTACACAGGAAGATAAGTACAGTGAGGCAGGTGCTGTAGGAGCCCAGGAGAGAGAGGGATTCATTTTGCCTAGGCAGCTTTAGAGGCAGACGTTGGGGCTGGGTCTTGTAGGATGAATAGAGAAGTTCACCAAAAAGATATTCTAGGCAAAGGAACCGTGAGCAAATAGAGAAGGAGAGTGGGGAACACGGGACAAAGAGACTCAAGGAGAGCTGGGACCTTGAAGGCCACTGCTCTGTGTTCTGGCTCTGGGGGTGGGGGTGGGGACCATCTTGGAGGGAGTCTGCCGAGGGTGAGCCATTCTGTGCTTACGAGAGGTAGGACTCCAGACAGTGTGGGTGGGAGATTGTACATTACACACTCATCTGAGCAATAATGTGAAACTGGTCATGTGCCTTCCACTCCTGTCTGGCTCCTTTGCCCCTCTGTTCCCCTCCCCATTAGGCCTCTGCTCCTCCCCCTCATAACCAACTACAAACTGGCACCGTGCAAAACTGGCTGTTCCCTCACCACACCAAGCCTCACGAGACCTCTGTGACATTAGACGCTCTTACACTCATTTTACAGAGATAGACTGTGGCTCAGAAACGTTAAGCAATGTGCCCCAGTTTATACAGTCAGGCAAGTGGGGAGCCGTGATTCAGACCCAAACTCCTCTGATTCCCAAGCTCGGTTTTCACAGCTACCCTGAGCTACCATCTTAATGGCTGATAATCTCTGCATGCGTTGCCTCCACCCCAGCACACATTGGCAGTCCCAGAGTCCTCAATGCCTCCACCAGTCACTCAGATAGGGGGGCTGCAGGGGAAGGGAGGGCTGGACGTTCTTGGGTAGGAGACCATCAGACCCTCACTCGGGGCTGGCTCAGGGCTGCCTTCTCCAGCTGGCACAGTAGCCGCAGCGCCGAGGGCCCACATACTTTCAGGGATCCATGAAAAGGTTTTGACGCCTTTTAAAATCAGAAGGAAAAATGACCTTTTAGGTCAAAGAACATTTTCTTTGACCTAAAATATTTCTATATTACTGAAATATTCATCTTTACAAAATATAAGTTTTTTTCATATTTTCAAAGATTACACTTAAAAAAAATTAGTGTGTTAGCATATATATAACAAAAAATTCCCATTTTAACCATTTTTAAATGTACACTTCAGTGGCATTAATTGCATTTACAAATTTGTGCCACCATCATCACCATCCACTACCAAAACTTTTCATCACCGCAAACAGAAACTCTGTACTCATTAAGCAATAACTCCCCCTCCTCCCTTCCCCTAGTCGTTGTCACCTGTAATCTATTTTCTGACTCTATGAATTTGCTTATTCTAGATATTTCATGTAAGTGGAATCATACAATATCTGTCCTTTTGTATCTGGCTTATTTCACTTAGCATAATGTTTCCAAAGTTCATCCATGTGGTAGCATGTGTCAGGATTTCATTCCTCTTTATGGCTGAATACTATTCCATTGCATTATATACCACATTTTGTTTATTCAGTCAACAGTTGATGGACACAAGTTGCTTCCATCTTTTGGCTATTGTGAATCATGCTGCTATGAACATTGGTGTACAAATATCTGTCTGAGTCCCTGCTTTCAATTCTTTTGGGTATAGAGTATGTTTAGAAGTAGGATTGCAGGGTCATGTGATAATTCTATGTTTAACTTTTCAAGGAACCACCAAACTATTTTCCACAGCAGCTGCATCATTTTACCAGCAAAGCATAAAGGTTCCAATTTCTCCACATCCTCACCACACTTGTTATTTTCCTTTAAAAAAAAAAAAAATAGCTATTTGAGAGAGTATGGAGTGGTATGTCATTGTGGTTTTGATTTGCATTTCCTTAATGACTAATGATGTTGAACATCTTTTCATGTGCTTACTGGTGATTTGTATATCTTCTTTGGAGAAATGTCTATTCAAGTCCTTTGCTTTTTTTTTTTTTTTTTTTTTAGGTACAGGGGATTGAACCTAGGACCTTGTACATGCAAAGCAGGCACTCAATCACTGAGCTATACCCGCTCCCGGTTTGTTCATTTTTAAAATTCGGTTGTTTGTCTTTGTGTTCTTGATTTGTAAGAGCTCCTTATATATTCTAGATATTAAATCCTTATCAGATGCATGATTTGCACCTACTTTTTCCCTTATCTTTTTGGTTTCTTGATAATCTGTAAAGTAGAATATAAATTTTATTTTTTTAATGGAGGAAAGGACCCACAAAGGCAAAAGTGCCAAGGGTCCTTGAAAGTCATAACATGTCCTGGTCTGGCATTTTCCATGTTTCCTTCTGCCGTATGCCACATTCATTTAGCCCCCAAGTTCTCACTGCCTCTGTTGTCATCTTCCCTTTCCCTCTGACAATAGTCTAGTTTAGGCCAGTTTCTCTTTCTTTTCACAACCATCTTCCAACCTGCAGTGTTCTGTTTCTATTTTATTTTTATTATATTTTATTTTTCTCATGGTGGGTGTGTGTGTATGTCACTTGTAAGCCAGAGGGTCTGAAGTCTGTGTCTGTTGGAGTGAGGCAAACCCAAGCTGCCCTTATGCCCTCTTTCCAAAGCCTGTTCTGGAGGTTAGGTGACTGCAAATACTTGTCAAAACTCATTGAAGGGAATGGGTGCGGCTCAAGCGGTTGAGCGCTTGCTTCCCACATGGGAGGTCCTGGGTTCGGTCCCTGTTGCCTCCTAAAAACAAACAACAAGCAAACAAACGAAAAAACCAACTCAGGGGAACCAATGTGGCTCAGTGGTCCAACGCCAGGGTCCTGGGTTCAATCCCTGGTCTCGGTACCTCAAAAAAACAAAACAAAATGAAACAAAAACAAAAAAAAACAAAAACAAAAACAAAATAAAAAACCCTCATTGAACCATGCAGTTAAAAATGATGAATTTAACTTTAAGTAAATTATAACTCAATAAACTTGTTTAGGTGAACCTAGGTGTGTACTCTAGATCTTACTGTTGTTTAGCATAATTTATGCAATTGCAACTTTTTTTCCCAGGCATTTTGTTTTGTTTTTGATTCAGCAACATGCATTTATTACACACCTTCTGCATGACATTTTAACAGCCCCCTTGTCTCTAGGTACAAGCACAGAATAGGAGAGTCAATTAAAACTAAAATGCCAGCTGAAAGTCTATAAAAGCCTGAAAACAGCGCTTCACTCCTGTTTGCTTCATAGACCCTTTTACGCCTTCAATTCAAACTCTTCAAAATCTGGCTTGCACTCCTTCCCAGGGATGAATTCCTCCCAGTACCCTCTCCCACTCGAGGCTCCAGTCCCACTTTTTAATTGCTGTATTCCGAGATATCTCTGATTTGTCCTCACTTTTCTGCATTTACTAAAGTCACTCCCTTCACCTGGAATGACCTTGCTTCCGCGCCTTCGTCACCTCTGAAATCCTATCCATTCTTCAGGAGTAAATGTGACCTCCTGTCGGCGCCAGGTCCTGATCATCAGGGCCTGTATTTCAGTACTTCTCACCATCTGGCTTATCTTAGAATTATACTTCCACGTTTGTGCATCTCTTATAAATTCTAAACACTTTGAATGATTTTATTTTTTTAACTCAGCCACAGACTTTAGCTTGTAGTAAATACTCAGGAAATGTTTATTGAATGTTTCTTCATGAAAGCGGGCCTCATTGTGAAAACTGAGAAACCTCTGGTCTATTTTGATCTTTGACCAAAATTTTCAAAAGGGATTGAAAGCCTTAGATGAAATTTTGCAAATTTTATTATGCTGATATTCAATCCGTAGTTTCTGGCTTTCAAGGGTGAGCAAAATGCCACTCAGAGTAAGTGGGGTTTGTCTACAGATGAATTTCTTAAGGCTTTTTTCTTGAACTTGGAAGTATCATGTGATGTAACATGTAATGAGCAGTTCCTCTGAAAACTGTATTTTGTTTATTCACAATGACTTTAGACATATTAGGTAACACCCCTCTCCCCGAAAGCCAATGCAGAATTTGAGCAGATGGGAAAACAGTTAGTCATTTGCTTACTGTTTGGCTTTGAAAACGATGCCTTTGCTCACGTAAACCATTAGTTTAATAAATTCAACTCAAGGCAATAAGGTGTGATGGCGGGGGGCATTATGTAAGATATAAGCTGCATATTCAAGGAGTCCAGCTCATAAGGAAACAGGCCGCCAGTCACTCATGTGAAATAGGAAGATGTATTTGGTAAGAACATTTTCCAGAAACAAAATTAGAAGGAACCGCACCCCCGGCCACCTTTTTTTTTTTAAAAAGTAAACGATGAAGTGACTGTTACTACTAGAAAGTGCTTTAGTGGGGGTGGGGTGTTGTAGATCAGATCAAGAGCAGAACCCAGTTGCTGGGGTCCAGGGTACTATATCTTAACCTGGATCCTTTATTGTCTTAGGGTGAACTCGAGTGGAAACAGTTCAGTGTTATGGAACTGAAAGGGCATTAGAATGAGTGCAAACTGGAATACAATCTTTAAATTATTTATTGAAATACAACATAGATGTAGAGGAATCACAAGTGTTATGAAATGAACACATTTGTGTGACCAGCACCCAAATCAGGAGAGATATATAAACACCCCTGAGGCACCCTCATGACCTCTCCCAATCTCTCTATTCCCTCTTTCCACCCCAAAAGGATCCTCTTTTCTGCCTTCTAACAGCATATATGAGTTTGCCTATTTTTGAACTTTTTATAAATGGAATCATACAGTATATTAAAAAATGTTAAAAAAATAATAATCAAGTTCAATTTGAATAAGAATAAAAAATTTTAAAGGTACCTTTCCACCAGTTTGCTTTTGAGGGAGAGTAAGGGGAAGAGACGAACAAAGAGATGGCTGCTTACATCTTTATGTACTTGCTATCAGTGCTGTTGTTGGAATCTGTTAGTAAGTACTGGTGATTATGCTGCACAAGCCACCACCAAACCTATGCATTTTTCAAGTTTTTTCCAACTCCTTCCTTTCAATATGACAAGGCAGGATGTAGAAGCCCCATTTAGTCTTAGCATATGGATGGTAAAACCTGAAGATAACTGAGCTTCAGAATAGTGTCACTACCAAACTGGGTCACAAGAAGCTAATTTGGTTTGGTGGGTTCAATCAGAGCCTCCTTTCAAATGCATAAAGTCCATGTGCATTTGGGTCCAATACCTGAGCAAAATTGGGGTTCTGTTAGCAAAAGTGGGTAAGGGTGGCTGTTGGGGAGGAAGCCAACAGTGTCTGCCAGGGTATCTTTGCCATGATTGTTACCACATAACCACAGTGACAACAGAGAGCAGGATTCTTGAAGGCTGAAGTGGTAAAAACCCACAAAAGGAAACCCTCTGCTTGTTTTCATGGATGGGGGTGAATCCAACCCCCTCTCTAGTGGGGTCACTGGAGGCTTCTCCTCCTTATAGGCTTTGGGATCTGCAGAGCTAGAACTAGAAACTAATCTTTAATAAATATTTGTCATTAGTCTCTAGGCTATGAAACAATCCTCAGAAATTTAGGAAAGGTATAATTAGGACCAAACAGGAAGCAGTGCGGTAAAATGTAACGCTTCAGTGCTTGGAGCTAGCTCAGAACTAGGTGTGAATCCCAGTTTTGCCATTAGTCGTAACGTAACTGTCTAGTGTCCCCTCTGTAAAATCAGAATGATGGTGCTTGCAAATGAGAATTAAAAGAGGCAATGTTGTAAAGTATGGAGCTCCTTGCTTGGCCCACAATAGGCTCTCAACAATGACAGCAGACTTCTGTCTCAGTTTTCTCAAAGGATAAAAGGCAAGAGACATCTTTTCATGTAAGATATTGTTAACACTCCTGAGTAAATTCAATTTTTTCTTATCAAATTTTTTCAAAGTCTTTCTTTATCCTATGATTTTTGAGATGTTTAATTTTTTTCATTTTTTAAAATTAGAGAAGTTGTAGGTTTACAGAAAAATCATGCATAAAATACAGAGTTCTGTATTAACCCCCCCCCATTATGAACACCTTTCATTAGTGTGGTACATTTGTTACAATTGATGAAAGAGCATTATTATATGTGTGCTATTAACTACAGTCCATATAGTTTTATATATGGTTTACATTAGGATTCACTGTGTAGTACAGTCCCAGGTTTGTTTATTTTAAATTTTTATTCTAGTAACATATACAACCTAAAATTTAGCACTCTAATATTCTCTTTGGCCATATTTTTCAACTTCCAACATCATCAATACATGAAATAGGGACTCTAATAGTTCAATATTACCTTGATTTTCCAAGTCTTGTAAAGTTGAAGCCAACCTGATAGGTTATAAGTCGAGTCCTCAAGGTTGGAGTTAAGCGAGGAAAAAGATAACTACAGAAAATTTCAGCACATGTTTGGGGAAAAGGCTAGAGAAAAAGCATCAATCGAAAATGTGCTTTGAATCCATGTTAACGCTTGGAAATCTAATTACAATAGCTGTCCTTTATTGAGCAGTTACTATGTACCAAATGTTATTCTCAATATTGCATATATTTTGTTTTACTTAATATTCACAACAACCCTATGTGGTAGGTACCATTATTATCTCCATTTAACAGATGGGGAAACTGAGGCACTGAGTGGTTATAGAATATGTCCAGGTTCACACAGCTGGTGGAGCAGAGATTCTAACCCAGGCAGTCTGACCTCAGAGCCCATGCGAGTAACCATAATGGTAGTCTAGCATTTAACAGGAAGATTCATGGCGAGTCTGTTGGGTTCTGGTTGCAGGACAGCCACTCGGCTGAGCCTGTGCCCTGTTCACCTGTCTGCAAGATGACTCCCCAAGAACAGTTAGCCTCCTCCAGACTGAAAGCCACTTGCCATCCGTATGGATGTTCAATCTGGTGCTGCCTTGCTTTGGCTCCTTCTCTCTCCCAAAGCACACTAGTTATGTGGCTGCAGGTTCCCTGTCCCAGGGAGAAAGTGTGCTGGCTTTGCACAGCCGGGGAAGTGACTGAGCAGAACCAATCTGCCTGCATCAATAAGGTCAGCCTTACTAATTACAGAGGAACTAGAGCTCAGCACTGCTGGTGGAATGGTTCATGACAAATGGCAACAAGTGAGGGCAGGAGTACATCCCTCAGACAGTTGTAAGTGTCTGCTATTGCCAACAATTGTGCTGGGTAGGGGACTCTAAGGGTAAATGAGACATAGTCCCTGGAATTTAGGAGCTCACTGTTCTGTGGGGGAGACAGCTAGGGAAGTAAGTAAAGAAAGCACAAGGAAATGACTGCCTTAGTAGAGGTTTGGATAAAATATAACGAAACTACAAGGACTGGAGATGATTTATTTATTTTTTTATTTAGCCTCAGGGAGCTAGGAGAAACATAACCAAACTTTCAGCTGTATTTTGCAGAACTCAGAATTGCATACCAGACAGATTCCTAGGCCCCATTCCAGATGTTGAATCTGCATCTCTGGGGGTGAGCCTGAGAATAATCATTTTAAAGGAGGCTAACATTTGAGAACAGTAGCCTTGTACTATCTGAAACCCAGGGTTCTGACAGAGACTGTCCTGTCCACGTTTGGGGTAGGGGACTGTTTGGAACAGAGAGTGCACAAGATAGAAAGTGGTTAAAAAAAAAAAAATGACCCTTTAAGGGTAGGTTGAGGCTGATTTTGAAAATCCCTAAATAAAGACATTGGGTTTCACCTTGCAATTGATGGGGTTCCAGTGAAGGTGCTGAATCTAGAGTATGACGTGGCAAATCCTTGTTTCAGAATGAGAGAGGGGAAAAGCCAGGGAGAGCTATTAGTTTGTGGGAGAGATTGTAGGTTGGCCAACCAAAGCAGGCACAGTAGAGAGCCTTTCTTTATAAAGATTATATAAGCATATTGCAGAAAATAGAAAAGAGATGAAATTGTGCCATGATTAACCAGCACATTAGGTGTCTTGCATGTACACAGAAATATTTAAACAACAGTGTGTTGACTAGCTACTTCTATAGAAAGACAGCATGGGTGCCAACTGGAGCAGGAGTCCTACTGGAAGACCTAAGTTCTAGGATGAATACACTTAATTATTCCACAGTTTTAGGGAGCAAAGGGTGATCAGTGTTTCCCAAAAGTGAGGTGCCTACTACAGGTGTACTGATTTAGGTGGTACCTGGATGAATACTGTTTAATAGTTACCTACTTATTTTAATATGTATTATGAAAAATAGTACCAGCTCATTAATCTGTGTGACTTCATAGATATGACTACAAAGAATGACAAGAAATTTGTTGTTTTTTAAAAGCATGAATCAACTGGAGGAAAAATGATGAACAAATAATTGTATCAGTGGTGCTTGGCTAGAACAAAAAGCACAAAGTTGGCATGCAAGTAATTGAAGTTTCAGAAACACAGCTTTACATTAGCATCATCAATATACATATCTTGAGTGCCTACTACATGCCAGGAGCCGTGCTCAGTACAGAGAATACAGAGATGAAGGGACACTCTCCTTTTTCTAAGAGCTGACAGTTAAAGCAAGGGAAAAGGGCATATAAACTAGTATGTGATAAAAGCTGTACTGATGGAGACAGAGTTCCCACTGAATGGCCAGAAAATCATAGGCAATAGCCATGAAATAGAATGAAACCCAGGAAGCGGATGTGGCTCCAGTGATTGGGCTTCTGCCTACCACATGGGAAGTCCCTGGTTTGGTTCCCGGTACCTCCTGGAGAAGGTGAGCTGGTGCTGTGAGCTGATGCAACAAGATGATGCAACAAAAGAGACACAAAAAAGAAAGACAATGAGAGACACAACAAATCAATGAGCTGAGGTGGCTCAGGTGATTGAGTGTCTCTCTTCTACATGGGAGGTCCCGGCTTTGGTTCCCAGTGCCTACTAAAGCGAAGAGGAGGAGACACAGAGAGCACACAGCAAATGGACACAGAGAGCAGAGAGCAACCTCAAACAATGGCGGGGGGGGGGTGGATAAATAAATAAAATAAATCTTAAAAAAAAAAAAAGAATGAAACTAAACTACACATTGGAATACTACAGATATCTTTCTGCTTAATTCCTTTTACTATGTTCTTGCCTGGCAAGATGAAACTAAATTTCCCTTCCCTTCCCTTCCCTTCCCTTCCCTTCCCTTCCCTTCCCTTTCCTTCCCTTCCCTCTCGCCTTCCTCCCCCCCCCTTACCCTTATTCACTCACCTCACCCCTCTAATTCCAGATTTGTTTTACATGCCACAAAATTGCTGCCCACAAAATGAGGCACCCAAGATATCCAGGTATGTGCCAGAGGGCATCAGGGAGATAAATTATGTGTATGTGCCTAGGATAACAGCCTCAACTGGTAAATCAAGTCTCTGTTCTTCTCACCCTGATGATTTCCATTAAAAATTCATCTTGGAGGAAGTTATGTAACATTTCTTTTCCACCCTAGGCTTCTAGCTCATTCAGCTTTGAATAACAACTGGCTACTTTGATGACTATGAGCCCTGCTGACTGTGGGATTGGGGGAAGGGAAATATTTCTGGGTGGTGGTTTACCAGCTATAATGAATAAAGAGACCTTGGAAGTATCCTGTGATCCAATGAGATGTATTTTTATCATCCTCCCCAAATTGATATGGGCACCTACTAAAGCAAACTGTCATGTAAAGTGCTTTGGGAATAAAATAGAGGCACAAAAGTCTGCCTGCAAGGACTTTATGAAGAAGCTGGCCGGAGAAATAAAAACGTATGTAAGAATAATAACCCTAATCAAGAGAACAGATAATAAGTGTCCAGGGGCTATACAGAAGAAAAATGACATGACAGGAGATTTGGGAAGTAGAGAACTTTGAGCCTTCCTATGTCTGTTGACTAAATGAATGAATGAATGGATGAACGGATGAACAAATATGCCTTGAGGGATATTTGGATAGGATTTCAAAAAGCAGAAAGGGGAAATGGGGCATATGGTTAGAAGGTGATAGACAGAAAGAGAAGGGAAGAAACCAAGATGTGAAGAATGAGAAGCACACCTTGTATTTGGGAGAGAAGAAGGGCTTGGGAATCATGAGTAGAAAAGGCTGTGGTGGAGGGTTCATTTGGGGGTTTAGTGGGAAAGAGGGGTAGAGAAAAGCCTGGAAGGTAGTTTAAATGTCCTATCTCATGGATAGTGGAGAGTTATTGGCATTTTTTTAAGAGAAGTGAGAGTGGGATCCAATTTGGTCTTTGGGAGTATTTTTTTGTGGCAGCTGTTCAGAGCATGGCTGGAGGAGGAAGAAACTACAGATAGGAAACCAGTTGGGCAGCTATTGCAATAGCCAGTTAGCAGTGAATGAGGGCTTGAATAGGGCCATGGTGAGGAGAAAGGGAGACAAAGGATGCAAGGGGCATTTTGGAGATAAAATTGCTGAACCTGACAACTAACTGGATACAGAGGATGAGAGAGAGAACTGTGGAGGTTGGAGGAGAGTGGAAGTGCCATTAACGGAGGGGGAATTGCTGCTTTGGTGGAAGTGTTTGGCAGTCTCCTTCATCTATGATGGGTTTAAGCAAAACAGGATGGGTTTAAAAAAAATTTTTTTTAATGGAACCATTCATTACAGGCTGTGCCAGGAGAAACAGGGATGCTAATGGTTAACAGTGACACAGTTGCAGTTTTCTGGTATGAGAATAGGCATACGTTATTAGGGAGGAGGACTTGGAAGAGTACTGAAAACACCAGTAGGTATCATTCTTGTGACTTGCGAGATGAGTATCTTCAACCTCTACCACTGTGCCTGCCAACTCTGTGCCCAATACTCCAGTCTTGCCCTCTGAATGCACAGATTCTTCACTTGTAGCTATTCACCAAGGCCACAGTCCTCAGTACCAGTCAGTCCTGTGCCCCTTACCAGCCTCAGGGCCTTGATCTCTGTGAGGTGACAATTTGCTAGACAATTTATTCATGCACTCAATGAATAGTCATTGAAGGGAGGCCGTGTGCCATGCACCATCCTCGGTACTGTATACTACTAAGATTATAGCAGTAAACAAACCAGACAAAATCCCTGCCCTCATGGACCAGCATTCTAGTGGGGGAGGCAGACTATGAATAAAATAAAAGTACTATGGAGAAAAATAAAGCAAGGGGGGAGTTATTGATTGAGGAAGCTGCTGTTTTAAATAGGGTGGTTAAGGCAGCCTCACTGAGAAGATGTCATTCGAGTAAAGACTTGAAGGAGTGAGTAGAAACAGAAAGAACATTCCAATTAGAGGGAACAATAAATGCAAAAACCCCAAGTTGGACATATGCCTGGAATGTCTGAATAATAGTAAGGAGGCCAAGGGGGTTGGAGCAGAATGAGGGAGAGGGAGAACATTCAGCAGTAGGCATGGAGAGTATTAAAGCATGGCCATGTCTGAGTGGCCCGCCCCATCCTTGACAACTACTCTTAGCTGGGATCTTCTGGAGACAATGCCTGAATCCTCTAAAGTAGCCCTGAAAATGGAAATTCTAGGCCATCAGGAGAAGATGTGTTTGGCCATCTTTTACTCATGGGTGGGGCTTGCCCTGCCAAGAACCCATTGGATGTCTGGGCACAGGAAGGAAGAAGGAGGTTTCTGGTTAGAAAACACCAAAGCTCTTGTTCCACTTGGTAGAGCTCAGACCAGTGATGGAGCCCCTCCCACCCTTGTACTGCTGTAGCTGGCGGAAAGCCTGGGACTTCCTACCAGCCTGCACTAACTGATTCGCAGTAATATCAATCTAAATGGGTAGACTCTAAAGTAAAACTTGAAAATTCACTCTAAAAACTATGCACAGTCTTTTACTCCTTCCATCAGAAGATGCATTTAATTTTCAGCTTCATTTTTATTTACGCTATGCTGCAAGGTGGGCTGGGATGAAGAAAACCATGCAAGCTAAAGTCCCTCAAATTCTGTAGTTAAATTCCATCTCCACGGCAGGACAACAGCCTTCTGACCATGTGGAGCCGTTACAAGTCTTGAAGAATAGCTTTTGAGATAGAATTCCTCACTTATCTAAAAGCTGCATTTGGTTAATGAAGAGGTTTATTATATGTCTCCACAGCCATTGACCATCAAATTGAGGAGGGGGGTGTTTTCCTTTATTTCTCTGAATTGGGCAACTCACTGCTTTCCTTCTGGCTGGGAGCCTAAACCCTTGCAAGGGCAGAGACCAACACAGGAAGGGGGAGGGGGTGGAAGGGACAGAAGGCCTTGGCCATGGTGGAGTCATATGAAATTGTAGATCAAAAGAGCAGTCCTGGCTTTAAAAGACTGTGGCACTATTCATGAACCCGGTGACTGCCCAAGAAGGAACACAACTGCTTGTTGTCACCAAAAGATAAAAAGCGCAGCTGCCTAATCCCACCCCCCACCCAACTTAGCTCCTCCTGGCCACGAAGGTGGAGGCTTTGACTCCACTTGGTTTCATTAATTGGTGATAAATGACAGGCCCATAAAGTAGAAGAAACAAAAGGAAATTGGCAAAGACGACAGTGATAGCCTCCTTTTAAAGAACACTTTCCGATCTGTGGTTCTCTTACTTTTATACCATTTGCTTGGTGATGAGGTGTCTTGGCTTTTTATCTTTAATGCATATGAATTTAACCAGAGGCATGATCATCCAGGGACCGACTAACAGAACCTGTCCAGAGTCTCTGTCTGGTCAGAATCTCTACTCCAACAATCCCTAAGGTGGGTTCCTAATTCCACGTGGTACCAATAGATATTATGTGAGGACAAAGAGGGGCTCTTTCATCAAAAGAATGCTTTTGGGAAATGC
Source organism: Tolypeutes matacus (assembly GCA_026826555.1). Lineage (NCBI taxonomy): Eukaryota > Metazoa > Chordata > Mammalia > Cingulata > Chlamyphoridae > Tolypeutes > Tolypeutes matacus. Next base: position 5,320,860 of record JAKSZT010026914.1, on the reverse strand, counting down.
TGCATTTAAACAATATTGAACAGGCTTTCTTGACCTCAAGACTTCCCAAAACTTTTAACATTCCTAAATGACAAAAGGAGGTTTTGCACCCATTTCCCAAACTTTGATCACCCGACTCATTTTCTATAGCATGTGAAGCCCAGGGAATTTACTAGACTTATCCAATGTGGGAACTAAAATCACATGCTCTTCCCATTTGCCTGGAGAAATACAGAACATAAAACTGAAAACAGAGGTATTCATGTGCCATTACAGTACAGGAAAAAGTAAATGTCAGACCTAAAATGTGAGGAAATGAAGCTTGAATCTGTTCCAGAAGCCTAAATGAGAGATTCCACAGGCAGAATTTGAGAGAATGACCAGAGCCAAGGATCAGGGAAAGGCAAGGCAGTGAGACTACAGAAGACAAGCATCTAAACAGGAAAAGCATTCATTCACTTAGCAAACCCTTACCGAGTGTCTATAATACATTAGCACCATGTTAGGGGCTGGGGATACAGAGGTGAGCAAAGGCGTGTCTATTAAAGTCTGCTCCTGAGGCATGCTCAGCAGGACTTCTATCTGAAAGGTGCGCCTAATGTTTGGCACTCCCTTCCCCCTTAGGTAACCCTCGCCTCTGCCCTCCCACCCTGGATAAGGCCCAGTTTCTGCAGGGTGCAGGTGAGCGTCTGCTCATACGTCCAACTTTTGGGTTCTGACTTGTCCCGATTACCAGCTGCAAGAGATAGCAAGTCTACGGTTTGAATCATCTTTCGGATGTTCCCATTATTACTATGGAGGCAGAACAGGCAAGGGTTGGCTGGACCTTCTGGGCATGGTCAATGAGGATCCAATTGGGCATGGAGCATGCGGTTCATGGAGGGTGGGAGCAAGCAGCAGAGAGCCCTAATATGTGGAAGGCAGGCCAAGGGAAGACTTCTCTTTTCTCCTTAACTTCAGGAAGTCTGAGAGGCAAGCTTATAGTAACTTTCAATGACAAAGACACCTTTGATACACAAACCAGAATTCAGGAGGTCAGCAAATTGAGAGCTGGTGAAATGCTTGGGACAAAGAATTCCCTAAAGGGATCAAGGTACTGCAAGTCCAAGCATGGTGGTGTCTCTTGAGTACTTCCAGGTTTGGAAGTCCCCCCAGGTCATACTTCCAGGCCATAAATTTGCCTTGGTGATCAGGAGCTTTATTCGACCAGCTGGAATTTATATATATATATATGAAGCACAAGAGGGAAGAGAAATTTGGCCTTGGGATTTTCTTGCCACAAAAAAGGCTTGAGTGGCATATGTGAGCATTTATTTCTTCCATTAGTGGTTGGTGAGGGATGGGGCTTGGTGTGGGGTTATATTTCAGACACCTAGAGGTTTTCTTTGGCCACTAGGAATACAAAACCAACCACCCGCTCTAAGAGTTGTAAACTCAGATGTCTAGGGGGCCAGGCAGATAATGTAAATGTAACAAGTGATTTGAGAGTAAACACTCCGGAGAGGTGAGGACTGTGTCAAAGTAGTGAGCAAATCCCCCAAGGAGGGCAGCTGCCACTCATCTCCTACTGATTCCTAGCAATGTGAGTGCAGGGTTGCTTCTGGTTTTTCAAGAGAAGCTGGAAATCAAGATTTTTATGTGAAAGTTTCTAATTTTTAATTGTTGTCAACTGAATTCAAATTAGCACGTGGGACAACACTGTGCTGCAAAACTGAACATGTCTAGAAGCTGGATGCAGCTCGTGGGCCATCACACTGCAACACCTGCTACCAGCTCCACTGTGAGTTCCTTGAGTAAAGGACATGGTTCTTCTCCATCTCTGCTGGTTCAAATCCAAGTGGCTGGGATCTGGCTGGAGTATGGACCACAAAGGCAAGAGGCAGGGAGAGGCACGTGACTAAGCCCAGGGCGGTCCCTGCAGCTGAGTGGGAGAAGTGCCGGAATCTTGTCTGTGAAACAGGAACTGACGATCCAGAGCTGGCAAGGCCAATGGGCTGTGGGTAGAAGATGCTGGGCTGTGGGCAGGAGACACCGGCAGTGAGAGGTTCCGGTGGCCAGGCTGTGGTCCGAGCTGCCACTAGAGGAGGTGTTTTAATGCATGTAAACTACACTAAAATGCCCCGGGGGGGGTCCTGAAGGAGTCAGGTGGGCAGACCTCTGCTTGGTTCTATGTACCCTCACCTGGGAGAGAAATAAACCTCTTGTACTTAAAAAAAAATAAAAATAAAAATAAATAAATAAATAAATAAATAAATAAATAAATAAATAAAGGGCATATACCTGCCGGCTAAGATTTAGAGATGCTGGACACTGTGGTGTTTAAGACCCTGAGGGCAAAGTCGTTTCTGTCCTCACACTCTGGAGTCTCTTTCCCCAGAACTACTTAGGTTCTTTTTCCTACATCCCCTTATCTATGGTGCCTTCCTGTTCTGAAGCAAAACTAGGAACCAGGGACTCCTTTTCCTAGAACTAATTTGTATGAAAAGTGTTAGGCATTCGATTGCCTTTCACTCCACATTCTCATGAAACTTTATTATTTATACAAGAGAATAAAATTAAATAAAGAGAAACACAAAATTCAGTACAATTATCTATGATTTAATACAATATTTGCTTTCTCCATTTTATCATTTAGCCAGGGATGATGCTGATAGCACATTGTTTTCCTAGCATTTTTAAAGAGTTCAGCTTGTTCAATAATTGTTTATTTTGCCTAATTTTCTCAAATATTTCTTAGCAAGTCTTTGAGTGACAAATTTGAATTACTAAAATGGATACTACAAGTTCAATGCTCATTGAAGATCTTTCATGATCTTCAAAATTGTTATTTGCTGAAATTTGCCTTTCTATTATGGAGAGAGAGGATGAATTTGCACTTTTAAAATAATACTGGGATACTAATATACACAAGACAAAAGAGATCTTTCAGTAAATTCAGTGGTTTCTCACTTGTAGATACTTTTTTCTTGCTTCTTTGGCTATTAAGTTCTTATTAAACTATAATTCAAGGACATGGTGTTCATTAAAAAGATCATTGTCTGATAAAGAAGGAACAGCACTTTGAAAGGGATTCATGGCTTTTCTGGATGATTTTATATATGATTTCTCCCCTGATCAAATCTAAGATAAATGATAGAACCTATCTAAAGTTTGCTCCCCAAAGTTTAGTGACTAAGTTTGTATTCAGCTCATGTGTTTGCAGCAGATCAAATAAACCAGAGTGAAAACCACTGTTAGTGAAGGTCTTTCACAATTCTTTGTTTGAAATGAAAGTGAAAACTTAGAATTTTTTCTGACTTTTGCATACTGCTAGAAGAGCACATAATCTTCAGCCATGATCTATTCTACCCCTTCTTTTAGAAAGAGTATCACGTAAAAGAGTGGAAGCATTTGACTTAAAACTAGAACCAAAGTTTTGAATTAGAATCTTCTATTTTTTACTTAAAAAAAAAAAAAATCCTGTACTAGATGAAACATTTCAGTCTCTTTTTAAGGCGAGGCATCAGTCTCAGATATCTTGGTTTTAATGTGATACTATTTGCTCTGCACTTTGACTAAATCATCAAATTATTGTAGTGACTATTTATACCATATAAATATAAAAATATTTTTACAAGAATATCTTCCCTCAAAACCTGGAAAACCATCAGATACACTATTCATAGAGTTGATACATGAGTGTAGCAATACAGTCTATCCTCACCAATGTTTTGATGAAATCAGTCATTACTTTTTAGGAAAAAATCTTTGAACTATTAGACTTTTCCATCTCTGAAGTTAATATTAATATTATCAGCTGACATGCTAATCATATTATCAACCACTGTGTTGCACTCAGAGCAGGAAAGTATGATCATTTAGTTGGTCACTTGTCACACCTGGCAGGACATCAAGTTCAAGAACTTTTACATTATCTCCAGGAATTTCATTAAAATATCTTCCTAATAAGGATGACTTGTGTGTGTGTGGTTAACTGAAGCTGTCATATTGCTGAAACCTAAAGATTTACCCAGTTGTTAAAATCTTTTGAGCCACTGTAGCAGATTTTTTTAAAAAAACATTCTTGCTTGGCCTTTGGTTTGAATAATTTGAGTTCAGACGCCATGGAACTTAGCTCAGAGGTATAGTCTAACGATCTGAATTTGTGATTGTGCTCTGTGGTATTATATGGAATTACCACTTCTTTTCTGAACATCTAAGCTATTTTATCATTGAATCATGGAAGCTCCAGATCTGACAGATAGTATCTGTTTCCTTAAACAGAAAATGCAAAAAGACAGCAGATTTGGCCTCAACATTTATCTCACTCACAATCACATAAGAAGCAAAATGCTACATGTGGATTGTCGCTTATTTGAAACAAGGGTATTCCTTTTATAAACTTCATTAAATGTTTTCTTTTCTCTCTAGCCTTTCTTTGCAATCATTTTGACACTAAAATAAAATAGTTTAAATACTTTTAAGCACACCACAAATACCTCTAAACTACAGGCAAAGGCAGAAATAGCCACTACAATTATCATCTCCTATAACAGGAGTCAGCTTTGCCTGATAATCACATCACACTTATCAATATGTAGCTTCAGACTTAAACAACATGGATGATAGCCATCTCAATGCTCACAGGAGCTCAGCTTCTCCCTTTTACCCTCCACCATCCTAAGGCAGTCTTTCTTTCCCTTAAAGGCATATAGCCCTTTGCTCTTCCTGCCCCCACCCTTCAGCCCCAGGTGCTCCATGGACCCAAGAGTAAACCCTTAAGGCATTTTACACAAATGTGTCCAAGTCATCGTAATAATTTCTTCAGCTTCAGATGCTTCCTCTTTTGTAACTCTCAGTATTATATTTTTTACTTCCTTTAAAATGGACATCACTGATTTGGTTCTTTCAGTCACTACCTTCTAAGATTTTGGAAGTTTTGGCACTTTTTAAAATTTTTATGTAGAAATAGTAGGGCGAAATATTTGAAATAAAAGTCTAAGGTGAAAAATCAACCTCCTCAGAGAGGCCTTCCCTGCATATTCTGGCTCCAGTACTCCCTTCCCCTAGTCATTCTATGCTCTGACTCTATAGTATGTTCTTCATTGCACTTACCATTTTGTAAATGTATCTTACATATTTACAAGTTTGTATTTTTTATGTATGTGTTTCTGGATCAAGTTTCCTCTGTCTTTAGAACAGTGCTGGACGTGCTCAGTACAGATTAGCTCAAATAGTGAAATAAATCTGACCATAAGCAATGGTCAGTCCCCATCTCTAGAATTAGGTCCCCGCATGAAGGAGCCTCCATAAGTTGCACCATATTTGGGTGCTAACGTTTTTGAATTTGGAAAGGGTTGCCTCAGGATTCCCATAGCACCACAGAATGCTTTGACAGAAAAACCATGTGTTTTTTTTTTCCAATTACAGACGATTAAAGGAAACCCCACAGAGGTAAGATAAAGTGTCTGAGGTCATTTAGAGACAAGGGGCCAAACAGAAGCCTCACCATAAAGGAGAACTGAATAATTTTCAGGACACACATTAATATGTTGCATAAACAGGACTGCTAAGGTCACACTTTTTTTTTAAACTAGGAAATAATGAATAGCAATAGCTTGTTTTTCTTAGAAATGTATTAAGCATTGAATTATGTCTTATAGGATGGATTTCTAATTCCACATACTCTGTTTCAAGAATATTTTCTAGCAATTGCTATATCCTGGTTATAAAGAATATCTGCCTTTGGAAACTTATAAAATCAACATGTGAGTATTGTTTTCTGTAGAGTCATAGCATCATTGAGTGTCAGACAGGAAGGAAGTGTAGAGATTGTCTGATGATCAGCCCACTCATTTTTCTAAGATAGATTGTGAGGATCAGAGAGTAAAGAGACTTGTCTGAAATGATTGAGTTCAAACCTGTGCTGGATAGTCTCTACTTGCCCCTCAAGTTTCACTCTCCGTCCTTTTCCACCCTGCTCTGTGTACTACATGGCTCAGGCTCTCTGGCCTTCTGGCTTCCACTCGTATTCCAGTGGGAGGCAAGGGAAAGAGATGGGAGGCAGATAGGAGGGAAAGGTTGGGGTATTTGTTCCCTCAACAGCCCTCCTAATGGGCTGCGATTTGGCAGGGATGCATCGTCTTACCTAAGGGCACAGCTCCAGTTGGCCACTGCTTTCTCTCCAATTCCAGTAACCTTTCTGTGCCCTTGCCCTCTTAGGGGTGATAAGGCTTCCATCGTTGCTAGCCCCAGGGTGATACACCAGACTTTGTCGGTATCCCTCAATCCTGCCCATTCCTTTGTTAAATCATCCCTTTGACTTTAATAGTCTCCTTTGAATATACTTTCTGTTTCTTACCTGACATACAAATTTGAATCCAGGTGTTCTGACTCCTATCCAGTACTCTTTCCTTTATACTCCAAAATTCATAGACTGCTTTAGAAATACAGGTGACCCTAAGTGCTTTGATTATATGGAAATCTTTTTAGATACTAGGATGAAGAAGTACTGGGAACAGAATCTAAAAGTATGAGTAGTGAGGGCTACAAAAGGGGGAAAGGCTGACTCTCTGGAGGTTCTGCAGGAAATCTTGCAAAGGTGAAATGTGGCAGGGGAGAGAAGTGGAACTGCTTGGAGAGGTAGGGGGTGACATGGTTCCTGTGTGGTTAGGAGAATTGGGTTTGCAGCTTTCAGTCCTGCAACAGCTAAAGTCAACCTACCCTAAGTGTGATTTTTATGATACGTATTTTTCATCCAGCACAGCCCCTAGACTTTATACTAAATACTTTTTCTGTGCCCAACTAACAAAACAGCATATCTCTCCAACACTGGATGAAAAACTGGCTGTGTTGGACTTACTGAGAGGGGACGTGCAGGTCTCCAGTATGGTGTCTAATTGAGATATTTTCAAGGGAAATTTGACCAGGCAGAAATTTCACTTTATATCTTGATTCCACTTTAATGTCTTCTTTACCTCTTGTTGTTTTCTTCATTCTCATTTGCTTCTTCTGCCCCATGAAAATGGGGTATCAGGAAAGCCAGGAGGTAGAATATAGGGTAAGTTTCTATTCCTTAGAAGTGAAAATAACTTTGTTCTAGTCTTGACTCTGTGACTAATTTGCATGACCTTGGTCAAGTCTCTGGGACTCAGGTTCCTTGGAGTAAAATGAAAACACTAGCCAGAATGATATTTGATGTTACTTCTAGTTCTCAGATTTGATGATCCTCTTAAGAACTGAACTAAACCATAGCACCTTCCATCTTGAGATGTCTGCCTGTTTGACGTAACAGTGCATGCACTCGGGGCTTCTTCATTCTGGATCTTGGAATCTATTCCATAGAGAAAGAACTAAAAGATCACAGTACCTCCAGCACCCCCCCACACACCCGGAGTTCTACTGAACACACGTCAGATCCAGAAACCCCACCTTCCTGGAGCCAATACTTCTTCTGCCACTGTTTCTCTAGAGGTGTGTTGTACAAAGAACACTAAGCAGGAGGTGGGATGTTTCATTCTTTGGTTGTACTGTGGGGAAGGTCAAAAAAATCAATCTGAGTTTGGCCTGGATTATCCAGACCATTTGTTTCCATTATACTTGGCTCTAGCCATGAAAACATGTTTAAAAGTCGGTTCAACACTTTTCCGTTTTGATCTACCATAGGTCAAATAATCATTTTGGCTGATTTCTCCCCTCCTTTACCAGTTTTGTTTTTGTTTTTCTTTTTTTTTAGGAGGTTCAGTGGATTGAACACAGGACCTTGTACATGGGAAGCAAGTGCTCAATCACTGAGCTATGTCCACTCCCCAATGAGATCTGGTTTTTGGTTTGTTTTGCTTTTAGGAAGTACTGGGGATCGAGATCGAACCCAGTGCCTCATACATGGGAAGCAGGCACTCAACCACTTGAGCTATATCTGCTCCCTGTTACCAGTTGTTTTGATGCCATATGAACTCAGCCTATGGAAAAATCAATCTCAATCATTAGCTACTTAAATTAAGTTTCTTTAATTTCTCTTCTGCATGACAAACTTTGCCTCATATTTAAAAGCCTATCTCAAAGAGCATCTCCTCTGGGAAGCACTTGTTGACACTCCTTTCTCAGACAGAACTCATGTCCTTCTCCTCTGAGCTTCTTAGTCACTGTGCGCTTATTGTTCCTGGCATTTATCACCTTGTAGTGGAGTTATTTGTATCTGACAGAGGGGGAGCTCCTGGAGCAGGTCTTTGTGTATCACTGCTTAGAATAGTAACCACTTAGTGATGCTCCTTTAAAAGGGTGGAAGGGGAGGGGAGAATATTCTGTTTACCAAATGCTGGTGATGTGCTCTCTTTATGCTTATTCTGGGAGTGAATAACATACTTCATAGGAAATGTTTGAAAATCTTTGACAGTAAAAAAAAGAAGAAACCAACTGTGGAGGGTATTACTGTATGCATTTCTTTCCCTTGTTCTCCCATACCTGGCTTCTGTATTGCTTGTCTTTGGGCATCCAAAGTTGTTCGCTAGGAGAGGCAGAGTTGCTAGAAAAAAATTGCCATGACCTTAATTTAATCACATACCTAAAATAAATGATTTTTTATTCAGAGAGATCCAATCTCTACACTTTCCCAGAGAATGAAGGCATAAAAGAATCTCTACATGCAGAATTGCTTCTTTCTTGGGCTGGAAGGAGTTGTCTGACACCTCAGCATAGGCATATTGTAACCCTTGTCATGGGGACAGCAACCCAGTCTGAGAATTAGATGCCTGTTAATCAGGGAGTGGTGCCGCCAGGAAACTTAGGATATTATCTCTGCCAGAAGTCTGTCCCAAGTAGGCTGGTAGTCAACAGGTGACCTGTCTTAAATGTTTAAAAGTTAGTGGCCTGTGAGATCTTCAAGGGTCTCAAAATCCTCTGAAAATTCTGGTCCTTTTCTTCTTGATGGCTAAGACAGTTTCCACAGATTACGCTTCTAACTGTGAGAAGGTGGGAAGTGTTATTAATCCCATATTTGTTTTGACTTCATGATACTAAACAGCCTATTGGATGAATGTTTTACTAATGTAACTGAACTGGTTGGTGTTAATTTTTAACATTGGGGTCACACCCGACAATGTGAAGTATATTTGCTCTCTCACTCTACTAGCGGACTGTTTACCCAGTTTTTATAGAATCTTAGAGTTGCAAGGGATCCAGATCTTGTGGTCACCAAGTTATCTCACCAAGTTTGCTGCACAGCATAAGAATAAAATTGTGAGAGATGCTACTGTGCTTTTATTTGCTGCTGAGAAACCTTGGGTTTAGTGATTTTAGTAAACCTTGTCCTAGAAACACAAACATCCAGTTCACACAAAACTCCATTAATTCATTCAGACCCCTTACCCCCGCAAAAGGCAATTACTGTCAAGCACCTATTAAGTGCCAGGAGCTGTTCTATGAGCTTGGGGTTCATCGATGAAGAAAACAAAAGCCTCTGCCTTCACAGAGCTTACATGCTATGGTGGGAGAGGACAGGTAGTAAATGACATACATCATAAATAAGTAAATTATCTAGTTTGTTAGAAGATGACAAGTGCTATGGGAATAAGGGAAAGTAGAATGTGGGAAGAAGAATTGGGTAATGAGGGGGTAGGGAGTGGGAAGGTTTTGATAGGTGCTCAGGGTGGGCCTCACTGAAATGGTGATATTTAAGCAAAGACTTGAAAGAAGATGGGGCATTAGCCAAGGAGATACCTGGGAGAAGAAGGTTCCAGGGAGAAGGAACAGCTAGTGTGAAGATCCTCAGGTGGAACGTGCCAGTCTTATTTGAGGAATAGCAAGGCCAGTGTGGTTGCAGGTGAGCAAGTCGGGGAGAGAAGTAGGAGGTGGGAGGAAGAAGATCATGTGGGGTCTGGCAGGCTTTACTCTGAGTGACCTGGGGAGCCATTGCAGGGGTTTGCACAAGGGTGTGCCACAATTTGAGGCATGTTTTAAAAGAATTATTTCAACCTCAGTGTTGAGAATAGGCGCTATTATTACAAATCTAGGCTGTATGGGTAAATTTGATCAGGCTAAGCCTAAGACTAAGTGCTCCAAGAAGAATGACAAGACACCACATTCAAGAAAAATATTTGGATTCTACTTCCACAATATCATTGTGGGTGTGCTGCCATGCAGCTTGATTGAAATTGCCATGTGTCCACATCGGTAACAGATACCACCATTCCTCCAGACTCCCTTGGAGTTGTTGTTCTCCTTCATCAAAATCAAATTCATTCAAATCAAAAAGGTACCTTCTGCGTGCACAGTCCTATACCAGTCATGGCATATGAGAGTTGAGAATACAAAGACGGACCAGATGTGGTCTCTGTCCTACAGTTCCAAAAGAGAAAATTTATATCCTTGTTCTCAGAATGGTGTAGTTCTCTGATGTACGTCAGGTACTTACTTCTTTTTCTGAGATTATCAATGATTTTTGTCGGGGAAGAAATTGTAAGAGCTGGAATGAAGCTCCGACATTGGTAGGTAGCATGACTCGTGCTTGGCATAAAGTTCAGTCATGAGCAAATGAATTCTAAATTGCTATTTATTTAAAGTATTCTCAACTCATAATCCTCCAAGAGGGTTGCATAACTGTGGTAGAGAGGATGGAAGATGGTAGTAACTGAGAATAGAAAATTTAATGTTCTTCATCCATTATCTCTAGACCCAAGGAACAAAGTAAAGCCAGAGAGTGATATAGTGGTCAGAGCAGTCAAAAGGCATAGCTGGACATCTGAAGAGCTAAGAATTTTGATGGAGCTGATATAACCCACCTGTTTTGAGTTGAATTGTGTCCTCCCAGAAAAAGATGTTGAAGTCCTACCCCCAGAATCTGTAAATGTGACCTTTTTTTGGAAATAGGGTCTTTGCCAGTGTTACCAAGTTAAGATTAAGTCATAATGGATTGAAGTGGGCCCTAAATGCAGTGGCTTATAAGGAGAGGGATACTCGGAGGCACAGAGTCACACACAGGGAAGATGGCCCTGTGAAGAAGGAGACAGATATTGGAGTGATACAACTACAATCCAAGGCATTCCAAGGATTGCCAGCAATCATCAGAAACAAGGAGGACACAAGGAAGGATTCTCCTCTAGAGCCTCAAAAGAGAGCATGGCCCTGAAAACACCTTGACTTCAGATTTCTGGCCTCCAGAACTATGAGAGAATAAATTTCTGCTGTTGCAAGTCATCCAGTTTGTGGTAATTTGTTATGGCAGCCCTAGGAAAGTGATATATCACCTTAACAAGAAAGAGAAGCAGATGAGATTGCTTCATTGTTCAAGTATGGCTGGGGTCCTGGTAGTGTCTGGGTGTTTCCACAAGGGAAGCTTGCATTCTTTGTTACTGGTTCTCTGTGTAAAAAGATGAATACTGCTACAGGCAGGATCCAGGTCTGAGTTAGTTCTCCAAGAGGAAGAGTGGCATTTGTAGTCTTTCATCCTAGCCCCTTGGGTGCAGAGTGGGGCTATGGAACTCATACATGGGGGATTGAGCTAATCCTGGTCTTGGTGTAGTGGTTCTCTAATTAACTGACTTAATAGACAAAGCCAAGTGGAAAACTTTGATTGAAGGACAAATGGTATCATTCTACAAAGGCTTCACTCAACAAGCATCTAGTTCTTATTTTCTAATGATGACGCTGAGATGATCACAGAAACCAGGCAAGAAAAGAAGACCTTCTGTGGTTAGATTCCATGGTTACTGGTGTGTAGGAATTTTGGATTTAGACTTTGAGCATGGTTTGACAGACAAGCACTGCAGTAAGTGGGTAGGTTTGTTTCAAGTCCTCCACAGTCTTACCCTTGGTATTTCCATTAAGCTGATAGGATGTATTCTCATGTTTGCTAGACAAACATTTTGTTATTCTCTGACATTAACTCACTCTTCATGTGGCAAATATCTTTTAAATCTTAGAATTTACAGCTATCACAGAAATTTTATAGGGATTCAAGTTCATGTTATATAAAGATGATGAATAAATTATCTGGAGAAGGCTAGTGGCCCAGATTGCTCTCCATCTTGATGGATCTGCCAAGAGCCCAGAATTTAATCTCAGCTTTTCAGGGATCAAGATACCTAATTTGTCCTCATATTGAAAGATAGTTGTTTTTTTTTTAAAGGAAAGGATTCACAATAACTGAAATCATGAGCTGATGAATCCAGTGAAAAATATAACTATCAAAGGGATGGACACTTGTCTCTTCTGAAAAGTCCACTTGGTTGCTTTAACCTCGATGGGAAACTATGTTATAATCAGAAGACTGCTTGGTGAGTCAGAGAGTGATCTAAACAAAAGGAGTGACTTACATGATTCAAATTTCTAAATGCAGGGATGAATGATAGGCTTCATTTAATGAACAACTCTGGAATGTGGAGAAGTAGTATGAGGCCACCTTTAGGCTTGGTGGGGAAGCCCTAGTTGATTAGCAATGCCTGCCATCGACACAGGGTCAGGGAGAAGTGGCATGCGTGTTAAGTTTGAACCATCCCAAGTGTAAAGCCATTCGACAAAGATAGCCTTGTGAATTCGTATTTGGGAAAGATCCACACACACACACACACATTCATTAGGACTGGGATGTACTCTGGGTGGGGCTTGGTTGGCAACCACCAACAGACTTTTATCAGTGCTTTCGTATGAGGCTGATCTTTTTTCTGACCAGCCCATGTTTCTGTGGATATGTTCAGTCAGATCAAAGTCAAATGCTGCTGATCAGAGAGTGAGTCTATGCCTTTGAGGTGACTGCACAATTCTGTGATCCATTTTAGGTTGATTTATCATTTCACTCCCAGAAGATAAACCTATTTGCCAGGTTTGGGGCACCTCTCTACAGCTTCTGTATGAAGAAAGAGAATAATCTTCTTTAGTGGTTTTCATACTATTTTTTTTGTAAACAGGGGAACTTTTTCTTTTTTCACACTAAATCTTATCTGGAACCCCAACATATTAAACAAATGAAAGCAACAGCTAGGTTTCTATGGAAGTTTAAACCTTCATCATTTGGCTGACACTGTTTTTCTGCATTAGACGCCTTGAAACAATATTTGAAGGGAGCCCTGGGAACGCATGGAGCCTTATTTGAAAACCCCTCATCTAGTTCAATTCATCCATTCCAGATATGAGAAAATTCAAGTATTGGACAGTAGAATGGCTTACTCAAGATCACACAGAATGCAGGAGGCTGTGCTGGCGTGAGGAACCCACATTTCCTAACTCCTCATCTGGTTTTCTTTCCATGAGACCAAGGGTTGTGGGTTTGGGGAAGAGTCTCCATCAGCACACCACTGTGCAGCCTAGTCCAGGTGGTGAGGCCTCAAGAGGAAAAATGGCCCCAGGCCCACCTGGGGCGGGGGGACTTGCTTAGGACCCCATAGGAAAATGTCTGCTTTGTTTCTCCCCCATTTCATAAGTGAAACCTGACAGCATAGATTAGGAAAAAAATAAATAAATAAAAGGCCATCTCATCTATGTTCCTTATTTATTACACATTATACAGGTATCTGGTTGCAAAACCTGTACTCCTACTCCTCTCTCATTGTTAACAATGTTTGAAGCAGAACACACTGACCTGCTTCATCAGATAACATCGGCATTTCGGCGAGTGCTCCCTTTCCAAGTGACTTCCACCCTCCCTCTCAGTTCCCCTTCTTCTCATTGCCCCCAAAACTTCAGCAGGAGGAATGCTTTAATCAGCAGCAAAGCACCACCCCCCTTTACTTGAGGTGACTGCTTCTATATCAAGGAAAAAATAAAGGAAAATAAAATTGCACCCCACTAAAAGAAAATAAACAGGCTGTCTGAATTTCAGGTAGACTTGGAACCTGGAGGGATGTGACTCCATTAGCTAACCAAGGGAGGTGTCCCTGCCCTCCTCCTCTGGTCCTGCTCAATGCCTACCCTCAACCCACTAGGGATCCCAAACTTCTGTAAGAAACCAGCTCCTCTCCATCCTTTGTCAAGGCAGGGGAAAGAGAGAGAGAGAGAGAGAGAGAGAGAGAGAGAGAGAGAGAGAGAAAGAGAGAGAGAGATGTGAAGACCTGATGGAGAGAATGAGAAGAGAGATCAAGATGAGAAACAGAAAAGCTGGGGAAAGAGCAGGAAAGGAGAAGAAGAAGAGAGAAGAACAAGAAGAGAGGGAGCTTAGTTTTTAAAGAATATAAAGTAAAAACCAAATCAAGCAATCCCAGCCTAAACTGCCACTTAGATGCTCATGAGGTAGAATGACTGGACGTCATGTGAGGAAACCTGGGTTCCAGTCCCACCTCCACCACAAACTCTGTGTGATCTTGAGCAAGTCCCTTCTCTCTGGGCCTCAGTTTCCTCACTGTGTAGTGAAAAGAGTGAGCGAGAGGCCCGAGTGTCTCCCCACCCTCGTCCTGGGGGCAATCTTGAGTCTCTGCTGAGGACACACCAGGAGAACAGAGCCCTTTGTGGCAGGCTGGGGACCACGACTTGAAAGGCGATGGGGGCAGAAGAATTGAGGCATTTTTGTTGTGGAGGAAAGCGTGGGCTGCAGGCAGAGAGCCAGAAGCCGCTGACATCATCATAACACTTGGAACAGGCCTTTGAGAGGTGGGCGGGTGCCTTAGGGAGTGGGCAGAGTTACCTGGGGAAGGGACAGAAGGCCCAAGTCTGGCCCCAGAATGACACAGACACTTGAAAGAGGTTCATTGGGCTCTCTCAGGATCAGTGGACAGGCAGCCATGGATCCGAAGACAAGAGAGAAAGAGTGTGGAGTTTCGGAAGTCATTGCTCTAGTCAGTTGCTTGGTTCAGGTCTTGGGATAGAGCATGGGAAGGAAGATGAGCATGGTCATCTCTAAACAAAAATCCATTCACCCTAATTGTTGGACCTTAGGTCAGAGTCCATCCTTGCAGCAGAGGTTTATGTCTACCTTCTCTCTTCTGCCTTCAGAGTCTGCCCGACAAGGACTGGAACTGGAGGCCACCTCTGTGTAGGTTCACAGGAGTACCAGGAATACTTCTTTGACCTCAGATGTGCCTTCACTAAAATGCTACAGTGCTTGTAATTCCCACTATTATTACGCCACTTTTTTTTGGTTTGAGCATTGCCCTCTTCCCACAGGACCTTTGTAAAAATAATATCTTATTCCTTGCTAGGGATTTGCAAGTACTAACATCTTAGTACATCTTACTGCATGTTATCAGTGGCACAGTTTTCCCCACTGCTTACTACGGAGGTCATGGCAGGCAATGCTAATCAATCACAGCACTCTTTCTCATGGAACACAGATGCAGCACCAGAATCCTTCTCAATTCAGGGCTCTAGGCAGGTATTATCAATTGATTGGAATTAGTTCTTGAGATTGAACCTGTTTGTTACCTCTAGTTGAGGAAGAATTCGCAGTCATTTTCCTTTTTTGGACAGGAAAGTCCTGGGAGAATTTGGAAGGGACAGTTAAGGGAGCCGTGATGGCAGGGAAGAGGCAGAGAAAAGGGAGATGGGAAAATGGCACAAAGATGTGCCTGTTCTTCGTCTCTTTTTGTCACTCTCCTTTCCATTTCTCAGAGTTTCTTTCATCCTCAGATTCTGTTATCCTGGTTCTCTTTTCTCACTGTGAGTCAGAATGTTAGGAGAGAATGGTTCAAGGTATCACAGGTTGAGGTACTGAAATAAATGGAAAGCAGACCAGGAGCTCATTCCTTTGCCCTTAGGAAGCTTGTCTTTGTCCAAGCTATAAATGCCTTACTCGAAAGATCCTAAAAATATTATACTTCCGTTCTGCAACTTCTTCAGTGATGGGAACCTCATTAACTCATGAAAGTCCATTTCATTGTTGAATGACCTAAGTGGTTAAAAAAGTGGTCAGCTCATATTGAGTTGAAATCTCTCTCCTTGACAGTCCACCCATTAGTGCTGGTTCAAAGAGCATGTCTGCTTCCTCTTCCCCATGTAGCTGTTCAAGTTATTTAAAGATAGCTATCATGGGTCCTCTAAGTTTTCCCTTCTCCAGGTTAAATATCCCAGTTTCTCAACTCTGCCTCATGTGACAAGGCATTAGATCTATTATCCTTGTTAACTTCAAGATTGTCAGTGACCCTCTTATAAGCAGTGCTCCAAATTGAAAAATATAGTTAGATGCAGTCTGACCTGCACAAGTTTGTGGCAATGTTTGTTGAATTGGTCATTTGCTCCTGTGATCTGTAAATTACCCTTTTATTTATGTAACCAAAAGGTTTTGTTGTTGTTTGTTTGTTTAAAGATTCTGCTTCATATTGCCTTGTGTTAAGATTGTGGTCAGCTAAGACCCTTAGACTGCTTTCACATAAATTGCTACTCATCCTGTATTCAACTGACAGAATTTGTAAAACTGGTTACTATTGTTGATAAATGGAAATGTGCATTGAAAGTCTATTTGTGTATAGTCTTGGGGTAGGTACTGGACCAGAGAGACAAGCCCTTTAGAGAATTATAATTTGAAACTTATTTGTTCAGTACATACTTATGGCTAGTACTGGCATTTGGGTGGACAATTCATTATGAAAATGTTTATACATTTTTAGCACTTGTCTAGCATTTTACCCTTATTTTACAGACTAATCGTACAACGAACATAGAGATATATGTACTAGGATGCTAATTGTGGCATTAATTCTAATTATGAATATAAGAAGCAAACTAAATTTCTGAGGAGAATGGTTAAATACAGTGTACCTCCATAAACAGAAAGTCATGAAGTCACTAAAATTAATGAGGCCTATCTGTATGTAATAAGACTAGATGATCTTCAAGATATACTCTAAAGTGAAAGATGCAAATCATAACAGAATAGGTATACTGTAATCTCATACGTGAACAAATTATATACAGAAAATATTTACATTCATGTATATGTACTTAAACGTAAATAAGGGTCTTAAAGATACACAATTTCTTGGTAGAGAAGTTAGATACAGGAGGGTAGATGTGGAGAATGGACTTTTGGATTTTGACAGAGGACAGCTTGGGGAGTGGGCAGTGGGTGTTGTAAGAATGTGGGAATGGCTGCACCTTTTCTGGGTGGGATATTCAGTCTAGTTTGTTGGAAGTGTAGTGTTTGTATGGAAAAACAGTTAATGAAAAGTCTAGAAGTGTAGTTGGGCCTAGAAATCAAGGAGCCTTAGATGGACTTCGTTTGTTAGGCCATGGAGATATCTCTGGGTGGCGCTTTGATGGAATCAGAAGGTTGGAGGACAGTGAGATTGGAGGCATAGAGACGATTTAGGAAACTGTTGTTATTTGGTAACATTTTTCTAAGTCCTATTCAAAGTTAATTGCACTTAACACACCCACCTCTCTAAATAAATTCAGCTGTTAAATAATCTTAGAAAACCTGCACACCAAATCTCTTTTTGGAGAGTTGTAATATCCATAAGCATAGTATAGGTTATTAGAAGACCTGCAATAAACATGTGCTTAAGTTTTTATTAATCCAGCATTTCTCAAATTTATTCAAACCTAGAACACTTAGTTTGCAACCTCTATTTTTTCACAATGATATTCTGAACAACAGCACTTTGGAAATATGCTACAGTAGAAGCATAAAATTCTGAATGAGGGTGCCAGCAAGACAAGAGAAAGGACTGATGGGCAAAACCAAACTGGATAAGGAAGAATTAAGAGGGTTTGGCAAGTTGTTTGGATATAGGTTAGAAAGAGAGAGATAGAGTCAGAGATAGAAGGACAGAGACAGAGTCAGAGCACAGGGATAAAAAGGAAGGGTGAAGAGGAAGGAGGGAGAGAGAGAGAGGTGTTAAAGTCTGGTCTGAGGGGGAATTGTGGGACGATGGCAGAGTACGAAGTTCCAGAAATCAGTCCCTCCATGAGAACAACTATTAAACAGGCATAAAATCTCTGAACCAACTATTTCAAAACTCTGAAGTCCAGTAGAACACTGTACAGCATCCAGGAAAGCGTGGGAGGAAGAGACTCATCTTAAATTCAGTGACACCAGGTTGAAAGTGAAAGTATGGAAGAATATATAAAATGCAAATAGTAACCAAAAGAGAACTGGGGTAGCTATACTAATATCAGAAAAAATAAACCTTAAGTAAAAAACTGTTACAAGAGACAAAGATGGTCTCCATTTGTAAAAGAATGAAGACTGACCCCCTACCTCACACCATATACAAAAATCAACTAAAAATGGATCAAAAGTCTAAATATAAGAGCCAGAACTGTAAAACCCCTAGAACAAAATGTAGGAAAATATCTTCAGGACCTTATGTTAAGCAATGATTTCTAGACTTTACACCCATAGCACAAGCAACAAAAGAAAAAAATAGATAAATGGCACCTCATCAAAATTAAAAAATTTTGTGCATAAAAGAACTCTATCATGAAAAGAAAGAAAATGACAACCTACACAATGGGAGAAAATATTTGTAAACCACATATCTGATAAGGGCTTAATACCAGAATAGATAAATAAACCCTACAACTCACAAAAAAAAGACAAACAGCCCAATTTAAAAATGGGCCAAAGACTTGAATGGACATTTCTCCAAATAAGATACACAAATGGCCAAAAAGCACATGAAAAGATGTTTACCATCATTAGCCATTAGGGAAATGCAAATGAAAACCACAATGAGATACCATTTCACACCCACTACCGTGGCTAGTATTAAAAAAAAAAAAAAAAAAAAAAACGGAAAATAACAAGTACAGGTGAGGATGTGAAGAAATAGGGATTCTCATTCATTGTTGAAAATGGCGCAGCCACTGCTGAAAACTAATTTGGCAGTTCCTCAGAAAATTGAGTTTGAATAACTATATGATCCAGCAACCCCACATCTAGATATATACCCAAACTATTGAAAACAGGGATTTGAACAGATATTTGTATACTGATGTTCATAGTGGCATTATTCACAATTACCAAATGGAAGCAATCCTAATGCCCATCAACTGATGAATGGATAAATAAAAAAAATGTGGTATACACACAAAATGGAATATTATTCAGCTATAAAAAGGAATGAGGTTCTGATTAATGCGACAACATAGATGAACCTTGAAATCATCATGTTAAGTGAAATAGACCAGACACGAAAGACCAAATATTGTATGATCTCACTCATAGGAAATAATTAGAAAAAGCAAACTCTTAGAGTTCCGAATCTAGAATGTAGGTTACCAGAGGATGGTGTAGGGTAGAAAATAGGGAGATAAGGCTTAAAACGTACAGAGTTTCTATCTGGGACGATGGCAAAATCTTGATAATGGATGATGGCGATGGTAGCACAACATTGTGAACATTAAGTAACAGCACTGGATTATATATTTGAATGTGGTTAAAAGGAGGAAATTTTAGGTTGTATATATGTTACTAGAATAAAATTGAAAAAAAAAAAATCCACGGAACTGCACAACACAAACAGTGAACCCCAAGTTAAACCATGTACTATAGTTAAATAGCACAATTGTTAAAATGTGTTTTCATCAATTGTAACAAAGGTACCACACCAAAACAAGGTGTTAATATTAGGGTGGTATATGGAACCCCGTATTTTATGAACGATTTTTCTGTAAGTCCATAACTTTTCTAAAAACAAAACAAAACCTCAAAAAAAAAAAAAAAAAGTTCATTGGCTACTGGGATGCTGTTGCAGCACATCAAACCTAAGTACTACCTTCCTTCATATTGGAGAAGGCTCACAATAAAAGTTGAATAAAAAATACAAAATAAACAGAAAAAAAAACAAAAACAAAAACCCAACCACAAGACTGTACTACACAGTGAACACTAATGTAAACTGTGGACTATAATTAACTGCACAATTAAAATAACATTCTCCCACTAATTGTAACAAAAGTACCACACTATTGTAAAATGTTAAAATAAAGGGATGGACACATGGTAATTCTGAATTTCTGAAGAGTCTTTCTGTAAACATACAATTTCTCTAACTAAGAAAAAATAAAAATAAAGACTGGTCTGAGTTTCCTTATTTCTTCTATATTTCCTCATGCTGAAATTTACAAGCATCAGACCCAGCTCTCTGAATGGTTGGCCACACACTTTGGAGCCATCCCAGTTTCAGAGGCTCTAGCATAAATTACTGGCCTGGAAAAAATCACAGTCCCCTTTATTCTGTCAATCCTCATGGAAATATCTAATTTAAAATGGGATGCAACATTTTGGTACCTGTAGACTGAAAGATTCCACATTGCTTCTCTGGTTATTTTATCTTTTCTACAGGTTACTTTTGTTCTACAAGTGGTCTGGAGTTTTGAAAACTACATATATAAAACATTATTCACTGTAGAAAATTTGGAAAATACAAAAGCACAAAAAGAGAGTAACACGAACTTCTTCTATCTGGAGGTAACCAATCAAGTTATCTGGAGATGCATTTTGGTGGGTTTCCTCTGAGTCTTTTTTTTCTAGAGCATCCCAAGGTGAATCCTCTGCCCACCCTCTCTCAAGGTATCAGGACCATGACAACCATGGCATGAGATAGCTACCATTAGAGGTTCCAGTCCCTTCTCCTGTGGCCAGCGAGCAGGTACTGACACTTTTAGCATAAGGAACAACTAGAGAGGTAGATGCGCTGAGTACACACTGATCATCTGAGCTTAGTCCTGCCCAATCTAATATATAAACATAATACGATTTAGAAGGAATTTGTCATACCAGGAATTAATAAGACTACTGGCTCCCAAGGCACCCTATAACTTCTCTTCCTTTAATGCTTTTTAAACTTTATTGTAATCAGTGATTTGATATGTAGAAACCTCTTCTGCCTGGACCTGAACTAGGTGGCAAACTTCAGTCTACACAGAAGGAGGTCGCCTGGGTTTACTGGGAGGAGAACCTTCACTGGTAAGGGAACCTTTGAAACAATTTAAAAGCAAAACAATTTCACCTAGAGCTGGATTTTAAAGTCTCTATATCTGGAGCCATGCAAGCACCTCCTTTTGGATGCAGCAGGCTAAGGAATGAGACTATTGCTTTTATGAGTTATAACTGCCATCCCAGCAGGTACTGTGAGTTCTACGGAAAAGTTACCAGTGCTCCCTACGTTGTGGCTTGAAAGCCGTGCTCCGTTCTAATTTCCCTGGCTTGGAATAACTCAACAGCCTCCCATGTGTGCTCTCCCACCTCTCCTTGTGCTCCTGCCCCACCATCCTCCACATCGTGAGCCTTCAACTCCCAGGTCCCAGCACATTGTTCCCTGCTTCAGACTATCCACAGCTCTTCACTGTGTGAGGTGAGCATACTTGGAGAGGACACGCAGGAAAGCATTGGGATGTGAGGAGGAAGTTTTAATTTTTAACCTTAAATGATAAAAAAGAAATGGAATTTGACTACTATTTTATAAATGGGTTGACAGTGGAGACCTAGCTTGGTCTTACTATCCCATGACCACACAGAACTCACTCATGGTGGAAATTCCATATCACAGAGGAGGACAGAGGTGCTGGGATACATTGCAGATTATTGGGTGAAGGACTATATTACCTAGTTGCGTTTATTTTTAAACTGAGATGAAATTCACATAACATAAAGTGAACAATTCAGTGGCATTTAGTTCATTCACAATGTTGTGCAACCACCACCTCTTTCTAGTTCCAAAGCATTTTCATCACCCCAAAAGAAAACCCCACATCGATTAAGCAGTTGCTCCCCATTTCCCTTCTTCCCCCAGTTTCTGGCAGCCACCAATCTGTGTTCTGTCTCTAAGGATTTACCTACTCTGTATATTAATGGACTCATATACCTCTGTGTCTGATTTCTTTCATTTAGTATGCTTTCGAGGTTTGTCTATCTTGTAGCATGAATACATACTTCATTCCTTTGTATGGCTGAATCATCATCTGTTATATGTACATAGCACAATTTTTTTTAACCATTTATCTGTTGATAGACATTTGGGCTGTTTCATCTTTTCACTAGTGCTTCTTATGTGCTATATAAGAATTCCTTGCCCACCTCAAGATCACAAAAATATTTATATTTTAGAAGCTTTATTGTTTTATATTTCATGTTTATTTATATGATCCATTTTGAATTGACTTTTGTGTATTGGGTGAAATGAGATCAAGGCTCTTTTTTGACATATGGAGAGACAATATTTCTAACATGATGGATTAAAGATCATAATTTCCCCACCATATTGCTGTGGCACCTTCAGGGGACTATATATGTGTGGGTCTTTTCCATTGGTCTATTTGGCTATTATTGTACCAGTACTACCCATTTTTCAAAAATAAAATGCAGCTTTATAAGAAGTCTTGATATCTGATAGTGTAGGTCCTCCAAAAAAATTCTCCTTCAAAAAATTGTCTTTACTATTCTTGAAAAGCATCTTTTAGTTAAATATGTAAATAGTAACATCTCTTGTTCCTTGTAGGTTGAAAATGTCTTATTTTGCCCACTTTCTCTAATAATAGTTTATCTGGGTATAAATCTCTAAGTTGACAGTTATTTTATTTCCCATCAGCATTTTAAAGATTTATCTCCATAATTTTCTGGCTTTTAGGATAGTCCCATAATTCTTGATGTGCTACAGTTTCATCAACAGTGAGTCTTTGTCCTACTTGGTAACTTGCTGTTATTGATCTGAAGTTGCCTTGCTCAAATTTGCAAGTGTTAGCTCCTCATATAATGCCTCCTCATTCTTCTCTTCTGGAAATAATGGAGAATATGTTGAAGAATCGCAGTCTATCCTTCATGTCTCTTAATTGTGCTTTCTCTTTACTTTTATTTTCTCCTCCTTTTCCATCTTCTCCCATCTTCTTTTCTTTCTCCTCTTGCTCCTCCTACTCTCTTCCTTCAAAGTAACTTAAAGAAAAATATGAAGCATATAACAGTGCAGAATAAAATAAAATTTATTGGAGTCTGAGGGACTCAACACTGAGCAACACTGAGATTCCGTGATGCAAAGGTTATTGGCTGAAAAGGGACAAGCAGCTGGATCTCTCAATAGTCCAGGCATTTTACACAGGGTCCTTCTTCCAGAGTGTTCTGTGAAGATTTTCCTGTGTGGTTAATGAATATCTGTCACTGTTTGGCAATGGGATCTGGGCTTGTAAAAGTGGGTCACACATCCAATGGTATAAGGGAGGGCGAACATGGAAGCTACGGGTTTGAGAACATGAAAATTAGAGACTTTCTCAGAAGTCTCCGCAACAGCTCACATTGACTTGCCAAGGACAGCCATTGCACTTAGTGAAGGGGTGTGATCCTTTTGCTTTATGTCAAGGATGGGGGATCCTGGATACCCTTCTTGGCACAATGTCTGACTCTGAGGTTTGGGAATAAATTATTTGACCACTCCAGAGGTGACTCACTGCACTTTGGGAATTCTCAGCTGCAGCCTACACTTTAAGAAAAATTATTACTATCACCACTGACCAAAAACTAGCAAAACCAGAGTGAAAAATAACTCAATGAGAGATGAAGAGAAAGTTTTTTTTTTGTTTGTTTGTTTGTTTTTAATCATATTGGGCTGCAAAGTACAATAAGGCAAAAAGAGAAACGTAGGTAACAAATCTTAACATATTAGCTGGGTAATTATTCCGATTAACATTTAATTTTATCTATGCCTATCACATTTTATCTATAATAGCATCATGGGTAACAGTTATTGCTGTAGACTTCTGAAAATTAATTAAACTCACTGAGACAGAACCAAAAAAAGCCCATTAAAAAAAAAATTCATTGGAGTTTAAATAATCAATTTTCCATTTTGAAAAATTTACTCCAAATGGAAACTTTGAGATCCATGGCCAGAGACAGGTTTACTTTCTTTATATCATCACACCCTTGTTGCTAAGCCTTCTCTGGGCTTCTAATTGAGTCAAAGTCTGCATAAAAGGCAGTGGGTAGGGTAGGGGGTAAGTCAAGTTCTGTGTCCCTCAGGTTCTGACTGCTTTGGTCTCTACCCCCAGTGCGAAGGGCTGTACTGCCATTAAAGGGGCTTTCCCCTGACTCACCAAACTACGCAGCTGCAGCTTTACTAAGTTTTCAGTTCCAATTCCATCCAGGAGCACTGTGAAGGTGCAAGATGAGGTGGCAAACTAAAACGCGCAGGTTGATTGTTCATCCACAGTTCATTTCTAGTGTGGCTCCCAAGAGAAGCTGCCTGAACAGTGTGTGCAGACTGAAGCTGTTCAGTGGAGGGTCCAGTGACAGGGCTTGGGGCCAGTGGGGAAACTTTTGACTTTAAGGGCCTGCCACATACTGGGTTGGGAGCGGGTTTGTCTTCTCAACTGCCAGACCTGTGCACAAGGCTGAACTTTAAATTTCTATCTGTCCATTATGTAAAACCAAGGCAGCATAATTCAGGGCCCACTTCCTCCCCTCACAGAGCCACATAACCACTTTTGGTGAGGTGTCTGTGAAGTGATCTGATCAAAAAAGAAAGTTCAGCTGCTGCTAAATGCAACCTTC
Organism: Tolypeutes matacus; assembly: GCA_026826555.1. Taxonomy (NCBI): domain Eukaryota; kingdom Metazoa; phylum Chordata; class Mammalia; order Cingulata; family Chlamyphoridae; genus Tolypeutes; species Tolypeutes matacus. The sequence goes on along the minus strand of JAKSZT010026914.1, from coordinate 5,296,496 downwards.
TTCATTTTTGAGCAGGCTGCGCAAATGTACATTTCTCCTTCCTTGATTGAACTCAACAGTCTTTGCCTAGAAAAATAAAGATGATAAATACCCACAGAAGTTAATGTTTATGGGTCTGCAACTGTAGTAGCAAAATCTTTTATCAGTCTGCAAGTAAAGACCCCAGCATCCACTAATTCTCCCAATTGGGGGGCATGGTATGTGTTTGGAACATGTTTTGTCTTTTATTATCAATCAATCATCCATCAACTGCTGTCCACTGATCATCTCCCACAAGCATGATACTATACTAGGTGTGGTGTAGAGAGGTGTACTTAACTACAAAGGACACGGCACCTTCTAAGACTGAAAAATTAGTGACTTTCATGTGGTTTGCCTTATCTGATTCCCATTCCCACCTCTGTGACAAGTCTTCTCTTCCTTGGGACTCTGCAGCAATGTTTTTGAACCTGTCTGATCATGCTCACCACATCCTCCATGCATTCTATTTATTCATTACTTGCCTTTCCTCTTTACTGGACTCTAGGTTCCATGAGGCAGGAACTCTGCCTAATTCACCTCTCATTCCCAGTAACCTCTGGCACAGGGCCTAGCATGTGGAAGATCTCAAAAATATGTATTGGATCATTTTGCCAGCACTGGCCCCCAAATTCTAACAGATGACATTTGTATAGCTGCTAGCTATATCTACCATCTGATATTTCTGATATTTTGGGGACATAACAATGAAAAATTGGCTTCTTTCTTTGCATATCCATTTTCTCTTTACATTATTTATTGTTTTATTTTTTAAATAGCCAGTCTCCAATTAAGTCAACCTATTCTTGATCAACTTATTCTTGATTTTCTAAAAATTATATAAACTGTAGTTTCATTTTTTCAGTCCAAATTAAAATACAGTATTGAAATTAAAGTAAGTCTACAGGAGTGCCATTAGCATATTCAAAGCCAAATGCTGATAATAATAGTATTTACTTACTGAAATTTAGCAGTATTCATTGAAAAACAACATGCAGCCCTAACTGCTTTAGAAGAAAGAATACAAGTAACTTTAAGGCCTATACTCTAATTAAATAGAAAAATCATTTCTTTTCCTCTTATTAACTGTCTCCTTCCCATTATTTTTTATATCACTTTAAGCAGAACATCCATTTGGGAGAATTGATGGGATTCTGGGACTTACCTGAAAATTGAAAAAGGATAAATCACTTTTATTTATAAAAGTAAAAGGAGCTCTTAGTAGTTTCAGTAGTTGCAGACTCTATGCCTTCCCTTCTAAGCATAACTCCTGCATATATCTGAAAATTGATTTGCTCTGTCTATTGGCAAATGCGTTGGTGCATGCAAGGCAATAAGATTCAGTCAAAAAGATTTCACAGAGAACAATTCCTATCAGAATCGTCTAGTCTCTTCCTTGGAAATAGCAGGGGCTGATTCTTTCTTTGTAGAAGGAGAAGGACTCATGTATAGGCCTGATCTATTTTGCCTTTACCATGACTTGAAATGCTGCCTTACATAGAAAACCACAGTCCAGTTTGGGATGGTGGTTGAGGTTGCAGTCCTTGGGCTCCCTATGGGTCCTCAGGACTAGATAATATAGACTTCCAAAGTAGATGGGACCTTGCATTCCTCATTGGCTTATACGTCCATTTTATAGGTGAGACAGCTGGGACCCAGGGAGGGGAAAGGACCAAATAAAATCAATGAATCCCACAGTTACCGACCATCTCTCATTCATTCCATTCCATCAACAAATGCTTATTGCACACCTGCTGTATGCCAGGTACTGTTATGGGTGCTGGGGATAGAGTGACAGATGAGACAGATAGGATCCTTACCTTCATTGAGCTTACACTCACTGAATATATTACCTTATGTAAGAAAACAAAACAAGGTCATGGATAGATTGACTGGGGAAGAATGGGGAGGACTGGGAAGGGGAGGTTTGTCCTGAGAGCTGAATAAGAAAGACCAGGCATGGGATGATCCAACGGTGGAGCAGGGATCATTCCAGACAAAGGAAATAGCTAGCACACAGGCTTGGAGATGGGGAAGAGATTGGGATGGTTAAGAAATGGCCAAAGCACAGTGAACAGTGAAGAGAGAAGAGATATGGTTGGAGCGGTAGAATGAGACTAAGTTATGTAGAGACTTATAAGTCATGGTGAGGAGTATGGATTAAAAAAAAAAATTATAATGGGCAGCCGGCTCCTTGTTGAAATTAGTTTTTTAAAGGGTGTTTTCTTTTTTTCATTGTTATTGTTAATATAGATTATCGGGTTTAGGATTCTGATAATGAGTCAGATCTGAAGATGGCCCAGCACAGTTACTGGCAAGTTCTTGAGTCTGCAAGCCAGCTCTTCCAAATGTATTGACAACCCTATTGCAGTCCTCTGGGCAAGAATGATATGGATGGACGGGTGAGTGTGTGTGTGTGTGTGTGTTACTCATTAGGCAATAAGTTAAGACGAAGCTAAATATTAGCCACAAACACAAAAGATTTCACCTAAAAAATAATATTGTGATCATCTCTGAGCAGACTGTGGTATAGGTTAGTTAAATTTGGAAAATGCAAAACAATTAAGGCTTTCTGTTGATGAAGCTGATCAATTTGTCTCCTTCCCCGGTCAGGCTGGTCACCCCAGTCAAGACCCAACCACACTTAAGCCACCCCACACAGATGAGAATCTCTGCTGATTTCACCACAGACTGATAACCCAGAGGGTGGTAACCAGTGAGGCAATGCCAACCTCACAGAAAGGGGACGAATGACGACTACAAGAGATGGACCAGGGGATGGGGCAAGGGTGGTTGTTGCAAAATGGCCTTCTGTGACCCAGAAGGCCAAGATCTGGCTGGCTGGTTGGTTGTTGTTTCACTCTTTACCTGTTGGGATAGAATGCCATGGGGGACAGAACCAGGCCAGCACACACATGGGGAAGGAAACACATGGCCTACATGTTAGCTGGCCACCAGCCATCAAATGTCTCAGGGATTGCACAAGCAAACACATGCCTGGGCTTTCCCAACCAGCAGCCAAGGCTCTCATTAGACAGAGTGCTCAGCTTCAGCACCAGGAGACCTGGCAGGGAATGCCAGCTCTGCCTCCTTCCTAGTTGTGACCTTAGGTAAGTACCTTGGCCTCTCTGGGTTTTAGCTGGTTCCTCTGGTCAGTAGGAAAGGTGCATGTGGCCTTAACAACACCATGGGGTTATAATGTGAGTGTCAAAGAAAATAATGGATGTGAAAGAGACCACCATATAAAATGTCTTATCAGACAACCATAGGGGGTTAGGGAGTTCATCAGAGAGTTGACATGGATGGTGGAAGGATCAAAAGGCAAAATTGCTGAGGTCAGGTTATAGGCACTGAAATTTTTCCACGTTAAACAGAAAAGGTTGAGGGTTGTATTCCAGCCTGTGACTGGTTCTTACTTAGAACATGGTGACTCACTTCTTTCATGTTTCCTGAGGACCAAACAAAATACAATGCATAATAAAAGAGGGTGTATTTTATTCTGAAGAATGTTCTGAGAGTATTAAACACCAAAAGGAGTTACTTAAGCGAGTTTGATATTCCTTCTTCTGGAGGCTTTGGGTAAGATTTGTACCTGAGTGTGGGTGGCTCAAATGTGATCCTGGCTGAAGTCAGGAGAAAAAGCTAAAAACTGAGTTTTCCCTTTTTGGTTCCTGGAACCAAGTTCACAAGAGTTTCTGGGATGTACATGTCATGAAGACAGGGAATTCTGTTCACTCATGCATCCAAAGGACCTAGCACAGTACCTGGCATAGAGCAAATGCTTAATAACTATTTGCTGAGTGGATTAACAGAACACATGCACTTGTCCCAGCATTTGGAAGAGAGACAAGCACCCCACCCCCACCCCATGTACCATGTATTCACTTACTCTCTGGTCTGGCTCATCCACCTGCTCATCCACATTGTGGGCTGGGTCTATAAGTTACTCTCAGGCTCCAGGGCATTCCAACAAGGTGTCTCAGAATCCTCAAAGCCAAGGATTTGCAAGGGATGGATGGAGTCAAGCCAATTCAGGTTCAACTTAGAGCAGGGGTTCTTAACCAGGGGTCTGTGAGCTCGAATTGAAATTCAAAAAACCATTATTCTTGTGGGGATGTATTGGTGTGGGTGTGATATATTTATTAAATTTAATACACAGTATAGTGTGGACTTAGTAAGGGGTCCGTGGTTTTCACCTGACTGGCAAAGGGGTCTGTGGAACAAAAAAGGTTAAGAACCCCTAAACTAGAGCTGCCCAGCTTTGATCTAATATGCATACGTAGATTCCAGATACCATTTTAAAATATTTTGTGACATTTCACTTGAGTTGCCATTATACGAAAGAGTTTTGTGATGAAAAGTCCAAAAGGAGGAAAAGCAAAGGTATAAGGCCCTGGTTCCGACACCTTCCATCCCTAGGATTTCTGAGTAACAAATGAAGAGACAGGCAGGCATGGCCTTGGTACCTCTTGTTTTATGAAATCCAAACAGAGAGTTTGGTTCTAAATTGTTCTAGTTTTTCTCTTTTTGAAGTTTCCATGGATTGTTGCTTGAATAATCATATTTTTAAAAAAACAAACTTTCTAATTCTACAAGGCTGGGAGTTGCCAGGTCTCTGGGGAGGCTCTGATTGTGCTTACAAGGCCACTGATTGAAATTGTTCTGTTACCCAGTGGTGAGCACATTGTAACCACAACAGTCTCTTAAACACAACAGCCCTTGAATAGAAACACACATTCTAGTTAATTATTAGAATTCAAAAAGCAGTGTGGCTGAGTGGAGGCCTGTTGTTGCATCAGGAGAAGCAGACCTACCAGGGACCAGTTCCAAAGGCTCCGAGTCTGTATGGGACACCTCCCCGACCCGTCTCCAGATGTGAATACAGATCTGTCCGCACTGGCATGGACCACCCTCCACTGTGAGGTGGGGAAAACTGAGTACTTTGAAGGGATTTAAGGATTGGTCGGCAAGCAAATAGGTCAGAAATGGAGTTCAATTGTTGATGACTTGTCCAGGAATCCTAAACTTCTCCACCTTCCCTACCCTGATCTACAAATACCTCTGTACTGAAGGCCCAGAAACCCTAACATGTGCCCTAGAAGACAACAATTAGACTTGCAGTGTTTCCTGCTTTTCAGAACATGCCCTTAAACCTCTTCATTTGATTTCCCCGATACTCTGGTGGAAAGGCAGTTAAGGCAGGCCTACTCAGTCCCACTGTAAAGATGAAGAAACGGAGGCTCAAAGTGGTTAAGTGGCTTGTCTAGCTACCCAGTGAGGGTCAGTACTGGAAGCACAGGTGATGGGGTCAGATTGCTTGGGTTCACATCTTGACATTTTCACCTAATTAGCTCTATGACCTGGGCCTTGGTGACATGGGGCCTCAGTTTCCCCACCTGCTGAGTGAAAAGAAGAATATATGCTGCATAGAGTGGTTGGTAGATTAAAAGAGATAAGGTGACATAGTCAGCAGAGTGCTTAGTACATTTAAATGCCCAATAAATTTAACCATTCATATTATTAAGAATATTATTATCCTGGAGGGGCAACCACTCAGATTTACTTCTTGATTCTTAATCTAGTGATTTTGCCACTACACGGTACCGTACCCAGTGCCAGGTTCCTGCGTTCTCCCTCTATGCAATCCTCTCCCCAATCCCGTCCCCTTTCTTACTCAAAATAGTGAAGATCTAAATCTCTTTCTAAACATTTTGGCCTCTTTTGCTGCTCTTTGGAATTCTGGACAGGCTGAGAGGATGTGATGTTTCTACATCTCTATGGCATATGGTTAAGAAGCCTTGCCAGAGGTGAAGAAAGGATAACTTGTCTCCCAAGGCTGCTGCCAAAGGTTTGAAGGCACTCAGTGTAGACGCACAGCTGGTTCATGCAGCACGAATCAGCAACTCCAAATAATCTCATCAACCAGTGGCAGAGGCTGAATCGGAAAGGGGGGTCTCAGTGTTCCTTGGAAAGAGTGTCTTGGGGCTTCTTGCTGTGAGTCCTTTCCAGTCCCTCAGCTGCTTGCAGTGCCTGCGTCTGTGAGCAGTAGTACCTGGGAGAGAAGGGTCAGGAGGAGGTGAGTGGCCTGAGCAGGGCTTCGGTGCAGACACTCCCCCGTGGGCTTCACTGCAGCACGCATTGTGCTGAGAACAGAGGTGGCCACTCAGAGCTTAAAGATTTAAACCTCTGCAGAAGGGTATATCAAAGGACAGACTTTCAGTGGATGCCTTCTGGGTTCCCGCCCTTGCTCTGAAATCCAACAATCCCAGAAAAACTGTTGGACTTAACATGGAGGACAGCTGGGCTGAAGAGTTCCCTGACAAGACAGATCACAAAAATCTCAAACGCATTCAGTCACATTCCCTCTCGCTGCTAGGAAGACACACCTTGGGTTCCTCTCTAGAACACTGCTTGGCAGGAGCAGAGGCAGGGAGCGTAGTTGAGGCCCCTGCCTTTGGGGAGTTCGTAAGTGAGTTCAAAAAGGAAGGACACAGTGTGTGAAAAGCTAACCCAAGGTTAGCTAGCTACATGAGTTACACTAAGGTTAAAAAGGTCCCTTACAGAGCTCACACAGCCTCCATATTTTGCAGGACACTTGCTGTCTTGGTTTGCTCGGACTGCTGTAACAAAGTACCACAAACTGGATGGCTTAAAAACAACAGAAATTTATTGTCTCACGGTTCTGGAGGCTAGAAGCCCCAAATCAAGACGCCGGCAGGGTCTGCTCCCTCTGAACTCTGTAAGGGAGAATTCTTCCTTGCCTCCCCTAGCTCCAGGTGTTTGTTGGCAATCCCCGGCTTATTACAGAAGCATCACCCTCATCTCTGTCTCCATCTTCTCATGGCCTTCTCCCCTATGTAGGTCCTCCTCTTCTTATAAGGACACCAGTTGTATTGCATTAGGGTCCACCCTAATTCAGTATGACCTCATCTTAAATTGACTAGTACATCTGCAAAGATCCCATTTCCAAATTTGGTCACATTAGGGGTTAGGGGGTTAGAACTTCAACATAACTTTTGGGATGGCACAATTCAATCCATAACACTCATGAACACATTCATCCTAAAATCTAAATTTATATTCCATATTCCTGCATCTCCTTGGAAGAACAACAGTTTTTATCCCTATTTACTTTTACCTTTGTGGAAGAAGGGTGTTATGTTCTCTAGATTGTTACTAACGTGGAGCTTGGCTTTCCAAGTTTAGGAGACAGTTTTCATGAAGGTATAGCTTGTTCTGAATTGCATGTAAATAACCTCAAGCCTTCTGGGTTACCTTTTCTCCTTAGAACCTAAACCTATACTTCCTTATTAATTGCGATCATCTTTATTCTTGGAACCGGAAACTCAGAATTTGGGAAAACGTATTTGTGACTACTTCATATACCAACGTTTGAAGTATCTTCTACTTTTATCTGCTGGGAGTTGCTCTGCATTGTATGATGTACTTGAAAGATGTAGGCCTTGTTGACTGAGAAACCAGGTTCACATTCTGGCTCTGCAACTGACTAGATGTGTGAACTTGGACAAGCTATTTAGCTTCTCTGAGCCTTAGTTCTCTCATCTGTAAAATGGAATAAAGAGCCCTACTTTTCAGGGTGGTGGTAAGGAATAAAGCAATGAACCTAGAATAACCCAGTCCAGCATCTGGCACATAGTGGGTGTTCAATAGTAGTGATGGTTATAACTAACAATTGCTGAATACTTATTATGTACTGTACAGTGTGCTGCATGCTTTACATATATTATTATATTTAATCCTCAGAACAACCCTGAGAGCTGTATAATCACTTTTCGCCACTTAATAAGTGAGAAAATTGAGGCAAAGAGAAGGTATAAACTTGCCTAAGGACACGCAGAGAGGTTGTTGCAGAATTAGCATTTGAACTCAGGCCATCTGCCTCCAGAGCCCATACTGGTAACCATAAGAAATGGTGACTATTCTTATCAAGATTATTCAGTTCAAATATTAACTGTTTGATTTGTTTTCATTTTTCATTTAAATGCTGTGAAACTACCTTGACAAATGAATGCACTGATATGCCTGGCCCTTTGGTCAAGGTATCAACAAAGTTTCCATAGAAAGTCTGACATTATTTAGAAAAAGGAAGAGTGCGCCCCATTACCTAGTAAATTATAAATGGGCTAGTGATATATGCATTTAAAAAATACAGGAGTTCTCTAGTTAGAGCAAAATTCATTTTTCATATAGAGTCCATAAATTAATTGTATAAACTGAAAGATAAAAATATATATAAAGGCATGAAAAGGTGAGACTTGGAATGGAGATCTGCTTTGAGCCTTTACAGAATTTACACAAGCAGACTGACACTATCTCTTACTAAACTAGACTCCAGATTGATATATATTTTCTTAACCAATTGTGATAAATGATATACTGACTTACCTGTTATTTTTTATTTTTGCCAGCAATAGTAAAGTTATCTGTAGGTTTGATACGATCTGTTTCTACCAGAAAGACTATACTTTACAATCTATTCATTTTGAATGGGACAAAATTCACATTGTCATTTCCTTATTGAGAAACAGACAACTGAGGAATGCTATTTCATTGAGACTGTAACTGAGATATAATGCTGATATCAGTAAGCATTTCTGTATATGTTCTCTCTCCTTCATGCTGAAACCTGTCAGCGTCTTCTCCTTTGTTTGCAGAAGCGGAATGGTAAAAAATCACAAGTGTAAAAGTTATAACACTACTGTCATTAACCAGAAAAAACAGTGGAAGGAAAAAGTGAGCATCCTAGAAGTGACTCTCTGGGGGGCTCCCAAGGAGGCTGCCCGTATTGGCTACACTCAGTCTTGGCGAAGGAGGCATGGAAGGCGACCTGGAGGTTTCCACCCACGCTGGACTTACTTTCTCGGTTCTGCAAATGCACTTTGCTTCCTCCCACCTCGGGGTCTTTCCACACCTGCTCTTTCTGCCTGGAATGCTCTCTCCACTGACGTTCCACTGATCCGTACACATGCTTCAGACCTCTGCTCAGAGAAGCCTTCCTCAAACTCCTAGATGCAATTGGATCTTTTTGCCCTTTTTCTTTATTACACTTGTTATTGTTTCTAATTGTATGTTTATGTGCTTGTTTGACGGCAAGCTCCATGGGGACAGGAACTAGACCTTGTTTTAGGCACCACTGTATGCCCAGAGCTTTGCATAGTACCTGGTACACAGTAGATGCTCAAGAAATATTTATTAACTTATTCAAAGTGCTCATTCTAATGAGAACCTGAGCACCCTCTGCTTGGTCCTGTTCTGTGGCTTCTACAAAACAAGATCCTAAAAATCTTATCTCTTGAGTATTCAAGCCAACGAAATACGATTTCAGTTACATAGTGGACTGGTACAAAGCAATGCTTCTCTCAAGTTTCACAAGTTTGACTGGCATAAACCTGGGCTTCGTTTGAACCACCCTAGGATTACTGGATTAGTAGTGAGATGCTGGATGTAGGCAACCATTCACCGATTTTCTCAGCACATAGAGACATCTTTAAAAAAGGCTCAGCTAGACAGCAGAGTTGGCAGTTGGCCTGATTTTCACTGGGATGCACATGCACCATGCCGTTTGTATTTGGGACCCACATCCTTGTGTGTGCCCAGAATTTAGGGCAATGCTGACACGCCTTAGTCTCTTACTCCCGTTTCAGAATAGAAGTGAGTGAAAATGACATTATAATATAAATAATTTATAATGGTGATCAAAAATGGTTTTTTAAAAAATTAATCAAAATGCAGATGTTAACAAATTATATGTGACATGCCTCATGACTGATTGCAACTCTGTCGTCTCATTGTGACTGAAAACTGCAAGTCTAGAAAAAAACCTGGACACCACTTAGGATCTCTGAGGCCAGGCTGGGACCCCCAGGCTGCCCCTCCAGCCCTCCAGAAACAAGCCTACCAAAGGGCTCCTCTGCATCCTTCCTATTCAACTACCTGGGTCCAGATTCAGAAATTGAAATCCGGCATCAATTTGCTACTCTTTTAATGACCATGGTACACCTTGGAGAGTCCCAGCTACTTGGGCATTTTGATCACTCTATTTTAAAGAAAGGCATTCAATTTATTGTTGCATTCTTAAAAGATCAAAACAGATTCAAGTGCCTTGAATCTTGTCAGAGACCTTGAAGGAAAGGACCATGGTACATCTTTGCATTTACTGCCACCTTTCTCCTTTCTCCTTTCTCACCCTGCAGCCCCAGTATCTGAGTCTGTAAACACCTTTGACGTTTTTACTCGTCCCTAGTTTTTTCTTCTCCTCTTACCTCTTCTTCCCTCCAGGGAGGATACTGTGGAGGGTTGGCTGGCTTCCCCTCTTAGGCCAACCGGGTTGCTACATCCCTAACAAACGTCTAGAGAGCCCAAAAACTCAAATGCTGCCTTCACACCGGGGAAGGGGCGTGCCCATGACAGCGCCTTCTTCCTTGTCCTTGGGGAGACCTGACCTCCGCTTTCCACTCCTCAGAAATGCTAAAGAAAGGAGATGAAATTGGCGAAGGTGACCTATTTCTTCCCTAGTGGGCTGAGGCAGGCTCCCCAGTCTTCAGAGAATTGTTCAATTTCCGGAACTGGGTTTTCCTGAGAACATGATGTAGCGGCCAGAGCACTGTACTTGGAGTCTGAAGGCTGGTTGCATGTTTGGATACCACCATTTACCAGCTGCGTGACTTTAGGCAAGTCACTTTAGCTTTATGGACTTGTTTCCTATTCACAGGATGGATGGCTTGAAATGAGAGCGCCCAGGCTTTTGTTCCTTGTCTGCACTAACTATATTTAAGGATGTGACCTTAGACAAAAAAAAAAAAAAAAAAAAGAGAAAGAAAGAAAATAAAAGAAAAAAAAAGAAAAGAAAGGAAGAAAGAAAAAGAAAAAGTTACAGGAATATGTACTGACCTGCTTCCAGCCGAGGTTCAGAGAAGGCCTCCCAGGACTGGCCCCAAGAGCCCTCCGGGAGCCTGCACAACCTCCCTGCAGCTGTCTGCCGGTTGCCCCTGCTCCAGCCCCATTCGCTGGCACAGCCGCAAGCTTTACGCTGCGCGGCTCGTTGGGGTGGAGTTGGGGGTGATGAGCTGTTGGAAAGCTCCGAAAAATTCCGGAGGGTCAGTCACTTCCATTTACTCTAACATGCTTTTGAAACGGGTCAGACAAGCCCGCCCCTCCTCTTGGGCACACATCCCCGTCTGCCTCCCCCACCCCCATCCAGCCTTCTCCGGGACCGGGAGCAACCGCAAACCGCGCGGTGTTCCCTCGCCTGGTCCTCCCCCGTCGGCCTCATGCCCTCCGCCCCCTGCTCGCCCGAGTGCCCGGGCGCCCAGGAGCTCCCCCTCGGGGAGGCGCGCGTCGTCCACCGGCGGGGCTGGCAGCAGCTCCAGCCGCGGGGCGGCACCGGCAACTCGCCCGCCCGCCCGCCCACGTGCGCCGAGAGGAGCGAAGCGCGAGCAGTCGCCGCGCCCGCGCTGGCGGCTGGTGGGTGCCTCACTTCGGGGGTCGGCGAGGCCGTAACCCGAGCCCCGCCGCGGCGACCCATATTTGCATAATTCGGTTTTCTCCCCTTCTTTCGGACTCAGGGCTGGAGATGCGAGTCGGGCTCCCCTCCGAGGCGTCGTCTTGCCGGTGGTCAGCGAGGGGGTCGCGGGCCCGGCCGGAGCGCAGGCGGAGCGGGCTGGCGCACGTGGTAAGATCGCAGCTTTCTTTTCCTTTCTTCTTTATTATTTTAGAAACGGAACTTTGCACACTTTTAATGGGAATGGGGTACCTACAAAGGTGCTAACCTTGCGCTTTGCTCCCTTTTCCCATTTATTTTTACCTTCTATTGAAAAGAAGCGCACGGCGCAAGAGAGAAACTTTCCCAAATTTGCCCTGGTCGTTTGAAGTCAGGGAGATGGCCGGTCACGGGAGACCAGATTTCGCGACGGCAGCTGTGAGAAGTGGCGGTCGGGTGGAGGAGCGGAGGCTGTGCGCGGCCGCTCCCGGGCCGTGGACGCAGCGCGCGGGGCCGGGCGGGAGCTGGCGCGCTGCGGCGTCGGCAGGTGAGCGGCGGGAGAGCTGCCTGCAGCGCCGGTCTCCCTCCACGGCGTGGCGCCGCGGCTCCCGCCTGCCCGGGCCTCCACGAGGCTGGAGCAGCTCCGGGCCAGGGGCGGGAGAGGGCCGCGCCGGGCTCGCAGGACGGCCCCCGCGCTCTGTCCGTGGCTTTGAGGCGGGAAAGGGCGGGAGGGGGGACAGTTCGCAGCCTAGACGAACAACCACGAGCCGGGCAGGCGGCTGCGTGCGGTGGTGGGACCCCGGTCCAGCCTCCCATGGGGCCCGGTCAGTCCCGCACGGGCCGTGGCGCGCCAGGGGGAAGGAGTCGTGTGTGCAGCGAGCCAGAACCCGTTGGTATCTGGACCTTTGGGAAGTTTTAAAAGATTGCTTTGGGAACTAAACAGAAAGGTCTGCACTGGGGTCAATTTCTTTACCCGCAAAAGGACACGCGTATGGGTTGGTGGCAGCTGGAAACTGGCGTTAGAGACGCTGTGTGCTGTCACTCAGGACCGCGCTGGGCTCATCGAGGTGGCTCTGGGTGAGGGAGAATTTCTCTCCAAGTGTATGTGCTCTGTACTAGGGCTCGAGTGCGGGCAGGGTGCACCCCCAGGGCGTGGACTCCCGGGGGAAAGGGGTGCCGTGGCGGTCCGCACGCGCAGTGAAGGTGAGAACGGGTATCTTCGCAGGGCGTCCGGCGAGCTCCCGCGCGAAGTCTGTCGTCCGAGCATTCTGGTGGCGAGGCGGGCGAGCCGGCACGCCGCGTCAGTGTGTAGTATAAGGTGTGCGAGTGGGTGTGCGAAGAGGGCAGCGGGCGCGGGAGTGTGTGTGTGCATGGAGGGGCAGGGTGAGTGTCCACGCCTCCATCTGGACGTCCCCACACAGCCCGCAGCCCAGACGCGCGGCGAAGGGCGCCGGCTCCGCGCAGCAGCTGAAGGGAGGCGGGGAGCGCGCGGGCTGAGGGAGGGGGGGTGTCTCCGGCTGAGGATTTCTCTCGAAGCTCCCCGCAGTTATTCTGCTCCCCTTAGGGTCTATCAGCCAGCCCCAAGATGCCGAAAATACTTAAACAAACAAACAACCCCGAACCTGTTCCGTTTTCGCTCCTGTATAAATAGAACAGACTTTCCAAAAAAGCAACACCGCATTCACTCTTATCACTAGCCACTTCTTTCCACCTAGTAATTCAGAAAAAAGCAGTCAGCTTCCGTGAATGCATGCAGCCTTTTTTTTTTTTCTCGCTGCCTCCTTTTGCTTGCGGTTTTGAGCTGCCAAGAAAGTGAGTAGGGGTTTGACTGTAGTGTCTCGGCTCCGCTCGGTTTCTTTCCGAAGTTTAATTTTCCGGAATGGCTCCCAAACAAGGGCCGGGGAGGCGGAGCCGTCGGCACCGGATACTCGCCTTTTTTGGAAAGTCCCGGAGAACCGGAATTCCTCCCCACCCGGGGAGGCCGAGCCGCCTCCCGGGCTCGCTCGCTCGCCCGCAGGGGCCGGAGGGGGGCCCTCGGCGCGCCTCCTCGCCGCCAGGCCCTGCGCCCCGGACCTGGGCAGCGGCTCGGGCCGCGCGCCCCGGGACCTCGGGGGTCCCCGCGGGCTGCAGGGGTTGCGAGACCGGCGGAGCCCGCGCCGCTGAGCCCGTATGCAAATCGGCCATGTGACGGCAAAAGCTGCCTAGCCCGGCCCTGTTCCTCAGTCCATATATGGGCAGCGACGTCACGGGCATTCAAGACCTGCCCATAAATACTTAGAGCAACACTTTCCGTCCAACGGAGAGAGCAGCAATTGATTAATAGCTCGGCGAGGGGATACACTGTTATAATAACACTACACCAGCAACTCCTGGCTTCCCATCAGCCGGAACACAGACGCGAGAGAGTCAGTGGAAAATAGCCATTTTTCTTCTTTCTTAAAAATAACAAAACCAACTTGTTGGCTAGTTTTATTTTTGTTGGATTTCTTTTCCTTTTTTTTTTTTTTTAATTTGGTGGTTGCTTTTAAGTGTGGAGGGCCAAAGGAGATACCAACCCAGGCTCAGTCCAACCCTTCTCCAAAACGGCTTCTCTGACACTCCAGGTAGCGAGGGAGTTGGGTCTCCAGGTTGTGCGACGAGCAAATGATGACCGCCAAGGCCGTAGACAAAATCCCAGTAACTCTCAGTGGTTTTGTGCACCAGCTGTCTGACAACATCTACCCTGTGGAGGACCTCGCCGCCACGTCGGTGACCATCTTCCCCAATGCCGAACTGGGAGGCCCCTTTGACCAGATGAACGGAGTGACAGGAGGTAAGCCGCGTAATCCTCTACGCAGGTGGTGACCTGAGCGGCTCCTGAGGTGGTGGGTGGGGTGGAGTACGGTGGGTACGCGGGACTCGGAGGAGAGGATGGGGGTGCGAGGTGGACTGAATTGGCTGAACTGGCTCATTAGATCGAAGGGGTGCAGGTGGAGCCCGCGGGAACAGGGACGTGAGCGCTGGAGCTGGGCGCGAGAGTAGATGCGCCAGGTCGCCAGCGAGAGGGCCAGCCGTGCGCCCCGGCGCGCCCAGCCCCGTGCGCTGGGATGCGGGTGGAGGAGGCGCCCAGCTCAGCTTGGCTGCTTGCGCAGGCCCCTCCGCCAACGGCTCCCGGCCTTCCCTCTCCTTGGGTAAGGGCAAAGTGACAGGAAAGCCCGGGGTTCCCGGGGAGAGCTGAGCATCTGGAGAGCTAGCGGCAGAGAAGCGGCGGGGGAAAGCGCCCGCCGCTCCCGCCGCGGCAGAGCAGACCCCGGGAGAATGCTGGAGCGCGCTTCCCGGGCGGTCTGGCTACGCGCCCCCACCTGCGCGTCGCCCGCGAAGTTGTGGGGGTTAGCGAAGCTGGGGCTTCTGCCCGCCAAGGCGAGGAGGTGGAAGAGACAGGGCGACGGCGGGAAGCGGTTCCCGGGCTGCCGGGGAAGGCTCGCGGGGGCATCGGGGCTGCCGGTTTCCTAGGCAATGCTGGGGAAAGTCGTCTCCCGCAGCCCCCGCGCCTTTCTCGTAGCCCTGCCACTAGCCTCGGGCTGGGGTGGGGACGCGCGGGTGGCGCGCAAGGCTGAGAAGGTTGGAAGAGAAGGAATAGACTTCCTTCCCCACAACCCCCTACCACCTCCAGTAGCCTTCGGTTGATGAGCTGCGGGAGAGGGAGGGAGGGCGGCCAGGGCTGAGAAGCAGCCACGAAATCACGGGCTCCCCTCTAAGGCTGGCACCATCGTGGCACTGGCAGAGATTAGCAGGTTCCTGGGTAGTGTCTGTTCTGGAGTCCTGGCTGTGGGACGCCCCCCCCCCCCAGGCAAAGAAGAGGGAGAGAAGTTCCAGACAGATGGAGAATTTTTAATATTGTCGTTGCTATCGTTGGGTGTTTTTATTGGGGACGAGAGTCCACAGATGGCTGTGTACGTGTGTGTTGGGGAGCTCATCCTGCTTTCCTGGAGGTAGTTCTTGAGTTCCAGGCTGTTATGGCTGCCACAGGGGGATCTCTTTCCTTGCTGTCTCTGGACTTCAGTTTCCCCACCTGTTGGGATCTGCACCATCTCTGTGTGCTGGGATCCTGGGTTTTGGAAAGAAACCCTTGCAAAAAGGGGTGAGAAGGGAATTCTTAGCCGGCATTCTTATTGCTCCACCTCCATTCTGCTTTTTCCCTCTCCAGATGGCATGATCAACATTGACATGACTGGAGAGAAGAGGTCCTTGGATCTCCCATATCCCAGCAGCTTTGCTCCAGTCTCTGCACCCAGAAACCAGACCTTCACTTACATGGGCAAATTCTCCATTGACCCCCAGTACCCTGGTGCCAGCTGCTACCCAGAAGGCATCATCAATATTGTAAGTGCTGGAATCCTGCAAGGGGTCACCTCCCCAGCCTCTACCACAGCCTCGTCCAGCGTCACTTCTGCCTCCCCCAACCCACTGGCCACAGGACCCCTGGGTGTGTGTACCATGTCCCAGACCCAGCCTGACTTGGACCACCTCTACTCTCCGCCGCCGCCACCACCTCCGTATTCTGGCTGTGCAGGAGACCTCTACCAGGATCCCTCGGCATTCCTGTCGGCAGCCACCACCTCCACCTCTTCCTCTCTGGCTTACCCACCACCTCCTTCCTACCCGTCCCCCAAGCCAGCTACGGACCCTGGCCTCTTCCCCATGATCCCAGACTACCCTGGATTTTTCCCACCTCAGTGCCAGAGAGACCTACATGGTGCAGCTGGTCCAGACCGCAAGCCTTTCCCCTGCCCCCTGGACTCCCTTCGAGTCCCCCCACCACTTACTCCACTCTCCACCATCCGAAACTTTACCCTGGGGGGCCCCAGTGCTGGGCCCACAGGGCCAGGGAGCAGTGGAGGCAGTGAGGGACCCCGGCTGCCTGGCAGCAGCTCAGCAGCTGCGGCTGCTGCGGCCTATAACCCACACCATCTGCCCCTGCGACCCATTCTGAGGCCTCGCAAGTACCCGAACAGGCCCAGCAAGACCCCAGTGCACGAGAGGCCCTACCCGTGCCCTGCAGAAGGCTGTGACCGGCGCTTCTCCCGCTCCGACGAGCTCACACGTCACATCCGAATTCACACAGGGCACAAGCCCTTCCAGTGTCGGATTTGCATGCGCAACTTCAGCCGCAGCGACCACCTCACCACCCATATCCGCACCCACACCGGCGAGAAGCCCTTCGCCTGTGACTACTGCGGCCGCAAGTTTGCCCGGAGTGACGAGAGGAAGCGCCACACCAAGATCCACCTGAGGCAGAAGGAGCGGAAAAGCAGTGCCCCCTCTTCATCGGTGCCGGCCGCTTCCACGGCTGCTTGCACGGGGGGCACACAGGCTGGTGGGGCTCTGTGCAGCAACAACAGCGGCCCTATTGGTGGGGGGCCGCTGGCCCCTTGCTCCTCTCGGACCCGGACACCTTGAGAAGAGACTCATGCTGACCCACCTTTGGTCCACTCGAGCTGCACCACAAACACTAGCACCCTCCACTGCCTCTGTCTCCCTTCTTGGGCAAAGGGCCTTGGTGGAGCCCAGCACTGTCCCCTTCCCACTTAGATGCAGGTCCTTCCTAAAACTGGGCCCACTTTAGTCTCTCTTAGATGAGTCGACTAACACCCCAAGGTAATGGGGAGGCTCAGAAGGGGGTTGAGTCGGGGCCCCTGGCCTAGAGGGCTGAGGGCTGACCCTGCTTAAAAGGGTTGTCTTGACTAGGTTTTGCTCCCTCTTCCCCCTTTTTTTGATTCATTACAAGTTTTTGATTTTGGCTGTCAGAGTTGATGTGCGACTTTTTCTACAGTAGGTTGGGAGATGCTGATCCCTTCCAGTGGGGACAGCAAAAAGACAGAAGCAAAACTGATGTGCACTTTATGGCTTGGGACTAATTTGGGGGACACTGTATACGAGTGAAGCATGGCCTTTATGCCGCATTTAGCGGTCCTAGAAAAGCGAGTCAAAGTATCTTATCGTCTCAACCCTTTAAGCAATATGTATTATAAACTCAGAGAACAGAAGTGCAATGTGATGGGAGGGACATGGCAATATCTGCTCCTTTTTGAGTTGTTTGAGAAACATAAAGACTATTTTTTCAGTGTATATTCACTTAGATTTTGTGTATTTTTGATGTGCACTGTTCTCTAAGTTCTGAACCTTTGGGAAAAAAAAAGTAAAGCATTTATGATCTCTTGAAATGAATCAGAGGTTAACTTATTTAAAGGGGGATGTACATATATTCTCTGAAAGTAGGATGCATGCAATTGTGTTGGAAGTGTCCTTGGTGCCTTGTGTGATGTAGACAATGGTACAGTGTCTGCATGTAAATGGGTTGCCTTACTATGGAAAAAAAATCATTTCCCTGGGTTTAGGATGGCTGTATATTTCTGCCTATTAATATTTGGAATTTTTTTTTAGAAAGTATATTTTTGTATGCTCTGTTTTGTGACTTAAAAGTGTTACCTTTGTAGTCAAATTTCTGATAAGAATGTAAGTAATTAATGGAGCTGACTTGTTTGGTTATTAGCTCTTAATAGTTGTGGAAATATAAATTCTATTCTAATGCAGAACCACTAATTGAATTTCAGAGGATGGAGAGTTTGTGACTATAGTGTAAATAAATACTTTTCAACAATACTTTTGCTCCAGAAATCGTTTATGAAAGCCTTACTGGGTGAGACTTCAACAGTCATCTAATGACTATGGTACTACTAAAAAACAAGACTAACTACTGGTGGGCTAAAGTGATTTGACCAAGCCAAACCTCCACATTTTCTTTACTGGTCTGTCAAAACCAACCCTCTAACCCCAAAGCAATCTCCATTCATAATCAAGTGCTAGTGTTCTGGGGATTTCCCCCATGCATTAGTGTAAAAATGGGGAGGCGTTATTTTGACTCATTGTTCCGTCCTCTAAAATAGCCTATAGCCTCTCTCTGTTCCTGAGTGGGCTCTGGAAAATAAATACTTACAAACAAGTGCCCACTCGGAGACTACACATTTGCGACTGCTTTTAGAACCCTGACCAGAGCCTGGAACTTGTGGCTTTGTGGAAAGTGTGGTGGGGTGGTCAAGCTGGAAATGACTTTCAGGTTTCCAGGATTAGTCTCATGACCACAGAAAAGTTTTTGAAAAGTGCTATCGCTTCTTCAGATCAAAAATGCTCTCAGACACTGCTGATGACAGCATGAATGGGTTGCCAGAGGAATTACCCCAGGACTCATTTCTCTCTAGGCCTTACTCCCCAATTGATTACCTTGATTCTGAAGGATCATTAATCTGCCCTGAGTTTAATGGGATGAGAGACTATCAAAGTCTCTAGCCTGTTAGGTACTATCGGTGTACGCTAGCCTTAAGAAAGTCTCACAGAAAGGATATCTGAAAGAAATAGGTAAATATAATCCTCCACAGTCCTGGATGGTGGTTTGCAAAAGAATGTACAGTAGGGCTCATTTTACTGCAGGCCTTTGGAAGTGATTTTAGAATATAAATTTACCAAAAAAATACTTGTTCATCCATCTAGCATACAAAGGGAACACACTGTGTTGTTGTGTAGTAATCATTACCCTAAAATCTGTGCTTAAATATCATTAACTTCATCCACTGTCCCTGGATCCTTACACAGGTGTAATGTGTCAGCCCACCCACCATTGACTGTTGAGCTATATCATCTGAAAAACCCTTCATTTGTCCTTTGCCCTTGTTAAGTGTCTCTTAGCCTTGGCTGATAAGTGATGGCCTGTATTTCAGAATAGCAGACGAATATGTTTACTCCTGGAAACCACCTTTGCCCTGACCAGTACTAGAATTTGAGATTCAATTTGTGGAGGTAATTAACCCTTTTCTTCTGTATTTCTTCCCTCTGTTTCTATTTGAAGGATGCATAATGTTTTTTCTAATTACTAACTGAAAGTTTCAAAACTTATGGGTCAGATTTTTCGAGTGACTGTTTTTCCATTATTCATTTCCCAGCTTGTCAGCATATTATCATCCTTGCTTGGCCCATTTTGATAAAGAAATATGTATAAAACAATGACACATTTTGATAATTGTGTTTTTAATGGATATTCCCCCAAGATTTCTTTATATTAAAGTACAGTATACCCAAGTTTTGTGAGATAACTGCCTTGCCAAATTTTAATTTCAAAGCACTTCCAATCAAGAAAACCTAACAATTACTTACAAAGCAGTGGACTAAAAAGTCATTTTTAAAAGAAAGATAAGTTTTAATGATAGCCAAATTGGGCTACACAATCACTTTCACCTGAATGGCTGGCTTGGTGAAATGGTAGCAACATGCCACAAGGAACACCTCACCTCAGTGTTTTCTCAGTCAACTTTGTGGCTTTTATTGCTTGATTGCAACATGTTAAGTCACTAGCTTTCATCAGATTTTGCTCTGTACTTGAAACGTTCCAGGTTCTTTATACAGGCATCTGATTTTTTACTTTGCTCAAGAAATAAAGCATGTAAAGAAAAGTCTGCCCCTTCGAATCTCTTATGCATACTTTATTGAATAACATTGATGTTTTAGCTGCTACTGGTTTTTTTTTTTTTTCCATTAAAGTAACTTCTAGAGAGTAATTTCTTAAAAATCCCTGCTTTTGAGATGGTTCAATACATATTAAAAACAGGTCTATTCAACCTAAATAAAATTTTCCGGTGGTCAGAAACCAGGTTTTTATTTCAACATTCTAACTGCTAATAAAGTTAAGGCAAATACTTTTGTAAATATTAAAAATGGCTGCAGTGACTTTTAAGAGCCAACACAATTTTGTGGTTAAGAATGGTCCATAGGGAAGCGGCTGTGGCTCAATCAGTAGGGCTCCCGTTTACCATATGGGAGGCCCCGGGTTCGGTTCCCGGGGCCTCCTGGTGAAGGCAAGCCCACCCGCACGGCGTGGTTAGCTGACCCAGCGAGCACAAGCAGCAAGGGGGGGATAAATGAATAAATAAATAAAATCTTTAAAAAAAAAAGAATGGTCCATATCAACAAGTTGTCTAAAATGTTGACAGTCCAAATTATAACTTAACAAATTCAATAAAAAAAGAGAAAGGAGAAGATTTAAGTCCTAAGATTTTTTTTCTTCTAGAATGTAAGTATTTTTGTTTTCTTGCACTAGCTTATTGTTCTTATGCGAAATATAAAGGGAGCAAAATAATATTATACATAAAAATTTGAGATGTGTTTTCAATCAGAATGTTTCAGAGCTCACATTCAAGGAAATAAACTATTACTTTAAAAGTTATATTATCACTTGGGCTTTAGAAATGTGAAGGCCACCAGTTTTTAGAACAACATAATAGAGTACAGAATGCATGAATTTTAACAATCAAAATGCAGACATCAAAGGAAATATTTTTTTCCTCCATTTTACAATAGTAAAATAAGATACTTTTAAACAATTTCAAACATGTCTTTATTTTCCAAAAGTACACTGAATGATTCTAATCCAGGAAATGTAAACATTCCTGGGTGTGAAGATGATCTAGGTGGGGATTAACAACTAGTTCCTTTTCTGACAGTAGATGCCTCATTACACTGGAAGTGATCAGTGGTCAGCTTCTGTTACAGTGGAATAGCACTGGGCAGAGCCCTAAATTAAAAGACATATTGCTTCTTTCTTGGACAGTAGAGCTAGAGCACAAGATTCAGAATCAATTGCAATAGATAAGCGATGACAAAGTCCTCTCAAGATGCCAAGACTGAGGCACTTAGATGAGGAATAAAAGATATGGATTCTGGGAAAAGTTACAGGCTATTACTGTTAAAATCAAGCTTAGTAAAGATCAGTTCTCCTCAAGTAGTAGGTAGGTACACAGTACTGTCCTCCATTAATATAACTGGTCATTGACATAACTCAAGAACTAAAAAACTAAGTATTTAGACAGATTTCTTACCCGTGAGAGGCAATTATTGCATTTATTTTAAAGTTAAGTGATTAATATCATTATGCTCCTTAGGCTTTCCTAGGGGAAGATAACTTTTATGCCACAGTTGTTACCAAAACATAGTCTCTGTTGCAGGAATATATGGAAACAACACAGCAACACATCAAATCAGTCATGACTTAACTGTTTATGTATAGAGGTGCAAGGCTTTGTACCACATTTTGTTTCTATAATGAGAATATTCTTTCCTTTGTGGCTCACTAAAACAAGTTAAGTTTTGATTTTCACCATTAATTTACTCAGAATTTATTTGTGAACCAAAAGTTTCAATGTTCTTATTGATAGCATATTGCTGTTTTGGCCTGCAACAATTTGTTTTTCTTTCGAATAGCACCATAGTTTTCCCCCTCCAAATTGCTTGTAATTGAGAATTCTAAAGCCTTTTTCATAATAAAATTTGGAAAAACAATTCTTCCTTTATTATCCTATTGCCAGAACGAGTTTTTGTAGGTTAGTTTAATGTACTCCAAGTTGTATTAAAACAAATACATCGACATCAACAAACTACAATAGAATTCAAAATAGGTAGGTGTGTGATAACCATAGAGGTTCATTACTGTGCTACAAATAACTCATTTTGTTAAGACTTCTCTAAGAAAATCTCCATGCGCATATCTAGAACTTATTTTCAAATTGTGTACATGAAAGACTGCTTTAAATCCCCCCCCACCGGGTATATTAAACTACACCAGAATACGAAGCTATACTAAGACAATTTTAGCAATCTTGGAGGAAATGCTTGGCAGTAGGCACATATTATGCCTGTGTCAGGTTTTACAAGAGTGACATGTCACGTTGAGTAAGATTAATTTTTGTTTTAAAAAAAAAAAAAATCTTTCATCAAGAACTTGCTTTTTCATACTATTTTAAAAATTGGGAACAAATATACTTTCACCCTGGGCCTCTGTAACCCAAAGTGCAACAAAAGGTAAAGGCACATACTGTTTCCCTACAGGGTCAACACACTATCCACCAATAGCAAATCTCCCTTTATTAGGTATTAGAACTCTATTGCCACATGGGCAAGTCAATCAAAAGGGCTTGGACGACAATTGGACAAATTTTAATGCATTTATTTCTTCAGCATGTTTTTATTAAAAGTTTTGTGAAAAGAAGTCCTTTAATTAGTAAAAAGGGGGAAACATGGCCTGAAACAAATGGTATCAATACATGTGTAAACAAGGTAAAGTTGCTTAGCCTATTAAAACAAAAACAAAAACAAAAAAAAACTGGTCAGATAGCACAATTGTTAATTTTAAGGGGCTGGGAGTGGGAAGTGTTTAGACCCAAAGTCTGCTGCCCTCAATGGCTAGTACTATAGTTAATTCTTTACTCTCTATAGCCTTGATCATCTGTCCCTTCTATCTTTTCCTATAGAAAACCACATTAGATGAAGCAAGCACTCACTGCCTTGTGTCTAGGGATTCTGATATAACACTGCCAGCAACAACATAGCTAGAACCACCAGCCCTGAGAAAATGTGAAACATTCACCCATATATTTTTCTCTACCTTTGCAGGAAAATGCTGGAAGTAAATAGGGGTATGAAATTCAACAGGTGGCTAGGAGTGTTTTACATTCAGTTGCTTGGAAGCATAACAGATTCAGCTCTTCTGAATCTTATAAACATTAAAACGGGAAAAACAAGTCATTTGAGGATAATAAGAGTCTTTGCATTAAAGGTGAATCTGCAACAAGAAATCTGCCTAAGTCACAGATCTTGAGGCTCATGAGGAAGATAAGCTCTAACCCCCCATTTGTCACTGAGATATGCAGGTGCTGAATTTCTTAGTAGGTTATGCCCTACTGAACTAGATGTAGCTACTGGGCAAGGGGAAGAAAGAAAATCCATCTTGTCCTGTACATGCATAGTTATGTTTTGGGAGATGATTCCCAGCTTTGAAAGAGGATTGATTTTTACAACGAATTAACAGGCAGGGCAACTCACTTTAAACAGTAGCAGTTCATCTCGTTAAACCTAGTTTTTTACCAATGACTTGAACTAAAAACAATTCAAACCACTGGGTCATGCAGAATCAATAAGTTAAAACTATAACAATAAAGAATAAAAGGGTGTTAAAGGCATTAAGTGAAAAACTCTATTTCTCGAAAAGGAAAAAAAAAAAAAAAAAAACCCAGAAAACTCTGTAGTGTATTTTGTATAGAGTAGGGAACAGAGAAAGAAGATTTTCATTATGGCTTTAGGATGGAAGCACTTTAGAAAGTCCCCTAGCCCAACCCCCAAATCAAAAACCGTGGTGGCAGTGGCAGAGCCAGGAGACGACCTAGCCTCCTGACCTATTCCGTCCCACAACCGTGCTCGGTGGCTGCGCGCTTTCCACGACTCCCTTAGAAGTGGCTACTGCCTGTTCCAGTAGATCCAACGTCAAAGGCCGGGGGGTAGGGATGGAGCCCTTGTAGTGGATGGAGGGCAGCTAGGCCAGATCCGGGAGGGGCAAGTCTTCGGTCCACCGCTCCCGGCGCCGGCGGCCTCACGGGAAGACCTTGGGACCTGGATAGGGCTCCCCCTCGCACCAGAAATCATCGGCCTGCGGGGTCTCCAGCAGCCACACCTCTCGGGGCAGGTCACAGGCCGAGCCGGAGGCCTCCGTGGATCTGACGGGCTCCAGCACTCGGTAATAGTGGCAGTCCCGGCCGTCGTCGGGGTCGTAGGGTGGGGCCAGTATGTCCAGGAAGGCGGCGGGCCCGTCCACGGCGTCGATCTGGTGCAGGTTGTCCCGGTGCGGCGTGAGGACGCAGGGGCCGCTGGCCTCAGTGTACTCTGCCCGAGAGCGCAACACGCCCGGCCGCACTGCGTCCCGCTCCTGGGCCTGCAGCGGCGGCTCAAACTGCTTCTCGGGCGGCGGGGGCCGCGGCCGCTGCCCACCGCCAGCCTCCAGCTTGTCCATGCAGCTGATGCGCAAGGTACCGTACAGCACCTTGAGCATGCCGTGCATGCCCGGGTGGTCGTGCAGCGGGATGGACGTACCGCTCTTGAGCAGGAACACGCCGAGGCTGAAGCCGTCCGTCTCGTAGATGTGCATATAGGTGACCGGAGGCAGGTTAGGTGGCAGTGGCTGCAGGGTGGCCTTGCGCGGGGCGATGTTGAGGTCCTCGGCGCGGACCTGAGTCAGCAGGCTCGTCAGCTTGCTCAGGTTCTCTGCGAAGCCCGGCGGCACCGGCGCCTCGGGACCTGGCGCCGCGCCGCGGTCGGAAGCACTGCGGCCGCCCCCGCTGCCCCGGAAGGTGAGGCACGCCTGGCGGGCGATCCGTTGGATCAGGGAGGCCATGTTGTCTCGGGGCATGCTTGGCTGTTCCTCCGCGTGCCGGGGCCGGCCCCCACCGCCTCCTGCTTTCCTCCGCCCCTTGCGGTCCCCGGCGGCCGCCACGGCTGCCCGCAGCCGGGAGCCAGGCGGGAGGCCCCGCAACTACCCGCCTGCCGGGCGAGCGGTTCTGCAGCTGGCAACCTCCGCAACGGTCCGGCGCGCCCACTCCGAGCGCGCACGCGCACGGCCCACTCCCCGCACTTACGCTCCGGGAGCAGGTAGCGGCCGCGCGGACGCTGCGAGGCTTTGCCTTACGAGCGACGTTCCATTCAGGCGGCCGGCACCTACGACGGAGGCGGGCGCGCCGGCCGCCTTGCAGAGCATGCTGGGACTTGTAGTTTGGTATTCCTTATGACCTCCGCCGGAATTTCCTTTGTCCACTGGACCAAGAAAGGAATATTAGACATGCTGGGCATACGGCGACCTATTTTTAGTGTTCTAAGGTGTTTGCACTTTTGAAAAAAGGTGAAGAGGAGTACAAGAGTAGTTGTCATTTAACTACAACTCCCGGCATCCCCGGAAGGCTGGGCTGACGAACTTCCTGCAGTTGGGCTGTGCAGTGGTGGAGGCTCTTGGCCCTAACAAGGAACAGGGCAAGAAGGTCGTTAACCTTTTGGCGCCACTCGGGCCTAGTCGGCCCCCCCCAGGGTCATCTTCCTCTGGCCTTGTCCCTGGGAAGGAGGCTGTTGAGTAAACCTTAACCCTTCGTGGCCGTCTAGGCAGTACCGTCTGTTATGGGGATTGCGGAATGGCGTTTTTGTAATTTTCTAAGTTTTATAGAAGGTGGGAGCGTCGAGTCCGTCTCTGGTGATCACCAGGGTTACTCTGCACAGCCGGGCCCAGCTGCTGTTTGTATTAAGGTCTGATGACGCTGCTCTTCTGGTTACGAGCACGATAGTTTCTTGCTGCGAGGACTTTAAAGGCCATTTGCTGTGGTCATGGATTCTGTATGCTAGAGGTCATCGAATTTGTGTTTGCCTAAGAAGCACCTGGTTGGCAGGGAGAGGACTTTTTAAAAATGCAAATTTCTTGTCGTCATCCAGCGATAGATTCACTAGATGACTGAGGCATCCTTCGCAAGAATTAGGCAGGCTCTTGACCTTCACCTTCGAGGCATTATTCTGTGTGAAGTGAGCTAACTTTTCACATAAGCAGATGACTGGAAAAACAAGATCTTAGATGCTTTCACTTTAAACTCACTCCTGACCTTAAAGTCTTTTTGGACTTCCAAAACTAAACGTGGGTTTCTTGTTCATTTTTTGGTTGGAGTAAATCTTCTCCAGCTAAAAGAGGCATGTCTTGTCTTTAGCGGGCTAGGTAACCTAGCTTTTAGCACTCACTATATGCCAGATACTGTGTGTTTTGCTTAACGAAAATTGTACTGTTAAATCCTCACAGAAACTCTTTAAGAGGTAGCCCACGCACTATTACTATCCGCAGTTGGCAGACAAGGAATGGGTTGCACAAGGACAC
Organism: Tolypeutes matacus; assembly: GCA_026826555.1. Taxonomy (NCBI): domain Eukaryota; kingdom Metazoa; phylum Chordata; class Mammalia; order Cingulata; family Chlamyphoridae; genus Tolypeutes; species Tolypeutes matacus. Next base: position 5,270,223 of record JAKSZT010026914.1, on the reverse strand, counting down.
ACACTAGTAATAAGCAGGGCATAAGCAGCAGAGCAGAGATAAGTACAGTTTTAAAAAAAAAACCCAGCTAGGGAGCCAGTGTAGATCAGTTGCTGAGGGCCGGCTTCCCACATATGAAGTCTTGGGTTCAATCCCCAGCACTGGTACCTAAACAAAACAAAGCAACAACAAAACACAGCTAGACTTGGTGTAAAAAATATTAAATGGAGAGTCAGGATATTGTTTTTCCAGCCTCTTGTGCCACTTGCAACTGTATGTCTTTAGGCAGATTCTACCCTTTTAGGTCCCCATGTTATTTATTTGTAGAATGCTGGGGTTATGTTAACAGTGCTTGTGAACCCTGGTTACTCATCAGAAGCCTCTAGAGAGCTTTATAGAAGTAAAGATTTTTGGGTCATACCCCAGAGATTCAGATTCCGAAGAACTGGAGTGAGTCCTGGAATTTTTATTCACCAAATGATTCTTGATTATCTGTCCAGTTTGAGAACCACTGCTGGATCTGTAAATAGTGAGCCAATTCTTAATGTTAGTTGATTCAGACTAAGAGGGTGATTATTTGTTTTAGAAAAGGGCTTTTAAGATAGATTTTCTGAGGTTGCCATGCCATGGCTAAATTACTGACATGTACTGTCAAAGTTTGCCATGTGAAATCCCATACAATCTTTTCTAAAATAGGATTTTTTTTTTTTTTTTTTTTGAGGTACTGGGGATTGAATCCAGGACCTCATACATGGGAAGCAGGCACTCAACCACTGAGCTACATCTGCTCCCCAATGTGAGTTGGTATTTTTTTTTTTTTTTTTAGGAGGTAGCAGGGATTGAACCCAGGACCTTGTACATGGGAAACAGGCGTTCACCCACTTGAGAGCTACATCTGCTCCTCAGGAAAGTTTAAGTTAAGGGAAAAGGAGGAAATCCTACCTTCCCATCTTTCATTTATAAATCTGGATTTTTATTTATTGGTGTACTTCTAATAAGGTATAATTAGTGGAGATGTAGACACCATAGAACACGGACTTTAGTAACAGACAGATCCGTTTGATTTCCAAATGTTACTTCTTAATAGCTGTGTGTGGTTACTTAACGGAAGCTCATTATTTTTGTCTATAAAATGAGACAATATGATCCTTATGTAAATCACTGATGACAGGATCTAAAACATAGGTGCTGCCCCATAAGTAATAGCTATTATTACATTTTTAAGATGGTAAAATGTTGTCTTAAAGACTAATGGATTGAAATAATATTCAGCAAATATTGAAATGGAATTTGGCTTGTCTTGAAAATCAGCTTCCAGGTAGAGATTAAAAAAGGATTATTTTATAAATCGAACCATCTACCTGGTGATACCATCTTCTCATTCCCTTGCTATTCATCCTTTGGCCTGTGAATTCAAAGTGTCCAAAGACTGCCTGTATCAGAGCAGCTGGGGATGTTTGTTGAAAGTACAGATACCCAAAACTTACTAGAGACCAACTGCATCTGGATCTTCTACATATTTACGTTTTTCAAGAATCAGTGAGTGTCCACAAGGCATGTGGTCCTTTTTTAGGCCACAGACAGGCTTCCTCCATAATTGTTTTTGATGCTGCCCTTCTGAGCTGCCCTAATGTATGAGATTAACACTAAGGGCTTTTGCTCTTAAAAAGGCACTTTACTTGGCCTTCTGCCCCACGCTTGTAACACAGGCTGAGCGGTTTTCTGTTAACATTAGGATCTTTCTTTTTAATGCTCCTTATTGTGTATTCTCTGCTGCTGTGAGCAGAATGAAGACAAAACTGCAGAAAAGGAAATAGACAGAGAAGCAGTAGTGAACAAGTGCTAGGAAAATATATGACAGAAGCAAGGTTTGGAGAAGTTTGGGATAGATGGAATCTATCGTTCTTTAAGTAGTGAGTATCCACTGTGTGCAGGTATTGTTCTAGGCTCTGGAGATCCAGCATTGAACAAGAAAGACAAGATCTGAACTCCCAAGGAATTTACCTGCAAGTGGGGGAGAGGTGGTCACAGTAAAAAGAAAGAAGCAATGTATTTTAAGACAATGAACAAGGTGATGGAATGGTGTGATGTATGTGTGTGGTGTGTTAACTTTAAATTGGGTTGTCACGGGGTGAGCAGAACATGACATTTAAGCTGTTCCTGAATCTTAAGGAGTCAACCATGGAAAAAACTTGGGTAGGAAGGAGCTTGGTATATATGGGGGAAGGAATGAAGGCCTGTAGGGTTGGACTGCATAGTGAGCTTCAGGGTTCCTGGAGGAGATGAAGTTGGAGAGGTAGACAAGAGCCACATTATGTCTTGGACTTTGTAGGCCATGGTAAGGGGTTGGATTATTAAAAGTGCAGTGAGAAACTTTTGGAGAGTTTGAGCTAGAGAATGACTTAATCTATTTTACATTTTTAAAAGATCTCTTGGACTGCAGTAAGAGAATGAATTGGAGTGGGGAGGGGAGGGCAAATTTAACAGCAGAGATTGGATGCAGTAATGCAAGACAAGGGAGCTAGGAGTAGTATAAAGATAAGGAATATATCTTGTAGGTAGAACTGACAGAGCTTGCTAATGAGCTATTGCTTTGGCAGTCTATTTCTTAAAGTATATTCTCCCCACATTTTCTCTTTCACGAGTTGACAGCTCTGTGGTGATAGGTAAGACTGCTAAAGCTTAAATCCCACCTCCTGCCCACGACTATTAAATTTAGGAATGGGGGAAGCACACAGCATGAGTAAAACTGAGTTTTTTTTTTTTTTTTTTTTTTTTTTTCTTCCTTCTTAATACAGTTGTTTAATTAACCAGAAAGCAAGGAGAACTGGGAGAGTCCCCATCTTTTGCCTCTCCTTACCACCACTTGTTCATATATACCATCTCTTCATTCTTCAGGAACTGGCTTGTACTTTTGTCTTTTATCCTCTTTCTCCTAGCTTTCCTTTTTATGAGGGCTAATTTTCCTTAATTCACAAGTTAAGCTACCTTCTGACTTTTCCTCATATCTTCAGAATTTGTTTTGTGTATTCATCTCTTTTGGTTGCACTGGGACCGGTTCAAAGAGTACGAAAGCATTGGCATCTTCGAATGCTTCAGAGTTCCTAGTCTGCACTTTTTGTGTGCGTGTGGGTGGGAAGGTTTCTTTCTTCCCAGTAGCTCTTGCACCTTACTTTTATATCTGCCTTTTATGTTAGTATACAGTGTGGCTAAAAACAATAATTGTATCTTTCCTACTTTTAAACTGACAAAATTACATTTGAAATAATATTTTGGATTCATATTGTGGTTTTCCTTTCAGTGTTTAAAAAAATATTAGCACATATTTCTCATTTCCTATGAATGAGTGTTAAATTGTAAGAAAAAAAAGTAGTTGCGAAGTCAGAAGACCTGGTACTATCCAGGCTGTTTGTTATTAAGTCACTTGACCTCACTAGATCTTAATTTCTTGATGATAATGGGAGATAATCTTAGAGATGCTTAGAGCATCTTATCAGCCCAGTATGGAGGATGGAGACAGTTTCAGGGACAATTCAGACAAAATTAAACATATTATATTTTAGTTCATCTCATATATCTAAATTATTATACCATAACCCTCTTAGCTCTGTCTCCACTAAAATCTTATAAAGCAACCATGGCCAACTCTGTTCTGCTTTAACTTTGTCTGATTATCTGAAATCATATCACTTTGGTATAAGGACTGTTCAGGCTAATTCCTGGGCTCCCCTTGGGACTTTTTAGTGCTCAGCTCAGATTTTAGGTGTACTCATTGCACTAATAATTACACAGGTTGTATGGCGTGATATAAGCCATAGATATTGTTTTCTAACTGTATAATTCTATAGGCCAGAGCATGTAGGGTTAGGATGAAGGACTTAATTGGACTCCTTGTCTCTTGCTTGCCTGTCTCTTAATGTCAGGGAAGCAAGAGGGAAAGGAATTAAAAACTAGGAGAATGCAGAAGGGAGGTTAAGGGGAAAAAAACACAGAAGGAATCTTCAGGTATAGCTTTCACAAGTTAATGAAGAGAAACTTTTGCTATGCTCAGCCTGAAGCATTGCCAAAGGCAGGTATTACCATTTTTGTAAGTGATTATACCCCCCTCATTTGATATTAAAGAAGTCTCCTTCACCTTTCCTTTAAGTAACACAATTATTGTGTGACCTAAAATAGTTCTGAACTGTAAATTAAATTCAAGCACCCTTTACCTCTCTTAATTAACTCCCCCCCCCCCCCCCAAACCAATTTCATGCTGCTTGTTTTTCTTTCCCTTTTTTTTCTCCTCTACGAAGACATCAGCTATTTCTGCCTCCTCCGCTTCCCCATCTGTCCTTTTCCTCCTGGCTGAAAGAGAGATTTTTACTTTATATTTATTTTAATTAATGGATTTGAATCACAAGTGGTGAAACAGTTGATGTTCAGCTTCAAGAGGCAGTAAAAGGGAAAATCATCTTCCTTTACTTGGCAGAAAAGAATTATATGTTCACTGCTGGTGCCTGCCTGAAAAAAATGACTGCCAAAGGGTCAGGGTAGGGTTCCAGAGTTCTGTGTCCTTGCAGGGGAACAGACACCATATTCTTATGATCAAGGGAAGTGAAGGTGGGAAAATGCTTTAGAATGAATTTGTACTTTGTTGGGAGGTGCCTTTCCCAAAGGAGGCTTAGTAAATATTGCTTTTTGGTTTATGAACCAAAGATTTAGGACCAGATTCCCTGGGAACAAAATAACAGGATACAATTTAATTGGTTGAACCCTAATTAATAAAATCCACCAAAAGTTTATTGTGCCTTCCTCTTTAGTTGGACATTGCAAACTATATCTTGTTTTTTAACCCACTTCCTTGAATGTTCACCTTGGAATACATCCCAGGGCATTTGACTGACTTGAACTAGAGATGGTTTTATACTTATTTCCTTAGAGGAGTGAAATGCTATGGATCAAAGCCTTCTTTTTGGAAAAAAAAATTATTTGTCTTCATAGATGCTCTGTTATAGCATTTCATAGCAAGTATGAGAAGTGACTGTATAATCAAAGTGGAACAACAGGAATCAGTGTGGAAAGAATGATGAACTGATAAAATACCAGTTCTACTTCTGGTTCTAGCAACCAGCTCTGTGACTTTGGGCAAGTCGTTTCATCTCGGAACCTCAGTTCCTCATTTAAAGTGAAGACTTAATTCTAGATGATCTACTACTTTCTTTGCAGCTTTAAAAAAATTATATGAATTTAAAAGTTTTAATTATGTGAAATTAATATAATTTCATATGGTGAAATACTGCAGAGCATCATAAAAGACACTTTTTTCTGTATTTTAAAAACGACATGAAAAGTACACTCAATAACAGTTACCTCAATAATACGCACCTAATGATATTTGATTTCTCTTTTGTGTCTCTGTTAAGTTTCCACAGTGTATTTTTAAGGAAAAACATTTTATTTTTCTTACATTCTAAGCATAAATTATCATGCAATAAGAGTACCATATATTGCTATTGGGAAAAGTAAAACATGTCTTGAGTTAACTACACATTTCAATAGGACATGCTGAGGTAATTGACAACCAATCTCACAGTGCCTAGAAAGTCCTCTAAGGCAGTAGAGCTTTAGTTTAATTAGATAATTAGCCCTGGTCAGCCTGTAATAAATGCACAGGCAATTAACAATGAATTTGGGCTGCTAAAACCTATTTTTCCTTTTTTTGTGTTCCTTTGCAGTCATTAACTCTAACTGCTGAACAATTTATATCTTCAAATTAACAATCAACTTTATTACTATCAAACTCTTTGCAAGTGATAAAGCAATGAGACCCGAGTTCTTTTGCAGCATTAAGGGATTATGTTAAGTAATGACATTTATTTGCCTAGCCATCCTGCTGCTCTATTATATCAAACAAATAGGGCTTTTAAAAGCAGTGCACACTCCTTGATTTTGATGACTGCTTTATTTGTCAAGCCCAAGCAACTAGCAAGAGATGTACCTCAATTTGTAGTTCCTTCTCAGTGGCCTTTAACAGACTCGAATAAAAGGAAACTGTTCCACAAGTCTACCAAAAGCAAGACTCTCAAAAAAGAGCCTTTCTTCATGGCTTGAAGATTGTTATGTTTGGAAGCCTTGAGATAAAAATCCAGTAAGTGAAAGCCCTCATCAGACCATATTTTGCTTTTTGGGACAGTTTTCAGTCTCACCGATAACACAAGGAATCATTATGGAACCCTTTTCCACTGCAAGTCTTTTCCACCCATCTGCCATGTTTTAAGGACATGGCAGAAGAGAAGGAAGTGGAAGAGAGGGGAGTGATAAAAGGAGAGAGAGCTTCCAGAAGTGGAAGGGCCGGAGTATGGGTCATGTTCCTAAGACTCAGGGTGTTAATGTCAGAAGGCATCTCTGTGTTGCTCTGGATCTGGACGTGTAAACTGAATCACTTCATTGCACTTCAATCAGAAATGGGTTTTGAAAAATCGACATTTTAAGTTTCCCCAGGGAGATGATATACCTACAAGGAGATATTACTTGTGGTATCAGAAACTATTCTGATCTCATTATAATTTATAGGACTCTTAATATTTAGAGCGTTCTTATAAAACACTGTTCTACTTATTAATAATCTAATAGGATTTGGGGGATTAAACCCAATATAAGAAAATTAATTACCCAATTAATAGTTTACGAATTAATAAGGAAATATATTGCTTACTATTTAAGCAGAATTAAAAATGCATAAACAGAATTTTTCTTCTGATTGGAATATGAACATTGACTTATAATTTCATATCTGATAAGAGACTTCCCATCTGGCTGGTCTTGGAAATGTTTTTTTTTCTTTTTGTTTTTCAAGTAATGCAGTAACTAGCAATTAGACTTTCAGAAATGTCAGTTTTAATCAAGATTTCTATTTCCAAAATAGAAAAACTTACATGAACTATATACAGCCTCTTCATTTTATTCACTTGGCTGTTTTGAAAAGCAATTTAAATAATTCAGAGACAGGATTAAGATGTCCTAGAATTGTTAAGAAAATAATGCAAATCCTTCCAAACTATGGCTGTTTTTACCCTTCAGATGGGCACAGTAGCTTCACTGGCATTGATGTTTATATTATCCAAATACAGACTCTATAGTGGTTAGCTCATATAGAATACAGTTTCTCAATCTCGACACTATTGATAATACTTTGTGCCAGAGCAGTCTTTGTTGTGGTGCTGTCCTGTGCACTGTAGGATATTTTTTTTTTTTTTTTTGACTTTATTTATTTATTTTATTTATTTATTTTTTATTATGGGTAAAAATCAAAATTCTCACAACACATAAAAATATGGAACGCTTCACGAATTTGCGTGTCATCCTTGCGCAGGGGCCATGCTAATCTTCTCTGTATCGTTCCAATTTTAGTATATGTGCTGCCGAAGCGAGCACATGTAGGATATTTAGAAGCATCCTTGGACTCTGCCTATTAGATGACAGTAGCAACCACCCTCTTCCCCTCAGTTGTGATAACCAAAATTGTCTCTAGATGTTTCAAATGTCCCCAGGCTGAGGGTCAAAATCACCCCTCGCTGAGAAGCAATGATAGAGAGTAAGGCCTTGACAAATTCTTCTTTAAAAAGCATTTTGATATAAAAAAAAAAATGAAGTGTGTTGACTTTGGATATCTAAGTAGTCTTTAGTAAGTTGAGTATTAAGAAAGAAAAACAAATCACAGCCTTGGTGACTTCCATTTTGAAGTGATTTGGGAGGCAATGGAAAAATGTTCCTGGTCCCAAATTTCACTTGACCTTCCCAACTCACCGGCTATCGTGTTGGACGTTTGCACTATTAGAAATTTGTTCTGTTAAAATGCAATTATTCCTGAAAGGAGCTCCCTTCACGCTATTTTTTAGCTAAAAACTAGCATGCTATTAAGCTATAGATAAAAATACACACACACATACATACACCTATATCTTTCTCCTTATGACAAGGTGCTTCGGGAAGAGATCCTTTAGACCTTAATTTTTAATGGGACAGCCTTTGCTATTGTTCAGGTTTAAGTGTTTGTTTTTTTCCCCTACATCTCCTTGTACCTTTCAATCCTTTCTTTTTTTTTTTTTTTTAAAGCAATGAAGACATTAGTAGATGATACAGTAGTTTTTTTTTTTTTTTTTAATGTACTTTCTTCACTGCTCCCTTTTGGGTATCCCAGGCTAATTTTGAAAAATTACTGGGTAAATGAAATCTAAAAGTTTGGAGAAGTATTGAATAGATCAACCTGGTATCCAAACATACCATTCATGCTGATAGAGGAGGTCTGAGAGGTATAGAGCTTAACTGTCTTCCATTGTTGTCTACCACATTAGTACTGACTATTGCAGACCTAGAAGATGGCTGCCTGCACTTCTAGTAACTCTCAATACATATATAAAGATTGGCCCTGGTAGTGAATCCACAACTTCCCATTAGTAAATGTTCAATAAAAAAAGAAAAACTTTCTAATGATTAAAATAATGCCCACCTAGTGTCACTTGCCTTTTCATTTCCTGATTTCATCTTAAAATGAGGGAGCCAAAATAGAGTGACAGGTCTCCGTTGGCTAGAGAACTGCCATTGCCTTTGCAGGGCCAGTACAGAGCCTGGTTTATTTTTGTACCTATTTTATACTGCAATAGACTCCTTGGCTAGTTATTGATCTTACACCTTCTAGTGATTAATCCAGCCGGTTTTTGAAAGTTCAAGTGAACATCAAAATAAATCAAATATTCTTGTTTGTTTCACCTGTTCTCACTTTCAGATTATATAGGTTAACATTCTGCATTGACCTCATGTTTTTTAATTTCCTTGCTTCAAAGTGAACTAAATGATTCATTTTCTTTAATTTTGATTTACATATATTATGTCAGCAGTTGTCATAATATTATACCCAATTGGCAAATTTCATATTTGTTCCTTTCTGCATAATTTTCTCAATCTAACACTTTTAAAATTTTATTTTTCTTCTTTCAACTTAGATTTTCCTATAAACTTTCATGAAAAGATGGTATTTTATTAATAGTAGTAGCAATAGTACACTAATACTGATGGCCATATAAGTGGCCACCTTTAAAATTTTTTTTTAACTAAAGAAGTTATAGGTTTACAGAGAAATCATGCAGAAAATACAGAGTTCCCATTTACCCCCTTTACACACAGTTTTCCAAATTACAATTAGCACTAGTGTGGTACATCATTGCAATTGATGAAAATTTATTATAATTGTGCTATTAATTATAATCATAGTTTAGGGTTGACTGTGTTGTATAGTCCTATGGCTTTTTTAAAAAAAATTTATTCTACTAACATGCACAACCTAAAATTTCTCCTTTTAACCACATTCAAATATATCATTCAATGATGTTAATTACATTCAAATGTTGTGCTACCATCGCTAACATCCATTACCAAAATGTTTCCATTGTTCCAATAGAAACTGTACATTCTGACCCTTAACTCTTATTCCCTACACTCCCCCCGACCCCCCATCCCCTGGTAACCTGAATTCTAGTTTCTGACTAGTATGCTCAAGATTGGTGTTAATTCTTCATGGAATGTTTGGTAAAATTCTCCTGTGAAGACATGTGGTCCTAGGCTTTTCTTTGTTGGAAAGTTTTTTTTGATTAGTGATTTAATCCCTCTACTTGTTATTGGCCTGTTGAGATCGTCTATTTCTTCTTGAGTCAGTGTAAGTAGGCTGTGTGTTTCTAGGAATTTGTCCATTTCATCTAGATTTTCTAAATTTTTGTGTACAGTTGTTTATAATATCCTCTCATAGTTCTTTTTATTTCAGTGGGGTCATTAGTAATGCTCCCTCCTTTTTTTTTATGTAAAATATACAAATTTTTATTTTTAATAATGACTTCATTGCAAAGTTAAAATGTGGAGAGGCTCATCCCCGCCCCGCCCCCAAAGCATTCATAAATTTGGGCAACAAAGCTACTTCATTTAAAAAGAACACTTGTCCAACTTAAGAGGCAGCACAATCCTCAGGCTGCTATAGTGTCCAGATTAATAAGTTTGCTTCACTGTCCAGAATTTATAATGTAATTACAAAATTTAAGAGGGGGCGGGGGATAAAATGTATGTAGTCCAACAGGGGAACAAGTATTCCCAAATGACTTTCCTGGATAGACACTCATGTTTTGCACTTGAGTCAATATCGTGTTTTTCCCTTTCACTGGCTGTCTGGACATACAGTGATGGCATTGTTTCATTTTGTTCACAAAGGTGATTGAAAGTTTTTTTTGAACATAGCATGGTATTGGGATGTATCCTCTGACAATTAAATTCTCAGGTTCAAAAATAATTGCACTTTCAAAGAGAATACCCTAATGCGTGTTCAATCAGCATAACCACAAATCAGCACAAAAAGCATAAGGAGCACTGCTAACACGCCAAAGAACTTCATTGCTGTAGCTACCACAGGACACAGGAAAACCCACTACTATTTTTTATTTTAGTTATTGGCGTCCTCTCTCTTGTCTTTGTCAGTTTCTTTGTCAGGTTTGTTGAATTTAATGATCTTTTCAAAGAACCAACATTTGGTTTTGTTCGTTCTCTCTCTTGTTTTTTTTTTTGTTTGTTTGTTTTTTCCTATTTCATTTATCTCTGCTCTAATCTTGCTTAATTTGGGGTGTTTAGTTTGCTCTTCTTTTTCTAGATCCTCCAGTTGTGGGGGCAGGTCTTTGATATCAGATCTCCTTTCTTTTTTAATGCAGGCATTTAGAGCTATAAATTTCCCTCTCAGCACTGCCTTTTCTGCATTCACTAATTTTGGAATGATGTAAATTCATTTTCATTTGCTTGAGATATTTCCTAATTTCCCTTGTGATTTCTTCTTTAAAACATTGATTGTTTAAGAGAGTGTTGCTTAATTTCCACATACTGTGATTTTTTTCAGTTCTCCCTCTGTTATTAATTTCTAGTTTCATTCCATTGTGGTTGGAGAAGATACATTGCATGATTTCAATATTTTTAAATTTATTGAGACTTGTTTTATGACCTAACTTATGGTCTATTCTGGAGAGTGATCCATGTGCACAAGAGAAGAATGTATATCCTGCAGCTGTTGGGTAAAGTGTTCTATATATGTCTGTTGGGTAGTTGGTTTCCATTCTTGAAAGTGGTGTATCGAAATGTCCTACTATTAATGTAGAAATGTCTATTTCTCCCTTCAAATCTGTCAGTATTTGCTTCATATATTTTGGGGCTCTGCCTTTAGGTGCATATATAAGTGTTATGTTTTTTTGTTGAATTGACCCATTTATCAGTATATAGTGACCTACTTTGTCCCTCTTTAACAGTTTTTAGCTTAAAGTCTATTTTATCTGATATTAGTATAGCTACCCCAGCTCTCTTATGGTTACTATTTGCATGGTATATATTTTTCCATCCTTTTACCTTTAACCCACTTGTGTCTTTGACTTTCAGGTAAGTCTCCTGTATACAGTATATAATTGGGTTTTGCTTTTTACCCATTCTACTAATCTCTATCTTTTGACAGGGGAGTTTAATCCATTTATATCTAAAGTAGTACTGATATTTTAGGATCTTCTTCTGCCATTCTGCCCTTTGGTCTTTATAAGTCTTATGCCTTTTTTGTCTCTCAATTCTTCCACTAATGCCTACTTGCATATTTATTTGAATTTTTGTTTTGTATCATTTTGAGTCCCATCTCATTTCTTTCTGTATATATTTTTTCATATGTTTTCCTTTTTACATAAATTTAGCATCCTAAATATATAACAATTTAACATTTGATTTGATACCAACTTTACTTCAATAGCATATATATTATTCCTATATCCCTCCTTCCCCCACGTTTTTGTTGTACTTCTTACAAATTTTATTCTCAACCATTGTACGTCCACACCCATAGATTTTTCATTACTTTTATGCATTTGTATTTTAGAATGTGTAAGAAGTAAAAAGTGGAGTTATATACCAAAAAATAAAACAGTACTGGCATTTATTATTCTCCCATGATTACTTTTACTAGAGGTATTTATTTCTTTATCCTGCTTTGATCCACTATATGGTGTCCTTTCCTTTTAGTCTGAACAACTCCCTTTAGCATTGATTGTAGGGCAGGTCTAGTGGTGACAAAATCTCTTAGTTTTTGTTTATCTGGGAATGCTTCATCTCTCCTTTTTGAAAGGCAGTCTTGCTAGATATAAAGTTCTTATTTGGCAATTGTTTTCTTTCCTCACTTTAAATATTTTGTCCCACTGCCTTCTTGCCTTCATGGTTTCTGATGAGAGATTGGCATTTAATCTTATTGGAACTTCCTTGTACTTAACACATTGCTTTTCTCTTGCAGCTTTCAGAATTCTCTCCTTGTCCTTCACATTTGACAGTTTGACTACTGTGTGTCTGGGCATAGTTCTCTTTGTGTGTTATATTCTTTGGGATTTGTTGGGCTTCTTAGATGTGCATATTCATGTCTTTCATTAAATTTGAAAAGTTTTCTGCCGTTATTTCTTTGAATATTCCTTCTTCCTCCTCCTCTCTTTTTTCTCCTTCAATGATTCCCGTAATGCATATATTGATATACTTGATGGCATCCCATGATTCTCATAGGCTCTATTTACTTTTTAAAATTCCTTTTTTCCTGCTTCTCAGCCTGAATCATTTCAATTGTCTTGTCTTTGAGTTCACTGATTCTTTCTTCTGCCAGCTTCAATCTGTTGTTGAATTCCTCTAGGGAATTTTTCATTTTTATTGTGGTCTTTAACTCCAGTGTTTCTGTTGGCTTTATTTTTCAAATTTCTATCTCTTTATTATTATTCTCATACTGCTCATGCATTGTTTTCCTGATATCCTTTTGTTCTTTATCCATGTTTTCCTTTAATCTCCTTGAACACATGAAGGATCTTTTTTTTTAAAAAAAGTCTTTGTCCATCATGTCCAATGTCTGGTCTTCTGTGCTTGTGGTTTCTGGATTTTTGTATTGTTCCTTTGGATGGGTCATCATTTCCTCTTTTGTTGTTTGCTTGCTTGTCTTGTAATCTTTTGTTGTACACAGTACATTTTAACATTTTAATGTGTTATCTCTAGTATTAAGTTCCTGAGCCTTAAGTTTGTAACCAGTTCATGATATAAGGTAGATTTCCTTGAGTGTTGGGAGCTTACAAAAACACAAATCAATGCAAAACAAAAACAAAAACAAAACCTTTCACACTCTTTGAAAATTGGCTCTGCGTTGGCTGGTGCTCTCCTTCAGACTTTGGCCCTCCTACCAAGAATGTTAGCCCAAGGCAAATGTGAAGTACCAGAGCCTTACCTCTCTTTTCTGAGGCTGTGTTCTTGTTCTGGACTTGGGCTTGCTTGTGGCCTTGTCATTTCTCTGTTTACAGGAATTCATTTGCCCCCTCTACAACTTATGAAATAGACTTTTACCGTGTCTCTGATGCTCTATTGTATCACTTAAAGCATGAATCCTTTGCCCCAGGCTACTTTGGACATTTTTTCTTACCCTGCTTTAGCTCTGTGCAAGCTACTTTTGCCTGCAGGGTATATTCTGAGAAGGCTAGAGACAGAAACAAAATTTCCTGGTTCAGGAAATTTCGGACTGCCATGCAATAGATTGGCACCAACATACAGATACCCCATTACGTGCATAGGGGTTACTCTGCTCCATCTGGAACAGGCCAGGGACCCACAATGGGAGCACAGACTAGTTCCACACGGCACCCAGGGAAGGGGTATGGGTGCCATCAAGGACACCATGACTTTCTCCTACTGTTTTTAAAGCTGTGTTTTCTTGACTCAGCCCTTGCCAAGTTACTACAACCCTTTAACTATTTTCCAGTGTTTTGAGAAAGATGGCTCTGCCAGTTTTTTTCTAGTTGTTCAAAGATTCTGTGAGCACCCTGGAGCATCTTGTGCTGCCCTCTTGGTCGACTGGAACCATCAGTGATTTAGTGACCACCTTTTAATAATTTGTCTTAGTTTTGTTTTCCTCTTGAAATATAAGCATTGATGAAAATGATCCTAGTCCTGCTTTCAAATATTTCATTCCCTTGTTCCTTTTAAGTTCACTTCTGCTTTAAGCCATGCATCCTTACTAGGGCTGAAGAATATGGTCACAAATCATATAAGAAGTAATGTGGCAGAAGCCCTGGAGCTTGAGAAGAATGTGGGAATCCAAAACAGTCTCACCTGGCCCATTTCCTCACCTTTGGGCCAGGGATGGGGTGAGGAGGGAGATGAGAGACACTTGAAATATAAATTCATGTTTTGGGTTATACATTTCTTGAGGACAAAGACTACATCTAATTAACTTATTTTTAACAGAACCCAGGATGTTTCCATGAGTATGTTCACACTAGTTCATGACCATGGTGCTTATTCCTTTTGTACATCTCCAGGGCACATTCTGGAATATACTCCTAGAAGAGATGGTAATTGCGGAATGTTCTAGAGGAGTGAGGACAGTACTGCAGGCTAGAAAGACACTGACTGGCTATCTAATAAGAGTACACTCTAGCTCCATGAGTATTCATAACTAGGGGATGAACTTTACAGGAAGCAGGGAAAGTGTTCTAGGAGGAGACTAACTCCATCTCACCTCTTCTCTGCTATTTTTGATCACTGGAAGCTGGTTCTCTCCTGGGCCCTTCTACTAGTTATAATGGGTGGTCTGGGAAGGCTGCTCCCCAAATGGCCAACAATGGACAGGAGAATTGAGTACAGCCATGACAACTTTGATTTCCCAGGAGGCTTTGGAAGTAGAGTAAATTATCTATTCTTATTCTCCCCCTAAAAGAGGGTTAGGTGGAAATGAGCACACAAATCTCCCTTGGAGAGCTTGGATATTGTCAGGTTTCAATTATCACTTATCATGAGAGTTGAGTATAGTTTGGTAAGATGCTTTCCTGGGAATTTAGTTGGGATAAGAAAGGAGTTTGGAGGAAACTTTTGCCTAACAATTTTCCTTCAGTGTACAGAGAATGAACTTGGTTGTGCTGTAACTATGGTCCATTCTCCCCATCCCCATCCCCATCCCACCTTGCCTCTACCTTAACCTTATACACACACACACACACACACACACTTCCACACATACTGTATCTTATTTTCTGCTCAATGTTTGGCACATTTTGCCACCCAATCCTTCTAGAAACCTTTCCCTCATTTTGGTTTTGGTGCCACCATTATCTCCTGACCCTTCCTAGCTTCCTTCAGTGCTTCCTCTCCTCTCGCTTATTCTTAAATTTTACAGTTTGGTCCAGAGGTCCTTCTTTACCCTCTCCTGGGGCAATGCCAGCCTTTCTTTACCTCTTTCTCTTTAGCCTAATGTGTTTAATACTTTTTCTTCCCCTGACTACATTTTAGTGTTCCCCAAACTCCAATTTTTATTCAAGGACCCTGTTTTTCAGGAATGAATCCATGCAATTTCTCCTATGAGAATATGTTTTGCTAAGTCATTCCTCCAACTTTTACTAAGTAGCAATTTTATGGAAGTATTGTACTAGACTCTGTGGGGAAATGGTAGAAGACATGCATCCCCTGATGGTGGGGAGATTATAATCTACCTAGAGGCAGGACACATGGAGCCTAGAATGACAAAAGAAGCAGCTTACGTGGATTTACAAATAGCATTTGTTATATATTAATACAAACAAGCTGGGGCTAACAAAATACATCAAAATACATCTAGGAAAGATGCATTAGGAAAAGCTTTTATAAGGGTGTGCTGCTTGCTCCAGGTCTTCACCTAGGAATTGGGAGCAATTTGATGGAAAGGAGACAGGAGAGGATGCAAGATGGAAAAACTGGCAGGAGCAAAGGCTCAGACTGTATCTCTCCCCTTGGGCATCTGCAGAAGAGTTGCATGTTTTTCAGTTTGGCTGTGTGTGCGTTGTAGAGCCCATAATCTGGCTTACTTAATGGGATTCTCTCCAATTTTCTGGTAGTCCTGTCTGAACTTTCCCATAAGAGCATCTCCTCCTTTGTCACTTCTTCCCCAATACAGGCAGCAGTGTATATTCTTCTCCCACGCAACATTTGTTTTTCTTCCTGGGGAAGCCCACAGCTGTGCACCACTGCCGAAAACCAAGGATGTGCAGCAAATCCCTGTTTGACACGTTTTATTTTTAAATGTTCAAAATGGACTTTAGATAATGGTTCAGGTTTCTTGCACTAAAGCTAAAACAGAGAATTTTCTGCCTAAATGGACAGGATTAGTGAAAATGAATTTTATAGTTTGTTGTATTCTCACATAGATTGTGTGACTTTAGTCTATTTAAAAGAATGTCGGATGCCTGGTGGATGCTCTTATTTTTATCTTGGCCCTTTGGCATCTGGCTTCTAATTATTTAATTCACAAAGTATACTTCATACTGCAGTGTTTATTTTGTCTGTGAAGAAAACTCTTTTTGTTGTTTGTTACTGATTGTGAAACCGTCACATTTTAGGAGGTGAGTGTTTTAGCATGTTAAAATTGCTTTGATATAGCAAGAAATGCTGTTGGCATGGATAATGGATTCATATAGCACCAGTCTTCTCGCGCTTCTGGATGTAGGATTTGGGACTTTGTATAGATTTCTGGAGGGATAAAAGAGAAATCATTTCACACAATGAAGATAAATGAAAAATATGCTCAGAATGAAAAGTAAAGTGCCTTTTGATAAAAGAAAGTGACTTTTGCAAAGTTGCTAGTTTTATTCTTACCAAGTTGCTTTGGAAATAAGGAAGCAGTTCTTATGTACAGCAGCTTCCTGGTGGTCAGAAGAAAGATGAGATAATGGTATATTGTTCAGAAGAAAAAATGAAAGAGAATTTTATTTTATGATTGCAATTAATCGTATGAACTTCTTCTCTAATAATAGCATGTGCTTAGAAAGAAATTTTATTCTTTAAATTGCTTAGATAACTTCCATGACAAAGGTTTTCCCATTCGCATGTTTCATTTACCTGGTATTATTGGGGAATTAAGTTATCCTCACAAGAAATCTATTGGAATAATCTGTTAGAAACAAGAAAAACTGTTAGTTCTGAGTTATCAAGAAATCAGATATTTCCACCATTGATTCAGCCAATCCTTCATTCAACATGTGTGTATTAAACACCTACTCTATGTGTTAGGTATTCTCAGGGTGGAGATGAAAACAGAGGCAACACAGGCAAAATTCCTGCTTTCCTAGAACTTACATTCTTGAAGGGGGAAACAGACAATAGAAAGAAAACAAATAAAGGGACAAGATAATTTCACAAAGCACTAAGTACCAGGAAGAAAATGAGAGTGACATCATAGTGTTCCAGGCTACTTGAGTCTGGAACATCAGAGAAGTTCTCTCTGTGAATGTAGCATTTGAACTGGACCTGAAGGACAAAAATAAACCAGACATGTTACGATCTGGGTGGAATACTCCTGGCAGAGGCTCCAAGACAGGAATAAGCTTGGTGATTTGAATAAACTCATTTTGAGGCATACTTTTTTAAGCATACATTAAACATAATTTTCATCCTTTATTGATAATTCATACCGCCTAACTTTTGGAGCACCATCTTCTCTTGGTGGTGTTCTTTCTGTTTACCATCATGTCTCAGTTGGTGATCCTCATAGAGTCCTCCATCCCTTCTTATTGCTATGCCTATGAAAAACTGGAGGGGTGCCAGGTGGCCAAATCTTACATAGTGATTCAACTTACACACACACTCTCCAAATGGGGATAGAGCAGCAACGAGGAAGCTATGGACTCTCAGAGCATTAACCTGTATAGATCTCATTTCTTTCTCCTTGCCTAGATTTTCAAGTCAGTACCAGATGTTTTGAGTTAATATCTTTCACCTCCTATCTTCCTGGTCTCCTCTTGTCAATTTCCTCATTGTACAACTTTCCTTCATTATTTGTTTTGTATGTGTGTGTGGTAAAATACACATAAAAGTCATCATTTTAACCATTTTAAAGTGAACAGTTTAGTATTATTGAGCACCTTGAGAATGTTGTGCAACCGTTACCACTATCTAATTCCAGAATATTTTCATCACTTTTTTTTTTCTTTTGGCTTTTATAAAAGCTATTTATTTGGGGTAAAGCTTACAGTCTCAAGGCCATAGGATTATTACCCCTGTACAGGAAGCTAGGCCCATTAAACAATCATTCCTCACAGCCCCTAGCAACCACTATGTGCTTTCTGTATCTATGTATTTGCCTATTCTGGATATTTCATATAAATGGAATGATACAATAGGTATCCCTTTGTGTTTTGTGTCTTTCAGTTAGCATAATGTTTTCATGTTTCATCCACGTTATGACATTTATCAGAACTTCATTCCTTTTTAAGGCTCAATGATATTCCGTTGTATCGGTATATGACATTTTGTTTATCCATTCATTTGTTGATGAACATTTGGATTGTTTATACCTTTTGGTTATTTTGAATAATGCTGCTATGAAGATCTGTGTACAAGTTTTTATTTGAACACTTGATTTCAATTCTTTTGAGTGTATACCTAAGAATAGAATTTCTGGGTCATATAGGTTATTCTATTTTTAAGTTTTTGAGGACTACTTTTTAGTTTTTAAACACAGTGGCCTGCATCTGCTTCTTTGTCCCAACTGGTTAACCGTTAAGATAAGTAAACCTATGTAAGCTGTTTGTTTCATTATGGCATGTACTTGTATTATAAGTAGACAGCCTTTGAGTAGACATAGATTCTGCCCAATTTTAACCAATTGTTCCAAAATTCATTGGCATTTTCTAGTGAAATGTTAATGGAAGAAAGTTATTTAAAACTTTGTCCAATGTGTTTAGTATGTGATAAACATTTAGACATTGCCTCCCAATAAGATTTCCCCCAAGTTTTAGAAAAGCAAATATTTTCTGCATAGTGAATACAATGATGCATAATCTAGCTGAGGCTCTGGTTCTCCTGGACCTGCCTGTTCAATGATGCTGCCAAAATATTGTACAATTAACAAAGAAACAAATCAATCAAAGAGATGTGTATGCGTGAGTCAATAAAGATAAATTACCTTTAGAGTGAAAATAGTATCTAGTCACCATTTCACAACGGAAAATCCCCCTCCTTTCTACACCCACTAGTTGAGCTTCTCTTCTATTTAATATTTAAAATAAAATAGTTCAGCTATCTTGGGGCCTTGGGATTTCCCCGGTGCCACATGGGTGTGATGTGTCCTTTCATACCTTTAGGCTGGGGAAACCCCACACTGGGCAAAGGGCCAATTTCAGAGCACCTTATTAGGGAGACTCAGAATTGAAGGAGCCACAAAGACACAATTACAGGAAGGAGACAAATATAGTAAAATACAATATCTGAAGCTGGCACTCTGGCCAAGTTTGCAATTATAACAATATCTTAGAAAGGGGTATAGCAAATAATCAATGAGGCAGCCTGGAAATTGGGAAGGGATGTTAGCTCTCATATGTGGAAGGGAATTGTTTTAGTTTGCCAAAGGGCTACTGATGCAAAGTACCAGAAATCTGTTGGCTTTTATAAAGGGGATTTATTTGAGATAAAACCTTACAGTTCCAAGGCCATGAAAAGTCCAAACTGAGGCACCACAGAGATGCTTTCTCACCAAAGTCAGCTGCCATGTGTTGAGGCAAGATGGCGGCCCATCTCTGTCTGATCTCTCTTTCCCCTCTTGGCTTCCTGTCTCAGGCTCAGCTGTTCCACTTTCTTCCCTATTTCAGCTGCAAGCTGGCATAGGACTTGTCTCTTAGGGCTTCCTGTATCAGTCTCAGCTGTTCCACTTTCTTCCCCATTTAAACTGTAAGCTCTCAGGCAAATGGCTCATCTCTCCCTGAGGCCTCAGCTATTTAAGCCTTCTCCTTTCTGTCACATGGCAGGATCACAAATGGCAGAGCTCTTTCTTCCTGTGTCTGTCTGTGTGAGTCCACTTATATCAGGCCCAGCAAGGCGGTGGGGACTCAACCAGAGTAATAAAAAGCCCTACAGCTAATCTATTCAAAGGCCCCTCAGCTGAATTTAATTCCATCAACCCACAATGAAATACCATTTCATACCCACTACAATGGCTACTGTTAAAAAACAACAACACGGAAACTGGAAGTGTTAGAGAAGATGTGGAGAAATAGGAACACTCATTCTTTGTTGGTAGGAATGTAAAATGGTGCAGCTGCTGTTGAAGAAAGTTTGTTGGTTCCTCAGAAAGTTAAGTATAGAATTACTATGTGACCTGGCATTCCCACCAGGTACATATATATACCCCGAAGTATTGAAAGCAGGGGCTCAAACAGATATTAGCACACTGATGTTCATAGCGGCATTATTCACAATTGCTAAAAGATGGAAGCAACCCAAGTATCCAACAACCGATGAGTGGATAAATAAAATGTGGTATATACACATAATGGAATATTATTCAGCTGTAAAAAGGAATGAAGTTCTGATATGTGTGACAACATGGATGAACCTTGAAGTCATCATGTTGAGTGAAATAAGCCAAACATGAAAGGACAAATATTGTATTATCTCACTGATATGAAATAATTAGAATAAGCAAACTCATACGGTCAGAATCTAAAATATAGGTTACCGGGGGATGAGATGGAAGTAGGGAATAGGAGTTAAGGCTTAAAATATACAGAATTTCTATTTGGGACAATGGGAAAGTTTTGGTAGTGGATGTTGGTGATGGTAAGACAACATTGCGAACCTAATTAGCAGCACTGAATTATATATTTGAATGTGGTTTAAATGGGGAAACTTTAGGTGGTATATGTTAATAGAATAAAAATTTTTAAAAATCCATGAAACTATAACACAGTGAACTCTAAGTTAAACCATGTACTATTGTTAATAGAATAATTATAAAAATGTGTTTTCATCAGTTGTAACAAATGTACCACATTAATACAAGGTGTTAATAATAGCATGGTAAATGAGAATGCTGTATTTTATTTTTTTGCATGATTTTTCTGTAAACCCATAAAAATTCCAAATCTCATGGTCACACTACTTATGGTTCCAGGTGCTCTTGGAAATCATCTAGTCTATCTTACCCCTATAGCTACAGGACTGTCTCCCAGAGGCTCCCTGACCCATGGTCATCCAATTTCCCTCTTGCCCTTGTAATGCTGGAGAGCCCAATATTCTGTGAGACAACCATCCCTGGACAGGATAACTTGGTTGCTAAGAAAGTTCTTCATGTCATCGTGAAACTGCCTTCCTCTAACCTCCAGCCAGGATTCTTCCTTTTGACATGGAAGGTATCTTCTCTGCTTATTATTCATTCCAAATATTTGAAGACAACCAACCATCCTATAACTTATAAGTTTTAACCCTTCTTTAGGCTAAGCATATCAGTTTCTTCGACTCGCCTTATCTTTCAGACTTTCACTGTTCTGTTTATCCTTTTCTGTATCTCTTTAGTTTGTGGAACTCCTTCATAAAACATGGGGCCGGGAATGGAACATAAGCCTCTGGATGGCATCTGAGCCACTGACATGTGGGGGACTATTTTTTTTTAAAAGATGCTTAGATTACATAAATGTTACACAAAAATTACAGGGATTCCCATGTTCCCCACCTCCCACACCTCCCATAACATCCCACATAAACATCTTTCATTAGTGTGGCACATCACCTGCAATGGATATACACATCCTGGGGCTTTGCCACTAAGCATGGGCCATAGTTCACATTGTAGACCACACTCTCTCCCACACAGTTCTGCATGTTATATGCTGATGTAAAATGCCTATATCTGTCGTTGTAATGTCACTCAGGATAATTTCCAAGTCCTGAAAAAGCTCCTGTATTACAACTGCTTTTCCCTTCCCTACCCCAAAAGCGTCTAGTGACCACTGGCTCCACCTCACTGTTGTAATTTCTTCCATTGCTTGAATCACAATATGTCTACAACAGAATACCATTAAGACCACTCTAGTCCATAGCTCTTCCCCCAATCCTGAGGAGTTTGGGATGGTGATGTCCACTCCACCTCCAAATGAGAGGGGGCTTATATCCCGTGGATTCTATGGATGGGATTATCCTGCCTGCAGCTGCAGGCTCTCTCCATTGCCTGGGATGGCCATTGTCTATCATCGTCTCCTCACCAGGTGACTTGGGTGAGTCCATTGAGCTGTAGAGTAGGAGTTGCAGCTCCACCGAGATTCTAGGCACAGCTGGCACATGGGCAGGCCAGAGGCTCCAGTGTCTGGAAGTGCACCTACAAACTCCAGCATCACATGTAGGTTTGAATAAAAGGGACTGATGGACCATGTGCAGGAAGGACTTATTGGAGTCCAACTCTGTCACTCTCAGGAGCACAGATTCCAAAGTAGAGCCCACTGATAAGGCATCAATCTCTGGAGCTATCCCCCCTTATATAGGACCTGGGTATCTCCAGAACCCTCAGGAGCCCTTCTGTGTGGGGTGGTATCCACTTTGGTGTTCTATGAGATCCTACTGAGGTGTGCGTAAGCGTTACTTCTGGGATGATCTCCTGACTGTCTTTGAAGTCTCTTAGCCACATGAACTCATTTGTCTTTACCGTTTCCCCCTTTTATTCAAGGTCTTTTTCCAGTTGTATTGCCATTTGGCACTTGGTATTAATCCCTTGTTGCCAGGGAGGCTCATCCCGGGGAGTCATGTACCACACTGGGGGGAAGGTAATCTATTCATATGCTGAGTTTGGCTTAGAGAGAGGCCACATTTGAGCAACATGGAGGCTCTCAGGTGGCAACCCTTAGGCACCCCATAACAGTAGGCTGTTTCCATTACAAGAGCAAAGACTCGTAAGGCTAGTCATCAATAACAAGAACCCATCAGTGGACCATCCTCCTTTGCCAGACACTGCCCCTGTACTTGGGGAACTGTTGCTGCTCCCTTGGAGAATGTGGCAGAGCTTTCCAGGCTGGGAATTCAGTGTTCCCTTATTTATTGAGTGATTGTCTACCCACTGTGACCATGCCCTACCCCTTGGTCATTTGAACAATTTCATATATCTTTCATATATATTCAGGTGAACTTCCTCCCATGAAACCCCCATCCCAGACACCCCTCACCAATGATCCTCCCCTGCCCCCTCTGTAACCATTCTGTGATCCAAACCTTCCTTGAAGATGGAGCCCATATAATAGCCAAATACAATTAATAAGAAAATGAAATAATAAAGATAAGTTTAAATATAAGAGATAAAATACATGGAAACTTAAAAAAAACACTAGAAATAAAATTAAAGGATTGGGATATTCAAAAAATGGGAAAAAATATATATTTTAACATTTTTCCTTTTATCACTGCATTATCCAGTGTCCAGTCTGTACTGTGGCACCTGCCCCCTCTCACTCCCCAGTGTCTCCCGAATTTTCATTTAATTTTCAAAGAAGTTTTAGGTCACAGCAAAGTCACACATAGAATACTAGAGACTCTCATGTACCCATCCTCCTTCCCCTTTCCTCACCCCATATTAAAACCTTTTTTATGTGGATGGTAGCATTGTTATAACTGTTATACAGGTAGTGAAACATAGCTACTAAATATTGTCAGTGGTTTACAGTATAGTTTACAATTTAGACGGTACAGTTTAATAATTTTTGATGATATTTATCATGTCCTGTGTCCATTACTGTAAGGTAATAAAAAATATTTCCCATGACCACTAAATGCCCCCTGTTTGATCTTTTCTGTTCCTTCCTCCCCATCCCCCTGGGGCACATGACACTCTCCTGTCTTGACTCATTGGATGACAAGATTCATAGTTACATGCAACAAGAAGTCTTGACATGCTGATTATCCTCTCCTATTAGGATTGACTCTTGCACCTAAGAGACACCCACCTGTCTGTTTCTGGGTGAATCGGTCCTCCCAAAGATGGGGGTCGATCTCCTTCCCGCTCACCATATGGGTTTCCACTCTGTGGGGGATTATTATACTATCTCTCTGTTGATCTGAATTAAGACCATTTGCCCTGGTAGCTTATTTTGATCCTGTGATCAAATAAGACTTTGTTGTTTTTGTTTTGTTTATTTTTTCATTTTTTAAATATGGACCATTATAAGCCAGTTTTCTCTCATCCTACACGTAGCAGTTTGGCATTATTTATGAATTCCAAAAATAGATATTGGATTATGTTTGTGAACTGGTCTTTTCCTCTGGGCATATTAGATTATATTGGATTCAGAGGTTTACTTGACTGAATAATGATTAAGGCTTCGATTGGTCCATGTCAGTAGTACGTTGAGTCCTACTCAAATCCCCCTACCAAGGGGGTGAGGACTCAGAAAAACCACACCGCAGAGAAGGGAGGTTGGAGTTTTTGAGCTGGAGCCCAGGAAGTAAGCACACAGAGGAGCAGAGCAGATAAGCCAGGAAAGAATTGAGCCCCGGGGGGAATCGAGCCAGTTGCCT
The DNA here is from genome assembly GCA_026826555.1 of Tolypeutes matacus. NCBI lineage: Eukaryota > Metazoa > Chordata > Mammalia > Cingulata > Chlamyphoridae > Tolypeutes > Tolypeutes matacus. The sequence goes on along the minus strand of JAKSZT010026914.1, from coordinate 5,245,887 downwards.
GATAGTCTACAGCTGGGCTTGTGGAGAGAGCAGGGCAGCTGAGCCTGGAAAGAAACAAGCCCCAGGAAGAGGGGAACCCAGGAAGCCTGAACTCTTGGCAGACATCGGCAGCCATCTTGTTCCAACATGTGGCAACAGACTTTGGTGAGGCTTTGTGGCCTGGTAACTGTAAGCTTCTACCCCACATAAATATCCTTTATAAAAGCCAACAGATTTCTGGTATTTTGCATCAGCACCCCTTTGGCTGACTAATATACTACATCTGCAAATAAAAATTTTATTTATGCATGAGTATGTGTGTATTTTTATTGTTGTTGAATTCTAGGTCAACTTTTCACTACTTTTCTCATAACGTGTACATTGGATAAACGTGCTTTTGCTATCTCCATCTGAGTCATTAATACAGATGTCTCAATGGGAACCTTGCAGCATACAATGGGGGACATCTACCCATTAATTAGCACTCTTTCAATGACTGTTAGACCATCCAACTGTTGTATAGGTTCCTGGCTGACAACCAACACCCAGCTGCATTTTTCTCTGTTGTCTACAAGGATACCACCAGATACTTGATAAAATGCTTTGCTGGAATGAAAATAGACCGACTCTATGGTTCTTCTCTGGTCTATTGATCTATTACAGGTGAATTTGCCATGACTTTGTGGATTCTGTTGGCCTCTTTCTGAATCCATTTTCCTCCTAATGACCATCTTTTTATTTTCTAAATGTTCTAAGAAACATCAGGATGTAACCTGAGTCTTGATTTCCCTATTTTACCCAGTTTTATGATGCTGAGCAAGTCATTTTGTATCTTTTACTCTGTTTTTTAATAGTAACACTGTAGTTTTGATTGTTTCCAACATTCTGTAATTTGGAGCCATCTGTTTAACACCTTCCTCTAGAATTTTTCTAGAATCAATGTGAAGTTTCTAGATTCCACATTTCCCTACCCCCATCCTGCACCCTCCATTCGAGATCAGGGTCTTTGACCTATCCTTAGCCTTCTTTGATTCCTTAATTGTCACTGAATATAGTTCTCTGATTGCAACTGAAACTTTAAATTTTTTTCCCTTTCATTCTTTCTCATTTAAATCAGTAATTGTTTTCTTTTTAAAATATGTCTTAAACGTCAGTGCCCTTTTAGTTGTAACTGCTTTGTTTTGTCCAATTTGAATTTTTTTTTTTTTGTTTGCTGAATAGGATGAATGCAAAACAGCAGTAACTTAATTTACTAACCAACCTTATTTATCGGATTATCCTTCAAATTATTGTTGGCTATTTCAGTCTCCCCGTCATTCTCCTGAAGCTGTTCTCACCTACCCACAAAGAAAAGAAACCTTTACATGATAAAGATTCATCACCATTGAAAATATTCTAAAGAACTTACTACTTAAGGCTCTGAAAGAAATTATAAGAGAAATTCTTCAAATGTTTTAAGCAATTGTAGCCTCCTTAGAGTAAACCTATCCTTGCCCAAAGTACCTACCTAGAACCCTTTTTAGTCAAAAGTTTTGTTGTGTTTGTTTAAAACCAGCTGAGGGGCTTTCCTGTGAACTGCAACAGCAGAATGTTCTCTTGTTTGGTCTAGAAAAAGCACCTAATTATTATAATATTAGTATATAGGAGCAGGTTCAGTTTTCCTTCCATTTTCTATTTCCATTAGTTTTGATCTCAGCCTTTTAGGTCTGAAGGTGGTACTCAACAGATTGAGCCTGCTTAGCTTCTCTTGATATCCTGTCCCTTCTTGGTCTGTTTGATTCTAAGTATTTTTGACAGTCTCATTTGGTTTCAAAGTTTTGGGTCTGAAAAAAACCGCTTTGGAATGTAAAAATATTAAATGACATGTTTTAGACGTGCATTGGAAAATTATCATATAAAGATATAAATAAAGCAGTTTGCCCCATATAGTTGGGAGTCTAGTTCTAAGTCCCTCCAATATTAAGTCCTGCTAAGCTTCAGTAGGCATGATAAACTTGGGACAAAAATTTGCAGTGTGTTTTTCCCTCTGCCAAGGTAGAAAGTATTTATATAGAGCCTGTTTTAATTTCCTACGCTGCTCTAAGCAAATACCATGAAATGGGTTGACTTAAACAATGGGAATTTATTAGCTTAGAGTTTGAAAATGTCCAAATCAAGTCATTATCAAAGCGATGTTTTTTTCCTGAATACTGGCTACTGGTAATCCTTGGCTCCTCTGCTACATGGCAAGGTACATGGATACATCTCCTGGTCTTTTCCTTCTGTTCTGGATTCTGTTTCAGCTTCTTGCTTCCTGTGGCTTTTTCTCTCTCTCTCTCTGAATTTCATTCATTTATAAGGGATTCCAGTAATAGGATTAAAATGCATCCTGATTGAGGTGGGACATACCTTAACTGAAGAAACCTCATCAAAAGGTCCTACTTAAAATTTACAATGGGTTCACACCCACAAGAATGGATTAGATTTAAGAACATGTTTTTCTGGGGTACATACAACTTCAAACCACCACAGAGCCCTTTTAGGACACTGTCAACAAGAGGGAAGGAATACATGAGGGGGCATTGTTAAAGCAGCCTTGAAATGTGGTTCAAAGAAGTCATCAGAATCAGATGCAAGCTCATTGACCATCAGTAACGTTGTTTCAGCTCTAGGAGTCCTGGATATTAAGAATAACACACCTGCTCACGGGGCCTAGTAGCGCACACGCACCTGGGGCCTGGGGGCTCACCTGCACACAGGGACTGGAGGCCCGTGTGCCTTCTATAATTTTCCTTATTTTACTGGGAGATCCCGGGGATCTAACCCAGCTCCCTCCATATGGGAGACGGGTGCCCAACCATTTGAGCCACATCCACTCCCCAGGCTCTGCAAGTGGGCATGCCGTCAGGCCCAGTATGTAGGAGCGCTGTCAGGCTCCATGTGCGGGCGTGCCAGGCCCTGCCAAGCCATGCAGTAAGATGATGACATAACAGGAGAGTGACACAAGGGAAAGCCAAGATGAGACATGCCAAAAAACCAGGAACTAAGGTGGCACAGGTGGCAGAATGCTTCTCTCCCACATCAGAGTTTCTCAGGATCAAATCCCAGTGAAGACAGGAGGAGAAGGATGAGAAGAGAGGGCAGGAAACAGATACAGAGAATTGACCAGCAAATGGACACAAAAAACAGCAAAAATGGGGGGGGGGGCGTTGGGGCAGGGGGGGTTTAAAAAGGATAAAAAGTAAATAAATAAATCTTAAACACACACACACACACATACACACACACAATTTCGCAAGATTTTCTTCCAAAACAGCATGTAGCCTGTGGATGATAACTTTTTCTACAGGGTGGGAGTGGGGTGGGGGAATATATGTACCAGTTGACATTTTAGACATTTAACCACATTTTAAATCTTTTCTACAGGATGATAACTTATTATAAATCCTTTGATAGAGCCAAATTTAGATTATATCCAAAGCTGAACTATTTTTATTTGTGCATAGGTTTTTCCTTTCACTGTAGAATTTGTGTGCAATGAGATATATCTTAGTTTACAAGAATAAATGCCCCAAATATAGGAGATTTTAATAGACAAACCTCTTTTATTATTTCAAACTATTCCACTCTTTTCAGAGGTCTTCTCTCCTTAAGCCTCTGATGCCTGCATACCTGTGACTTCAGGAACTGTGCCTGTGCCCCTCTTAGAGTTAGTGAGGCAACTCAGGGTGGAGTGAATTGTGAGTGGCTGAGGGGAAATAGAGAACCTTTAAGTGGTGAACCTGAAGAGTCTCCGAGCCTTATGTCATCATAACTGAGGTTGAGTTTTCTGGTTTTGTGAACTTCAAAATATCTGGCTCTACTAAGGCTGATGTGGTGGCATGCAGTAGGGTGACTAGGCAATTTAAGCTTGTCAAAGAGCAGCACAGTGCCCTACAAATAACTGAGAATTAATAAATGCTTGATGCTGCTGCTGGTGAAATGAATGAGAATTTAGAGCCTGGGACATATGCTAATATGAATAGTCCCATGTCAGTGAGGATGCTTTGGACTCACAGGAAAAAAATGGTAAGTCTCAAATAAGGAGGAATTTATTATCTTAAATAAGAAGCCTAGGCAGGGAAGTTTCAGGGTTGCTTAACTGAGAGGTTCAACAACGACATCAAGGTCCCAGTTTCTGTTTTGCTACTCTCAACATGTTGGCCTTTTCCTAAGTTTATCCCCTCATGGTTGTGAAGCAGGCTACTAAAATAGGGAATCAGTAGATGGATCTGGAACCTGGCAAGAAGTCCATGTGGAGATCAATATTCCCAAGATGCTGCTGGAAGACCCTCATGAGAACTCCCACTCTGAATGAGATTTCCTCCGGAAGCCAGGTGAAGCCCCAGATATTCTCCAGAGACCTTATCATTGGGCCCTTCTGGGGGATTGATGGGTGGGGTAATCAATCAAAACAGCAAACAGCTGGAACTCCTCCCCTGCCATTAGCAAAGGGGTGGAATAATCAATGGTTTAAAAGGCAAGCGGGAAAGCGAACCATTCCTGTTTCTGTGCCTGTTCCTGTCCTGTTCCTGCCTTCTGTGCCTTGCTCTTGCCATTTTCCCCCCTGCCATGATGAACACGTGAGTAGAACTGGGCATTTATAATCTATAATGGGGAATTGTAGTCTGTATATTGGCCCTCTTTATCACTTTTCAGCCCTTTCCTCTCAACTTGGAACCCATGATCTGTTATTTTCTCCTATTTCTCTTCCCTCCCTGCCTTAATATATTACTGGCCTAACTAACCAGCTTGTTCTTGAAATTCATTTCTCGTAGCTTATAGCCAAGAACCTAGAAAAAAACCTGGCAACAGTTGCAAAATGGCTGCTGATGCTCCAAGCATCATATCCTCACATACATATCCCCACATACTTTCTTTGACAGAAAGAAAAGGACAGTTTCTCCATTCGTGTTTTTTTATCAAGGAGGAAAACTTTTCCTAGAAGGTCCTTGATAGACTTCCCCTCACACATCACTGGCCACAGTGATGTTGCATGCTCATTCCTAAACCAGTTACTGAGTTGGGAATTAGACTTACTATGATTGAATTATATTAATTAAGACTTACCCCTTAGAGCTGTAAAGGGGTCCTTTCACTAACCTTTTGTTCATAGGGAGGGGTGACCAAGATCACATTTGGTCATAGGGAGGGTATACAAAATCAGGGTTCTGTTAACAAAGAAGAATTGGAGTGAATGGTTATAAGGTAGGTAACCAATGTACTCTGCTACAAGTGCCTTATGTTTTAATAGCACATCTCATTTAATGCAGTGATTCTATGGCATTGGAAGAGAAAAGATGATTTTCTGCCATACTATCATTGGAAATAAGATAGAAGTACTCTGCATGAAATATAGAAGTCATTTTTCCATTTCTTTATGACAACAAAAAGAAAATCTTAGTTTTTCTTCAAGATAGAAAATAAAAACCAGGGAACACTGCAGACACTATTAATTGACTACTCAGCGGCTCTTTTACCCCCTTTGGTCCTTCTTCCTTGCTAATGAAACTTAAGTTTATCATAGCAGGTTCATCACCAGATTCACATATTTCCAGCTTTCCTTGCTATAAGAAGGTGGTAACCATATAAAAAAATTCTGGCCAATAAGTGGAACTCCTCTGGGGCATGGGCTTCTGGGAAAGCCTTTGTTATCTTGATAAAGGGACAAGTATTAGAAGAGAGCTTACTAGGACTACCCCTTTCCTCTTCTTTCTGCCATGATGTAAATGTAATGCCAGTGCTTATCGCCACCCTCTTGACAACATGAGGTAGCAATCATGGGAACATAAGCCAAATACATTAAGGAAGATAGAACAGAAAGACAGAAAGATCCTGAGTCATGAGACCAAACCTAGGACTACCTACTTTCAGATTTCTACTTATGTGAGATAATTGAATGGACTTATCATCTAAATGGCTAGGGTTAGGTATTCCATTACTTGCAATTTAGTGTGTACTAACTGATACAAAAATGAATAAACAACATCTCACAGTGATACTACAGCTACCCTGGGACCTCTCTTCTCCCAGCATTTCGGTTATACCTTGACTCTGGGTTCAGAGATACTGAATAACTCGGTTATACAGCCCTTCAACTTTACCTCGCTCAGGTTACTCCATTTATAAACCGTCAACACTTCAGGATCTCCTTGTTTTTCTGTTTCTTCCCTAGACTCATGTATGTTTTCTTTTCCAACTTGATTTGACACTTCTTTGGGGGTAGAGGCTGGCCTTTTACTTATCTGATGCCCATTCCTAATACTGGGTGTGAAGAGGGTGCTCAATTGCTGGGAAGTGAGCGAATACTGAGGTGTCTCTTCTTTATCCAAGCCAGCAGAGTAGTATGTAAGCAAGGGGCTTATCTTAAGAAGATATAAACTGATCACCTTCTAAGTCTCTAAGTTGGAAAACAGAAACTACGTAATATCCTACAGAGATTTCTTCAAGCTACAATAGCTATCATCAGGAGTGAACATGATTTGAATTTTGGTTACATATCAATATTTCCATTCTCTATGAACAACTTAGATGCAGGATTGGGCTGTAATGATTAGCTTGAAAGAAAGCATTTTAGGAAAGCATCCCCACGTGTTTGAGTTACAGCTAAAGAAGGGAACTTCACAGTTTATGGTCCCTGATGGACAATTTTGCTTTTGGGGGTGGTTGGATTGTTAAAACTAAAAAATTCCCTTGCATGAGTTTGTCCGTTTCAGGAGATTTTGTTAGTGATTCCGTGAAGTGGAATGCTCAGTTGAAAGGAGAATCCCTCAGTCTTTAGACATCTTCCCTGTGGCCTGGCCGGCAACTTGGGTGTTACTGTCCAGTACCTACTCTGCACAGGCCCCTGCTTAGGGCCCATCATCTTGCTGGATCACCTCCTCATCTAAAACCTCTGCTGCTATTTCTTTCTCTCCAAGCACAAGTGCCTTTTGTGGCCCCTACGATGTAACTCCAGTACAGCACTTTGAAGCGGAGACTGTGAGTTTATCCCCAAGGTAACTGTGGGTGGCCCTTCCATTTATTTTCTTGCTTCCTTTTTGTTTCTGTAAATTCTGCCCTCCAGTTTCCCCTGAAGCACATGCTGTTCATGTAATCTGAATGGCCATTTAGAGGAAAGATCAGAAGTTTGTTGTTTCATTACCAACATAAATCAAAACTTTGTGTGCACGCTGCAATCCGAGTGAGTCCAGGAATAGCTTTGGGATTGCTAAGTGTCTGGAGAGCACTGACTATACAGACATGTTTTGAAGCAGGCTATAATAGTTTCTACAGCTGTTAACAGTTCGTAGAAGAATGGCAGCATTATATATCAGCGTTTAAAATGTGCATGACTTGCATTGCACAGAAGTCAGATTGGGATAGAATCAGATTTTTTTTCTTCTGAAACTCAGCCAGGAAAGTCTTCAATAACTAGAGAAATTCTTTTCACTACTGAAATCAACATGAAGGACATTGTGTTATTATAATTGCTTATAGCTCACCATGAAAGTTGTCTTTGTATGAGTGGATGTACGGGCTGTACTGTTTTGTTTTTATTTATTCTGCATTCTTTATTCTAATGTCCTTTCCTTTTTCCTGACCAGAAGGATTGTTATTGAGCCCTTCACAAAGCTGAAATAATGCAGTGTGTTAAAAAATGTTAACAATTCAAAGAAGTTATAAAAATTTATAAGTTGGCCGAATGCTTGGGAAATTTCTGCATATTTTAATATAAATAGGTAATGCAAATATTTGTTCTTTGCATTGAAAGGTGAGTCTCTGTTTTCCAAAAGGCCCTGTTATTTAAATTAGAGTCATTTGATTGCATTGTAATAAGGACAGTTTCCATTATGAATGACGCCAAAGATTAAATACCACGGTTGTTATAAAATGCAGAAAGCTTAATAAGTTACATATGTTACTGCATGATGGGTTAAATAATTTACAGAAATCAGTAGGAATTGTTTCATGATTATAAGTCCTACAAAGATAACTTACTTAGTCATGGCTTTTGAGATTTCCAAGTGAAAGTTGATGTTTGCATATGAAAAGAACTATGTGGACCACCTTTGTACCCGGCTAGTTTTATTGTCTCTTTAAAGAACTAATTGACAGACGTAATTCAAGGTAGGCATGGACAGACATCTTGGGAGAATATATATGAATAAAGGAAGAGATTGAATAAAAATCTGATTTTAAAAAATCAAATTGAGAGGAGCTCCTTGTCTTGAACTGTAAGATGAAGAATATACAACTTTTGACTGACCCTGGGTCAAAGGTCTGTTCAGAAGGACTAAGATCGGAGGTCTTAGATCATTCCAGTCTTACTCAGTAGGAGACCAGAGAACGGGGTGGGTCAACACACAGGGGGAAAAAAAGTGATGACTTTTTTTAGAGATGAAGTTGGAATGCATCAGAGACCAAAGCCCAGACCCCTGGGCATGGCTGTCCAGGACACCAGGTAGGATGTTGGGGTCAGCTTGATGATCTAAGAATACCTCAGCATAGACCTCAAGGTACCCTTTGAGAGTGCTAATGAATTCTCATACCTCACCTTTCTCAGCTCCTCTTTTACCAACTAATGCTTCAGCAGTTAGCCTTGGGGTGGGAGGGACAGAGGGAGAGAACGGGAAAGGGTGAAAGAAAACTCCCAGGGCGACAGCAGTGCACCCTCCAGGGACTTTACAAACCACCTTCCAGTTTTACTTGGCTAGGTATTGGCAGTCAGTGCCACACGAGTCAGCACTTCATGGCTGGCCTATGCCTGCCTTGGACTTAGGGATACTAAGGACACACCTTAAGGAGCCTGCCTTTCCTTAGGAAAAGTGCTTTGCATAGGAATTAAGTTGATAATGTTTTCCAGTGAGAAGAGCCACGAAAACATGAATTCTTGTTTTCCCAAACTAAGAGGTCCCACTGGACCAAAAAATAATATCAACAGCTGACACTTGTTGAGTGCTTACTGTGTGTCCAGAACTGTATTATCTTTTTTTATTATGAAAAAATTTTTTAGATTTATTCGTTTATTTATGCCCCCACCCCCACCCCTGTTTTCGCACTCGCTGTCTGCTCTCTGTGTGTTCTTCTGTGTCTGCTTCTCTTCTCTTTTTAGGCGGCACTGGGAACCAATCCTGGGAGCTTCCGGAGTGGGAGAGAGGTGCTTGATCTCTTGCGCCACCTCAGCTCTCTGGTCTGCTGAGTCGCTTATTGTTTCTCCTCTGTGTCTCTTTTTGTTGCACACCTTGCTGTGCCAGCTCTCTGTGTGGGCCAGCTTGCCTTTCACCAGGCGGCCCCGGGAATCAAACCCTGGACCTCCTATGTGGTAGATGGGAACCCAATTGCTTGAGCCACATCTGTTTCCTTGTATTATCTTGTTTACAACAGAGATGCCAGTGGGTAGCATGACCAGCGGAAGGAAATGTAAAAGTAGCTGGATGGAAGATGCTGTACAGGCCAGAGGTAAATTAGAAAGGAAATAGAAAAGTGAGACTAAATCCTAGTTTCTCCAGACACTGTGGATCCTTGCTAAATGTTTTCCCCTCAATAAGGCCTGGTTTCCTCATAAAATAAGAAGGAAGACCAGCCTGGAATACACGTTCAAGTTTCTCAGGAAAATGGCCCCAAAGCAGTGGCTTTTTTTGCCCTCTTGAGGTTATGGAACTCTTTTAGGAGCTGACAAGTACTAACGGCACTCTGTCTCTAGAAAAATACACATATGTATATGTAACAGAAAGTTGCACACTATATCTAGGGTTGCCAGACTCCCTTAGAGCCAGTCTTCTTAGGTGGGTGGAATGTGGCATCAGCAAAGTCTGGTAGCAGACAAGTTGGCCTGGCAGGAAGTTCTGAGGAAGTCTAGGAAAGGCTTCCCAGCTGCAGGGGAGGAGCATGCAATTAATAATGTTTCATCTAGGAGGGGGCTGATATTGGGAATGACTATACACATCAGAGCCTAGGCATGAGGACAGAGATTTAGGAAAATAATTTCCATGCTGGAGACTCTTGGGATACTGGGAAAATATCCAAGATAACATCTCAGGCAACATATAAGAAGAGAGTAACCAAAACTGGGCTAGAATATGTAGCCTGGGTCACAAAGGAAGCCTAGTAACCAAAACAAGGATCTGAGATAACTAGGATGGGCTTGGGATGATTCAGTAAGATTTCTCTGACTATGTGATGTTTGTCAGGGAGATGTGGGCCCGTCTTTGGGTATCTGGTGGGAAAGAGGGAGCTGGACAGAGAGCCTGGCTAGTTATTACAACTATGGTAGATTCTCCCTTCAAAGCTTTAGAAATTTGGCTAAGGGTTTTATTAGTGTGCGTTACCTTTTCAGATCTTCTTAACACATTTAACTTTGAGACCAGAGAATGTTATTTATTTTTTGCACTTTCTCATCTTGCAGATTTGTCTGCTTATTTACACTTACCTTTATCCTGCCACCCCTGTACCATCAGCCATTTCTGTTCTGCTCTCTAAGTGGGAGCACACACAAATCATCATGCCTTGGGCTTCCTTGGCAATATAAAAAATAGGCAGCATTTGTTAATTCATAAAATATTTTGAGGATTTTACTGGTCTGTAAAAATCTAAATGTTGGGAAATCTTGGAATATAGTGTCCTTGATTAAGTAGAGTAGATACTCAAGAAATACTTATTGAATGAATGACTAAATGAGATGAATTGTATCATGCTAAGGGCAGAAATGTCCACTACTTGCTTACCTCACTGCTGTATCTCTTGAAAGTTTGCTGCTGAGATAGGCTGAGGGCCACGTATGGGTGGTAAATTGGTAGACTGGGCCTCTCATGACTGACTATCTAGTCAGATTCCTAACTAGATAGCAATCTGTCTACTTAAGTGGTGACACTTTCTTTGATAGCATTTAGTGCATCAAAATGGTGCTGGTTGTCCTTGATAAAGTAGTGATTGTTATCAGCTATTAATCAATTACTGACTGACTAATATTAAGGAAAAGACCATTTAACTGATGGGGCAAGTAAGTAGGGACAGCAGAGACTCAGTTCTGAGTTTGGTGGATACTGTTCATAGAGTGAATATGTGACCTAAATCATGAATGTTTAACAGCAATTAATTAAACTGACTTAGGAACTTAAGTAAGCACTAGCTGGAATTTAAGATGTAAAATTTAAAAAGTCATCAACACAATGAAATTTGGAAGAAACAGTAATGGGATATACAGGAGAGTCACAATTCTGGCTTGAAGGTCAGACCAAATATTTTGAGACACCTTTTGTGCTTGAATTGATGAAAGATCTTCTCAGTTTAGATTAAACATTTTTAAAGTGGGGGAGGGTCTTCTGTTCTTTGATGGCTGTATTTAGCAGGAGATTTGTTACTTAAATTTACCCTTTGGTCCAGCAGAAAGAAACACAATGTAGCTTAAAATGAAGTATAAATCCAAACAACTCGTTTAAAAAATGGGCAAAAGACTTGAATATACAGATGCCAAAAGGCATATGAAAAGATGCTTAACATCATTAGCCATCAGAGAAATGCAAATCAAAACTTAGTAAGAGAATCACTTTGTATGTACTGGAGTGACTATTATTTAAAAAACAAAGTGAAAAATAACAAATGTTGTTAAGGATGTGGAGAAATAGGAACCTTTGTACATTGTTGGTGGGAATGTAAAGTGGTGCAGATGCTGTGGAAGAAAATTTGTCGATTCCTCAGAAAGTTAAGTGTAGAATCATCATATGACCCAGCAATCCTGCTTCTAGTTATATACCCAAAAGAACTGAAAGCAGGCACTTGAACAGATATTTTTATACCAGTGTTCATAGCAGCATTATTTACAATAGCCAAAAAGTGGAAGCAATCCAAATGTCCATCAACAGATGAATAGATAAGCAAAATGTGGTGTATACATTCAGTGGAATATTATTCAGCCATGAAAAGGAATGAAGTTCTGATCCATGCTACAACATGGATAAACCTTGAAGATACCATGTTGAGTGTAAAAAGAGAGATGCAAAAGGACATATTTGTATGATTTAACTTATATGAAATAATGAGAAAACACAAATTCATAGAGATAGAAAGTAGATTATAGGTTACCAGGGGATGGAGAATGGGGAGTTGATGCTTAATGAGCACAGATATTTTGTTTGAGGTGATAGAAAAGTTTTGTGAATGGCTGGTGGTGAGGGTAGCACTGAATTGTATACTTGGAAGTGGTTAAAATGGGAAATTTTATGTTGTATAATTTTTGTTACCACAATAATTTAAAAAATGAAGTCTAAATCAATGTGATTAAGAATTTAACTTATATGTGTACTGGTGTGTCCGTAGGTGGTTAGATGAATGTGGTTCTTGAGAAGGAATGCAAGGAGTGAAGAGATTCTTGTCAATAAGTAGATGAATTTCATTGTTAAAAAAATGGATTTCTACATTTCTGTAATAAGATTGTTTTAAAATGACTGAAAAAAAATAGCACTCCTCATAGAGATTCATAGTGCTTTTAAATGACTGAGTTATCTGTATGTACATGTATGTGTGTGCATGTATGTGTGTGTGTGTGTGTAAATGTGTGTCGTGATATCATAAAGCACAGAGTAGTAAGAGAAGAACAATGCATGAGAGACAGGGGAGGGAGAGCCTTTGGCTGGGGGCCATAGATAACCTGACTCACCTCTGCTTCCCGTTAGTGCCTTGTCTGCTTGGTACCTCTTGATGCCAACTCTTCCTGCCCAGGTGAGAATCCATGTACTTCTAAAATGTATGGAACACTTTAATCTAGCTTCTTCTTAGGAACAGTTAAGGGTGGGGCTCAGTGGAAGGAGAGAAGAAGGGGTGGAGGAGTGATACGGGCTTGGGAAATGGCAAAGCTTATGTGCAATGTAATGTGGGCGAAAGTCTGGGAGGGTATAAAGATCTCTAGGAGTTCAGAAGGAGAGGTGACCTTCAGGGGGCAACCAGGAAAGTCTTCATGGATGAGGTTGTGTTTAAACTGGGCCTTGCAGAATGGGTAGATTTTGGCAGGTAGGGATGGGTGGAAGGACATTTCAGGGAGAGGAAAATAGCTTGAACAAAGGTGTCATGGCAGAAAGTACAAGCCTGTTCCCAGATGGTAGGTGATTCAGTGTAGCTGGAGATAAAATAGGTATAAGGGAGAGGAGGCAGAAAACTCCTCACTCAACTTGCCAAATATTAATTCCCATCTATAAAACTTCTGCTTTATAAGCTTTATTTTTTTTTTACCAACTAAGGTTTTCTAAAAGTAGGGACAGAGTTGTTCTTTGCTAAGCCATCTCTTAGTGTCTTAAAGACAGGGAGCATGGCCAGCTCAACCAAAGGCCTAGGTTATTCATGAGGTTCAGGAGATGACAAAACACTTTGTAGTGTGTGGCCCTCCTCTCCCCTGCCCTCCCCTCCCCTCCCTTCCTTTTCCATCTTTACTATTGTGCTTACTTATTTGCTAAGTGTGGCAGATTGTATCTTCCAAAAATGGCTGCATCAATGTCTTCCATCCCACCAGCTCTTCTTCCAATGTGACTTTGACACTCTTCCCCTAGATGGGATCTATGTTCTCTTCCTTTGAATTGGGCTGGCTTGTCACTGTGGTGGACTTCCAAGGCTATGTCCTAAAAGGCCATGCAGCTTCCTCCTGGTTCTCTCAGGGCATTCACCTTGGGGACCCTAAACCACTATGTAAGAAGTCAGTGGTCTCCATGCTGAAAGGGAGTCCAAGTCACATGGAAAGGCCACAAGTAGGTTCTTCTGGATAACAGCCACCATCAACCACCAGAAATGTGAGTGAAAATGCCTGCAGATGACTCCTGGCCCCACCATCAAGTCACTCTGAGCCTTCAAGCCTTTCCTTCTGAGGTCCCAGATGTCCTGGAGTGGAGGCAAGTCATCTCAGCTGTGTCCTATCTAAATTCCTGATGCTCAGAAGCATGGTAAATGGTTGATTTATATGGCTGGGTTTGGGGTAATTTGTTAGGCAGCAGTAGCAACTAGAACAGTAAGTAATGAAGCCCTTTTCTGGTTCATCTCTTTCTGTTCAGCAAGAACCAGGGTAGCGGGGGTGGGGGGAAGGAATTATTGTTAAGTGGGGCCTTGTTGGGTGATTTACACATATTATCTCATTTAATTTTCCTAAGAAAACTATGAGATAACAATTATCAACCCTATTATACAGACATTAAATTAAGGCTCAGACAGGTTAGGTGATTTCCCGAAGGTCATACACCTGGAAAGTAAACCCAATTTTTCTTACTCCATAGCTCAAAAGATTTCTCCTACCACATGGGGCCTCCCCAGGCCTGTGAACAATACTCACCTCTCCATCAGATGGCACACTTACTGAGCACCTGCTCCTACAAGCTCCTGGGCCAGGAGATGAAAAGAGAGATCTTTCCTATGCCCCTACATCACTGATAAGCATTTTGGTGGCATAATGCAGTTGTAAGTGTCAAAGATGAAAGCGACACAAAGCAGTGTCTGATCCAGTACTGTGACCCTCATATAAGGAAGAGGTTACTTTGGGGACTCGGGTAAGTAGGTGGCCTCCTGGTGCCCTCCTTTCTACACTGGTGAGAGGTGGGGTGACTATATCTCCCAGTTCTCTTAGACAGTCCTGGTTTATGCCAGTAAAATTATTAATAGCACCTCCTCTTAGTTTCAAAAGTGCTCCCTTTGGAAAGTAAATTATCTGATCACCCTCATGAGAGTGGTACTTCAAAATGGAACTTTTTCAAGGGAATGGAGTGGAGTGCTATTGAGAAACCATGTGAAATGGCGGGCAGGCCGTGACTAATGGCACCAAACATATACTGTAGGCTGTTAATTTAGTTAAATACTCGTCCATTCACTGTATAACAAAAAAGTCAAATAATGGTTTTGTTTAAAGTAAAAGAATGTTCACTGGGCACCTATTGTGTGCCACAATTAAACGGCTTTAAAATCTGAATTGGCAAAAACAAACAGTCTAACCTTCCCAAGAAACAAACCACAATTGAGATGATCATCTAAATTGACCTAATTGGTTTGTGTTTGGCCAAAATGACAAGGGCAGGCTGTATCTCTTTTGGGGAAAATGAGGGCGGTGACTCCAGTACAAGGAACAGGCTACATTTCTCAAAGTGGGTTCCATAAACCCTCTGTATCAAAATCAGTTGGCAGGGGAGGGGGGAGTTGTTAAGAATGCAGATTCCAGGGTTCCACCCCAGATCCCCAAATCATCTTCAGAGGATGGATCTAGGGCTTAGCATTTTCAGCAAGCTCCCTCAGAATATCCTGATGCCCCCTAAATTCAAGGGCTTCGGGGATCAGGTGATTAGAAACCAAGGAAACACTGGGCCCCAAATGAAGTTCATTGACTTGGGAATTGTTAGTTGGGCTTGTTGGTTTAAAACCATGAATGCATTTAGAACTTGGACCAGTGGCAGTGTTAGCCTCAGTCAGCAGTGTGGAAAGAAGATGAAGTAGTCTTAGTCCTATGCTGCTTCCTCACATAAATTATAAACCCACGCACCAGGCTGAGAAAAGAGCCACATCATTTTAGGACAAGAAAAGGAGATGTGCCTAAACATTGATCTTTTTCTCATTATTACCACTGTCATTGCGATTAATTTAATGGCAGATTTGCCTAGCACTCTGTAATAATATTTAGGAGTTGCTAAGAAAGAGGTGCTCTGTTGATCAGAATCTGGTATATTCTGGCCAATTCTAACCAAGCTGGGTGAGGGGGAGAGTGATGCAATGGTATGCTTCAAATTCAAAGCAGCAGAGACTGAATATCTTCTTTCCCTGGATGTGTGTGCCTGTGTAAGCAGAACTTTGCAGCGGAGTGAAGATTTTGAGGTTATGAAGTTCATCCTTCTTATTGAGTAGATGGATAAACTGGGGCCCAGAGAAAGGAAATGGTTGGAATAAATCCTGGCTCTGCTTCCTGTCTGTGTAACCTCAAACAAGACACTTGTCACTTGTTGCCTGTGAGATGTGGCATAATAATAATGCTAGTTTTTGTAGTTATAGGGAAAAGCAAATGCAAAGTATGCACATGTACAAAAGTAGGAAGATTAAGTGAGCATGTATGTGAAGTGCTTAGCACAACGCTTGGCACCGATGTTGCCTGGTTGCTGTTTACTAATATGATCAGCTACAGTCACAGAGCTAGTTAATGAGAGAGCCGGGCCCCCAGCTAGACCTCCCGACAACCTTGCAATTTCTGGAGAGTGAATTTCAGTGGTATCCTTAGAGATTCAGAGATCATTCACATGCAACACCTGTGTGTCTCGACATTGTCAAATGCTATTTTGAGACCTTCTGTCAGAAGCGCCCCAGGACAGTGAACTCTGGTTGGCTGCCTCTGGCTGCACATTCTATTCTCAGGGGCATGTGGCCTGGTGTCGTGGCTGGCAGTCTCTCTGCACCCCATCGTACCCTGGCTTGGACCCCTTACTGCCCGTAAACCACACAGTGGTGTGAATGTGGGACTGAGGCCTAGGGTGTCTCGGTCACTTGGTAGGGACTGTTCCGCAGCAGTGAGATAACAAGGAGGCTTGAGAAGTATAAGGGTTAACTGTGCTGTTTCGGAGGCAAACTGCCTGTTTCCACCAATTATTGGCTGTGGGACTTGAGTAATTTACTTGCCCCTAAAGACCTCATTTCCCTCATTTGTAAAGTCTGTGACCAGAGTTTCTACCTTGGGAGGATTCATTGAGGGAAATTCACACAAAGCAAAGAGCCTGGTCCACAGCCTCTACATGGTAATTTATTATTAATTTTAAAAGAAGCCTAATGAATTTAGAGGGGGACTAAGCTATAGGCAACTTCTTGATGGAAGGGACAAAATCATAACAGAATTGTAATGAGTGATGCAATAGTAGTTTGAACAACCATAGAAAGATAAGGCTGAAATTGAGAGTTGGTTGAAAATACTGTGTTGCCACTGATAGGGTAAGTCAGAGTAACTGGCGACAGTTCAGCAAAAGAAAAACTGAAAGTGCCTTCTGTATGTTCATTTACTGCTTTTTGAGGCCCTCCCCTTCCTCCATATCCCCACCTCTCCCTCAGAGTTTGTTATGGCTGTTTAGAAATTGGTGTAAAAATAAAGACATGAGAAGTTTCAATCCATGTTTATAAACCTAAACTGTAGGAACTTTGAAAGAAATTTTAATTAACCATAAATTATATTAGGAAAATGGATGTGGCTCAAATGATTGGGCTCCTGTCTACCATATGGGAGGTCCAGGGTTCGATTCCTGGGGCCTCCTGGTGAAAGGCAAGCTGCTCCATACGGAGAGCTGGTGCAGCAAGATAGCACAACAAAAAGAGACACAGAAGAGAGACAATAAGAGATGCAGCAGACCAGGGAGCTGAGGTGTGCAAGAGATTGAGTGCCTCTCTCCCACTCTGGAAGGTCCCGAGATTGCTTCCCAGTGCTGCCTAAAGAGAAGACAAGCAGACACAGAAGAATACACAGAGAGCAGACAACGAGTACCAAACAATGGGGGGGGGGGAGTAAATAAAAATAAATCTTAAAAAAAAAGTACATTAATGTAATTCATTAGTATTTATCTAATATTAAATTAGATTAACAGTAGCCTGCTAGCCACAGTATAGGAGGCAAGTGGGATATATTTTGCTAGATTTTCAAATTACAACAACAACAACACTTCTAACTCACTTTAGAAGAATCACTATTTTTGGTTTAACTGATGTGGGTGATGATAGACATATAACTCTGGCCTCTTAATACTGCTTTGGTGGATCTTTATTACCTTAGGATAGGCCGGGTAATGCTGAGATAACAAAGTTCTCCAAAACTCTCAGGGGCTGAAAACAACAAGATTTATTTCTTCCTTAAGCTACATGTCTGTATCAGTTGTCTGGGACTCTGCTTCTAATTGTCTTCCCTCTGGACTGCTGGAGCAGTGGCATGTTGCCAGGTGGCAAGGTCCAGGGAAAAGGCAGTAGTGGGTCATGCCCACGCTCTTACAGCTTCTACCTAGAGGTGGCACACATCACTTCAGCTCAGATATCACTGACCAAAACATGAACACACTCACCTTTAAGGAAGTAGAGAAAAAAAGACCTAACGTGCTTGGGAGAGCACAAAAATGTTTAGCGAATAGCTCTGGTAATACCACATTTACATACATGTCTTACCAGCCAAAAACTCTCTGAAGTAAGAACTGTGACTCTGTCATCACTGCCTTTTTCCCAACGTCACCACGATGCCTGCAGTAGAAGCTTGATAAATGTTAGGTGGCTGGCTGGCTGACTGAAGGCAGAATTGAGGATGTGACTGGAACCAAACGGGAAAGAGGGCCAGAAAACTTTGCTTTCCTTTTTGGCACATCTCTGCTCCCCTTGTGCCAGGATTCTGACTCTGGAATTGATTGCTGCATGTTCCTGGATGAACATTAGCTACTCTAAACCTTAGTTCCTGCAGCTGGAAAATGGGGATACTATTACTCCCTTATAAAGACTGAGTAAGATGTCATGTGCTAATAAATGCTTCTGGCTCTGTGTGTTGCCTGGTACCCTGTGGGTGCCCTTGCAGATCACCCTCTGCTGTCCCCAGGCAGCCCCTGTGCACCTGGTCTCCTCTGATCTTCTCCTCACTTCTCTCCTTTGATTTCCATATCAAGACTTATCTGCTCTATATCCTATTTTTTCAGAACCCAGCATTCTACTATTAGGATAAATGATCCCTATTAATATATTAATAGATATTAATGGGTTAAAAATCCCCCCTCAACGGTTGCTTGATTTAAGGAGAAGTTCATCCAAGGTAGGCTCACTGGCAGTCACAGATTTGCAGTATGTCCAAATTGGAAAGCACTTTAGATATCTAGTTTGATGGTTTTCAAACATTTTTTTTCCCCAACTGATAGATAATTTAGAACCCTGCCTATGAAACCCAAAAGGATCTACTCTGATTGAGAGGAGGTGGGCAGCATTTCCTCTGCTCAGCTTTCTGCCACCCAAAGGCCCCTAGAATATATTCATGGAACTCTGGGGATGGGGATGAGTTTGATAGCCACTGGCTCTCATGGTACATAAGAACAACTGAGGCCCATAGAGAGGAAGGGACTCAAGATTCTATAGAAGGCAGTTGTTGGGCTGGGATTGGAGCCCAGGTAACCTGGGTGCTAGTCCAGGCCTTCTTGGTCTGTCAAATCTGCCTGGTAGAAAAAGGTGAGTAGGAAAGAGAAGGTTGCTATTTCTGATGACTCATCAGATTTTCTTTGTCTAAGCACAATGCCAGTGTGCTGGGTTTTTTCTTCTAATGCTCTGGATGACTCTAGCCAGGGTTAATAAGATAGAAAAACTTTTACCTCTGAGCTACTGGTTTGAATGCAGTACAGCCTGTGAGTTACTGAATGTTATTACTGTGTAATGGGTTTTCAAAGACCTGTGTGAAACATGGGATTCTTATGAGCTTTTTAAAAAATTATTGTTATAGTATAATGTTTAAGGCCCCTTATGTACAAAGCACTTTGAAAACTCTAATTGGACCTCATAATCACCTGCATCGTTATGAAGGTCAAATTGTGCTGAACAAACTTGAGAGCTATTTTTGACCAAATTAGTGGATGAACAGAACAGAATATTAAAAAAAAAAAAAAAGTCACCGCTTTAAGCTCCTCTGGGTCCAGCAAAATCTCTCATGCAGCTGGAGAAAACTGCCACTTTACGTAAACCTGAGGAGGTTTTCTTCCCCCAGGTGTAAGACACAGGCTTTTGAGAGACTGTACATTAGGTTTTGGAGTAAAGATTCAGCTGTAGAGAGTATTCAGATGTATTTGCTAAGAACACTTGCTCCAGCTTGTATTTATCTCTGCCCCCCCAATGCCTCCCATCAACATATGCCCTGTAGAGGAGGGGCCTGGCGCTCACCGGATGTCCTTCTATAGTGATGCCTGCTGCTTTCAATTGCCATCCTCAATTTTCCATCTCACACTAGGAAACTGCAAGGTTAGAAAAACAATGGACTATTTCCTTCCCCCTTCTTTAAACTTAGAGGCTGAAAGGAGGACTTGCTATTCATTACTCACAGACCAGTCTTGGGGATAAAGGTCATTAAAGTTCAAGTGTAAACAAGCTCAAGTCCACAGACCTCAGTGGGTCCCCAGCCCAGGTGGGGATCAGAAGGACGCTTTCTTTTCATCAGGCTCCTTGGCTTAACCTGAGGTTGACTTCAAGCTTTGTAATTGTCTGCACTGATGTTTGGAATCTGAGCTTGCTGAAAAGAGCTCAAGATTATGGGGATGGAGTCGAGGAAAAATCAACAGAAAGCAGGCTCCGTTTGTGGACAGTCTTCCCCTCACCAAGCAAGCAGCAGTATGAATGTGGAGGCACCGAGTGAGGGTGGAACGAGAAATTGCATCAGTAACACATAGGCATTTTTGAACCCTGCACAGCCAACAGGCAGGGCTATGGTAGGATTTTTGTGGGGCCTTAGGCATTTGTTTTTTTCCCATCATGGGCTCCTTCCACCTTAAAAAAATTAAAAATTACATTTTATGACTATTTGTATAAGATGAATATATCAGTATTATGTATTACTATTATTTTATGTATCAGTATTATATTTTCTTAGACCAGAAAGTTCATTTTTTTTCTTCTGATTTTAAAATAAAACATTTTCGTGGTCCCCTAAAAGTTTTGTGGGCCCTGGGCACTGTGCCTCCTGTACCTAATGGATAAGTCAGCCCTGCCAACAGGAAGCAAACTCTTCCTTGGTGCAATTTGGAGAAAATGAATATTTATGAACTAGGGCAGTTTCATTGTTTTAAATGACAATACAAATAACAAGTGGGTTTGTTTCATAAAATGAGAGAGATTAATTAAATGCATATACAAATCTGCAAATCAATATCCTATAATTAGCAATAGGATTGTATACAAGGACTTTGCCATTCCAAAGTAAATTTTGAAACTTGAGTTTTGGGCAAAAGCCAGAGGTAGTATAAATATTGAGGAGTTATGACTTTGGGCCAGAATCCTCCACTTGTTCCACCACTCACAAACTTGGGCAAATCACTTTACTCTTCTGTGCTTTGGTTCCCTTTTCTATAACTGAGAGGTAATGGCAGCTCTCTCATCAGGTTGCTGGGAGTGCGAAATGAAGCAGTGTTGGTAAAACACCATACCTGAGATAAAGCAAAATTTTCACTAAGTGTTAGCTATTACTTATTACTGTTATAATTGCTATATCATCAGTATCAAGTGTCATCGCCCCATTCAAGAGATGGAGAAGCTCAATCATCTCTACTATTTTGCTGGAGAATTATTTTGCTAAGTTCCGATAGTTAATAAGTAGTTAGAAAAGAAGATCCTTCAGAAATTAGAATTAATCACCAATGGCATGTGAAGAAAAGAGTGGGAAGTGATGCAGAAGATTCAAAGATAATTAAAAAGCGCCAAAAACCAAAGCACAAAGAATATCTGGCCATTCTAAAAGTACCAGCAATGATATTAATATTACTCTATTTTTATAGAATGCTTTTTCAATTTTAAAGACTTACATTTTTATTTTTTCGTCATTAAAATCATGTGCTATGAAAGTATTGCAACTCCTATTTTCATTTTAAGGACAAGGAAACTGAACTTGATTGATTTGTCTAAAATCATACTGCTAAGTTTGGGGCCTTCCGAAGTGGTACTTAGATTTACTAATGTTCTGTCTTTATTGATTTATCACAAAAATTCTAATGTTGATCTTAGCAATAATAATAGCAAGAGTATTTTTTGAGCCCCTGCTATTTGTTTGGCATTGTGTCGAGCGCTTGGCATAAAGTGTCTCTCACAACTACCTTACAGGATGAGGCTTCTCAGTTAAGGCTTTATAGTTGAGGAAACTCAGGTTTGCCCAGGTTAAGTAACTTCTTCCAGGTCATATTTCTAATAAGTTGTGATCCCACTGCAGTCTGTCTTGACCTTAAGGGCCAAGCTCTTTTCTGTATGCCTCTTGACCTACTCCTTGATTATTGGGATTTGAGCGGATATGATTTTACTTTAGTCTTTAGTGAATATTGGCCAGTATGAAAACTAGTAAAGATTATTCTAAAATAGTATCCAGTTACTCCAGAAAGATGCCTTTGAAAATGATCCTTGATATTTTTGACACAGATGAGCCAAAATGTAGATTTTTCAGAAATTAAGCTGAAGGGGGTAAAAAATCCTGCTCTTACGGTTGATCATAGTGTCATCATATGTGTTCAGGGGAGATGGGATGGGATGGGGGATTTATGAATACTTGATGATTCGTGCTAGACTCTGTCAGCCTTTGTTTCTCCCTTGCTGAGTGAGTTGTGAACTGTCCACCTGGCTGAGCCCAAGTGGGGAAGCCATCACTGCTCATAATTTGTTTGTCCAGAATAGTTTCACGTTTGTCCATAGGGTCAGCTGAAACACCAAGTGCTCAGCTGTATGTTCCTAAGCAGCCTTCAATGTGGATAGCATTGAACACGACACTCCCTGCCCTTCAGAGCAGGATCAGATTATGAACGGTGTGAGACAAGTTGTGAATTGCTCTTTTGTGTGGAACACGGTTCACAAGCCTGGACCTCAATCTTGTTCCAGTTTTAAAGGAATCATTAATCAATATGACTTGCTAATAGGTTAAAATACCACCACTTGCTGTCTTAGTGTTTTTTCACATTGCTTTTGTGAGCCTAAATTTCTTTGAAGATCATGGGTTTGATAAATGAACAATAAATAATAATTTTGAGAAGCAAAACCTTCAATGAACATCCCAAGTCAAGTCCAAAGTACTGAAAGGGCTCTATAATAACTCTAAGTCTATGAAAGAAATTGTGTTGCGAGTGCAGCTGGCCACTAATACTGTTTTGTAGTAGCTAATTGGAAAACACCTAAATTAGAACTAGTCATCCCAGCAGTTCTGGGTTGATTAAACAGCCCATAACATTTTTTCCCTCATAGACTGTCTTAGGAGAAATTATAGTGCCTTGCCAGTTGGCTTGAGTTAATTACTACCCATTTTTTCTAGTGTTCCTCTCTCTACAAATGTCTTAAAATTATACCACCGTCTTGCACAATTTTTTTCTTATATTTCACAATGGACGCACTTAACCAGGAAAGTTTAAGCAATTGTTTGGTTTGGTTCTTTCAAAGGAATAGATAAATCATCATGCTACATGATGAGAGAGGAAATGACAGTTTTTGTCTTTTATTCAGGTAGCCTAAATTTACATGAGACCACAAAAAGTTCCTCACAGGATGTTATTGATTGCGTTTACCCAATGGAGCCTAAGATGGGTCTTCCTGCCACAACACAGGGCATGTTCTTCCTTTCATTCCTGCCAGTGAATCAAATCCCAGGTCTTCAGACTCGCCCATGAAGTTGTGAATTTTTAGACTAGAGATTTCAAGCCCCTTCACAGATTTCCCATTAATTATTTTTCTAATTCAGCTTCCTTTTTTTCTGTGCCAAGCAGAAACTATATCCTTTGTTAGAGGTCTTCCATAATACTTGAACGATAGCTCTAAGGAACTTACCAAAGATCTACTATTGAGTGAAATAACTGAGTTTCATTGAGTATCAGGCCCTCTTATAAATGGTTATGTGTATTAGCTCATTTAATCCTCACAATTTCATGAGAAACTATTTTTATCTTCATTTTCGAGGTGAGGAACCTGAGACACACAGACTTATGATTTATTGAAGGCAAAAGCCTTCCTTTCTTCCTTCCTTCCTCCCTCCCTCCCTCTCTTTCCATTCCTTCCCTCCTGAGCACTTTAGAGCAATATTCTAGCCTAGAGATGTCAGTGAACAAAGCAGACAAAGTCCCTGCCCTCATGGAGATTACCTTTTAATAGGGAGAGGGAAATAATAAATAATAAATAAATATACAAACTGTCAGCAATCCAGGAATCAGCAATCTTAACCACTATCCTATACTGTCCCAAATTACATATCTCCCCCTAGGATTATTCTCAGATTAATTACACCCAACTTCTAACCCATCTGGATAATTTCAACCCACCTTCCATTTCAATGCACTAATTAAAAAAGTTGAAGGATCATATTTTAGCTAATGATATATGTGTTTGCCTTAAAAACTTAACATGCCAAATAGGCAATATCTGTTTTTACTATATACCTAGACATCTTGGTGTACAGTCTCACCTCCAGTGGATGGTCACAAAATCAGTGTAACTCTTATTTCCGAGACTGTCTATGTTACAGTGAGAAAGACATGGGGACATAGTTTGGCCCATTTCAAAAAGAGATTATTTTATTTTACCTGGTGGAAGCTAATGAATGCTAGTTTGGTTTTCAATAAAAATGTTCATGATGCTGATTTAAGATTTTCCAAATGATGTTTCCAATTTGGGAGTAGAATAATCCCCAAAGCCATGGTTCATGCTAACTTTGGACACAGCTGAGCTTAAGTTTCTGACCTTTCAAAACCTAATCCACTTCTTTGCAAGGGTAATTTGATGTAATCTGAAGCACATTTCCTGTACGTATGTGTGTGTGTCTATCTTTCTGCCCTGGACCTTTCTTGAACCAGTTAGTTTTTGAGATTTTTCATTGTCAAATACCAGAGAGCACTAAAAATTGAAAACAATTTCCCCATCTTTTATTTATCTTTAAAAATATTTGATATCACTATCTTTTAAAATATTTAGTTTCTTTGGGCTGCTGTAACAAATTACTACAAACTTGGTGGCTTAAAACAAAAGAAATGTGTTCTTTCAGAGTTCTGGAGGCCAGAAGTCCAAAATCAAGGTGTTGGCAGGGCCACCCTCCATCCAAAGCCTCTAGGGGAGAATACTGCCTTGCCTCTTCCTAGCTTCTGGTGGCTCCTGGAAGTCCTTGGCAATTCGTACCTTGTAGATGCGTCATTCCAATCTCTGCCTCCATCTTCACATTTCCTTTATCTCTCTGTGTTCTCTCTTTTTCTTGAATGGACACCAGCCATTGGATTAGGGCCCAATCCAGTATAATCTAGTATATCATTTTGATCCTTTATTAATTACATCTGCAAGACCCTATTTCTAAATAAGATCACCTTCAGAGGTCCCAGGTGGACATGAATTTTGGGGGAGACACCATTCAACCTATTACATCACTATGTCCTAGACCCTAAAGTATGTCATTTTCTTTGCTCTCTGTATTAGTCACTAGTGCTGTAACAAAAAGCCCCAAGCTGTCAGTGACTTTCAAGCCTGCTATGTGTAAGAGAGGAGGCTCTTCTCCATGCGGTCATTCCACGATTCCTACTCTTTCCATCTTGTGCCTTGCAGTCTTCCACTGGTTTTTCTGCATCTGGGCAGCCAATGGGAAAAGAGAAAGAATATGGTGGAACATGAGAGTGATCATAAAGACCAGGCTTGAGTGGCATGTATCATTTCTGCCCACAATCCATTGGCCATAACTCAGTCATATTGCTCCATCTAAGAAGCTTAGAAATTTCTAGCATGTCTCCTTCTAGACAGAAGAGGAGAAACATTCTTTGGGTAAGTAGTAACAGTCTCTGTCTTAGATTTCAATAGATACATAAAAGAAAAGAAATTTCTTGTAGATGTTCTCACAGGGAAATTGTCACAGCTCCCAAATCTATGTGCAATTAATAGGAAATGCTATTGTGCTTTGGTGAAAAGAGTGTGCGATTTGGAACCAGAATACCTGGATTTGTATGTATCCTAGTTTATCACTTATTAGCTATGCGATGTTGCATGACAAGCAATTTTTCTGAGCCTCAGTTTCAACTGTAAAATGGTATAATAATTATATCTGCCTCACCTATGTTATAGGTTGTTTTCAGGGTCAAATGAAATAATGCTTGGAAGAGTTTGTGTGATGTGCTCTACACATATAAGTGACCCTCCTTTCCTCCTTCTCTTCTTCTTTGGTCCAGTTTCCACTCTTCTGCCAGGATACTATGTTACACCTACCTTGCTAGAAGGATGACTGATGTAGATGCTAATGACCTTTTCACTAAGACACCAAACATTGTTTCCACTCTTCCCCTAGAGAATGAATATTTTCTATATATATTTTAGTCCCTGGATTTTGGTGGGGTGGGGGAACAAGACAGAAAGTATTCCTTTTAAACAAGTGTTAAAAACAAGGAAGCAAATTGTCAGCATTGTTAGGTGTTGACTTATGCCATCAGCCCTTAAAATTCATTGTGAAAAATGTGAACTGTCCTTAAGTCACCTCCTTCTTTGTACTTAGGGGAGGCTTTTAGAACAGGATGCCATGTATGTAAGGAGTGTAGTTTCTTGAAAAGTTTTCTTTAAAAAAAAGTACAGGATAGATGTACTATCTTGAACTTTCCTTCAGTCGAGATCATAGAACAAGTAGTGTATTAAATGGAGTAGAATTTTCTTAATGAAGATATTTTATATTTTAAGTCTCTTCCTCATATCTCATTTATTAACTATTAATATATATCTTAATTATAACTTAAGCCATGAGGGACTGATTGTTTTTTGTCATTGTAAATTATTTTGTGGGTCTCTGGTTTCTACCTTGGATGTTGAAAGAATCTCTTCCAACATATATGCAAAAGGATATAATTTGGAGATTATGAAGACATTTTGTATTTGTTTCCTTTCCTGCAATTTCCTTGCTCCTTTGCAGTCCTCCACTCATTTTGTCAGTGGAATTTATTGCTTTAGGATAAGAACTAAAATAGCTGTTACCAAAAAGTTAATTCAGTTACTGAACTTATTTTTTCAAGTCCTAAGAGAGTTCATACTCTTGAAAGTTAAGATATTTGTTGCAAGGTCCTGAGCTCTAAAAGCTTAAGAGTCTTGAAGTTTCAGAGCACTGTGTTATGACAAAACCACAGTAGGGAAGAACGCCTCATTAGCGTTTTCTTCCTCAAGGGAGATCAGGTTTGAGCAGCAGGCACACAGGAGGGGAAGTAGTGCCCTGCTTCCCCTCCTGCCAAGCCGTTTGGGGAACCTAGTGATAGGATAGGCTGTTTGGAGGGCCTTATACCTTGCCTCCTGATGAAGCCTGAGAGAAAGAAAGCAATCCTTGTGGATAAGCACCCCATTCCAGAATCACTCTGCAGCAGTAAAGTATAAAGGGCAACATAAAGGTTTAGGCAGAGAAAGTCTGAATCAGGACCCCAACACATCTGCAGCTTCAGGAGATGCCAGAGGGTAAAAAATCTCCCATCCCCCTGACATGAGTGTGTAAGGGGGAAGAGTGGCCTTTTGTGTTTTCCAGTATTTAACATGTAAAATTCCTAACTGCTACAAATATGAATCACTGCATCCTGATTTAAATTTCTCATGTCTAGATAACCAATGAGCTCCAAAGCCTCTGAAGCCAGCTGCATGACCTTCAAGATCCCAGCAGCCTAAGAACAGAGAGGGATGAAAATGTTTCAGCCATGATGGTGGTAAGTCTCAGGGACCAAAGAACGTTCTCTTTTGGAAGCCAGTGTGGATGGATACTGACTGGCAGGGCTAATAGCAGATGGTACTCACCAGTAAGGCCCCGTACAGTATGTCAGCCAGCATATGTTCTGATTGGCCAGTTTCACTATGTTTGTTAAATATTTTGAGTGTCACACCTACTGATGACCTTGGCCTGATGCTCCTCATGTGACGCCAGGAAATTTCAAATGACTACACCCCCAATTTGGTTCGCTCCGTAGAGGTGAGGGAAAAAGAAAGGGAAGGAAAGCATACTGAAATGACTGGCAACATACTCCCAAGGAGACTAGAATAAAGCAGAATTGGCTAAGTTCACCTTGATTGTTAAGCTTAAGCTTTCCACTATCAGTTGTGAACTAATTTAAGTTCCTTTACAGTGACTAAGACAGATCTATTTTTTAGCACGTAAAATTCATAAATGCTACAAAAGTGAATCACTGTGTCCTAACTTTCCTTTCTTGTGTCTAGATGTCAAATGGCATTTGCTTAGGATGTCTAAGAGAAACATGTTCTGTAACTTTTGGAGAGTCTGATGTAAGAACTGGCATGGTGGAAATAGACCCTTTCCACTTTGTAGTGATTGTGAAAAACTGTCGAGCAAACCCTGCAACACATAAGAGGCTGAATAATATGTTTCTCATATTATTATCTCAGGAAATATATTATCTCAGGAGACTTCAATTTCAAATATGAAAAATAGCAAATGGGAGAAGAGTAAAAACTTAAAAAAGACTAGAAAAGAAATGGACTGATGTTCATAGCTTACCAAAAAGTTAGTTATAAGGGACTTAAATATTCTTTTAGGGAAAGAATATCAACATATCTGGGAAATGAATTTTTAAAAGTTTTAACAAATAAATACTTTGAGTCTGTGTATGAAAGCAACAGATCAATTCAGAGGTGTTCGGGTGTGGTCTTTGCAGAAAACATGTCCTGTAGGAAATGTTTCGCTTTCTCAGATAGACTAGAACAGGGTCACTGGATGACTCTAGTTTAGGACCGTATAGACATGGACAGTTAGTTCAGAGGTATCGTTCCTCTGATTAAGGTTGAGGCCTTATCTGGAAGCAGGGTGAACATTGATAAACATTGGAATGGATGAATGAGAAAAGTGATGGCGTCTCCTTCTCAAGGGGTTATGGAGAACAGGAAACATTTTCATTAATTTATGTGGTTTTAAGACTACTTCAAGAGAAGCAGGTGTGGCTCAAGTGATTGGGCTCCCATCTACCATATAGAAGGTCCAGGGTTCAATTCCCGGGGCCTCCTGGTGAAAAGCAAGCTGGCCCATGTGGCAAGCTGGCCCGGGAGAGCTGGCCCACATGGAGTGCTCGCGCAGCAAGATGACACAACAAAAAGAGACACAGAGGAGAGACAATAAGAGACGCAGCAGACCAGGGAGCTGAGGTGGCACAGGAGATTGAGCGCCTCTCTCCCACTTCAGAAGGTCTCAGGACCAGTGTCTGGTGCCACCTGAAGAGAAAACAAACAGATACAGAAGAACACACAGTGAATGGACACAGAGAGCAGACAGCGAGCGCAAAAAACAATGTGTGTGGAGGGAATAAATAAATAATTTCTTTAAAAAAAGACTGCTTCAAGGTGAGAAGGAGGAAAAAGTAAAGCAGCTGGGTCAGATGTGGTGAGTACTAGCTTGGGTCAATGCCATACTAGGGTCATCTATAAATATGAATTGCCTATATTTGAAAATTTTAAACATTATCAAATTTTTCATATAATAGTGGATAGCAAAAAAATATATATAAGAATGGAAAGCGTGGGGGGATATGACTGATATGTGATGAAGGAGGTGGTCTAATTGGTCTCTTAAGATCTCTTTTGATTTTAAAAGTAAATTTTTTTTTCAAAAATTCCATTGAAGACGTTCTATCAGATTGCTACAAAGTATCATTGAGTGAATCTAATAATGATATTCATCACAAATCAGGAAGTGTTCAGAGAATTTGCTGCATGAAAAAGGACATGTAAAAGTTATTGTTCATTCAGTATCTCTTGAGTATCAAGGTGATTCTCTTAACTCATGTAGGATCAGGTCTGGCCCCTAGGCTGTAGAGGGCCCCGGGGTAATATTTTTCTTGGGAAGGGATCCCTGTCTACATAAACAATATGATTAAAAACATATTATAAAATTCATGGACCCATGTGAGGTGTAGTCATTTGTCAATGAAGATTTAGAATAAATGAGTAGAGAAGTGATACATATTTGTTTATTGTTCAATCAATGCATTTGAAAATTGTCCATGGTGTCCAGGCACCATCTCTTCCTGTTCAGTTTCAGGAACCATCTCTTTGAATTCTTTATAGTCAAATGTACCATTCCTGTCTAATTTTATATCTCTACCATGGGAAAAAGGTGAGAAGTATATGATCATGAGCATTGCCATAGCTCTTTGATGCCTATTTGTATGGGAACACTATAGGCAGCTCTTCTCTGCAGGTCCCCATTAACCGTTTATTTAGTGCTGGTTATCATTAACTGTGACACTTTGTCATCCATTGTGCTGCCTATAAATACTGGTTTCCATGTCCTCTCTCAACAACTGTTACTATGCTTCTTTGCTGATGACATCAAAAACAAGTCTTACCCATAGCATGCAGAAAAATGGGAGCAATAATTCATTTTCTGGTCATGTTAAATTATTATTTGCAATTTTATGGTATAAATGCAGAATAACACATTTTTCAACCATGTCTTCTCTTGAATGTTTTTTTTGCTCTAATCACTTCATCCCTAGTGAGCTCTTTCAATGATGACTGCATCCCTGAAGATGCACAAAAAGACCAACCTGGGAAAAAGCAACTTACAACATTGATCAGAGATGAGAGGAGCTCCACTGCAAGGATCCAGCAGTTTCCAAAGACCTTGGCGAAGATATGCAAGGCCACTCCTGAGGGCTGCCTGACATGTGGTGTCCTGTGGGGTGGAGTGACCACCCTAGGAGTCAGCAGTGAGTATAGGAGTCACACAGGCTGAAGGATGCCTGCCACCACCCTGTTTCCTGGGGTTCTTTAGATGGGAGATAGTCCTACCCTGGGAACACTGACCTGCCCACACATATGTGATTCAAGTGCAGAGGAAGGGTTGTAACCCCAGAACCCTGAATAACTCTATATTCAACATGAGTGAGTTACCCAAAATCAATATGTCCTCACTGCTCAGGCAGCCCAATCTTGCATGATCCTGCAGAAGAAACACTTCACCAGCCAGTGGGAGTGATCCAGTCACAGGCCCCAGACAATCACAGAGATGTGAGGCCAGGGGCTCCCCAGGGCATCTGGTCAACCTCACAATGGGGCAGAAGGCTGGAGACTGCTCTGAAGAGGGGATGTGGGGACTGGGACCCATGGGAGCCCCTATCTGGGATGGGGGTACCCAATCTGATGACACTGCTGGCTCTGGAAGGTCCCATAAAACCAAGGAAGACAGAAAAAGTTTCACAAGACCTCCAGAACAGAGGTCCCCAGAGGTGTGGATGGAGCAGGCCACTCATCTGGGTCTAAGGCAGCACTAGGTAGGGTGTTGCTTTGCAGACTTGGATGCATTGGAGAGAACACGAGCAGACAGCCATACTGTTGACTTAGAGCTGGAGCCCCTCACTTTGCAATGGTCTCTAAGAATGAAGTGGGGCAATTTCCCAAACAACCACAACAGCTAGATATCATTTGTTAGGGGAGCATGTGTATATGTGTGTATTCCCCTTACACACACATGTGTATACTCACACATTTACATAAATATGTATATAAAATAAGCATGTAATTTATATTTTACATTTTTAGAAATTTGTATGTAAATATATGTACTTATATCTTTCATACATACATCTTTTCTATCTGGTAGAATTTGACTTCATTCGTTCATTTACACAATTCTTAAATTCATGCCACCTATTTATTTCACAGCAATCATTTTTATGTTTTTGATCCAATAAATCCAAATGACACTAATTTTCATTGCTTCACTTAAGGGATCTATGTAGTTGTATTTAAACTGAATACTGAGTTCTCTTTACAACCATGTTTTCTTTATGTTGATACTTTTGTGTAATTTGGAAGGTTTCTTGTTAAGTTGACACATGCTTGTCTAGTCTGATATTTTGCTTTCAGTCTATAGAACTTCTTGTTATATTTTCAAGTGAATACTTTATGAAGAAAAATTATTCAGTAAATAAAGGAAATGAAAACTCCAATGGGTATTGTGTAAGAATAGCGTTGTATCATTACCAATGAAATATTTTTTCC
Source organism: Tolypeutes matacus (assembly GCA_026826555.1). Taxonomy (NCBI): domain Eukaryota; kingdom Metazoa; phylum Chordata; class Mammalia; order Cingulata; family Chlamyphoridae; genus Tolypeutes; species Tolypeutes matacus. The sequence goes on along the minus strand of JAKSZT010026914.1, from coordinate 5,214,237 downwards.
AATAAACAAAATGAGGAACCAGACTATGAAGCATTAAGAAAACTTAAATATGCTGAGGCTTTGGAAATTTTAACTATAAAAACATGTATCGCTGCATATTTAAGGGGTGTAACTTTCTCATTCTCTACATTCACTGGAATTTTGAGAAGGGGCACAAGTATATCCTTTGACCTTGTAACCTCTGAACTCAGTGACAACCTTGAAGTTTCTCACAGGTGTGGTGGCCTTATCTCAAGGGAATACAGGGCCAGAGTGGGCTTCGTGGTGAGGCAGTGGTAAAGGTGGGCTGAGTAGTGGTTTGGGAATGAGAGTAGTGGATGTGCTGGGGGCACACCCAGGTCTCCTTTCAGGAGGAGGCACACATTCTCCACTACTGAGAGGGTTGGCTGCTGAGTCCCTCTTTGAGAATTGCTCTCAGCAAAAGGTTGTGTCCCCACCCTGGGGGCAGCCCACCTCCAGGGACTGGTCAAAGCTGAGTAGAGAGCCCAGCCCCTTGCCCCAATCTACGGCAACCCTGAAGAGCCGTCCCGACTCCAGAGCTTCACAGTCCTCTGCTGTGGCTGCGTCGTGGTTCAACTTCTTCCTTTGCCCAGTCCTGCTTCCCTCACTCCCTCACGGGTTGTTCCCGAGAGTACTCCCCAATAAGCTCCTTGCACACAAATTTCAGTGTCTCATTGTCTGTTTCCAGAACACCTGATGTAAGACAGTGTTCAGAATCTCCAGGCAGAGGGTGATATTGGGAAGTACATAGGTGTCCTGTTTGGCTGGCAAATCGGGCTGAAGGTAGGGGCAGAGGGAGGCAAAAGTTTAGAAAGGATTTATTATGGCTGGCACAGGGTGGCAGCTGGAGGTGGGAAGAAGTGACAATTTTGAGCACGGGAATGATAAGATGAGGGACAGCCTTATAGCCAATTTTAAGTCAAATTATCAAAATTTTCTTTCTGCTGTTTTAGGGACTATGTTATAAGAAAAGTAACTGAAAGAAGTAGGTTTATAATGTGCCATCATTTTTAGTGCAGACGATCTGTCTTCAGTTGCCCATGTCATTTGGATGTTTTTCCCTAGCAGTGGGGATGGATCTGAGCATATTGTCCACATGAGCAAGGTACATGTATTTGCAAAATAGTTGGTAAGTGTTATAACCGTTGCCTCTTCCCTTAACAGTATGTATTCCTATTAATGAATAACTTACCAGCTCTGAGCCTCCCCCAAACCCTGTAAAGTGGTATTATTGCCTCCATTTTAGTGACGGGGAAACTGAGACTTGGAGAAGATAAGGGACTCGCCTAGTGTGTAAGGGGTAGAGACGGGATTCAATCCCGGATTTCTTCAGCTTAGAAGCTCCTGCTGCCCAAGTCAGATGAGCCCTCGCCTGGAGCCCATGACCTGGGCCTCGTGCCTCTGGGCTCTGACTCACTGGCCTGAGTGGCGACCGAGCCGTGTGCTTATTAACCCTCCCAAGTCCTCTGTCCAGCTCACAGAAGCAGCCAGTCAATAACTTAGCAAGTGACCTGAATGACGATCCCTCCTTCAATAACAACAGTAATCATAACAAGCATTTTCTATTTTTAGAATTTGCAGAGCCCTTTCATGTCATGCCATATGAGATTCACATCAGTTGTCAGGTAAGTAGGACAGAGCTTTACCCCCATTCTATAGGTGAAGGAACCGAGGCTCGAAGGAGTTAATGGGCTCACGTTCACGTGGCTGGAAAGGAGCAGGACCAGGTCCTGAATTCAGGTATTCCCCTTCGTGCTCTGCGCAGCTGCTCTCAAACCACTAACTTAAGCACCTGAGAGGGCATGAGACTCTAAGGAGAACATGCCTTTTCCCTTCTTTGACCTTGGTTGAACCAGAATGCTCTGTAAATACACCAAGATGGTCTATGAAAGATTCATCAGCCAAGAAATGAAAACGGCGCATTTGATGTGATTAAAAATGAGGTTCAACTCTATTGTGACTTGCTGGGTAGATCCCAGTGCTCTGGCACCCTCAAAATTGATGATAATTAGCTCTAATTATCATTCCATTCTGGTGGATGCTTTCCACTTCTATTAAAACCCGATCTTTCCCCCTCATGTCACCTGGAGGGCCCTTTTTCTAAATTCCCTAGGATTGTCATTTTAAGTTGATTGCCATGTCTCGCCAGCAAAAGGTCCCAGATGATTGAAACAAGCACCTGCTCTTCTGTGCTTGGTTTTTCTGTATCACTGTGTACTTGGCACTTTTTATCTTAAGAAGTTTGAAGGGTTTCCGTAATTTTTTTTTTTTTTCCTATCTGTATTATCTCATCAAAACAGCAGTCATTTCTAAGCACTGTAGTTGTGTTGGGATTCTGGCCTTGCAATGTTCCTGGTATGTGATTAGCACTGCAGTCTCACAGAGGACAAGAGTCAAGATGGTGACTAGTTGCATAACCAGGAAAGGTGGGATTTGCTGAGGGTAGCCCGAGGTGGGGGGTGGGGAGCAGTGTAGGAAGAGACAGAAAGGGCCTTCCTGAGAAAATGCTCCCTTCCAGTTCAGCCTGGCACTGGGGCTTCTCTACTGAGAGACACTTCCCCTTTTGTTGCAAACTCCATGAAAGTGAATTGTGTGTGAAGAAAAAAAGTGACCTCACATCTTACTCTGCTTTCCATGAAGTAAAAAATCGTGGTGGAAAATTTACACGGAAAACAAGTTGATTTCTCTATTTCTCTTGCCATATAATTTTCAATATTACTCAACATTTGGACCGTCACTGGTAAGTGTCTGTCCTTTGTTTTCCTCATTTCTATTACCCAATTGCTTTATTTAGCAGCTTGCTAAATATAATGCCCCTCCCCCTGAATCTTTTTTTAAACAGATGAAGGATGAGACAGGAAGTAGTGACTTCATTTTTTCTGGGATTCATACAGCAGGTTAATGGCAGAGGCCAGGGCTAGGTAAGAACTCAGACCAGCTCTTTTCACAGCTCTGCTCTAGGGTGTAAATAAAAGGAGATGGGGTCACCCTCCAGGGTGGAGAGTTTATCAGAGGTTAACAGTCCAATCATAGGGAACAGAAGGGGCAACCCACAGCCAGGGGTCAGCTCTGCCTGCTGTTTTTCTATGGCCTGTGAGCTAGGAATGGGTTTTTGTTGTTGTTTTTTTTGTTTTGTTTTGCATTTTAAAAAAATATTTTAACATCAAAAGAAGTGGAATATTTCATGAGACAAGAATCATATGAAATTCTAATTTCACTGCCTATATATACAGTTTTATTGGAACACAGATACACTTGTTCATTTACATGTTGTCCATGGCTTTGTCCCCACTGCAACGGCAGAGTCGAGTTGTTGCAACAGAAATTCACAAAGCCTAAAACAGTTTATAATTTATAAATTACATGGCCTACAAAGCCTAAAATATTTGCTGTCTGGACCTTTGCAAAAAAGTTTGCTGACCCTCGACAGAGAAGATTCTGAGAGATGAGGCACAGGTTAAGTATTAGATAGTTTGGGTCAGGCCTGGGAGCCAGGGTCTGTCAGGGATTGGGAGGCAGAAAAGGATGGGGCAGGGGATCATGCTCCAGGAAGACAACAATTTTTTCTTGGCATGGAACTGGGTGAATCCCTTTTAAAACATTGGTTCTGAGTTTTTCAGTTATGGGAAAGAAAATTGAGACTTGGAGAATTGTAGTGATTTTCTGAGAGCTACACAGCAGGTAGATCTACCCAGGACTTAAGCCCAGAACTTCTCCTTCAATTCCAGGGTGCTTTCAAGCACATCAGACTTTTGCAGGTGTGGGGGGAGTGGCCAGAGAGAAGCCATGTTTACTGGGAGGGACCCTCTGTACTGAGAGGAAAGGGAGAGCTCACTCCAGCCTTTGCTGCTAGGGCCTCCTTTAGTGTACTCTGTTTGCCCTGCTCCTGGGTTCTTACCATGCAGGCCTAGTGGTGCTAATGGGCCATCTGTTCTCATCTTATTTCTTCAACTAGAATAAGAGCCCTTTGAGTAGAGTTGCCAGGTTTAGCAGATTAAAATACAGGACAACCAGAAAAACAAGAAAAATTTTTTTAGTGTAAGTATGTCCCATACAATATTCGAATCTAATTGCATGAGAGATATTTAAATTAAAAAAATATTGTTTGTATGCTTAGCTTATCTAAATTCAAATTTAATTGTGTAATCTTATATTTTATCTGGCAATTCCACCTTTGAGGGCTGGGATCAGGGACTTTATTTACCTTTTATCTTTGCCTGTCTCCTCCCACATCACCACTGCTCCTACACATCCTGCAGCTCTAACACTCTGCCTTTTGATGATACTTATTTCTAAAATTTAAGGAGAACCAACTTCTTCTGGGCTACTCACTAACACTTTTCTAGCTGAGGAGACAGACATGTAAATAGATTGATATCTGTATATTTTGATACGTGCTGTCACAGCAGGATGATCAAAGAACTGTGGGGATTCAGGGGCCCCTTGATCTGCACAAGGGAAATTGGAAAAGTTTTCCTGAGGATAAGATACCCAAAACGGGTTTTGAAGGAAGGGTAGGAGTTTATTTGATTGGGCCAGGAAGGAGGGATCAAGGAGACAGAGAGCAGCATGTGCCAAGTCATAACTATAGAAAAGGGCCTGTTATGTCTCAGGAATGGTGAGAGAATCTGGATGAGAAGCATCTATGTGACTACTGAATATTTGAAATGTGTCTAGAGTGACTGAGATGCACAAGTACTTGACACATAGTAAATAGATTCAAAGACCAATTCCTGAAATTATATTTGGATCTCTACAGAAGAGGTTATGGAATTAAAGAAGACCATCCACATTCCTTGTTCTCAACACTGTGACTCTTAACTGCCAAGTCTTGGGCCACTAACCTAGCAGTTTTTACAGTTAAGCCAATGTTCTTGGTAAGTTCCATTTTGCTTTAGGTTAACCCATGGTATTGTTGTCATATCATTAGCCATAGCACGAAGCAAATCCCACAGAGAAATCCAATATTCAGTGAGTTTATTGAGCTGGTGATGATGGGAAGAGATCGACAAAATGCCTGGACCTGAGGCTGGGCATTTCTTCTGCTTTGAGGACCTAATTGGCCTTAAGGACTCTTTGTGGCATGAAGAAGTCTGCTGGTTGGTTAACCTTATCTCCATTAACATTAACCTCATGCATTGCTGTCCTCAGCCTTTTCCCAAACAATCCTAACAGATAATGTGCACTGTATCTTCTGTCTGCACGTGCGCCCCCATCCCTTCTTTACCCTCTTCCATCTTGCTAAATGCTGCCCCGGGAGGCTGAACTTTATGGACTATCTCAGGCCTAGTGGAAGACCTGGCCCTCACCTTGGATGTAGGAAGTGAATGAGGTGAGTGTGTTATGTCCCTGGCTCTCTCTCTCTGTTGAGTCACCATAAATTGACTGTGCTCCTCTATAAATAGAGACAGCTGCTGTCAGGCACCTTCTCCATACAGCTGCCATCTCTGGTTCTTTGCTTCCATTGACACCCCCCACCCCCCAACCTCCACCTTCAAACTTTGGTAGTAATGACTCTTCATGCTTTCTTGCCATGGGGTCTATACTACCCCTTGTTGTTTTCCCTAAATACTGTTCACATCATGATAAAGAGTCACTTTATTAAACTCTCCTCAATGACCCTATTTGCCTGTGCCATTTGCTTCTTGGTGGGACCCTAACTGACACAGATGGTCAAGTTTTAAAACAATCATTTATTTTTTTATTAATTCATACTCACAACACTAAAGATGAATAAAAGGTTAATTCATGGACATCTCAGACTTTGCTTTATCATGCATTATGAACAACAAGGTGACAATCTATTCTCTAAGGAAATATGCTGGTTTTGAAGATAAATTTATTTTCTACTTAGTTAATATTTCTAGGAAGTTTCAGATGTTAAAATCAAAACCAAGTCAATTATTCAATAGTAATTGCTATTTATTTTTGCAGGTGCAAAAGAGCATTGACTTTGATGATAGAAAGATCTAGTTGTAAATCTGAACTCTTTCAATTACTACCTTGTGGTTTAGAGGCAAGTTACTTGACCTCTCTGGACATTACCTATAATATGAGAGTTCTAATTCCTCCCTCACAGGGTGGTTGTGAGGATTAAATGAGAGAATGTTTATAAAGTGCTTAGCTTGTTGCCTGGTACACACTAGGATTTTTGAAATGCCTAAATATTGCATACTGACACACCGTTTTGAGTGTGTCTAACAATTAGCCTTGGGATCTTGAGCAGTACCTTCCAATAAAACTTTCTGTGATGATGAAATTGTGCTGTCCAATATGTGGCTATAGAATACTTGAAATCTGGCAACTGAGGAGCTGAGTTTTTAAAAAATTGTATTTAATTCTAATTAATTTAAATTTTAATAGCCACACATAGCTCATGGCTACCATATTGGACTGTACAGGTTGAGAGAGTAAACAGAAAAAGAACAAGTCATTCTGCAAGATCATCAATACAATTTGACATTCGTGCACCAAAGCCATCTGTAGGCTAAAATCAGGGGAATCAATGCAGTCTATCCAGGCTCCCAGGAACTGAAGTGATAATGTGTCCAAAGCTCTCATGAACAGAAATGTTTTTGTCTTTCAGAATGTAGATAGGTTGAAGTTATACACAGACACACATTAACATACACACATGTGGAGGGAGTATTTTGGACAAATTTATTTTTAGGTAGAACATCTGGATAATCACCTCAATTCCTCCTTTTGCTTTGGTTCAATTAGATGTGAGGACTTTGCTGCCCCTCACTCTCTGGGAGTCCATGGCAGACATTGCTCATCCAACACAGACCCATTCCTACCGTGCCCAGAGTGGCCTCACAATTCTCAATGCTATAGTGCAGGCAGGTTCTGCCCAGTAACTGGACCTGGCATGTGAGCACAAACCCATTTACCACCCCTGATTTAGACACGTTCTTGTAAGGGAGTAATTGGGTAGTCAGGAAGAAAAACAAATCAGGTTATGTAGTAAAAAGATAAATATTTTTAGAGTTACAGAGTTTTAGAGATAGGGAAGGCTTAATGAGGTATCTTTCTCTTGGAGTTAAGTAGTTTGAATATATAGCAATGTGCCCTAGCTGCTGCATGTCTGATTATACTTCTAGATCCAGGCTCCACCTTTTTCCTCCTGCCCTGGGCCTGGAGGAAAGGAGGCTGACCTATTGGACTGCATCACTGGGCTTTCATGACCTCTGGTTTCCTGATGGAATTGCCAGTTAGTGGTAACAGCAGGGGATCTGGTGAGCAGGTAAGAGTGAAATTGAGGTCTTTATCCCCCTAACTCCCTTTCTATAGGGGGGATGTGGACTGGTAGTTTCCTCTACTGTAGATCCTAGCTCCTGCCTTTGGTTAGGGCTCTCTCATCGCAATTCTCTCTCTCCTTGGAAACCACTCCTTCCCCTTGCCTCTTCAGGATTAGGGACAGTGAGGGAAGTACTGCCATAGTTAGGTGCACTGCTCCTGTGGTTTCCCTCCACCCTGACCACTTCTCTGAAAAGAGTCCCTTTATTACAAACTTTCCTCCTATTACACAATTTGAGTGTACTATTATTTTCTTCTGGGAACTGGTCCGATATCTCTATGAAATAGTATCTGGATGCCCCTTTTCAGGGCCTTTTTTCCCAGAGGCAATTGCTACAGGGGTGATTTAGGATAATACTTTTTAAAACAGTTGTTTAATCTCACTGCTTTACCAGACACCAACTCAGAGCCCTCTGAGATGAGTCATCCTATTTGTGTGGGTGGAGTTAGTAAACTCCCCAAAGTGTAAGAAAGATTGTCTTGATAATGGTGACAAAGAATTTTCTCAAAACTCCAAGTGTATAGCCCCAAATAAAATAAACAACACCCCCAAAATGTGCTATGCATTTAGGTGCCTTGAGCAGTGACCCACAACTCAGCCAGGCCTTTTTGGCAGGATGTGGTCAGAGTACTAGGCATGGATAAGAAATTTCCCTTCTAACCTCTTAATCCTGTAGCCTGGTGTGGATGAAATCAATTCCAAGTAATATCTGGAAGTTTAGGTGTTATGCATGCAGAATAAGCAGAAGACTTTTGGAGGAATCATGTTAACACATTAATTTTCTCTGCTCCAAAGATTGTTAAAAATGGCTCATGGTAGCACTCACTACCTTTATTTTGGGGCATAAGCAGGAAAGGACTGGCTCTCTATGTCACAAAATGATAAATGGCTACTTATCTGATGGTTGTATATCTGGTATAATGCTTATAAAAGAACTAAATTTTTTTTCTCCCCAAGACCCTGAAATATCTTTCTTCCCAGGCAATCTATCATGATTCTAGAAATTCCCATTCTTATAAGCATTATACTTTAAGGGTATTAGAGAGTGATACCATTTTACCTGGGTTAGGGCATCATATTGTGGGGAAAGTGCATTACACACTTGGCAGGATTATGTATGTTTGGTTTAACCTATGACCACCTAGTTTCATGTGCAGGGTGAATGGGGAAATTGGAGTCCTGACTGGGAAGGAGGTAGGCCAAGGTGTCAGACATACAGAAATACTTGGTAATGACAGACCTATTAGGGACAGCACACTGGAGTAATTAGGTGACAACAGAAAGCACTGAATGCCTGTGTGTGCCTGTGTGCGATTGACATCATCATCAAAGGTAAACTTTGCTGAAATATGACCATACAATCTATATAAAGTGTTTGAGTCAAAGCCTAATAAATATATTTCCTTTCCTGCTACATTCATAATGTGGCTGACAGGTGTCTCAGATAGGAGATTGCCAAAGGATACCAAAGGATGCGTCTGATTTTGAAGAACTAAACCATTAGGATCAATTAGGAGCCAGAATGGCATTTGGTTTCATCTGTAAGGCTGACTCTGATTAATTGGTAGTGACTGAGTAAAGTGGTGTATTAAGAAAGAGTATGAGGCAGCATCGAGGCTCAGTGAATAAGGATGACATTATTGATTAGCAGTGTCTGCTGTGGGCTTGGAGGTAGGCAGAGGTGACTCATGTACCATATATTTGAAAGACCTGGCAAGAGGCCTTTTTCTGCTTTAATCCATAATCAATATATAATTTCTCAGTTTTCAGGGTCCCTAGATTGGCTTCAGGAATGCCTAGAACTGCCCTCTTGGGAGTTTACTGTCACTGAATCAGTTTACAAGGACCAAAGGCATAAAACATTTTGTTTTCATCATTATGCCTATAAGTTGGGTAAGATGCCAGTGGATGATTTTGGAACCTAGGCTGAGGTCTAATGGGCCAAGAAGCTTGGCCTCCAAAAGGAGTGGTTGATTAGGAGCACATTGTCATATGCCTCTTTTCTCTTTCATTTCATACCTCTAAATTAGGTCAGGACTGGGAAAAGCCCTAGGAGACATCCTTGACTCTCCCATTTCCCTCACATTTCCTAGTCAGCCTGTCAGCAAAACCTAATGGAATATATGCTGAATATCACCACTTATTATCCCACTGTCACCACTCCTGTTTAGCCCACTCCATCTCTTATTTGGTCTGTTTTAATAGCTTCCTAGTTGGACAGCATGCTTTCACTCTTGCTCTCTACCATCTGCCCTCCAAATGTTTTAAAAAACGTAGATCAGGTCTTATTTTTCTACTTAAAACCTTCCAGTGGCTTTCCATCACACTTGAGATAGGATCAGAATGCTTTACTGTGGCCCCAGATATCTGTATGCTCTGTCCCTGCCTAACTCTCTGACCTCATCTCTTGTTGATATCTTCTTCTCTCCCTCTCTTCCAGGCACCTCAACCTGCTTTCTGTTCCTCAGTCTTCTACCATGGCCGCTTTGGCAGGTAAATTCTCCCCCAAGATCTTCACATGACTTTCTCCCTGACGAATGGCCACCTTCTTTCTGTCCTCTTTATCTGAAGTAACAGCCCCTCCCCATTCACTGCCTGTTTTCCAACCCGACTTTATTTTTACTTCAGAGCACTCGTTGCTACTGGACATTATGTTAAATAGTTATTTATGTGTGGATTTTCTCTATTCTCCACTATAATGTAAATCGTTGAGGGCAAGGACTTTTACCTGCTTCTCATTGTATCCCAATGTCTAGAAGAGTGCCTGGAACATGATAATTGTTCAGTAAATACTTGTTGAATGGATGAATGAACTATCAAAAGTAAGGGATCTTCTCTAGGCCCTGAGGTTGCTTCTCAAGTCATTTGGGGGTTCAAGACTGTGAAGGGCTGAGTGAGAGCCACTGGTCAGGAGCAGTCAGAAAGTACAGAGCTTCCAGGGAATTGTGGTCACCTGGGATGTATGTCAGCATCCAAGTGAATGATCATGACAGCAGACGCGAGTTCCTAGTGCAAAGCCCTTGGCATTGAGGCCATTTCCAACTCAGGTGGGAAGCCTCCGAAATGCTTATAGCTGGGACAGGGGCCACAACATGACCTGAGTAGGGTCTGAAGTTGTACTTGATTCAGAGATGTTAAACTGGTTCATCCAAGGAGGCTGGAGACAGAGGCCTAACTGCTATGAGGCCATCTCTGATCAATCTGTTTAATTCTGTAGAGTCCAGGAGAGACCAGCTTCCTCAACCAGCTCCCAACACACTATAACCACCTAAATCAATTATTCAGGGGAGATATCATTATGCAGATAATCCTCCTAAAGACCCATGGGCTGTATGGCCCACTCACTTCTTATGTTGGGGAACTCCGCTCAGCAGCAAGGGGCCTCTGTGCTGGCTGGGAATCCCCACCGCAGTAGCAATCTTTGTGGGCTTTAGCTGCAAAATACTTTTCAGATTTAGCCCACAGCCTTATGAGGAGGAAACATTGCTCTTGCTTCTGATGAGAAACAAAGCCAGTGATGCCCAAACATCTGGAAAGTGGGAAGATTATTTCTGGAAGTTGGAAGCATTTGTCCATGATGGATGGGCTGCAGACACTGACTTTTGTGTGCTGTCTAGTCCCCTCCCCCTAACTCTCTTTATACATTCCTGGAATCTGTGTAGAAAGAACAGATTGCTGCATTTCATTTGTAACTCTGCTTATCATTTTAGGGTAAATAGAAAAGAGCTTGGCTTGACTTTCAGAGGAAGTAAGGTGAAGTTTCTTCTCCCCAAACCTACTAAGTAAACCGCTTAGACCTTTCATGACTCAGAAACCACAGACCCCTTAGCCAACATGCATTAATTCCTTCTTGTCTATAAATATTGACTGAGAGCCTATTGTGTGACTAACACAGTGCTTGGGTTGAGAGCGTAATGGTAAAAAAGACCCACTGCCTCCTCTCAACAAGGGATGACTGCACTCTAGTGTGGTACATTCTACATAATGGACAGCAGTGTAATCTGGTAGTAAGGAATGTAAGCTGAATTCTGTACTAACTAGCTGTGTGATCCTGGACAAATCACTGCTTCTGAGCTTCAATTTTCTTATCTGTATTTCAGGGAAATTTCCCATCTTATTTAATGAGATAATGCATATCAAGTGTTTTGCCTGTATGTCAATGAATGTTAGCTATGATTCTTGTATGATTTTATGGTAAGAGTTGGTGGAGAATGATGTGGGGGAAATTTTTTTCTTTTTTACTAAAACACCATATTTCTGTGCAAATGTATCTGTATTAATGGCCTAGCCTAGAAAAATTTTGAGTCACTAGAGATACCATTTTTTTCTTCCTGACCCAGAGATCCTCTGTCCTCTATCCAAATCTCTCTCCATTTCCCCTTCCTGGAAGCCTTGCATAGTCTGAATATGAGAATGCATGCCCTGCCATTCTCAGTCAAAGCTGCTCTCAGTGGATTGACAGATTGGAAGGGATCTAAACAAGGTATGCACATCACATTGTCATTGATTTAAAGCATTGCCCTTCCCAAAGGTATTTGCATCTCACCCGAAGAGTGGTGTTATTTCAGGTATCAATAAAAATTGCCTTTCTGAAAATAATTAAGGGGTGTGGTATTTATGCAGGAAGAGACAAATAGAATGATGGAATTGTCCCAGAAACAGAGTCACAAATATATGGGAATTTGATTCATAACAGAGATGGCAATATAAATCAGTGGAGAAAGAAGAGCTATTCAAGTGTTGGAATAATTGGTTATATTTATGGAAAAAAAGAAATATCCCTACCTCACACTATATACAGGAATAAATTACAGATGAGATTAAGAACTAAATATGAATAGGAAAGTTTAAAACTTTGAGAAGAAAATATAGGGGGCTTTTACATAAGTTTTAAAAGGCATAAACAAAAAAGGAAAATGTTTATTAAAACTATAATATTGAAATATTATACTTCTCTACCCAAAAAGCCACAATAAACAAAGTTAAAATACAAGCCACAGACCAAAAGAAGATATTTATAATGCCTATAACCAATAAAGAATTCATAATAAAAGTTTAATTTTAAATTTCTACAAGTCAATAAGAAAAAGACAAAGAAAATCCAATAAAGTGGGCAAATAATATGAAATGGTCAGAAAAAGAAACTCAATATCATTAGTAATAAGGGAAATTCAAAATAAAACCACATTTTATACCCACGAGGCTGGCAAAAATCAATAATATCTGATAAAAAAAACCAAGGATATGAGGAAATGAGCATTCTCACCCAATGCTAAAGGAGTGTACCTTGGTAGAACTACTCTAGAGAGCACACTGGCAATACCTATCAAAGTTAAAGACGTATATATCCTAAGAGTTAGCAATTCCATTTCTAGGTTTATACTCTAGGGAATCTCTTGCACTTCTGTACAAAGGTTCAAGCACAAGGATGTCCACTGCATCATTGTTTGTAAAGGCAAAAAAATGGAAAACAATTCAAACTCCTATAGTAAAAGAATGGACAAATAAGTTATGAGCTAGTCATGTAATTCAATACTATTTGGCACTTAAAGTGAATGAGATAAAGTTACATGGATCAACATGGATCAATAACCAAAAAATAATGTTGGGGTAGAAACAGAAAACTATAGATGGTTCTGAATTATATAATACCATTTAGATAAAAATAAAAAACCACACCAAACTATATATTGTTTATATTATATATTTATAATGTATTTATATATGTTGCTTATGTCATATATGTTTATGATATATGTACATATAAATTATATATTGTTTAGAAACACATATGTTGTTTATGTAAAAATATATGGTAAAAATATTAAAGCAACATGGCACGGACAAATGCCAACATAAGGATAGTTTGGAGATGGAAGAAAGAGAATGGGATGGCAGTGGTCTGGTGTGGGAAGACTTAAAAATATTTGAGTAAGTATGACAAAGTGCTGACCTTGGTAAATCTAAGTGGTTGATGGTATATACACAGGCATTCATATTTTTCCATATGTTTGACATGTTTTTAAATTTAAAAAACAAGTAGAAAAGAACTGATTCCCTTTCCTGATGCTGAGAATGGCCTTCCTCTTGGATTTCCCAATTAGCTCTCCAAGTAGATAATAAATGTGGGGGATTATTTATCCCCAAAGTACCTCATGGATTTGCTGGAGACAATGCCTATCTAGGGCAGGGATGCTAGATATGGGTGTGCAGACCCTTCACTTCACAGAGATGTTGCTGTTGGGGTGGAAGGGCCTGAAATACTGTGCTCCCTGGCACAGGGCTGCACCCAACCACAGAGGGTACCTTTTACCAATTTAGGTGTCATAGCAAGAGTCTGCTACTAGTCTGATCATCTAGCAGAGAGTGCCTTTTTCTATTGGCACAAAGGCACAGTCTGGACTAAATATAAGTAGACCTTATCTAGGAGATCAAGGCCACACCCAGGGTTTCCCAACCCTACTGGGGTAGGTATTAACCAAATAAATGTAGGTAAAAGCATAAGACAGTCCTTAGGAAGCTAATAAATCAGTGGGACTTGATAAGAAAAAGGGACATAGAATATCACTATGTGCATTCCCTGGTTGAAGAGAATGATAGTGATTACCTTTGCTCTTCATATGTATCCTGGAACAGTAGGAGCAGCAGATGACAAATGAAGTCTTTAGTGCAAAATAAGCAGGAATTTATATTCTCTGCCTAAAAACCATAAAAATTTCTTTAAGAAATTTTTATTGCTCCTGCCTTGAAGATGATACTTATTGGATCAATACATCAAAATTGATTTGATTCCTTTTCTAGAATTTCAACATTTAAAGATATGGCTAAAAGTCAAAACCAGTATAGTTCAGGTGATATAAGGTAGCAGAATCATTCATCTGTCCATTTATGCATCCAACTAAACACCCAAGAAAGATTTGTTGATTACCTACTACTACTAGATATAGGCTGCTAAAAGATAGAAAATTGAATAATATGTTGTTTCTTCTCTTGAGGAAGTCATACACTCAGATAATTACACTCCAATGTTTTAAGGGAAGTAAGAGGAGGAAACTCAGGGACCCCTAACTCAGCAGCTGGAGGAGGTGATATCTGAGCTGTATGTGAAAGGCTGAGTGGGGTCTGGGGAGGGGAAGGGCAATCCGGGTCAAGGAGTAGCCGGAACAACAGTACTTCAATGACAGCAATTATTTTTTGTCACTCAGATGCCAACATTTATATTCCTAGATAACCCTTTGGGGAACTCCCCTTCCTCTCTTGGTGGGTGCATCAATCAAGGTGCCCTGAGATCCAAGTTGGAAGCAGCTGAGCCACACTAGGTCCAAGGGAGTCTATCTTCCAGGAATTTGACTCTTCAGTCCAGTTATCACAAGGAAGGAAGACAGTTGTTGCAGAGCCCTGAAAAGTTTGCCCTTAGTTCCTGCCACCTGGATCCTCCTACTTGGCTCTGGTTCTTGATGTTTCCATGTCTGCTTCTTTACTTTCTCCTTTAATGCTGTGAACTATATCACATCCTTCCAGTAATTTTCTTTCTTTTTTTTTTTTTTGCTAAAGTTATCCAGAATCATTAACTGTAGCTTGCAACTAAAAAGCCCTAACCAATACAAAAAAGAAAAAAATCAATAGTGGAAACTATAAGTAAAAGTCTAGGAAACGTACTCTGTAAGTTATCTGCCAGAACTGCTTAGAGACAATTTCTAAGCCCTTTAGAGGTTCTACTGAAAAGAAGAAGAAAGAAAGAATTCCCTCTCATGCTGTGACCAGGCAGCTCCTCAGATAGTTGAGTGAAGGTTTGGGTCCCATTGGCATCATTTAAACCTGTGCCACAGGCTCTCCTCTGTCTGTCTTTCCACAGAACAGCTGTTACATGCAACATGCAAGAGAAAAGAAACTCTGTGATGCTGCTTCACATAGAACCCAGTGGGAATCCACCAGAGACCACTCTGCATCAGGAGACAATTTACATGGTTGGCCCTCAGGGTGGATGACAAATAGCCAAGATGCCAGATTTTGAGCCTACTGCTGGATGAACCCCTTGGCTTCTAGCCAACAAGCCCGAGGTCTATTACTGAAGTGGAGACAATTAAAAGCTCTAGCTTTTTCAGCAGTAATTACAGCAACATCTTTGGTACAAATTATGACTCATTTACTCTTTAAGGCAATTAGCATCTAGGCACAAATGAAACCCTTTTTAGTTTGCAAATGGTATCACTTGGTTCCACAGAGTAGTTAGGAACTCCAGCTCATCAAGGAATTGTTCAGTGCTAGGTGTGTGTGTTACATCTTCATATGTGTTCCTTGCTAATTGAAAGTATTTGGGCTGTGACACCTTTTGGGATGGTATTGCCAGTTTCAAGTCTTTATTGTGATTATCATTATTTCCTAAATTGCAGGATTTACCTGCAGAATGAGCATGTTATTTACTTGCAGGGAAGCACCTTATAAATTTAAATGGAAGTGTTTTGTTTCCTTTTCCACTTCTCTGATGGAGGCAGCCAAAGGAGATTCTTCTTTGACAAATATATACAATGCAATGTCTGAAAGAAAGCAATCAATCATAAATTCTGTAGCAGCTCTGGGAGAATTAGGATCTTATCTCTTCTGATGAGTACTGGCTCAGATACTCTCCAAAGTAACACTCTTTCTGTTTCCAGTGACAAAAAACCAGGCTTGAACTGGCTTCAGCACAACTGGGAATTTGTTGTCTCTGGTCATTGTAAAGTCAAAATATGCTGATTTGGCCTTAACTTGATTTGGAGTTCAAGTTTCTCTCCTCTCTATTCTGCTCTCTTTTGTGATGGATTCATTTCCAGTTTCCACAAGACCCAGGTTTATCCTATTACAAGCTCAAACCCATCAGAGAAGCAAATATTTCTGACCCAGAATTTCCTTCCAAGCCCTGAGATTCACTGTGATTGGACCAATTTAAGTCACATGCCCTTTCTGAATCAGTCACTATGACCAGTGAAGGGTGATGATATGATTGGCTTAGGCACAAGGCTAAGGGGGGGGCGGCTATCTTACACCCTATGGACTGATTCAGGGAGAATGGATCACCACAAACAACCTGCAAATAAGCAAATAGTTCCAAGATATTGAGGCTATTGCAAGAGGAAGGAGGAATAGTTGCAGAAGAGGAAAATCCCAAATGCCCATTGTACCTCATTACAGTCTGGGGTACCTCTAAGGATGGGAGAGGGAGTGGGGCCTCCGCCATGAAGTGTCGCCTTGATTTCTTCTGGTTATTCATGAAGACTATTAAATTCTTCTAAACCCGGACATTGGTGGAGAGGTGACCATGACTGTAGTCTTGTGCAGATGTGAGGAGGAGTAATCAGCAGTTTTGTTTTGAAAGAAGAGATCTTCCAATTACTTGCAAATCTCCCCAGAGTACATGAAACAGATTTTAGATAGTTATTTTATCAGAAGGAATTGCGGCTGGGAGAATTAGCCAGCCTAATGATTTTATGGGCCTTGAAAATAACAGACTAGAACTCCCATTGACCAAAAACCATGCCAGGTCCACAGGGGACGATTCAGATGAGGAAACTTCTTGCAATCCACATGAAGAAACTGCAGGTTAGGGAAGTGAGATAAATTTCTGGGCACACAGTGAGCCAGTGGCCCAGGCAGGACTCAAGCCCCGGGCATTGGCCACCATGCTCCAACCTTTCTCCCATTCACTATGAGATCACAAAACTCTGTCTCCTTTCCATACAAGCAACAGGAATGAGAAAACTCTGTGGCATTACGATGCACTGTTATGCCTTTTGTAGTAGGAAAGAGAGACTAATGCTGAACATTTCCGGCACATCAACTGAGTTTGGGTTGCTGCAGGTTGAGGGGGAAATCCTAAAGAGCCTATTTGAAGATGAATTTTGAGTGAAGGAGAATATGATTCCCCAAGCCTCTTATTAGGTCCAGTTCATGCACTGGGTTGTGACCAGTCAGTCTATCAGAGTACACCCTATGGACTGATTCAGTGCTAACCAGAGTGCTGGAGGTCAGCATTTGCAGACATCACTCCACCTGCCCAGTAGCAACTCCCAAGTTCTAGTGAAATGATGTATCAACAAGCTGCCCTGACTCACTCCTGAAGTCTGTCCACGTTAGCCTCTGCCACCCCGCTCCACAGAGACCACACTTACTAAGATCACTGAAGATCCCCTTACTGCTAAACCCACATGGAAATTCTTCCCTATATGTCCTTCTGGTCTCTATGGTTCTCAGCATTCTGGACCACTCCTTAATACTCAGTGTCCTCTCCTGCAAGCAATAGGATCACTGCTGGCTGCCTTCTCTTCCAGGGCATTTCTAGGATATTTCCCTTAATTGGAAGGAGTCCCTAAGTGTTCCTCCTGAGATCCCTTATGTATTCATGAAAAATCAGGACCCTGAGCAGCTCCACTTGTCTCTGTGTGTTTAATATGCATGGATTCCATCAGATGGGTGCAATGGTACATCTCCAGATTTGTGTAAATGGCTTGACTTCTGCATAAAGGTTATCCAAGAGTGATTGACACACATATCTATTTATTTCCTACTGCTGCCTTATTGTAAACTTGCTCTAGAACTGTTTGTAATATATTTTGTACTTTGATGTACAGATGTTTTGCCATTGATTTAAAGCAAGCCCAGCTCATCTTCCTTCACTTTTTATCTAAGAACCTACCACAGTCACAGCTTTTTGGTAGTGGTGGAAACATTATGTCATATCTTGAGTTGTATCTTGATTATTACCTCACTTCTCTTGTCTTCAACTTAAACTTAGTTTGCTCCTTCCTCCTGTTTCTGACATGATGTATCAGTTGGCATTCAGTCAGGAAAACAGAAACACACCAGTTATTTCAATATAGAGAATTTAGTAAGGAATTAGTTAAACAGGTACTGGAGGGCTGAAAGTACATAAAGGGATGAATACTGAAGTATCACAGGAAGTCTTAACCACAGAAGCAGCTGGGGGAACAAAGGGAAGACTTTGGGGGTAATCAGGAATAGAGAAGCTTGGAGGAGGGGAAACATAGTTAAGGCCAAGACCACTAAGGAGGGGGCCCAGGCCAACTGGTGCAAATACCTCTGAGGGAGTTCTGGGAGTGTTGAAAACCCTGAGTTCTGGAACAATCAGTTATTATAAAGGCCCTCGAACAGAAAAATTGAAACAAAAAGCGAAACAGAAATGAGCAGGTCTCTTCTCCCTTTCTCAGCCTTCCAGTCTCCCTATTCTGCCCCCTGTCAGCAGCACCTTAAAAGATCCAGCGGGCAAAGCTGAAATATGGTTTGCAGAGTCCCAGCTCAGCTACACAAAGGATAGCACAAAAGGATGGGTTTGGGACCGAGAGACAAGAACTTAATAAACAGGACCCTGATAAAACCCCCGTTACCCATTCACTTTCACCACTGTCTCTAAGCCTTCTTTAAGAGGCATCATATTGCCCAGAATTTCCATTCCCTAAGCCTTCCAAGTCATTATTCCTAATTATAAAAAGATCCCGAATACCCATTTCCTTTATGAGATCTTCCTGGATTGATCAAAGAAGAAAAGAGGGTTATACTTGCCCCGGACTGTTGGATATACTGCTCTCCAGCCTTACTCACCAGTTATTCACAACAAAGCAAATCCTTATTTTCCAGACATGTTTTCTTTGTGATTTAAGGGTGTCCTGTATATTTGGTGTACAGGGTCATGGTTGACTAGTCTGCTCTCCGCTACGTGCAAATTGCTTAATTTTCTTTATAAAAGCCTTATGTTTCTTTAACAAGACCCCATTCTCATTTGGAAGAGAGGAAACTAAATTGGATCCATACTGTTAAATCAGGTCTGACCCTAAAATTTTTAAGGGACTCATGGTTTTTAAAAGTCTCATTTGAAATAAAAATTCAACCCAAATCAGGTGTTGATATAATTAGTCACTGTCAAGTTCAAAACACAAATCCTGTGGCTTCTGTTTCTTTCACAAAGGTGTCCCCCCTCCTGGATCCTAGGCTTGCCTGTGCTCCTCCATTGCAGGGAGGAGAGGGCAGGAGGCATCTGCTCCCACAGGTGAGAGGAAATGACTAGAAAGGAAACTGATTACCTGGGATGGAGTCAAGTATTTTCAGCTGGGCCCAGCCACTGATTTCTTTCTTTCTTTTTTTTTTTTTTTTTTTTTTTTCATATAATAAACTTTATTTTTAAAGAAGTTTTATATTACAGAAAAGTTACATCGAAAGTATAGGGGATTCCCATATACCCAATTTCCCCCCTCCCACATTTTCCCCTATGAATAACATCTTACATTAGTGTGGTACATTTGTTGCAATTGATGAACAAGTATTGAAGTATTGCTACTAACCAAGGTCTATAGTCATAGTTTACATTATAGTTTACACTTTACACTGTATAGTTTTATAGGTTTGACAAAATGTGTAATGACCTATATCTGTCATTGCAATAGCATGCAAAACAATTCCAATGCCCTAAAAATTCCCCATGTTCCACCTATTCTTCCTTTCCCCTCCCCTCAGAACCTCTGGTAACCACTATCTTTTTATCAAAGTTACAATTTCTTTGGTTACTACGATAAAAATGTCTACTTTGGTCCATGGTTGCATTCCCACCTAATGTTTATTTATTCCTCAATCTTGAGGATTTGGGAATGGTGATGCTCCCTCTGCTTCAGATTGAGAGGGGGCTTAGATCTTATGGGGCAGATGGAAGGAACTGTTGTGCTTGTATAAACTCTTTGTATTGGGGGATGGAGGTTGTCTATCATCATCATTTTGTTAGTTGCCCTGAGCAAGTCCGATGAGCTGGAGAGTAGGTGTTGGCAGCAACTCTTCTGAGATTCAGGCGTCAACCAACATATGAACAGACCGAAGATTTAAGTCTCTGGGACATGTACTTAATGAGTATAGTGCTAATTATAGGTTCAAATAAAAGGGATAGAAGAATCGTGTGCAGGAAAATTATAAATGAGTCTAACTCTGTTACACTGGGGAAATAGGTTATCAGATATTCCAATGTTAGGCCCACTGGTGGGGTGCTGATTTCATGGGGTTGTGTGCCTTGCCTATAGTGTCTGGATTTCTCTAAAGACCTCAGGAACACCCCTCTTTGAGGCTTTGTTTACTGTGGTGGTTAGTGAGATCTGTCTGAGGTGTGTATAAGCATAACCTCTGGAATGACCTCCTGACTCACTTTGAAATCTCTTAGCCAAAAAAACTTTTTTTGCATTTAATTTTATCCCCTTTTGTTCAAGGTCTTTTCCCAAATGCATCGCTGGTTGGCACTTGGTATTAATCCCTTGGTACCAAGGAGGCTTATCCCCAGGAGTCATATTCCACACCAAGGAGAAGGTAGTGAGTTTATTTGCTGAGTTTGACTTAGAGAGAGGCCACAAGGAGGGTTTTAGGAGGAAACTCTTAAGCAATAGTTGTTATTAAACTATGTTTCAATTTTACAAGAATAAGATTCATAGTACAAGCATTAATATTGAAGGCTTGGCATGTTGGTCTGTTTTCTCTTATTAGGCTGCCTATGTACTCTAGTGATTCTTGCCACTCTATTTGAGAATGTAGTAGGACTCCCCAGGATGGGAATTTAATATTTTGTTGTTTATTTTGTAGGTCTCAACCCTCCGAGATAATACCCTATGGCCACATGAACACATTCATATTCCATAGAGTCATGCCCCAGGTGGATCCTTTCCCACACAGCCCCACCACCGACAGCCTGAACATGACCCTCTCTTGCCATTGATGCCAAAAGAACACTCCCACAATTGCAGTCTCAACCAGTCCTCAATCTTCACAGATTTCACCTGTTCCTTCCTCTAGCTTTCTCCCCAACTCCATGGATAGCTGAACCCCCCTACGCACAGCCCTACTCACACTCACACTCCAACACCATTGACCCCACTCACATCTCTGCACCACCATCACCTCATCCACTGCCAAACTATCACCATCCACCTTATCATAGATTCTGCCCAGACTGAGCATTGGCTCACTACTTACTCTCTACTCCCTTTCTATCTCCTGGAAACCTATCTTCCAGACTCTACCTCCGTGAGTTCTGCTCAATATCCTTAGTTCATATCAGTGAGATCATGCAATGTCTTCTAGTGACTGGCTTACTTCAAGATTCATCTATGTTGTTGCATGTGTCAATACTTCATTCCTTCTTTGAGTAATGTTCCATTGTATGTATATACCACATTTTGTTTATCCATTCATCTGTTGATGGATTGGGTTGCTTCCAAACTTTGGCAATTATGAATAATGCCACAATGAACAATGGTGTGCATGTATCTATTTGCATCCCTGCTTTCAAATCTTCTGGTTATATTCCTAGTAGTGGGATTGCCAGATCATATGGCAATTCTATACTTAGCTTCCTGAGGAACCGCCAAACCTTCCTCCACAGTCAGCCACTGGTTTTTTGCTAGTCTACTCTCAGCTGTCCTGAGAGCTGACTTTCTTACCAAGATGGTATACCTGCTGCTGCTTTCTCATGGGAATGTCAGATGGCCATTGGTACTTGAGTGGCTCACTGTAGCCTGAAAGTAGCCTGAAAGTATCAGGGAGCCCATGGGTAGTACTGCTTCTTCCTCCTCACCTTTGGAGAGCAGTCTGTAGGAGTCCCACTGTGCTCCTTCTTCCACCACTGGAAGTCTCTGGAGCTTGGCTTGCTAGCCTCTGCTGCTCTGCTATGTTGGGCCAGTCTTAGAACTTTTGCTCTTGGGCTCACCCTTCACCCTTATCCTCCTTGGCTCTGTATTTGCAAGGAGATGACTCCTTTGGTTGTGTTTCTCAAGCTACCAGATCAGCTGGATTTTGGCCAGATTCAGCAAGTGCAAGGGTTGGCAGGTGATTGGAGGTTGTGGGTAGCACTTTTGGCATCAACTAGGTATCCTCAGTGGCCTCAGTTCCCACTGAATAGGTTCCCTGTGGTCCATGGCCCCTGCGCCCCAGTAACACCACCTCCATCCTTTGTGTCTGTTGCCTTGAGCTAGTATTCATTTCTGCTGTGCTGATCTCTGGGTTGTCTCATCACCCCATCTTTGACTCCTGGTTCCTTCATCAACTGTGTAACCAATTTCCTGCATTAAATTATTTTTATTATAAATACTTTAAGTGGTTTCTATTTTCCTAGTTCTGGAGACCCAGTCTGGCCTAGATCAGAGCCAATTCTCACTCACTATGCTGCTATGCCAAGGCAAGTTGACAGATCCTGCCATCCAGCAAACCTCAGATGAGTAATTGTCTCTGGTCCTTATGTTTAGAAAATAAGCCCCAATTCATGGGGGAAATGTCCAGGAATTGCAACTCCCCATTTGCACTAAAAGGTGGGCTTGGGAGAAAGCAAAGTGGCAATGCTTTACAGATTTCCTCCTTCATCTCTCTCTCTCTCCTCTTCTGGCTGCTTTTATTTTTGAAGTGGAAGAGGTTCCAAAACAGTTCTGCCAGATTCCCACCTTGCTGAGAATTAGGTGGCTCAGAATCTGTGACCTCTCTTCAGTGACTCCTGCAATTTTGGCTTGACCAGTGGATGGGGGTGGGGTGAGAGGTGACAGGCCAATCAGGTAACTGGGCAAAACAATATGGGGCCTCAGAAAATGTTTCCCACCCCATATATTATATACCTGTGTAAGACCTGTACAGAACTTAGGGCTTTAGGGAGACATGTCTAGAGGATCATTGTGAGTTATATCAAGCTAAAATGAATATTAGGGATAATCTTGTTGGAGAAAACGGCATCACAAAAGGAAAACTTGCATCCTTGTCAGGAATATGGTGTTTTTAGAGAGAAAAGATGGGCCTTTACCTCAATTATTCAAGTCTGGATTTTCCTA
Source organism: Tolypeutes matacus (assembly GCA_026826555.1). Taxonomy (NCBI): domain Eukaryota; kingdom Metazoa; phylum Chordata; class Mammalia; order Cingulata; family Chlamyphoridae; genus Tolypeutes; species Tolypeutes matacus. The sequence goes on along the minus strand of JAKSZT010026914.1, from coordinate 5,191,104 downwards.
ATATCACCTGGTAGACCTTACCTCCTTTCCCAGTGACCCACACCCTTGGCTTCACAGAGAATAAACTCTATGGAGATTCCATTTATTTTTCCCATTCGTTGGTCCCTGTGATATTTGAATTTTGTGAATCGCAGAAAAGATTATGTTCTTGAGCTAATCCATTCTTGCAGGTGTGGTGCCCTTTGATTACATTAGATCCAATTAAGGTATCCTTTGATTAGATCACTTTAGAGATTTTGATTGGAGTATGTTAGTGACGTGTGACCCAGGTTGGTTCTCTGCTCTCTTGCTGGATCTTATGTAAACTGAGAACACACACAGAGAAAGAAGAGACATAGAGAAAGGGAACTCTGTCATTTTGACCCAGGTGAGAGAGAAGACTCCAGGTTCTCCTGCAGCTGTAGAAAGACAGAGAAGCCCTGAGAGGCTCAAGGAGATGAGGCCTAAGGAGAGATGCCTGATTGCCCACAGCTGAGTGCAAGGAGAAAGTTGAGAGAGACCAACAGATCTGCCATCTTGCCCTGCCACATGACAAGACTCCAGGATTTGTTAGCAGCTGACCTTTGGTGAGAAAACATCTCTGATGATGCCTTGGTTTGTACATTTTCACAGTCTCAGAACTATATGCTTTTACCCCAGATAAATTCTCTTTATAAAAGCCAACCTGTATCTGGTAATTATGCTTGAAAGCTTTAGCAAACTAAGACAGCCCCTCACCACTTAATCACTAAAAAATGCATTGAAAAACAGGGTGGCTCTATGGAGACTTCAAATGGAAGTGATTCAAAGTAAAACAAAAACAGAAAACCTGCTAAACTAAAATAAAACTCAAAACTCCAAAATCATTAGTTCTACATGTTACGCTGGACACAATGGATGAAAATTGTGACTTGTACTCATCAAGTCCAGACCTTGCCATAACTCCTTTTTTTAAAAAAAATTTTATTGTTTGAAATTCTCCAATAATTCAATGTCACTCTTTTTTTTCTTTTGGACCATTAATTTTCAGTGTTAGGGGAAAGATCAATAGTCATAGTTTGAAATTGGCATCTTTGGAGGAGAAATATGTTGTGCATCTGTACATAGATTGCATAGTGCCCCAGTTAAGAAAATGGTGTGCTCTTTCATGATTGTGGTCACTGACAGTACCCAGAGTGTAATTTTATTCTATTGCTAAGATTCTGACAGTCTCTTGGACTATCTTATCTATCACAGAGTTTTCTTTCCTGTCCTTTCATACTTGATCTTTGGAGTGGAACTTTATTTAAAAGTCCCTGACATGAGAAAGAATGACCATGGCTAGGGCATTCTCCTTGGGCACTATGAAAAGTGGTCAAATCTAAGTCAAGGACTCAGTCTACTGCCCTGCTCCTCTAGAAGGAGGTTTCTGAAGTAACTAATTTCATCTGGGGGTCTGTAATACAATGGGTATTTTGATCTTACCAAAACCTCAGGCAAAGTTTGTAGTCACTTCCCTGAGCACAGTCTCTGCCAGACATGGAAGAAAGCTGCCCTTGCTGTCACTTACCTGGTAGGAAGGAATTTATTTTATTTATGTGTTCTTTCAATAAATATTTACTGAGTACCAATAATGTGACAGGTACTGTTCTAGGTGCTAGAGACACAGTAATAAACAAAATTGGTAAAATCCCTGCCCTCAAGGAAATTAAATTACCGTGTGTGTGTGTGTGTGTGTGTGTGTGTGTGTAGATAGGCAGTAAATAAAATAAACCCAGAACATTTTTTCTCTCTCTGTTATTTATCCATCCATCCATCCAACCATCCATCCATCCATCCATCCATTAATCTATCTATATCTCAGATAGAGATAAATGCTATGTAGAAAAATAAAGCAGGAAAGGCTGACAGATTGTGCAGGGGCATGTGTGTGAGAGGACAGCTGTCATTTTAAACAGAGTGGTCAGGGAAGGCACCATTGAAAAGGTCATATTTGATCAGAGACCTGAAGGAGGTATGGGACTAATCCATGCAGTTATTTGGGGGGAATAGCAAATGCACTGTCCCTAGGGCAGACACATGCTTGGCAGGCCAGAGAGGAGGCCAAGGTAGCCCAAGCTGAGTGTCTGAAGAAAAGAGTGTTAGACACTGAGGTCAGAGAAGTAGCAGGGACCAGATTGGGCAGAGCAAAGCCTCTTGACTTAGGGTCTGCTAGATACTTAATGTAATAAAGAAGGCTATGTTTTAATACATCACACATTTGTATTATTTAGTCTTTATTAATGGTATTTCAGTATAGTTCGTTTCTTTTTTAATCCCTTGCATTTTATTTTATGAATTTATAAATATTATTCTGAGAAGGAACCTATAGACTAATAGTCTGCCAAAGAGATACACATCACAAAGATTATGAATTTCTGATGTCAGTCCTTTAGGCATTGTAGGACTTCAGCTTACTCTGAAGAGAATATTAAGCTATTGGAGAGGAATCAAGTGTTCACTATGGTTGCCTTGTTGATTTTAGACTAAAGAGATACAAGGATAGGAGCAGGGAGACTAGTTAGGAGACTATGGCAACAATCCAGGCAGGATTGTAGTAGCCCTGGAGGTTGTAGGAAGAAGCCAAATCCCGGAGAGATTGTAAAGGACTTATTGATGGATTGGATATGACCTTAGAAGGAGGAGAATATGAGGATCAAAGTGTTTTTTTATTTTGAAGATGGAAAAATTCCAGCATCTTTGAGTCCAGATGAAAATTATTCAATACAGAGGAAACAGATGATTCAAGCAAGGAGGCCATTGTTAGAGCAATGTCTTTTGGTAGGCAAGAGGGGATGGCATCTAGTGGAAGAGCAGAGTAGTTGGTCTTAAATGGAAACCTGAACAGTTCACCCATAGTAACAAGTGGGAAGGCAGAATATTGTGGGCAGAGGTGGTGGTGAAACACGTGAAATTTGATCTTCTGATTGCCATTATGTTCTCAAGAGAAAAAGAAGCAAGCTAATCAGCTAAGAGTTTGGGTGGTTGGGTTGAGGAGAGAGGTTGGAGGTTTGAGGAAAGAGGAAAAGATGTCAAATGGTTGCCTAGGAAAGTGGAAGAGTTAATGGAATAGCAAAATGTAGTAGGATTGTCAGGCAGCATTCAGGGTCACTGAGGATTAGAGGCCAAGCATTTAAAATAAATCTATTCCTAATGTTGCATTTTTCTCTAGCCATATTGAGCTCTTCAGGTACAGCGCTGAAGTACGTGGAGAGTTACATTCAACCAGGATTGGGTTTTGCCATGAGAGTTAAATAAAGAGAGGACAAAGCAATAGAACTGAGGGTGGACCCAAGTGAACTTAAGCTGAGTTAGTAAAGGAATATAAGGGTGCTGTGGACAGTAATAAGGTGGGAGAGCCAATAGATTGTAGGACTTGGTGCAGTGGAAAAATTGTCAGCATTAAGGCACTAGAGGAAGGAACCTGAGAAGATAGGAGGTGGAGGTCAGAGAGTAGATTATGAAAGGGATGTGGCTGTTGCTAAGATTTGGTCTAAGGTATAATCATGGAAAAGAGTGGCTGAGGTAGGTTGGAGAACAAGATCATTGGAGTAAAGGAGGTTAAAGAACCAAGAGGCCAGCCTCTTAGAAGAATCATCTACTTGGATAAGGAAATCACCAAGATTTAGGTCAGAAATAATTTTGTAGACAATGATAGTAAATAAGCCTGGAGCTCAAATATTCAAGGAGTAGAAATAGTGGTGATTATGGATCTTCAGATATCTGCAACAAGTAGAAAAGCTTGAAATGTAGTCTAAGTGCATATGTTTTAAAGTTGGGGGGTAGGATGGTGATCTATTTATCATGGCCAAGACAAGGACTATAGTTTTTGTAATACACACCATCCTCAACTCTGTCTCTGAGTACTTTCTTCATCAAGAAGGTGGATGGAGGAAGCATATAATCACTGTTAGCTTTTTTTTTTTTTAAGGTAGATTTTATATTTTTTGTCTTTTCATCTACTTATTATTGACCAGCGTGGCAGACTCGGTTGGTTGGCAGATCCAACCTCGGTCCAAAACTCCCCTTTGCCTAGTCACTTAGTTGTGCCTGTGTGACACCATTGTAGCCAATGAAATATAAACAGAAGTAATCTGAATGAGGTTTCTGAGAAAGTTTTTCCTTTCTTGAGAAAAAGGGACAGACACAGTAGTCATTTCCCTTTTACCCTTGGCCCTTCCTTTTTCTTTTCCTTTCTGGAAAGTAGATGGTAGCCTCAAGGTGCAACATTCATCTTGCACCCATGAGGTGATAAATATGAGGATGAAAGCTACACACTAAGGGTGACAGAACAGAAAGATTGATTCTGGGTCCCTGATGGTGTTGCTGAACCACTGCCCCAGTACCAGACTTCTGGAATTCTTGTCATGTGAGGCAAATAAATCCCTATTTCTTTAACCAACACATTAGTTGAGTTTTCTGCTATTTGTAGCACATTACTTCTCTAACTAGCTAGTTTTTTTTTTTTTTTTGGTGATGTTAGAAAGTTAGTGTGTTTAAGAGGGAATTTCACAAACTTATTTGTGAATGATCTTATTTTGAAACATCTGTTACGTGAAAAAGTTTGCTTGACCTTGCCTCTTCCTCACGTTACTGTCTTATCCTTCTTCCACACTTCACTGTCAGATTTCTTATTTGAGCAGCCCACACATGCTTTCTCCACCCTTAACCTCCAGTAGAGTTGGTCTCTAAACCACTTCCACTGAAACTGTAACAGTTAAGATTACTGGTGACCCTATTACATCTTTTTGGCCCTCATCCCTATAGAAATTTTGTAGGGATGGTCCAAATTGGCCATTTCCTCCTCCTCTTTTACCGTGAACTTAGAAAATAGAATATAGGTTACCAGGGGTGAGGGATAGCGGGTAGAATGGGAGTTAATGCATAATGTGTTTAGGGTTTCTATTTGGGGTGATGGGAAAGTGCTGTTAATGGATGGTGGTGAGAGTATCACAATATTGTGAATGTGATTAATCCTACTGAATGGTATGCTTGGGAGTGCTTGAGATGGGGAAGTTTGTTGTATATACGCTTCCACAGTTAAAAACAAAAACCAAAAAATGAGATAGAGAGTGCAACTAAAGAGACAATGACAATGAAATGCAATACATGATTCTGGATGGGATCTATTAATGGAGGCAAAAATGTTCAAAAGGACATTATTGGGACAGATGAAAAATTGGAATATAGACTGTAAGCTTTAGATCAGTGTTAAATTTCTTGAAGTTTATAACTGTGCTTAAGATAGTTTACATAAATGAACATCCTTGTTCTTGGGAAATGTACATGGAAGTATTATGTGTTCAAGGAGCATGGTGTATAAACTTACTCTCAAACGAATAGAAAGTAGATAGATAAATGGATAGAAATAGATAAATGATAGATAGATAGATAGATAGATAGATAGATAGATAGATAGATAGATAGATAGACAGAATGATATGACAAATTTGGCAAACTTTTAAAATTGGTGCATCTGGGTATTGGGAGAGGTATGTTGGAATTCTCTATATGAGGTTTGTATTATTTTTAGCTGCCCTGTAAGTTTGAAATTATTTCAAAACAAAAAATTTAAAGAAAAAAATCTTTTCCAGAAACCCTACCTATTATTTCCTTTCTTTTTCCTTCTTTCATCATTCTTCATCCTAGTGCCCAAGTGAGGAACTTGGAAGGCACCTTCAACTCTGCTTTCTCTCTCCCTCATTTCCCACATCCAATTGGTGACCAGCCCTATTGATTGTGCCTTGGAAATACTTCTCAAATATCTCCTCTCTTCTCTTCACCTTCCTTCTTGTCACTGTCTTTGTTCAGGACCTTCCCTACTTGTATGTTCTCTTTTGGCTCAGCTCCAGTAGAGGAAGATTTTCTCTTTAGGTTCTCATCCTTATGAAGAGCAAGCCTGAGCTATGACAAAAGATATCAGTTCTATCTCCAACTTGGCCATCTGTTAAGACAAAATCATCGAGGATTAATTAGCAGCCCAAAAAAAGCAAGGGTCAAACAGGCCCTTGTTGGTGGAAGCCCTTTGTAGCTTTGAGCCACCTAATTTTTATCAAGACCTCAGTCCAAAAACGCAGTATGAAGGAAGGATGGCTTGAGAGGCACTCGAAGTCCAAATCTACCCCTGTGTCAAAGCAGATCTGCAGTGAGGTGGCTGAGAGATTATCAAGAATGTTACTCCTGACTTCACAGAGCCCTCCTTTCACCTGGCAGAAGTTCCTGTCCCGTGTCACTACTGAGAAGAGTGAGTTGTCTTCTCTTCAGCAATCGATAACAACTATGTAGAGCATTTATTTTTCACCGTTTATGGCTCTACCTCATGTTTTAACCCTTCTTTTTTGTTCTTTGGCTCCACATTTATTTTATGCTATTTGTATTTTATGTATCCTTGGATGCTGCTTTCAATTTTCTCAAGAACAAGGTGGAAAGCAAACAAGCAAAAAACTAACAACAGATAAATAGCTGAGATCTGCGTTACCTCTTGCTTTGGCTGTTGCAATACTGGCCTTTTTTCCCCAGGTCAACTCTCTCCTTCTATATCCTTTCCTTACTAATCACGTCATTCTCCTGCTTAAAAGCATTTAGTAGCGCGCTCTCTCTCTCTCTCTCTCTCTCTCTCTCTCTCTCTTGCTCTTTAGCAGGGTATGTAAGACCCTTCACAATCCTGCAACTCTCTATTCCTTCAGCTTCTACTAGCTCCCCCTGTGCCCTCCTCTCCAGCCAAGCCAAACCATAGGCCATTCGCTGTTCTTCTTGGTGCTTTCAGAATTCTAAACTTCATATTCTTCAAAACTGTAACTATACTCATTTAGGCATCCTTCAAGGCCCATATTAAATGTAACTTCTGTGGTGCCTTTCCTGATTCCTTCTCAAAGAATTAGTTTCTTTTTTCTATAAGTGCTCCCATAATACTTTCTAGGCTTTTGTGCTAATAACAATTAGTACATTGCATTATATTGATTTTGTTCATTTCTATATTTTTTAGTCATTTGTTTTCATTCATCTTCTAAATGAAAACTATCCTTTGGACCTGGTATAGACTAAGTGCACAATAAAAGTTTGTTTTGATTGTGCAAGTGAACATTGCAACATTTTTTTTTTTTTTTTTTTTTTTTTTTGGTATTTGTCTTGCAACTGATATTTCATCACCTCATGTGATATAGTGGCCACATGATTTTTTGGATTTGTAGGTTTTGCTCAGTTACAACAGTAAGCCCCCTTTAAAAATTTGTTTTGATTCTAATAAGAGCTTTATTGAGTCATAATTGCCATCTCTAGATCAAAAGGACCAGAAGACATAGAGTATCGGTGGCCCATATTAACTTTTGGGACCCCACCAGTCTATCTTTTAAAAAATCATTTAAATTCAAATAGTATCTCATTGACCAGGAGTTTAATGAGAAATTATCCATGAGTAAGCTTGTGGCTGAATTAAAATTGGAAACAAGGCCTGTTATGGGGATCCTGTATTTATGACAGATAACTGAATGATGAAGCATTTTGAACTGAGAGGTTTTTGAAAAACAGATATGGTGCATTTTGTTACCTGGTTCTGAGACATATATTGATTGTCATCAATTTACTAGTCATTTTATGTGTCTGTGTCTTATTTCCTCAACCAGAATGAAGGCACTCTGAGGTCAGGGATAGTGTATTATTCTAATACAGGCCAGGAGTTAAGCATGCTGATGGCAATACCACCTGCTTTGGCCCCATTCAGATATGCATATGACATGGGAGTGATACTTACTGCGTCATGGGAACACAATGTATAGTTCAAACTACTCTGAAAGTGGAACATTTTCCACCCTGCCATAGGGTTCAGTGAGTTTTGATTTGTTTTCTCCATATTTGGCTTTGTGGAAGTCATCTGACCTTGGGACCTAGGCAGGGACTAATGGGCATGTGAGATCTTGAGGGCTCTGGTCCATAATACTATGGAAAATCAACCAAATTTTGTTAAAGCAGGACAACTGGCCAGCTCTGAAAATATACCCAAGAAACGATACATTATCAGGAGGCCTACACTGAGGTTAGCGGCTGCAGTCACAGAAAAAGGCTTTTCTGGAGACAAAACCTAGGAAATACTGAAAATAAATATCTGTTGTTAGTACACATTTTAAAGGAGCAGAAAATAAGGATGTGCTTCTAGAAGGGATTCTCCTTGAATCCTTTCACTGCTATTTAGCTCTGGTATTGCATATACAACAAAGATTAGGCATACACCTTGTATTTATGACATCAGAGGAAATGGAAATAAAATATAAATAAATATATAAAATTGATGGGCTAGTGCAGCCCAAAAACACAGATAAACCAAGAAAATAGACTTGACTTCTTTGCACTTTTGTTTTTTTAGCTTTTAATGTTATGATGTTGGTTTGGATCCCTAAAGGATCAGTGGTATTTGAGTAGTTCTAGTTATAAAAATATAAGCATTTAGCAAATATTTTCCTTCATTTGTACTAGACTGCAGGCATCCGTGGGAGCCAGGTTGCTTATATTCTTTGCTTTGAATTTTTTTTTTAGCATCAGTAGAGTGGGGGTGGGAGGGTGAGCCTCACACTCATTTTAGATAATTTGCATAGCAGTTTTAGAACATGGTCTTTTTATGACTTTCATGAGATAAATAATTGGGTCAAGGAGAACGGGACATAAATGAAGCATTTTTATGGGGATCTTTCAGTATTTGCTGACATAATTTATCAATAAAGCGTGCCTGAAGGGTCCTTATTGTATATGCCAGGTGGTTGCTTCTCTATTAAATAACCTTTGAGACAAGACTAAGTTATTGGGAAGAAGCTTCCGATGCTTCTCTGTGAGGTGATGATAGCATGCTGCGTATATAGGACAAAATTCAAAGTGACGGAGAGATTCGGTTGCAGTGAGTAGCTACAGTTCCTAATAAATGGCAAGGGACATAACTGCTACTTGGAGTTCCCCTATAAGTGTGGATATGTAGAAAGAGAGTGGCAAAAGGAATTGAATGGGTTGATTAAATATTTTGAGATTCTCTGATCTTTTTTCTGTGCTTTTGAATGAAGTACAACCACCACCACATCTCTTACAATAGACATAGAGGTATGTGTGCCACCCATATTCAGATGTAAACCAATCTTCTTTGCTTAAAGTACCAAGACTTTTCTTGGGAGGTTAAATATTATGAAATTAAATTATTAAAAGAAAGAATTTTTGTTATATTTTCAAGCAATGCAGTTTTTCTATTAATTTAAGCCAAACCCAAGCAAAATGCCTTATTTTAAAAAACCTATTTAAATATCTTTTGCCTTTTATTTCCTTTATTTTTTTTTTTTTTAATTTTTTATAACAGCTTTATTGAGGTTTAATTAACATACCATAAAATTCACACCTTTAAAGTGTACAATCCAGTTTTTTGTATAGTTACAGAGTTGTGCAACCTCACCACTTTTGAAGTTTAAAACATTTTCATCACCCCCCCAAAATTTCCATACCAATTATCAATCAATCCCCATCTCCCTCCCTGCTCTGCTCATGGTGGCCACTAACTTACCTTCTGTATCTATGGGTTTGCCTGTTCTGAACATTTTATTTTATTTATTTATTTTTTTTTTTTATTATGGGTAAAAATCAAAATTCTCACAATACATACAAACATTTGTAAAATGATATATAAATATATATGCATATATGTGTATTTGCTTACAAAAATGTTATTTTTTATATATATATATACATATATTTTAAGAGGTGCTTAGATTACCTAAAATATTATACGGAACCCACTCGGATTCCCATGTTGCCCACCTCCCACACCTCCCACCACATCCAACACAAACATCTCCCATAGTGTGGCCCACAAACATCTCCCATAGTGTGGCCCACCAACCTCAATGAACTTACACATCCTGGAGCCTTGCCACCAACCATAGACCACAGTTCACACTGTAGACCACTTTAGCCAATTAGAATCATTCTGAAGTTGCAAAATTAACCCAAGCATAGGACCTTTAAATTGCCTTCACCATGCCTTACAAAAACTCACAATCCTCAATATGATTCATGGATCAAGGACGCCAGTAAGTTGTGAACAAAATGCCATCAGACCAAGTTACTGATGCAGAGCATTCTTCGCTGAGTTCGGCCATCCCCACACATCTATCTAAATATATAGATAAACTTTTCCCTAACTGAAATCCTTCACTGCCAGTCTGGTTCAATTTTATTAAAAAATTTTCAAGGCTGTTCCTGGACTGGAAACTTACCTGCTGAGTTTTAGCCCAAGGCAGATTTTAATGGCCAAGTTTTACAGGCTTCAAAGGGAGGAGGAGTTAGCATGGGGTGCTATCACTTCCCAAACAGTGACAGTATACTCTCATGCGAAAACTCCATAGAAGTATCACAAGTAAGAAGAGTCTGGAACATCTCTGACAGGCAGCTTGGGGTTGAATCACTTCTCTCCCCTGCGTGATGCCTCCCCAGGGCAGGCATTTCATGCCCTTAGAAGTTTCTGAATGCTCAATGTGATTTGCAAGGCAGAGCTAATTTCACCTCCACACATTCCTTCATCACAGGTTGTGCCTTTCATGTATTAATTTACTTCTTCTTAAATTGGATTTAGCTGTTCACTCATGATTCATTTTCTCCTGTTTCTCTTCTCCCTGAATGAGATCCACAAAGACAGAGGAAAGGGAATTGAGATGTCTGAATTGCCTCAATGAATTCCGGATTATTGTGAAGGTATTTGAGCTTTTCACTAAAAGTTTTTATGGAGAAAACAATACACAGACAGTCCATGGCCCAAGTTTCATGCCCCACTCCCATTCTCCTTTTCTGGCAATGGATGTAATTTTAATTAAAACAAGTTAAATAGACAGAGGAAGATGACATGACTAATTTTATTACATTTTCAGAGTGGGGGATGATAACAGATGCAACTAGGCCAGTTATGCAAAGAACACCTCCCTGGTTGGGAATTCCCAAACAGAAAGTGATTGACTAAAATCCATACTTTGGCGGTTGGTTCAGGGACAGCTACTTAGGGCAGCACTTCAAGGTTGGTTGACATCTTTGCTTTGCTTAACTTCCCTAAGTTCATGGAAGCCAACGAAAAGAAACTCACTAGAAGTCAAGGCTTCCCAACTCCACATGACAATTTTGGCCCTTATGTATGTGGGGAGGAGGAGGGAGGGAAAGAGAAACAGGCTAGTGGAAACATATTCTCAAGAGGCTCTTAACTCAAGCAACAGATCACTCTATTTGGAGAAAGGTCAAAAAGTGTAAAACTCATCACAGACACATCAACCTGCTTCCCCTCCAACCACCCACACTAACCAGCTATGGGTTCATATATTCTGGGGGCATCTGCAGGAAAAAAGATAACACTAGTTGGGGCTAAATATTCACTTCCTACATGGTATTCACTCTCGACATCTTCACTGTCTTTGTCTTCAGCACCAGGGAGGGGTGGGGGAGGGATGGGCGTTCAATTGCTCATCCCTGGATCCTCGCTGAGGGTCCTATTACTTGGTGCAGAGTGTCTTGCAAAAAAAGAAATCAGCAGCTGCCACCTTAGAACAGGTCCCACTCCAGAACAATTTAATCAGAATCTCTGGAGATGGAACCTGCGGCTTCTGTGGGTTTTTGTTTTTGTTTTAACAGCATCCCAGGTGATTCTAATTTACAGCCAGGCCTGAGAACCAAGGAACCACAGTTTTAAGCAATTCTACATACCCTTTGCATGCAGAATGAATGCAGAGCACTGGAATAAGAGCAAAACCTGCAATGTTTTTTTCCATCCTTTCAAACCTCCATCCTTCCAGACACTTACTAAGGGCCAGTTATATCTAGGTCCTGGATTAGGTGGTGAAATCTTCAGACTTTAATGTGCATGAGAATTACTTAAGGACTTTGTTGAAATTCAGATTCTGATTCAGTAGGTCTGAGGTGACTCAGGTTCTGCATTTCCAACAAGTTCCCAGGAGCCACTGGTGCTGCTGGTCTGGGGACCACACTTTGAGTAGTGGGGCTAAGAAGGATCTTTTCCTCTTTTCCCCCAGCAATTTCTTGTACTCAAATCCCATTTGGACAGGGTGGCCCGCTTCTCATTTTGGGTCCTCCTCCCTTCTTGCCACCTCTCCTCCATTTTGCCTCCTCATGCTCTGTCCCTTTTTGAAGAGGATCAGCATCTAAGTGTATTTTAGAAGGACAATTAGTAGTAGCTTTCCTTTAACCCTTTAGCTCCATGCTTTCCCACCCCTCCTACCTTTTTGACTAGATTATAAAAATGTAAGCTAATGAACTGATGTTTTAAGGAAAATATTTCAAGCATCCATAAGACTGCCTGAGGGACAAATTTTTAGGTGGTGGGGAGGGGCAGGAGGGAAATACCCTGACAAAGCCTTCAAGATTCCACCATAGAGGATGAATATATAACATTCATACCATTGTCTCACAGCTGCTTTGTGTACTGGCACCTTTTCTACCTCATTGCACCAAAATTGTCACTGTACCGAAGCGGTGTGTCTTTATTGAATTTCCTTTGTACCGTCTATCACAATAGATATTTATAGTATGCTTTTAAAAAGCATTTTTATTATGGAGAATTTGAACATACTCCAAAAGTAGAGCCCATGTGCCCATCATCCGGTCCCAGCAAATATCAGTCCATAGTCAGGCCTGTTCCATTCACACCTCCGCCCACTTCCCCCAAATACTTGACTTCACAGCAATTATCGAACCTGTTTTATGTGCCAGACACATAAATTTTTGCATGTATAAACTCAATTTAATTCTTACTACAGCCCTGCTAGGTAGGTCAAATTATTACCCCCATTTTACAGATGAGAAAACCAGAGATAGATTAAATAACCTGTCCAAGGTCATGCAGCTTACCAAGGATGGAGCTGGTACTTGAACCTGGGCAGTTTGTCTATGAGCGAATGTGCTGAACCACTGGACTAGACTGCTTAGCTGATCAAGTTTTGGGAACTTGAATCTTCTTGTTTCCCTTGCACCAGGTCAGCTACTCCCTGTGAGAGGGCTGGAACTAGTGATATTTCAGTCTCTGGTTAGTACCTGTATGTTAGCCTCCCACCTACAATGTTGTTCCTTGGGGAAAATGAGGCAACTTTCCTAGATAACCTATTTTTCCAGGACTATTCACAGTGAGCTGTGGTCCCAGAATGAGCAAGCTTCCAGGCTTCGTGTCCCTCATGGTGGTTTAACTATACATGAACATATTTTTTTAATAAAAAAGACAAGAGTTAATCAGTCTCTCTCCTCCAGATCAAGACAAGATCTCTTCACTTTTTCTCCACTTTAAGCTCTAATATAATCTAGAATGTTACTTCAAAATTGCTATTAAAATAATTCTTTTAGATATTTGTGAAGAATTAACAATTCATTTTATTGTATTCTTTGTTCAGTACTGTTTCTTACATTCCAGTTTTTTCTTCCATTTTCATTTGCTTCTTGGCTGGATTATGTTCCATAGTATTTCTTTAGAAGATACTGTAGATGGTAAACCTTCGGAGGCCTGAATGCCTGAAGATGTCTCATTTTACTTTCCCTCTTAAAGAAGTAGAGTGGTGGGGGCAACATTGCTTCACTGCTTCATTATATCTAGCATTGCTGATGAGAAATCTGATATAGCTGAATTTGTTCTTTTATATGTAACCTGTCATTTCTTGCATAACTTTTAGTAATTTCTAAGTATTCTTGAGGTTATGCAATTTCACTATGATGTGTATATGTTGAATTAAAATATCTTGTTAGGCAATTGGAGATTGTGTTGGTGGCATTCTTTCAATCCAAGATGCATGATTTTCTTTGATTCTGGAAGATTCTTGGTCATTCTTTCTTCAAACATCGCCTTCCTTCCATTTTCTCTGTTCTCTTCTTCTAAGAGTATACTTCCAATAACTGCCCTTTCACCCTATGTGCTCTTATTATCTTATGTTACTTCTACCTGTGTTATAAACCCCACAATACATTATTATTTTTAGTTAAAATGGTTAAAATATTTTAAAGAAAATTTTACACACACATATGAAAAATTTTAAACATTTTGTTTGATATACTGTTATAATTACCTCTTCTGGAGTTCTTCATCTTTCTAGAAGAACCAGGCTTTCATCTAATATAATTTCCCTTCATCTTACAGAACTGCTTTTAGCATTTCAAGTAATGCAGGTCTGCTGGAGACAAATTCTTCCAGTTTTTGTCTGTCTAAAAATGCCTTTATTTCACTTTCACTTTTGAAGCATATATTTATTAGATACAGAATTCGGAGCTGACAGGTTTTTTGTTTTTTATCTTTCAGCACTTAAAGATATCATGCCAATGTCTTCTGGCCACCATTTCTGATGAGAAGTTAGCTGCCATTCTTATCATTGTTTCCCTGTATGAAATGTCTTCCCTTTTACTTGCCTCCCCCTGCCTGTCTGCTTTCAAGATTTTCTTATTTCTTTGGTTATCAACAGTTTGACTATAGGGTGCTTCAGTGTGATTTTCTTTGTAGTTATACTGTTTGGAGTTCGTTAATCTTGTATCTGTGGATGGGTATCTTTCATCAGTTTTGGAAAAGTCTGAGCCATTATCCTGTCGAGGTTTTTTTTTTTTTTTTTTTTTTTTCCCTATTCTCTCTTTTCCTTCTGGGATCCCAATTTTAAATGTGTTTTCTGTTAAATGTGTTATGAATATTTCCCTCCACACTGCATCATTTGTTTTTCAATCTTGTTTAGAGTGTCTTTCTCCATTCTGTGCACTATTTTGAATGTCTTATGAAGATGCCATTGAATAAGAATATTATAACTCTACATGGGTCTTTTATGTAATTCAGGCTTGTGTATATCTAACATGCATAATTGTGTAGCATACATATGCCATTGTCAATTTTAAAACAATTTAATAGTCAGTTGAGGCATGAACACATAACATGCAATGTTTTCATTATGCATTAAAGGTAGTTTTAATTCTGAGCGCTTTTGTGCATTTTGAACAACATTATGGAAAACATTTTAAAATGTTTTCTTGGTACATATGTTGAAAAACCACTGGTGAAGATGATACTTTGGGGGTAGAAATTTTGACTGGTGGCATTTATGTCAAAGTCTGTTTTTATTGTTGTTTGAATTTTTTTGTTGTTTTGTTTTGTTTTAATTGTGAGAACCACTCTTGCTGCTACCACTCTGTGATAAGAGCCTAGATCAGTATCCCCAGCAGCTCTCTAGGAAGAGATTTGTTCTAAAGCCTATGCCATTTCTCTAGCTAAGAAGCTGGTGTAGACTCCTGTGGAAAGATTTCTTTGCTGTCCTGACCCAGTGGAGAACTTTATATATGGCAGAAAGCTCCTGAGACTGAATCTTTTTTAAAGTGAGAAAACCTAAAAATATCTGATTAATTTTAAATAGAAGCTGGCTGTTTCCTCCGATAGAGCAGGAAACTTCCAAAATTTTAATAAACCTCTTGATGAGTGTTTATTAGTGCCCTTAGTAAATTGAAATAAAATGGTTCTTGTAGTAGTGCTGGGTGTGTATTTAACTTTCTGGGCTATTTGATTTGGAATGATATTACTTTGACAAATGTATCTGTAAAAATAGCACTTGACCCCAAATTTATGCACCCTTTCTTTTCCCCGAAGATCAGAGCTAAGTTTACTGTGGCACTAATGGAACTTTAGGTCCAGTGTCCTTTACTTGCATGGGCTCTCAAGAATTCTGAGAATTGCTGGGAATCATATAGTATTCTGGTGAGGAGGGGGGGCCAGTTTGTATCCAGGAAGCACCCCCATATAAGCATTTCTGATAAGTTACCTAAAGAGAAAGGATCTAATCTCTAGGCCTTCAGGAATCATTGTAATTTCTTTTCTCACTCTAAATTAAAATCTGTGTCTGTGAATAATTTTATAATTAAAATTTTGTACTTTTCATAAAGAGAGCCCTTAAGTTACGTAAGCTTCAGTTCTCACAGAAACTCTGATCTACCTGCTATAGCTGGTTATTATATATTTATTTTGTTTCTCTATTCTGATTATAAAATTATAGGTTCCAGTATGCTGTATGATACCATTGTATGAATTTTAAATGGCAACCTTTAAGGATAGATGTAGTACGTGACTTAAAGTGCCTGATGGGCTTGGCACCCTTCTGCAGAGTACAACCTACTCAAATGCATGTGCCAACCCCAAAGTACAGGATTTGGAAAATGTAGAAATGAAAATGAAGATTACTCATAATTCCACCCACAAATAACCAGAGTTGATGTTTTGATGTGCACTATTTGTATACACACGTACACATACATACACAATTGGTATTACATTGTTATCCATTTTTTTATCTTATCTTTTTTGAATAGATATATATTATGTTCCCATGTCATGAAATACTCTGAAACAGCATTTATAATTGACTGCATAATAGTCCATCATAAGGCTATTCCTTAATTAATTTTATATTCTTCTAAGAGTGATCATTTCAGTTGGCACCAACTTTTACTATATAAATAACATTATATAGTAATGAGACAGAACATCTCTATGCATACATTTTGGCCTCATCGTCTGAATATTTCCTTAGGACAGATTCTTGTAGGGGAAGTTATGGATCAAATGGTATGAACTTTTATTTTAAGCCATTTAAGGCATATTCCTAAATCATTTCCCTGAAATGTAATTCAAACACATGGATTACCCAGGCATCATAATACCTTTTTGCTTCTATTACATAGTTTTAAGGAAACCAGTGGGCACTTATTTAGGCTGCGTCTTTAGTTTCTGGTAATCTTTCATAGTGCTGATTTGGTTACGTGGCTCTAGACCAGAATACAACTCACCCAAGACAATTTAATGTCTGGCCTAAATTTTGCAAAACTCTCATTTCTCCACCCTGGAGTGAAACAGATGCTCATGTCTGACAGTGTTATAAGTAACTCAGATTAAAATATTGACTAGGAGTGGATATGTTGTTTTTCAGTGGGAGGATGAGGTTAGAGAAACCGATCCATTATTGCCTCCATCAGCCATCTCACTGAAAAGCAATTGGGCTAATGTTACCAACTTATAACTGTCAATTTATTTCACTTAGAAAGTAAAAAATAACTCTTTGTATTGTCATGGCTTTTGTTAAGAGGATACGGTTGAAGTTGGAAGATTCCAAATTTGAGGCTCTTCTTATATACTTAAAAAAAAAGAAAAACAAATTAAAAACATCTTTTCTTAAATGGAAAAGAGAGATGGCTCCTAATCTTTTCTTCTTGACCTTGCAGAACACATAATTTGGTATTTGATTAGAATTCTGTTCTGACTACCTGATCTTTGCAAGTGTTAGAGTTCTTTCTCCTCAACTTGATTATAGGATTAATTAGAGGCTAATTGGGTGTCCTTGCTTTCATAAAATGTAGTCATAAAACCTTTGGAAACCTGAACAGACCCTTGAAGTTCTTTAAGCTCACTCAGATCTATAGTTATATTTAGTTTGGTTTATGGTAGTTTTATATCTTGGGAATAATAATAACTAACATTTATTGGACATTTGCTATATGTATTTTTTAAGACTGTACATGTGTTATCTCATTTATTCCTCAAAATAATCCTATGAGATAGACATTATTATCATTTTTATTTTGCAGATGAGAAAACCAAGGCATAGAGGTGTCAAAGAAATTGCCCAGTATTGAAATAAGTAAGAGGAAGAGCTGGGATTTGAACCCAGGCAACCTAGCTCCAGAACCCATCTTCCTCAGTGTTACCGCTGCAACGATTGAGATGCCAACATTGAAAAAAAGTCAAGAGATTTCACATTATCATGGAATTCATGCCCTCTTTTGAGCGATCGTAAGAGCTTATGGAGATGTGGAGCATCCTCCCCTTTCAATAGGATAAAAGCTCCAGAATTTGCCTCTCTTTAACTGGTCCACCTCTCGCATTTGTATAATAGCTTGGCCCTTACAGCATTTGTGACTCCTGATGTGACTCAGTGGTTCACAGCCTCCAGGGGGCATTTGGCAATGTCTAGAGACATGTTTGATAATCACAACTGAGACAGGTGGGGTGGGTCACCGGCACCCAGTGAGTAGAGACCAGAAGTGCTGCCAAACATCCTACAGTGCACAGGACGTAACAAAGAATTGTCAGGTCCAAAATGTCAATGGTGCCAAGGTTGACACTATTCAACCCCCCCATTTCATAGGCCAGAATATTGAGACCAGAAAGGAAATGACTTGCTTCAGATCTCAGAGAAAGTCATTGTCAAGGGTGGGACAAGGGTCCACATCTCTCAAGTTTACTGCAATAGCTTCCTGGCTATGCAGTTTGTAGGTTTCTAGTTTGTTTTGTTAAAATGAGAAAAAGAGAACTAAATAGTACAGTGGTTGTGAAATATCTTCATGGTCTACTCTCGGATGTAAGATTTGCTCATTAACAATCCTTTAATTAGCCTTAAGTGAAAAATTGTACAGCTTCAAAGCAGCTACCAGGATTCAACTATAAATCATACCCTTTCCAATAATCTATAAAATGGAGTATTTAATGTATAACACTCACATATTGGGTGGGAATATTATTGCTCCTTTTCCCTAAAGGGTAGAGTTTACAGGGAAGAAGAGAGAGGGTAGAGTTTACAGGGAAGAAGAGAGACGCTATTTTCACTTTTGATTTAATTAATAAACAAGGCCAGGAAATTCACAGCAAATCTTTAAACTATGTCCTTTATTGTGGGTTTTTATGGTTTTGTAGTTGAGTTGAATTAGGTTTTAGCTCAAATCTCTGAACATCTTTGCTTTGTGTAGATTCCACTCAGACTATCATCATGGCCCAAGTAACGTGTTTTAATGTTGAACATTTCTGAGAATTCTTGAAGACCTAAAATGGTTTACATAGGCCAGTTGCCTTCATTATTACCCTTTCAACTTAGGGGAATGAAGGGAAGACACAGAGCTGGAGCTTTACATACATTATGATGAATGTAATAATAACTAAATCTCCTTTATGGCAAGCACCACCAAAGGTGCTTTATATGGATTATTCTATTTCACTTTATTTAATCACAGTTTCCTGCACTGAACACTGCACAGTGTTTCCTGCATTGAACTCTATTGATACATAAGGAAAATATCTCACATAACAAAAAGTCCAAGGTAGGGGGAAGCTGATGAGGCTCAAGCGATTGAGCTTCTGCCTACCACATGAAAGGTCTGGGTTCAGTTCCTGGTGCCTCCTAGAAAAGACAGGCAAGACAATGAGTTGGCGCGACGGGCAGGCGTGTCGAGCTGATGCAACAAGATGACCCAACAAGGGGACACAAAGAGGAAAGACAATGAGAGACACAAAAAAACAGGGAGCTGAGGTGGCTCATGCGATTGAGTGCCTCTTTTCTACATGGGAGGTCCCAGGTTCAGTTCTCAGTGCCTCCTAGAGAGAAGATGAGCAGATGCAGAGCACACAGCAAATGGACACAAAGAACAGACAGCAAGCACAAACAATGAAGGGTAGGGTAGAGTAAATAAATAAAATAAATCTTAAAAAAAAAAAGTCCAAGGTAGGACAGTGCCAGGGTTGGTTTATTCCATGGCAATGCCTTCAAGGCTTTTTCTGTCTTTCTAGCCAGGCATCTCAGGATGATTGGATTAGTCCTCAGGGAAGATAGCCGAGGTAGCAATATGGCTGCTGCAGTTCCAGGCATCACATCCTGATGTGGCAATTTCCAGTTGAAGAAATGTCTTCCTTTCTGTGTGTGTGTTTGTGTGTGTGTTTAATGATCCCAGAAACCTTTCCCAGAAGCCCCTTTGCAGATGCTCCCTCACAGCTGATTGACAGAATCAGGTCATTTGTTCATTCTTTAGCCAATCACTGAGGCAAGGATAATGGGGTTACCATGATGGGCATAATGAAGCACCTAATTGTGAGGAGGGTTAGCTGGATAAAACCAGAAAGGACAAAATTAGAAAGATGGAGGAGTGACTCCTACACCATGTTGAGTTGTTAGGTTGAGTTTCTGTTGCTGCTATCTTACCTCTAGGCATGAGAAAAACCCTTCCTTAAGCACATGAGTGAAATCCCTTGCTGCAAGATGGCTCAGGTGAATTTCTAGGGCCTCAGGACTATGCTAGGATTTCCCTCAAGCTAAGAAAGGGCTGGAAGGGTGGTTCATTCCACCCTAACTGCAGGCCCAGGAACTGGAGCCCTGCATGCCAATGGTTGATCGGAGTCCCCCTGGGGCTCCTTACTCTACCCAATGGCAGTGCCTCCGAGATTGCAAGTGGTGGACCCACAAGCTGGTGTCAAAAATGAACTGAAAGCATACCTACCTCTAAGCTACCCCTCTCAAAACCTGGGAAAAGGCTTCCTCATCCAGCTCTGGTGACATGTTTTCTCCTTTGAGACTTCCCATGGGATTCATTTTCAATTGATTTCATCTGGATTAACATTGGTGGGGAGCCCAATGATGAATGTCCCACACCTACACTCCATGACTGGCTCTTTCTACTAGATAGTGTAGACTTCTGGACAGAAAATCAGTGTTTATTTTGGCTACCTATGAACACTGGAGTCTGAGTTTGAATCCTAGCCACCAACTGTGAGCTGAGGACCTGGTGAGTTATTTAATTTCTCTAAATCTCAGCCACCCCACCCCACCCACTCCAAGATTTCCACTTAGGAAATTAAATCTCAGTCTCCCCATCTATAAAATGCAGATAATTGTGAAAAATAGCACCTGTTTCTGGGGAGGGGGTAACCGGGAGTTATTGTCTGTGTGAATTAAGTGAGAATATGTCTGTAAAGTGTTGTGAACATGGCCTGACACATGGAAGCACTCAATGAATAGTAGCTACTAACATTAACTAGTAATGTTAACTTGTAACTGTTAACATTTAGGATGTATGCAAAGGTTCCTGAGGTTTCCATAGCTGACCAATTAACAAACTGCAGTAGTCTGTGCCAAGACCTGGAATCAGAAAATAGGATTTCTTCTAATTCTGGCTCTGATTCTCTAAGCCTCAATTTTTGTCCCCTGGAAAAGTGTCCTGCGAATGTATAAAATGGGACTGTTATGAGAATTAAATAAAATAGTACAGCCAGTACTTAATTAAATATAACTACTATTAATAATCTTCCAAATTTCAGTGACAACGTGCCTTTGCTTTGCCAAGGATAAGCATGTATTCTTGAGCTCTAGATTTGGGGGGTTTCCTCTCCCTCTCCTTCTCCCTCTCCCTCACAGTCCTAGAAGCCCTCCCCAGGCCTCCAGAGACCTCAGAAGAAGTTTGTTTATCTTCTGATTTACAAACTGGCTGTCAGTGCCCTCCTCCCCCACTCTTCAAAGCCCTGGGCCTCTTTGGGATGCAAATGACTCCCCTGGTGGCTGAGCATTGCTTCTGTCAAGTGGAGAAGGCCCTTGGCCATCCAGGGCGGCCCCATGGGTAAGAACAACCCCTCCCCAGGGCCCACCATCTTCATGGGGAAAAAATGATGATGATGTATGAGACAGCGATGGCTTTGGAGTCCGAGGAGGACATGACAGACGGGATAATATGGGAGGAAAACCCTGTCTCCGTAATAGAGACTGATGGCCTTTGCTTGTCTTCCTGGCATTGTTAGGGCCGGGGCTGGAACGGGGCTGAGCCGGGCCTTCTCCTGAGGAGCTGCATTCGGTGGCAGGCCTGGTATGTCAGCCACACTGCCCTCAGTGGCAGCCTTCAACCCCGGCAGGGGTGGTGACAGAAACAAATGGAGGGGGTTTGTGGGAGTGTCCAGTGGTGGCTCAAGCCCCCCTTGGCATTGGCATGCCTGCTGATCAGGAATGACAGTCCCGACTTGATCCGTTCATGCTTGCTGGCTTTTTTTTTTCCTTTTTCTTTTGGCCTCCTCCCTCTACCCTTAACCCCCACCCCAAATAAAACAACTAAATTAAACTAAAACCAAAACTAAACATGCACACGCACACACACACACACACAGTCCCAAATACTTACCAAGCCACTCCTGCTCCCCCTTCGGGCCCCCACTTGGCCGCAGGAAAGAAAATTTAAAACCAGAGTAGGAATGTCATCTTTAGAAATCATCTTTTGGAGGAGTTTTATTAATTTCACTTCTCTGTGGTTACCACATGTTTGGGGAAGACAATTGATTTCACAGATCTGTGTGGGAGGCTGAAGATTTGGCTCTGAGATGGCAGAGAAAACTCTACAGCAAGAACAGGCTCACTAATTGACATACAGCAAAGACATTCCTTAAGGAAACTTTTCTCTAAGTGCCTGATTTTAAAATTTTAATTATTAATTTCTGAATTGAGTTGATTTTTTTTAAAAAAAAGAGGCTGTATTTTTTTCTCCCTCTATCCATCCACCATCCCCACCACGCGTCACCCCAAGATTTCCACTTAGGAAATTAAAGGGTAAACTGGGCCGTGTGTTGAGTCATGATTTTGGCTTCAAAGACAATGCCAATGGCAATCAAGGCTTCTGGAGCCCAAGGCCAGGACTCTAACAGAAATGAGCTCTTGTGTCTTGGGAAGGAATCCTCGCTTGCGTTCCGGACGCCTCCAGGTGAAGTGCCTGTCACAGTCACAGCAAGGTAGGGAGAGGCAGGGGCTTCCCTCTTGGATTTGGGACAAGTCCACCTGCCACTATGGAGGTCACCGTTACAGTCCCCAGGTCGTAGTTTTTAAGGAGGAGGGGACTTTACTGTTAGATGCTTTGAGATGTCAGCTTGAATGACTGTGTAGCCCAGATAGAAGTCAGTTCTGATTCTAAATAAATAATAGGACAAGCTGAAGAAAAAAAAAAATCTCATTGTTAGATCTGTGGGTGGTGGTGGGTGAGTAGCTGCTGTTTTAGAACTTTAAATGTGGGTTCCTTGGCATTAGCTTTGTTTAAAATAGAGTGGTAGCTCTTCACGCCCTCTGAGAAGTTAATAGCCCACCTTACCCTAGATGGTAGCCCGCAGTGTTTTTATGTTGCTAATTATACTGCCCTTGTAGGAGGAGTATATGGTGCTTTAGAGAACACACAGAAGATGGGGCTCCTCCCCAAACAGCTTCCATGATGGCTTGAGACAGAGAAGAGGTTGGGCAGATGTTTCAGGGCCTGGTGTGGAATAGACAGGAGCGGGGAGGGGGACTTAGGTCCTTGACCAAGCATTCAAGAAGTCCCCAGACTGGCCAGTTGCTGAAGCCCAGGTCTGGCCATCTTTGTCCTGCCCTTTGTCTTTTCATTTCCTCCATCCTCTACTCCTTTGTTTAGTGCAATCAGGTCCAAGTTGAGCTGGGGGGCTTTTTCCCACCATCATGGTTCTGCCCCACAGCGTCTCTGAGTATCATGAAAATGCAAGAGTCAGCCGACCACCTCGGCTGAGCTGGCTGTGGCCGTGACAGTGAGATAACTGGCTCTGTGAAGTTATGACAAGGGAGGAGGTGCCTGAGAAGCTGGGCATGGGTGGCATTCCAAGTTCAGATGATGACAAGGAAACTGCTGTGGGACCCACCTTCAGGCTCGTGGGGTGATGGATTGAATCTTAGGCCTGTTGTCTCTGACCCTCTCTGTGAGCCTGGCCTGGGTCAAACCTCTCTGGACCTCTATGTGCTTCCCAGAAAAATCGGGGCTATATTTGACATCAGCTTGCCAGAGAGGAGCATTATTTCACACACTAAAGCATTACAGTTAAAAAAGAAAAAAAAGAAAAGTGAAACCCAGGGGAAGGAAGGAAAAGGGGGGCTGTGAGTGGAAAGGAAGTGACATGTTTCATGAAATCGGAGCTTTTTAAGGTTGTTTTGGGCACAGTTTCAAGAGGAAGTGCCGGTTATTAAGACAAACAATCACTAATCTAATCTCTGTCAGGAGGCATATTTAAGGTCAAGCACACATTTTTTCAACTCTTCTGGATTTTGGATTTTCAATTGAGTGCCTTAACATGAGTATAAATCCAATGGAAGAAAAACAATTTAAGGAAGAACCATTTCTGATTTCTGCTGCAGGTAAAGAAGTTAGAAAAAAGTGATTAACAATCAAGAACAATCTAATTGTTCTGGACCTCTGCCTAAAAACCCCTTCCCTGGTTAACTAGTTAATCTTCCTTTCTTTAAGGTCTCCTCCACAGAAAGCATCCCCATCCCGTTGTTCTGGTCTAGCCTCCCTCCTCCAGGCCCCTGCTGTTCCCCGGGCACACCTCTGTTGTGAATACATCATACTAGACTGGAATGGTCTAGTTCCTTATCTGTTTTCTCTACTAAACTGGCTTCTTGAAGACTGGAAACAAAGGGCCCATAGTAGATGCTCAGTTAACATTAGGTCAATGTTGAATATAAATAGATGGGAAGTAGAGAAATAAGGATCATTCTTGTATTATTTTTCTAATGCTATGTAATGACCACAAGCTTTGTGGCTTAAAACAACACACATTATCTCACAGTTTCTGTGGGTCTGGAGTCTGGGCACAGCCTGGCTGGTCCTCTGCTCAGGGTCTCGGAAGGCAGCAATCAAGGTGCTGGCTGGAGCTGTGCTCTCCTCTGCTTGCCTGGGGGAATGATCCACTTCCAGCCTCCTTCAATTTATTAGATGAGTTGATTTCCTTGAGGCTGTCTGAACAAGGGCCCCTGGCTGTTGGCTGGAGGCCACCCTCATGTCCTAGAGGCCGTGCACAGCATGGATGCTTACTTCTTTAAGGCCAGCTGGAGAGTCTCTCTCACTCTTGTCAGCTAAAATGGAATCTAGATGACGTAGTGTAATAATGGGAATGGCATTCACCTTTGCCGTATTCTTTGGTGAAAAGCAATTCGCAGGTCCCTCCCACACTCAAGGGGAGGAGATTATACGGGACATGGATCTTTGGGGGTCACCTTAAGGTGTGTCCACCACATTCTCTATACAGAAGTGATTCAACTATCGTAAGTGCTTTCATTCCTCAAAGCCCATTTGTTTCTTTTCTTTGAGGCTTGCAGGAGAGTAGCTTAATGTTTGTAGTCTGTGCTCCATTGTCTGATACAGCTTTCATATTAGTGGTTGCTTGTTTAGAAAATAAATACAGCAATCTGATATTTCTCAATTAAAGTGCTATGTAAAAGTACTTGTGTGACTTAATAAGTCACTGGTTCTCAGTTCCAAAGCTACCCTACTATGCTCTCTTTGTGATGCTGGGATTTTGTCAATTATATTTTCCTTTGTTAGCTGACTTCATGTTACTTTGTTCCAGTGGGGGCAGGAGGGCAGGAAGGCAGGAGGAGGGGAGAAGGGCCTTGCTCCTTCCTAGTTGGTTGTTCATGTCAGCATTGCCCTAGCAACAGTCCATCACACAGAGTGGCAGCTGGTTCTGTTCAGCTCCTCCCCGCACACCCATGAAGGAGCAGCACTAGCTGGGTAGTACTTCCTTCACCACAATCTGAACCCAAGCTCTGTGGGTCCCTCCAAAAACCTTCTAGCTTCTGATAGCCCCAATCTCTTTTCTTTGTTCTCCTGAGGGGTGGTAGTGACTCTCTGCAGTTATTAAATTGGTGTTAACTCGGTGTTCTTATTTTTTTTCCCCCAGTCCTCCAACATCTATCTAACCAAATCCCTTTATTATATTCTCCTTGTTGAAATACCTAGCATGGTTTTTCTTTTCTTGGCTGGTATCTGACTGATACAGTACAATTTTTATCCAAGTTGCTGAGAAATTGAAAGAACCTCAATAACTGCTTTTGGAATCTTATACACCAAAGAAACTGACATTTCGCAAGCAGACAAAACTTGTCTTCTGGTTTCCAAGTTGACACTTTTAGAATATTGGACCCATAGTTTGCTTTGCCTGTCTATTTAAGGCTTTCTGGCTAAGTAGTAATAGATATATAAATAGGCTTACAGGGGGTGATTTATTCATTTACTCCCAAGATTTCAGTGAATCATGAGTAGAGAGACTCCCTGAGAAGCCCAAACTTAGAAACTTGTAGGAAGTTATAGACTATTCCCAGATATTTCCACTTGAGAGATGAGGAAACAGAGATTAATTTTATCCAAGGCTTTCTTGTCAGTAGAAGCCTTATAGGCAGGCACTATAACTGCAGATGTCTTCTGCCCTATTCCTTGAACTGGCTCCACTTCTGTGTTTCCTAATTTTTTAATGACATCTGTATCCAAGTTCAAAATATTTAAATCATCAAATGATGACCCCACTCTCTTCTTATCCTCTTGAATTAGAACCACTGATATCCCTGAAAAAAGGTTTCTCCTATCCATTCTCTTCATTTGTTTCTACATTCTCTGTGCTCATTTAGGCCTTCACTATCTCTTGCCCAGGCTATTAAAATAGCCTTCTGATAGGTCTCTCAGCTGCTGTTTATTCGGTCTGCTGTTACCAGACAAATACATCTAAAACACAACTCCTGTCCTCAAAAACCTTCTGTGATTCCCTATTTCCTTCAGGGAACATCCAAATACCTCAGTTGGGATGGTAAAGTTTTTTTGTAGCTTTATCTCAATTTCTTCCTGGCCTTACCTCCTGTTTCTCCCTGTTAGGTGTCTTTCATGTCAGCCAAACCTGTCCATGACCTCTAGAGCCTGGCCTGTGCTGTGCTTCCTCCTGTGGAAGCTAGCACACTTCATCATGGACTCCTCCTACCCCAACCCCGTCTTCTCCCTGAAATCCCATCCATCCTCGAGGATCCAGCTCAAATTCCACCTCCTCTATTGAACCTTTCTTGATTCCCCTAAATAGAATAGGCTCTTCTTTCCACTTTCTATAACGACCACGTAAGAAACATCCAAGGTAATGATGAGAACCACGTGAGCCCAGTACAACTAACATTTAATGATCACTTATCCTGTTCTCCAGAACTGTGCTCTTCCTTTTACCTGCACAATTTCATTTTATCCTGTGAGATAGGTTGTTCTCATTGGCTCTGTTTCAGACAAGGGAGCAGACTTAGTGAGGGTAGGTAAATTGTTCAAGGTCATGTAGCTCACTTTTTTTCTCCTATGAATTGTGTACCTCCTTAACTCCCTCCAAATGGAGATAGCTCATCGAGAGCAGAGGGCATTCCTGGTTCAGCTGTGATTCCCTAAGCTTATGGAGTGTCTTATGCATGCTGGGTACTAAATTACCAACTCATTGCAGAGTTTCACAATTCACAGCTTTTACTCCTAAGTTATTTTGCCTTATTCTTTGGTACTGGATTTTATTTATTTATTTTTGGATTATATACTGAGCATTCATAACCTGTAATTAATGTAAGGCAAAGAGTGTTTCTAAAAAATTAGGAATAACGTGATATTCTGTTATAATTTGAGAGATGGTTTTTATTTGACAGGGACTCCTGGAACTTGGCCTTAAGAAGTCATAAGTATGTGGTCTACGGTGTGAACTGTGGTCTATAGTTGGTGGCAAGGCCCCAGGATGTGTAAGTTCATTCAGGGTGGTGGGCCACACTTGTGGGAGATGTTTGTGTGGGATGTGGTGGGAGGTGTGGGAGGTGGGCAACATGGGAATCCCAGTGGGTTCCGTGTAATATTTTGGGTAATCTAAGCACCTCTTAAAATATATTTATACATATATATAAATAACATTTTTGTAAGCAAATGCACATATATGCATATATATTTATATATCATTTTGCAAATGTTGGTATGTATTGTGAAAATTTTGATTTTTACCCACAATAAAAAAAAAGAAGTCATAAGTATCACTTAAATTCAGGGAGGCTTTCAATTAATAAAGAAACTGCAGTGAATCCTCTTTATCTTGTGAAGAATCCTTCTGAATGTTTACTGGTAGGTCATGTTCTCCCTAAGTTTGAATTTTTGATAATTGGCATATATATTTAAACACAGCATTCTGACACTCAATGAGGGAGGCATGGTTATTTGGAAGAATAGAATGCAGCTGGGGTTGGGGTAGAACTTACTCAAAAGCTGCTCAAATGACTCATTAAACAAAAGTCAGGAGCATAGATTCCAGGTCATGAGTTAGAAGCTTGGGGTCAGAAGGAGCTTGGTTCTCTTGGAAATAATAAGGCTGACCTTTTAGGAGTACAGCTTTATGGAGATGGCCATGTAGATAACACCTGAGAATACACATGCAGAGGGAAACATTTTTGGCAAATGCATGCAGTTGCCTTTGCTCTGCCTTCAGAGCTGCAAAAGCTGTGGGAACTGCTTCCAGATTCAGGGTGGCTTTCAAAGAACCAAGGAGTCTTTATGCAGCCCAGCTTCCAGGTGGCTATTTCGTATTCCTGTGGCCGGCCCAGGGAACAGAGATAAAGTGTCTGACATGTGGGGGAGGAGGGAGGGAAGTTAAAAAAGGTGGCTAGGGTACCTAGACTGCTTGTCAAATGAAGGAGGCATGGGGAAAATGGCCATTCAGTGTTTCTCTTTTTCTTTTCTGGGCACCTTGTCCAGGGAGGAGGGGTAGTAGCTTTAATGAGGTCTCTCCTTTGCCCACTGCTGTTCAGGCCCAGACCTGGGAAAGCCAGGGACACTGATCTGCCCAGGCCAATCCTGGTTGGGGTGGGGCCCTGAATACTTCTATCACTGGCCCCTTGTATAGGTTGAACAGGCAGCCATGGAGGCAAAATGGTTCGAAGGATGCTGAAAAACAGGGCAACCATAAAATTTATCAACCACACCGGGTTACTTCTGAAAGTGAAAGGGGACACAGATTAATCATTATTTGGGGCAAGGGGGAAATGGATAAAAACTGGAGCTGTCTCAGGTAAACCTGGAATCACCCTAATGAAACTTACCTTGTGCTCCATTCAATTCAGCAAAATTTCCTAAGCACCTCTGCACCAGGTATTTTGCAAAGATATAGAGATAAATGAAAACATGTCTGCTTCTATTATGTGGTAAAGACATGTCAGCAAGTATTGACTGGTCAGAGGCTTCAGTGCAATAATGGAAGCATGTGCAAAGGCAACAAAAGGAGAGCAAGGTTACTCTCTGGGGCAGGAGTGGGGTGGTACATAGGGAAGACTTCAATAGGAGGAATGTTGAAAGGCAAGAGTTTCATAGGCATGTAGATGAGAACAGCAAGTGCAAAGTCATGGACACCTGAAGACACATAACACATTGCAGGAATTGTAGGAAGTGTGGCATTGTTGGAGAGCAAAGTGTGAAGTGGGAGTGTCAAGGGATAAAGATAAACTGAGGCCAGGTCATGAGTAATTCTGTAGGCTACATGGGTCAGCCTGGACATGCTTACTTAGAGCAGGCTTACTATAGCCCCTGGCCAAATCCAGTCTGCCTGTTTTTGTAAGTCAAGTTTTATTGGAACACAGCTTAAGCTCATGCGTTTATGCATTGTCTATGATTGCTTTCATGCTTCAAGGACAGAGATAAGTGATAGAGACTATATAGCTCACAAAGCCTGAAATACTCACAGAGATAGTTTGCAAACACCCAGCTAAGAGTAACGAGGGACACATTGAGGGACTTTAAGCAGTAATGTAAACATATTTCTGATATAGGAAGATCTCATAGGGTGGAGGATAGACTGGTTGGGGGGGGGGGCGGGGAGGCAGAAGGCTAATGCAATAGACTTTATTCATGTCACCAACTTTTACTGAAGGCGGACTATATACCAGATACTGTGCTGGGCTGAGAATTCAGAGATGAAGACACAATTCCACTCCTCTTGACACCCAGAAGCCAGACAAGAAAAGCTAAGGGCCTGAGCCAAGGCAGTTAGAAATGAGAGTGGATAGGAGGGGATGAACTAGAGAGATTTAGACAGACAGAACTGGAGATTGCAGGGCTCTGGGTCTGGGACCAGGTATTGATGGTGCCATTCCCTGAAACACAGTTTTACTTCCACATAGCACCTCATTTGGCCTCCCTAGAACTCAATACATTTTCTTAGTTGGTTAAAGTTCTTAAAGGCTTTTTGGGAACATAGATGTTTTAACTGGATGCAGATTTATCTGAGATGGACACCTGAGAAAGAAGTAACTTAATAGTGTAATATCTTAATCCATTGTCACCTAGAAAATAGCCACGTCTTGAATGAATTTGGAGGAAAAGATCCTGCATGGACCAGATGTGGGAAAGTTATGATATAACCCTTCCTCTGAGCCAGCAGGTGGGAGGACTGACCACCCCCTCCTGGTAACCCCAGTACCAGATTGATTTCCCAGGACATAGTAGGTACCCAACAAATCTACACATGGATGAAAGTCTGAGGTTGAATTACCTAGGGCCCCAGCAAAAACAGATGGCACCCTCAAGGGCTTCCATTGAAGACTGTTCAGTGAAGGGACTTTTTTCAGAGGTGACTGCAGGGCGAATGGGAGTAACAGGAGACAGTAGGGCACCAGGGATAAGCAAAGCAGGAGCTTCCCCTCCCCCTAGGCCTGAAGGGGAAGGACAGGCATCACTGAACCCAGGGAGAGTCATGGCCATGAAAGAGGGGCCATTGGCATGAGCTGGGGCTGGGAGGAAACTCAGCCACTGCTGAAACCACAGCCTGGCATGGAGGCAGAGGGTGTGAATGAGGAAGAAGAGGGAATAAATACTCCAACCTCCCACTCACATCATTTCCTCTTCTGCCTGTGTCTCCCATTGGGTATAGTGGGTAGTGGCCATCCTCCCGGCACACACAGCCTGGAAGAAAGGATCCTCTTTTTGATTTCTTTTAGTTGTGCAGACCTTGGGTCCTGTCAGACTTGGTACTGGCAATACTGAAGTACTTGGACAAACACATCATTATTTAGCTAAAGAAATATTTATTGTTCATATATCCCTGCAAGTAGTTATGAAGTTCCTAATGGTCCAGGTACTTCTACCCTGAGTCACATACAGAGATGGTGAGAGAATCTTCCACAGACAATGCCCTTATGTACATGTGAGCATCCTTGTACATAAAGCTTTTTGAGTATTTCTAGTAGGAAAGATTACTGGAAGTGGAATTGCTGGGCCAAGGGGAATTCACAGTTTACATTTTGGTAGACACTGACTAATCACCTTTCTAAAAAGTCTGTACCAAAGTGCACTCTCACTAACAGTATTTGAGCATGTCCCTTTCCCCCATACTCTCTCTGGGCACTGGTGAGGTTAAGCATCTTTTCATATGTTGATCAGCCCGTTGCAATTATTATTTTGCGAAGCATAGTAGTTTAGAGCCAGACTGCCTGGGAGGATTCAAATCCTGTCTTTGCCACTTTTTAGATGTGTGACTTTGGGCAAGTTAATCTCTGGGTACTTCCATTGTTTAAGTGTAAAGTCAGCTAACCCTTGGGGTTTGGGAGAGCCTGGCATTCTACTTTGTTTTTCTTTCCTGGAAATATTTAGGTGCAACTAGGGCTAAGGCCCCTAGGTAGAAGTGATCCATGTCTGTGGCTCTCATCCCATTTCTGAAATGGTCTGCTTGTTCCTATAGCATTACCCTGCACCGAAAGGGTAACACTTCACTTTCCGTTCAGGGCTGCAGCCAAGGGCATGCTTTGAGTGGGCAGAGGGACATCTGACTTCCTTGGTTCTCCTGGCATCTTTGCAGTCATGGGCTGTTGGAATTTGATCAGAGGTTCTCCCAGTGTCTGTTTTGCTCCAGAGAGGGACAGTCAACCCCCATGCATTCACTGCTCTGGGCAAGCCCGGAGGCCTTTGAGTTCGGCCGGACGAAGCCCCTGCGGCCACTAGATGGAACTGCCCCAAAGCTCTCCGCCTGCACAGGCCAGGTGCTCTGCAGTGAATGAGCTAAGGGCTGTGGTTGTGGCTGCCTGAGCTATTGCTGCCCTTGGGGTGATCACACGCCCACAGGGGGAATGCCTCAAGTTGTTAAAAAAAAAAAACAAAAAAAAAAAACAACAACCAAAAAACATAAAAGGAAGAGAAAAGCTGCTTCCTTTCTAGGCCAGCCTCCCAGTATAAAAGCTGACTGTACATTTTCAGACTTTCCATAAAGTGAAGGTCACCTTACCATAGGTTGAGAAGCATGTTTCATAGTCACAGGAAAGTTCAAGGGTGTGAGTGTGTTTTAGGTGTTACTTGGAGATGAATGAGTATGTAGAGTTCCAGTGAGACTGAGA
The DNA here is from genome assembly GCA_026826555.1 of Tolypeutes matacus. Taxonomy (NCBI): domain Eukaryota; kingdom Metazoa; phylum Chordata; class Mammalia; order Cingulata; family Chlamyphoridae; genus Tolypeutes; species Tolypeutes matacus. The sequence goes on along the minus strand of JAKSZT010026914.1, from coordinate 5,159,143 downwards.
TGTAAGCAGATAACAGAAGGAAGTTGCTGTCACACCCCACCACAACCACCAGTACCACCAGTGCCACCAGCACCATCCTTTATTGATGCCACTACAAGCCAAGAATTGTCTAACACACTTTATGTACATTCTAATCCTTATAAGAACACAGCAAAGAGGACATTATGATTTCCATCTTATTGAAGAGGAAATTAGAGTTCAGAAAGTTTAGCTGCTTTGACCAGTATCCATCAACTCCTAAGGGACAAGTCTGATTTTGAAAACAGATCTTTCTAATGTCAAGGGTCATGTTCTTTCCACTGCCCAACGCAGAATTTTTAACTGGAATTTATAATTGGAAGGGGCTTTACAGTTTATAATTTCCCCATGCTCAAGATCACAAAATTAGTTAGTGACAACATTGGAATTAGAATCTTCTATGTCCTACTCAAGTCCTCTTTTCAGCAGACATGTTTGTTTCATGAAGGTCTTGGCTGAAAAATTGGTGAAGGAATAGCAACATGTAATAGTTGGGGAAGCTGGTTGTCAAAGTTACAGATTATAGATTTGGATTTGGGCTGTGTAGGCAAGTTATATAATTTATGTGAACCTTGGTTTATCATTTGCAAAATGGTAATAATAATGATACTTATTGAAAACAAGTTGATGTAAGAAGTATGGCATATGACAAATCCTTAAATTAGCTACCTCTAAAAGAACCATTTTGAAATAGTGCTGGACAAAAACTTTTTTTTTTTTTTTTAATTTCAAGGAAACATGAAAGTGGGATCTGAAAAATCAGGGGCAGATTGATGACAATGGAAGCTGTGTAATGCTTAGTTAAGAGCACAAGGTCTAGAATCAAGACTGTGCGCATTCAAACACCAGCCATCACATTTTAGCTGTGTGACTTTGGGCAAATCACCTGACCTCTCTGTGTCCCAGTTTTCTTATCTGTGAAATGAGGATAATCATGACATCTATCCTGTGTTAGCTGAATGCAGATTAAATGAGACTGCAGGAAACACATGAGCCTCGTGTCTGTATATAGTGGGTCCTCAGCAAATGACAGTCATCATTTTTTAATAATGAGGAAACCTAGGCTCTGTGAGTAGAGTGAAAATAAATATACAATCAGAAAGAGCTTCTGTGGATTCAGAGTGCATTTTGAAAAATGGTTAATTTACTCTATTGCCTACACACAACTTGATTTTGGGGGGAGATTCCAATACTGATTGATGCGGTTTGATGCAGTTTGCCCAATCTTATAAACTGCCTTTTTAAAAAATAAGTGATGGTTTGGCTGAAGGCACACACATGAGCTGAGGGAGACCTGTCCTCTGTGCACCAGAGACAGCAATGGGAATTGGTATTACCTTCCTGGAGGGCAATTGAGCAATATATGAAAATCTTAAAAATATGCATGCCCTTTGACTTAGCAATTCTACTCCTAAAACCTTACTTAAGGAAATAGTCAAGGGTGTCTATTCATTTGCTTGTTCACAAACACTTATTAAGTGCCTACTCTGTGTCACTTACTGTGCTAAGCCCTGGGGAGATAGTGCAATGAAAAAATGAGTCACAGATGCTGCCCTCATAAAGCTAATAGCCTAGTAGGAAAGACTGTCATTAGGTGAATAATTGCATGACCAGTTCATTAATCATAATTATGTTAAATGCAATGAAAAAACAGTGTAGGGTCTATGAGCACAAACAACCAATGGGCCTGCTCTAGTCTGGACAGCATAGGAAGTCTTCCTGGAGGAAGCTGCATTTTGGCTGAGACCTGAAGGATAGCCTGAGTCAGCTGGGTGACTCGAGAGGGAGAAGGAGTGTTGCAGGCAGAGGAAGAATCACGTGCTAAGACCATGGTCTCTTGAGCTTCAGTGGCAAAGGATTTGGAGGAATAATTGAGAGGGTGTGAGGAGCTTAGCCAAGAGGCTTCGACCACATAGATGTCCATCATGGAATTATTTACATTGGGGGGAAAACTGAAAACAAAAAAGTCCTAAAGAGCTAACAATAAATAAGTTATGGTCCATCCATACAAAGGCATAAAGGAGCCCTATATAATCTGAATCACACAAGACTATTTTATGATAAAGAAAGAAATGCATGATATATTGTTTCATGAACAAAGGTTACAAAACTGCATATGCTGTATAATCCTATTTTTATTAAAGAAGAATAGTATGAGTAGGTATAGGAAAGTCTGGGCGCATATATGGCAAAATGTTACGAGTAGTTATTTCTGGATGTGGGATAACATATGATTTTTCATTTACTTCCCTTTTGTTTATACTTTTACAATGACTATTTTACTATATATGCATACACACATATACTATATGACTATGTTAACTTTTGAAACAAACAAAAAAAAAACCATTTTATAAGGATATACTAGGTTGACAGTTTACTATACTGGTGGAGTACAGGCTCTAGAGCTGGGCAGACTGGGGTTTTGCTCCATCCATTTCAACCCCTTATCTTTCTGTGAGCCTGCTTTGCCTATTCGTAAAAAGCATTGTGATTGTTTTGAGGATTAAATGATTTAATGCATAGAAAGTGCTTAGCACAGAGTCTTGCTCAACAGTGGCAGCTAGTAACACTGAAAAAGAAAGCATAACCAACATTGACAAAATTTACCCCTTGTGCAGTGATTCTTTAGGCAGCTTGGTTTTGTGTTTAGGACCGTGTCAGGGGCAGAGTGTCATGTTCTGCAATCATGGTTACTCCTATCGTGTCCCAGTGGTTAGCAGGGAGGGGGTGAAAGACAGTTTCCAGAAACAGACTGGGGCTGAGCAGATAAAAGGTTTCCATGGCAAACCATGGGACTGGCGGGTTCCCTCCTTAGCCCACACTCAATTCCCCTAACTCTCCTCTTTTTAACTCCACCATCACCTCTCACCTTCCTCCCATCACCTCTTTCCTGTATTCTATACTGAATTGTAAATCCCTCTGAGGCCAGAGACCATGTATTAGGTTGTGCCTCAGCTCCCTTATGGAAGTCACTACCACTGTGACAAAGTTTCATACAGGGCGATGAATAGATGAAGTTGGGTGAAGGTCAGAATCCCCAGAATTAAGCAGATTAAAACACTAAAACCTACACTTGTTTTGTCACAAAGAAAAAACTCTTGAGACCCTCAACATAATCCAGCTGCTGGAGCCAAGGTCTCCTTCAGCATACTTTCTCTGCCCTGGGCCTGCTTTACTGCTCTCAAGTCTCAGAACATGCCTGGCACATCCCACTCTGTTACCTGCCTTCCTCCAGGAAACCTTACTGGGATCTCAGCCACCCTCTAGATCCAGGGCAGGTCTTACTTCCAGCCAACCACGATCTCACTCTCCTGCCTCCAAACTCCTCAAACATTTCTTGATTCCTTTTCCTCTCTCTCTCTCTCTCTCTCTCTCCCCCCTTCCTTCCTCCCTCCCTCCTTCCTTCCTTCCTTCCTTCCTTCCTTCCTTCCTTCCTTCCTTCCTTCCTTCCTTCCTTCCTTCCTTCCTTTCTTCCTTCCTTCCTTCCTTCCTTCCTTCTTTCTTTTTTCTCTCTTTCTCTCTCTCCCTCTCTTTATGTCTCTCTTTCTCTCTCTCCCTCTCTTTATCTCTCTCTTTCTCTCTCTCCCTCTCTTTATCTCTTTCTCTCTTTCTTTCTCTCTCTTTCTCTTCCTCTCTCTCTCTCTCTTTCCCTCCCCCCCTCCCTCCCTCCCCACCCGCTCTCTTTCTTTCTTTCTCTCTTTCTTTCTTATGTATCCTTATGGCTTCATCCCACATCCCACATGCCAACTCTGGTCAACTTGCAGTGAGTGCTCAGAGAAGGAGTATTCGACATTTTCCAGGTTCATGGAAAAAGGCCACAATTGACCTGCATGTCTGTCATGGGCAATGGCATGGGAAGGGGTGGCACATGTGCTTGGTGTTTGCTGACCATAATAAATGGCTATCTTAGTTTGGGTCCCTCAAAAGAAGACCCTGAGACAAAGGTTTGGGTGCAGGTGGTTTATTTGGTACGTGATTCCTGGAAGCACAATGAATGAAGTGGGGAGAAAAGTCAATGAAGCATATGTCACTGGAACAGGATCCTTTGAAGGACTCTCTGGGAGCCTGTGTGTGGTGAACCTTAGAATCCTCCCATGGGAGTATGGGGAGGCTGGGCACTTATCCACCAACTCTCATCTCCTGCTGGCTGAGGGATGTCTCCAGGGGTCCAGGAGAAAACCCTCAGACAGAGAGCTGGAGCAATAGAGACGCTGAGTGCAAAGCTGCCGGCATTCTGGGAAGGGTCTCTGGGAGGTGAACTCAAATGAATACGGGGCAGGACATCCACAGGGTCCAGTACTATGGACTTGTCATATTACCTTTTCATATTTTCTTCTTACTTTCTGTTAGCTGCTTGAAGACAGAACCCAAGGAAAAGTGCCTCACCCCTAAGAGGTATACAGTAAGCATAAAACAAATGGCTGTCTGTTCACCTATGAAGAGAGAAAGGCAGAAAGGTTAAGAACCCTCATTGATTGAGGGTTCTTGCTCAAAGACAAAGATTGGGCTGGTTGTGCTGGCTGCTATGAAATCCTGCTGTTTTGGTGATGAAGCATCTTCTAATCTAGATCATTTTCACCACACAGGGACCACTAGGTCAGAGAACAAGAGAGACAGCAGGTTCTCAGGAAAACAACTCGGGATTCTCAGAAAAAAGTGGGCCATTACTTAATGAAGGCGACTCAAATGCCAGGGCTGCACCTCCTACAAACAGAGCAGCGTGAATTGCACTGGGAGTGTTGAAAGGGCTTTGTTAAGATTGGTATTGGGCCATCCAATCACAGAATACTTATGCTTTAGATTTTTAAACTATTGTTTATAGACAAAAGTGCTTCCACCCTTAATTGCAATGGGTAATGATTGCTAATAAAACAAAACAAAACAAAACAAAATGAGTTAAAAGTTGTGCACTCCTACAGAAATCTATACCAGAACTCAGTCTAGTTCCGTCCCTAAGGGTCTATGCTGAGATTTCAAAAATGGCACTACCAAATGACATCTTACATTGGAAGAGAGCTTTCTCATCTAAGCCTTGCTGAAATTTCCATCACAGCCTTGAGAGAGAATTTGGCCAAGAAGTTTTATACCCTTCTCAGAATCAGGAAATTGAAATCCCCTTGCATTTAGCCCAATACCTGGCTCATAGGAGAAACTCAATAAATGTTTGGTGGATGTAACCTTGGGGTATCCCAGATCTAGAATGGAGGTATTCTGAGACCTCTTCCAGTGTTCTTTTTTTTTTAAAGATTTTATTTATTTATTTACCCCCCCCCCCCCTTGCTGCTTGTGCTCCCTGTGTCCATTTGCTGTGTGTTTTTCTGTGTCTCTTGTCTCCCTTTGTTGGGCCATCCTGCTGCCCCAGCTCACTGCACCGCGCCGGCTGGCCTGCCTTCACCAGGAGGCCCCGGGAATGAAACCTGGGGCCCCCCATATGGTAAACGGGAGCCCTATCGATTGAGCCACATCTGCTTCCCTCTTCCAGTGTTCTTTATATTCCTTGGCCCTGTCTCTTTTTGCATAGTTTAGGGGATAAGAAGAGCTTCTCAAAGCCACCTACAGTTATCACCTGGATTCAAATTCCTAGCTGAGTGATTTTGGACCAGTTGCTTAAAATTAGTTTGGGTCCCCCATAAACAAACTCTGATTCAAGTCCAAGTAGTCTCTTTGGGAGGGAAACACCAGTATGGGGGTAGGAAGTGAGACAGGGGAGGGAAGGCAGCAGAGAAAGATTGTGTTATCAAACATGGCACCACCATGGGAAACTGGAGTTTAATCCCTCTGGGGAACTCTGGGGCCCAGGGCAGAACACATACCTCAGAAATACCTCCTCACCTCCACCACCAAGCGGCAATAGAGTCAGGGTATTTATGTACCAACTGTCAAATATTAGTTCAGGGCTGCTCCTGGGAGATGTTGATCCCCCCAATATGTCTGGCCTGCTCCATGTAAGAACACAAAGCCTCCAGAGGCCAGAAAAGCTCTCAGGCTAAGTTCTAGTGTTTGGAAGTCAAGTTGGTATGCAATAAGATATTGAAAGCCAAGGATATATGGGGTGGGCACAGACAGCAAGCATCTGCCATGTGCAAAAGGAAGACTAGTGTCCAATTCATTAAATAAGTTAATATTTATAAATACCCTAGAATACCCCATGGTATACAAATACTCTAAGTGCTTGTGGCAGCTTGTATTTTTCAAATATGGCCACAGCAATTTTCTGGTCCCACATGCTCTACTGGAAGCTTGCCATTCCCTATTAAGGATTGGTATCTGTTTCCTTTCCCCCTGAACATGGGTGGGCTTTCTAACTGCCTTAATCAATGAAATGCTGCAGAAGTGAAGCTGCTGAGTTCTGAGGCTGGGTCATAAAAGGTGATCCAGATACACCTTCACACACACACACACACACACACACACACACCCCACACACACACCCCTTGGGAGCCCTGAGTGACATGTAAGAAGTCTGGCTACCCAAAGCCACCATGCAGTAGAGATAGTGTGGAGAGAAAACATAGGAATAGAGAGAGATAATCAGGCCGAGTTGCCCCAGCTCAGGTCCCAGATGGGTGAGTGAAGCCTTCAAGGTGACACCAGCCTCAGCCACCTGCAAATGCAACCCTAGGGGAGAGCCTGACCCCATTGGGATTGCACGACACCCAAATTCCTGATCCACAGAAACCATGAGGGATAATAAAAAAATGATTGTTGTTATTTTAAGACATCAAGTTTTGAAGTAGTTTCTTATGTAGCCATAGAAACTAGAAGCATGCTTGATAAATAAAATAAATCCAAACTCCCCATCTCCACTCATAGCCCCTCTGAAGATAAGAAAGGAAACCTCCACATTTTGAATTTTATATTCTAGCAGATGGTTTTAACCCAAGTTAATGTTTATCTAAAAGTCAGATCTTCAGGACTCTTGAACTCTTTGATATTCAAAGTCCTGAGCTTGGCATTGTGGGGATTTCATCAAAGCCCATTTTGCTCTTGTTCCACTTAGTAGTGGCCAGTTGTTTGTCACTCACCTCTAGCTCTAGAAGTAGGACCTGAATTGGCAAAGCCGTGAAAGAATCCCAGGCCTCCTGCCACAGTGATTGGACAAAACAACTCAGGCATGAGCCAATCATTGCTGGGCTTGCTCCTAGATGTGGTTGGGGGTGAGCTAATCAGCACCATAGCCAAGAGTTTTGCTGGGGATCTTGGGCATAGAAGCACTCTTTCTCTGCTAAGTATCAGTTTTAGGCATGGATGTTGGAACTGTTGTAATAATGGCTGGAAAACCAGCCTGAAGATGGAATCAACACACCGAGGAAACAGGACTGAGAGAATCACAGAGAAATTTGTCCAAAGCCTAGATCAAACGGTGTCTAAAGCCTGCACTACATCTGCATGGGAGATATTTAGGCCACTTTGATAAGGGTATTTTATTACTTGTAACCAAAAGTGTCCTAACTGATTCAGGTACCAACACGTCAGACACTATCACTAAAACGAATCCATTCCTGTTCTCCAGAGGTGGAAAAGCAGAGGAATGTTTGATATATATTCCCTTGAGTCTTTTTCTAGCACTTTCTTTGGACGTGTTTTTACAAAACAATCCTGTAGTTTTGACAAGAAAATAGCTACCATTTCTTGACTACTTCCTGGGTGTGCATTTATTTAGTAGCGTGGAGTAAGTACCTTGGGAAGGTTTACATGGATAGGACAAGAAACCAAATATGGGAAGGTTAAAAAATACTTTATCAGACATACAATTTTTAGAATTGTCCAAGTATAAGAAGGCTGAAGGCCCTACTTTGATTTGTAGAAAAACGAAAGGCATAAGGTTCCTGATGGAAGACCTTTGCCTTGATACAGTGATGGAGATGAAAGAATCAGAACCAGGTTCATGAGACACAGAGCCTGTGTTTCCTCTTTTCTCCAGCCTAGATATTTCCCTTACAACAATCTCTGTTTTGTTGTATGATTTTTTTTTTTTTTTGAGGGAATACACACAAAGCTTTGACTTATATTATTCTCATTGCATCCAACTGAATGAAATTTATGAAGTCTCTTGCACAGTGTGTTCATTGTTTGGATTGGGATAATTGAAGTGTCAGGAATATTTGCTTATTGAAAATAGCCCCGAAGGCTCCATACACCCAGCCAGGCCAGGACCACATGGTATGCCATATTCCGGAAGGCTGTGTCCTAATGCTTTTCACAGCAGGGGTCCCTTCCCAGGTTAATTTATTTCACACCTGGGGAAAAGCACTAGCTACAAGTCAGAGGGCCTTATTTTTAATATGGGCTCCACAACTCAATTGCTTTGTGACTTTGGATAAACCATTTGACTTCTCCAGTCTTTAGAGTTAAATGGACATGAATAACATGGTCTTAACTACCTCACAGGGATACTGTGCAGCTCGGAAGGGGGGCTGTATGTAGAAACACTTTAAAAAGCATAAAATTCTATACAAATCCAGCCCATATTGTTAATGATAAAACATTCTATTTCTGCTCCAAGGATGACATTGAACTAAGGAATCATAATGGGCCGATGTTCTGGTTATTCTTCATTTTCTCCCCAACACCCATTCTCTACTCTTCGCTGCCCTGCTCTGTACCCTAGCGGGCTGAGCAATACAGATCCTATTACCCAGACTCCCTTAACTTCTGGCTTGTGGTTGGGTTTGTCCAATGAGATGCAATGATAGGAAATGGGAAGGTGAGAGGAGAGAAAGTTGGGGATATTTATTCCTCTTGCTCTCTCCCTGACCATTCATGGTTTGTAGGCTCTGGACTACAGCCAGAGCTCCTGTTGGACAGACACTTCGCCCCTTTGGCCTTAGCTAGGCTTCAGGTAACATCATTCCCTCTCCTCTTCTGCCTTTACCACTGTGGCTGGTTCCTGATGTCTCTGTAAATGACCCCTTCATCATAGAATGTGCTATCCGTTTCCAGCGGGACCCTGACTGATGCATCCATTGTGACCACAGTGTGGATAATAATTCAAAGTTTTTGAGTGAACATCATCTCTCTTTCTTGAGATGGCCTGAGTTTTCTCTTGTCTTTAGCCATTAGGCAGATCTGCAAAATGATGAAGAGGCCCAGATTCTTCTTTTGTAGGAATGAGCATCATTGGATCTTAAAAAACGATGGGGATTTGGAAGTCTTCGCTGTTCCCCTTCAGCACACCAGATACTTTCTTTAGGTTTCTCTGAAGCCTAGGCCTCTGCCTGTTCCTTCTCTGATACCTCTTGTCACAGCCTACATGTGAGCATCCTCTGAATTCAGCCTGCCCTTCTCTCACACTCATCCACCCTGCTGGCTCTTTATCTCTGGCCCTCATCTCCTGACCTTATGTCTTCAGTTGCAGTCCCTGAAACTCAACATGTCTAAAGTGGAGCACAACCTCTTTTTCACATCCTGCCCTCTATTTTCCTATTTCTGTTTATGCTGCCAGGGCTTGGAATCTTGGCCTATCTTTAACATCTTTGTTTGCTCCTTACGTGCAAGCAGGCACCAAGAACTATTGTTTCTTCCTTTCAAAAATTTTTGCATTCCTGTTATCTCCATTCAGACCTCTCTGTAGTTTCTGAATTTCTGTGGCTGATCTTCCTTTCTATGGTCCCTTCTACTCCAATCCAGCCCAAAGACTTTTTTTTTTTTTAATTTAATTTTATTTTAAAAGATGCTTAGATTACATAAATGTTACACAAAAATTACAGGGATTCCCACGTTCCCCACCTCCCACACCTCCCATAACATCCCACATAAACACCTTCATTAGTGTAGCACTTCACCTGCAATGGATATATGCATCCTGGGGCTTTTAAGCATGGACCATAGTTCACATCGTAGACCACACTCTTTCCCACACAGTTCTGCATGTTATATGCTGATGTAAAATGCCCTATATCTGTCGTTGTAATGTTATTTAGGGTAATTCCCAAGTCCTGAAAAAGCCCCTGTATTACAACTGCTTTTCCCTTCCCTGCCCCAAAAGCATCCAGTGGCCACTGGCTCTACCTCACTGTTGTACTTTCTTCCATTGCTTGAATCACATTATGTCTACAACAGAATACCATTAACTCCACTCTAGTCCATAGCTCTTCCCCCAATCCTGAGGAGTTTGGGATGGTGACGTCCACTCCACCTCCAAATGAGAGGGCAGCCCAGAGACTTTTTTTTTTTTTTTTTTTTTTAGCAAAAGAGTAAGTCAAAAGCAAAGCCCAGAGACTTTTGTCCCATTATTTTTCCTGGATCTTGGCTTTCATTGTGCCCCTTCTATGTATGAACAACTTCCATAGCTCTCTGCCCACAGACAAAATCTGAACTCCTAATCTTGGCATTCAAAGCCCCGCACAGCCTGCATCTTGACCTACTTGTGACCTGACAAACCCACTCTGCTCTCCTCCTGCTCTTCTGACTATTTTCCCCTCCAGGAGTGTTCCCTCCTGCCTCATCTTACATACTCTACCCATTCTTCAAAGCTGAAGCCCAAGGCCACTTGTTCTCTGAAGCCTTCCTTGATCACTACGAGCCACAGTGATGTTTCCCTCCTTTCATCCCCTCTTGGAAATCCTAGGACATGTTTGCTGAACAGAACTTCAACTCCTAAGGAAGTTGTATACACTTGTCATTTGAGGCTCACATTGATTTTAACTGTTGAATGTGTTTGGCCACATGTGTCTTGAATAGTAGTAGTAGTAAGCTATTTATTGAATGAACCAATAAATATGTCAATATATCAGTTTATTCAAACAGCTGTTTGGGCACTCAGTATTTTGCATATCAGTTGGTCTGTGGTCCTACAGCCACACATTTACCCATGTAGGTTTTGGATCTAAGAAGGACGATGCTGCTGCTGATAACAGTGATAAAAATTTAAATGCTTAACATTTATTATCTACGGTCTGCCAGTGTTTCACATGCATGATCTCTTTTTATCCTTATAATCAACTTATGAAATAAGTAATATTATTATTTCTACTTTATGAATAAAGAAACAAAGGCTCAGAGAGATTAAGTGAATTTCCCAAGATCATACATCTAGTAGGAACCAAAGCTCAATTTGAACCCAGGTCTGACAATGCTAAAAGCCTATCCTAACAACCTTTGGAAATATTCTGAAGGTAATCACAGGGGATGTGATATATTTGGCAAGTAATTATATCTGCATGTCTATCTTCTCTTCCTTGGAGTGAGAGCAAAGATCCTATATTGAAGCTCTTTGTACCCCTACAGTGATGCCCAGGCAATGCCTTGCACATAGCAGCATTCACTAAGAGTTTATTAATTGAGTCCTCAGTCTAACCTACACCATGCCTGGACTTCAAGTGTTTCTTGTAGAAAGACTTCACCAGAGTTGCACTATGGATTTGAATATGAATTATCTTTCCACTCCCACTCAAATAAAACCTTGAGTTTGTATAATCACTTGTCTCTAGGGCTCTCCCCTTGAAGTGGCTTTGTACTGTGTCAACTTAGCTCAGCTGGAAATGTTTTCCAGAATTCTCTCCCCTATGTAGTTCAGGGTTAGGGCTGGCCACAAGAGAAATTTGATGAGATTGGGAAGGCAGAAAGGACACCTCAGCAATGCTTGGAAGGTTGGTACAGGGTGCCCGGCACCTGTTTTATGCTGATCTAGTGGTTCATCTTGGCTTGGAGCAGCACCTGGGCCTGCATTCCCTCCAGCACCCAACCAGTCTCCTCCTTCAGCTTGTCTGAACCCTGTTCTATGGAGAAAATGCCAGCTTCTTGTGCAGGTTCCATGTGCTGTTGAGGTTGGAGGCAGTGAAGGTCATACATGGGTTCCAGTTCTCATGGTTTCCAGATTTTCCCCATGCTTCCAGTTTGGGCTTGCTCTCCTCCACTTCATGTCCCATGTTCTTTCCTCATTGCCAGACCTGCTGATCCAGTGACCTCAGGTCCCCCACCTGATCCGAAAGCAATAGCCTAACATTGCCTTCTTTACCAGCTCCCATGATTGCATAAGGTCTAATCTTTATAACAAATTCCTTGTTCTATATTACTCATAGTGATTGACTCTGTTTCTCTGATCAAATCATTGAGGTTGGTGGGCCACACTATGGGAGATGTTTGTGTTGGATGTGGTGGGAGGTGTGGGAGGTGGGCAGCATGGGAATCCCAGTGGGTTCCGTGTAATATTTTGGGTAATCTAAGCACCTCTTAAAATATATGTATATATATATATAAAAAAAATAAAAATAAATTTCAAAAAAAAAAAAAAAAAATCCTAGCTGATACATCTCTCTTCCAAGGGTCCCCACAGTATTGGGCCCTTGGTCATCTGGCAGCCTCAAAGAAATTGGACAATGACACTGTCAAAAACAGGAAGGAACACTGGTATTGGGAAGGCTCTCATACCCTCTATCTTTAACCTTCCTACAAGACTGTGTTGTTTCTGGAGGCAGGAGCTAGATCAGATCTGACTTGTAGTGAAACCCAACGTAGGACACTTCTGAGTTATTCAAGGCTCTACCTGTGCAAGCAAAACTGAGCTTTACTCAGCTCTGATGAGTTTTTGAGGTTGTGTGGCTGCCTCCACCCCTTTGTGGTTTCTCCCAGACATCACTGGGCATGGAGCTGGGCTTGTGGTTAATCACAGGCAGGCTAGAATAAGTGCTGTGACTTGCTCTGAAAATGGATGTTTTAAAGTCTGAAATTTCACCAGCAAAGAGTCATTCCTTTGGATTATTCTTCCCAATATTTGTTATTAAAATCACATAATGCTATGATAAAAAGATTATTCAAAGTATAGTGGAAAGAACACAGTTTCTGGAATTGGATAGCTCTGAACTCAAATCCTATCTCTACCACTTAAAATAGATGTGAGACAGCCGTAAAACAATTATTTAACCTCGTCCAGCTGCAATTTCCTTTTCTATTAAAATGGGAATAATAATGCCCAATTTGGTATAAAAACCAAATGTGAAAGTACTTAGCACAATGCCTGGCACATAGGTGATGCTGAGTAAATGTTAGTTTTCACTCCTGATTTTCTTTTCTTGAATTGAGTAATGCATTAGAATTCTTAGTAATGCACCAGGTGTCATCATTGTTTTCTCATCACAGTTGGGATCTAATGTGTGAGTGGGTGAGGGTCTAGTGTGAATGTGTGTATGTGTGTTTTGTCGGGGTGAGGGAGAAGAGAGAATGCTAGAGGGAGAGGAAAAGAGATTTAGGGAAAGAAGACAAGAAGATAAGCAAGTTTGGGGAAACTGGCTTACTTCATTCACCTTTGCCTTGTCCATTGCCACCATCCTAATTTAAGCCATCCTCTCTTTTCTGTCTTACTTGCAAACCTCTTGACTCTATTCTTATCTCTTTTTATTTTATTCTCTTTTTGGCAGCCAGAGTGATATTTTCAAAATGTAAATCAGATCTTGCTTAAAACCCTTAGAACACCTGCCCGTTATACTTGGCATTCGATCCAAACCCTAGTCATGTTCTGGAAAGCTCTTCCTGCCCTTACTCTGCCCCCCCCTCAAGTTCATCTCCTTATTCTCTCACCTCTCATTTCTCACTTCTTCTCTCACCTCATTACATTTTAGCCACAGTAAGGACAAGCTCTTTGGACCCAGAGAACTCAAGGCCTTTACCCTTGTTCCTCTCTCTCTCTCTCTCTCTCTCTCTCTCTCTCTCTCTCTCACAGACACACATGTATAAACACACACACTTCTGCTTTTAATATATTTCCACTTACACTCCATGCTTCTAGCTCACTCCTACTCAACTTTCACGTCTTTGTGAAATCATTTCCACTGAAAGACTTTCCTGGTCTCCCAAATAAAGTCAAGTCCCACCTCTTATTTTTTTCTCACAGATCTCTTTTATGTATTTCCTCTTATAGCATCTGGCACATTTCATAATGTGTGTAGTTCCTTTCTGAGGTGTTGCCTTCTCCCTCAGAGTGAGGGTCATGGCAGTCCTATTCCCCATTGCATCCCAGCAGCTTCCACACTGTCTGGCACATGCAGGCCCCAGTAATGCTGGTCAATGATGAATGGATACTCCACAATGTAACCCAGTGACAAGTCTATCTGTATGGGATTCACATTTTCTCTCCTTACAAAGGAGTCATAGTTCTTGAGTTATGATCCCAGAGTCTTACAAAAGCCTTCCAGAACACATAAATCTTGTTTACCTCGATATTTAATTCTTTCTTTGTTTCTTTCTCGTTTTCTTTTTTAATTGAGGCATAACTTACACAGAGTAAACTGCAGAGGATGAATTTTTCATATGTATACACCCATGTAACCACACCCCCGATCATGGTCTTAGAACATTCCAGCATTCAGCAGGTTCTATTATGCCCTTCCAATTCCATAGCTCCTCGCCCACTCTCCTGCCAAGCCAATCACTATTCTGATCTCTATCTCCATGTACTAGTTTTGTCTTCTTTAAAACTTCATGTAGGGGGTCGGATGTAGCTCAACTGGTTGAGTGTCCGTCTCCCATATGGAGGGACCCGGGTTTGATCCCTGGGACCTCCCGGTTAAAAAAAAAAAAAAAAAATTCATGTAAATGGAAGCATACAGTGTAGGTGCTTTTGTGTCTGGCTTCTTTGCTCAACAAAAATATTTAGAGGTCCATTCAAGTTGCTGTATGCAGCAATATTTTTTATTTGTTTAATTCTGAGTGGTGTTTCATTGAATGTATACACTATAATTTATCCATCTTACTATTGCTGGCCATTCAGTTGTTTTCAGTTTGGGCTATTACGAATAAAGCTGCAAAGAATATTTTTATATAGGTCTTTTGGTGGACATGTCTTCAGGTCGAGAACTAGGAGTGGAATTGGTGGGTCCTCTTTTGTCCTAGGGTGCATCCTTCAGAAAATCCTGGCACTGCTTACCCTGAATTTACAAATGAAATAAGTTGGGTATTCATCAAATGAGATTATCATGTTGTAATAGGCTTCTAGCCTGGGGGAAACTCATACGTTTTTTCTCTAAGTGTATTTCAAGGGTTTATGTCAAGGTCATTTAACTACTTGATTCTGAGAATATGGCTATGAGGATGACTAAAAAACTTAAAGTCATAATCTGAGGAGGTATTGTCTGTTGAAGATTACTCAGGAACCATGGTAAATCATCTCTCAAATGGTGGTATGAGCCAGTAAGAAAATATTATTCTATTTGTTTAAATCATTGAACTACAGTCAAATTTCCAGGACACATTTTTTCCCATTACAATCACGCTAAGACAATTGCTTTGGCTGTTCCTATAAAATGCTGTAGATATTCCTGATATATCATTTATTCGCTGACATACTATCATTGATAGTAACATTGAATGTTTGTTTACATCCCAGTGCCTATCATGGCGGACTGTCTGACATAACCATGTAGTGATTTATTTCTTTCTGCAAGAACATATAAGGTTGAGAAGCTGTGACCATTCAACAATGTTCACCAAACTCTATGCGTCCCTTTCCCATAAGATAAATTACACCAAAGGAGACAAAAATATAACCCCTGCAGATTCTCTTGCTAAAAGTCTCCTTGTCTAGAAAGGATTCTTGCTGGTTGTTTCATGCTTATACCAGAGAATTTACAATCATTTCCCTTGTTGCCCTTGGGGTAGGAGAAGTTCATAGTTTCTGCCCTAGGGAAGGTAGGGAAGGTGATAAATGGGGTTAGATCACCTTCCCCATTTGAGGTCATGGCCCAACTCTCTCCCCACAGAGAGGGCCAGCGTCTGTGTCTGTCCCTAAGAACCTGAAAGGCTTATCAGTTTGGAGTTCTAGAACCACCCTGGTGAGGAAGGATAGAACTTTCAGCAGAGAGAAGGAAGCATGCTGAAAATGAGTCCCACACTAAGGGTCAATGCAGAGTCAACCACACCATTTGGATATCTGCCTCTTAGTGTCCTGAAACACCCTTCTCACTGTAATGAAAAGTACCCCAGGAAAGTGAGAGGGCCCCCAATTTTGAGCAAATTTAAAACAGTGTTAAGTGATCTCATTTAATCCTTATGGTAATCCTATGGAGCAGACAATATTATCATCCCTAATTTTAAAATGGGGAAACTGAGGCTCATAAAGGTTAAGCATTTTGATTAAGGTCACACAGCTTCTTTGTGGTAGACTGGGGATTTGAACTCAGGCAGTCCAACTCTAAAGCCTGGCAGGGTCTGGGGAAGTGAAGGTTCCAAAGCAGAGTGACATCCGTCCCACCCTCCTCCCCACCTTTTTAAGCTTCAAATGAAAATACCATGCAAGATCACCTTTACCACATAGAGGAGAGGAAGAAACAAATAAATATGGGGGAGGAGGAAATGGAAAATAAAACTCCCACTGGGGTCTGGCTATTAATGTGTCTGCCCTGTTCCTACCCTTGAACAGGTCTGGTTCTGAGTCTGCTACTGAAAAGGAACCAAAAATGACCTTGAATAGAAACTCCTGCATAGGAAGGTGCCGTGATGAGCTCACAGAGACCACAGCACATCTCTGCGAGGGCTCCAAGCACCATCGTCATGGTTGCTTCCAAGCGGCTGGGGGGATGTAAGGTTAGGTGGTTTCCAGTTCTGATGAACTATCTGACTGCAAGTGCCAAGCTTGGTTTTCCTTTCCATGGGATGGAGAGGATGGAAGACAAGATGGCCATTCCAAGGAGGGAGACTCTTCCATCAGTGGCTGCCTTTTTTTTTTTTTAATTAGAGAAGTTGTAGGTTTACAGAAAAATCATGTAGAATAGTGGCTTCTTCAAATGTGTTAAATTTATGGAGGCAGCTCCCCAGTTAACACCAGCCTAGGGATGGGTTTTCTTTAGCAAATAGCGATCTCAACCATGCCCTCACCTCTTTGACCTCATGTCCCTTTATTCTTCTCCTCTTTTCTCGCCTTTGGCCGCATTAGTCTTTTTGCTGTTCCTGGAACACATCAGGTTCACTCCCACTTCAGGGTCTTGGCATTCGCTCTTTTCTCTGCCCAGACCATTGCCACAAGATATTCCCATGTTTCACTTCCTCTCTTCTTTCTCGGCCTTCCCTCAGATGTCCCCTTCTCAGTGAGACCTTCCTTAGTTACCTGTTCTATCAACAGTTGCTTTCTGAACTCCACCCCCCATCCCCACCCACACATGCCCCTCTTCTCTTTCTGCTTTTTAGAGAAAAACATATACCATACACTTGACTGGTTTAGCTTGTTTGTTGACTCTCTCCTTAGCTGAGAATAAGCTTGGTGAAGGCAAAGAGTTTTGTTTGTTTGGTTCACCTCTGTATTTCTGTCTAGTGGGTAGACAGTTACCCAATAAATACATGTTGAATGAATGAATGAATGAATCCTAGCTCCACTCCCTAGCAACCAGGTAGCCTTCAGCAAATTAGTTAACTTTTTCTAAGCCACATTTATGCATCTGTAAAATTTAGGTGACAGTTTCTACCCTCCTGCTGTGAGTTTTAAACAAGGCCACAAAAGTAAGCACCTAGCAAGTACCTACATGTACTCGATAAGTCATAGAGATTGGATTTGAACCCAGGCCCATCTGTCTCCAAAGCCTATACATTAACCACTTCACCATACTGCCTCCCCATGGCAAGAAGCCATAATTTATCTAAGGCATAGAAAAATCCCTTCAAGTGATGAAATCCTTCTTTTACAAATTTTAATTTTCTATTAGTAGAATGCCTTTTGTGGATCAAACATGATGATAATTCACTTTCTAAATAAATCAGAATATTTAGATATTGGTCAAATTGTATTTAACTCCAGGTCATGGAAGATCTTTGGCTAAGAGATGCTAAACCATTGAGGAAATAATTGGAAACTGTTTTATTTAGTCATGGTCTATATGAACCAATACATTTACATTTTTAAAATAGAGAGCAGTGTCATTTAGTTTCCAAAGCATAGTGGAAATAAACACCAGGGCCCCTTAGACACACCCTAAACCTAGCAGCTGCTCTTGAGGCTGCCTCAAATATTATTATCCTGTTTTCTTGTGAGTTGGCTTCAATCACTTGTGATTCCTGTGCGTCTAGCATGTCTCATAACTGGCAGTCATTCATAGTCTATTTTAGGTTTGGTCGTTAAAATGCAAGGTTTGGCTCATGAGAGACAACTTCGTGAGGCCAGGTCTTCCCCACTCATGGTGCTGGTTCTACCAGTCACTGCATATCTAACAGAGATGCATGCACACACAAACTTTCCAAATCATCTCTAAAAGTTTTCACTTCCCTTTTTGCTGGTTTTGGTTTCTACTGCCTTCCCAGTAATAGCTAAGATACTGCCAATTTATCTTGCTTCTTTATGGCCCAGGAGTTCAATTGGCACCACATTTTAGTTTCCCACTGGTTTTAAGCTGGCTCTTTTTGTTGCAAGGAACAGAAACCATTCGAGCCAGCTCAAGATAAGGGGCTTACATGTATTGTATTATGTCATATTATTTTAAAACTATAAGAGAATGTTCATGGAAATCCAAGAACAGGAGCCATATTAAGTCATGGGCTCAAAAAGTCCAGAACTAAGAGGTGATTCTAGATTCAAGGAGGCTCTGGAGCCTGCAGCAGCAGGAGTTCATGGGTCTTTGATCCAATACCCTGACATTTTTATGATTTGCAACATACTGCCTGACAACTTCTTTCAGTCTAGGAATGAACTGCCTCCTATTTATTTGCTTCCAGTTCAGGACCCTGTGAGAGAATCTGATTGGTTCAATCTTTCAGGGCAGACTGTAAGTCCATGGCCAGCTTCTAGATTGTCTGCCTTTGTCTCTGGTACCCTTGCCAGGACCAGTCATCTATGGACAGAGGAGGTGGGGCCCCAGATATTAAATATGTGCTGCCTGGGCTGCCCCTTCTTTAAGAAATGTCTGCAGGATGGATCCTCTCAGAAGAGGCTGTGGGTGGGATGGCACGGTGCTGACCTTTGTAGAGTATCATCTCATAGGAGATGACATGTGGCCAAGTCACATAGTGGTATAGCCAGGTAAGATGATGTTACATTGACGAGATGCATATGCAACATCTACAAAGCCACATGCATGCATCTTTTAGATTAGCATGTTTAAAATGTGGAACACATTTCATTATTTCTTTTTGATTTATTCTATCTAAAATTTTTGTTTACTTTTCCTGGTGAGTCTAGTTGCCAAAGTTCTGTGGCTTTCTCAAGCAGGGCCACAATGTTTTGGTGAGCAGATGGCATTCAGCACGATTCTGGCCAATGCCATTCAGGAAGCTGAATTAACTCTTGCAGTTGTCCAGCTGGTAACTGAGGTTTTGTTGTGATTGAGCTGGTCAAAACCTATTGATTTGTTATCACCATCACTAATTATCCACCATGCCATGGACCTCAGCTTTAAATCCTGGCAGAATGGGCTGATGTCAATGTGATATCAGAGAGCGGTTACAGTTCCCTTGTGTTAATATATGCCCCATGATGCTTCTTTCCTCTGAGGATTGGTCCACCACCACCCAGGGGCCCTGAAAAACAAGGGACGAAGGATGGGGACATCTCGATTGGGGAGGGAATGTTAAGGAGCATGAGTTCAGGTCCAGGTCTGGATGCATTACTGCAATGGGCATGGAAGGCTTTACGGGGAGACTCATATAAAAGCAAAAGGCATGACAAACTGGCTGTATCACAATTCTGATGACCGAAACCCCCTGGACAAAGACCGAGTCCTTATGTTCAAGGTGATTATTTTAAGATGAGTCACTGCAGATGCAGGCATTGGTTACCTGCATTTGTCTTGAGCCCCCAGCAGAAATCAGTCTCTCCTGACTCTGGAGGACAGCGGTCCTCTGGTTGTGATTCTCTTGTGGCCCACATCCCTTTCCAGCTATATTAAAAATCTCTACCTGATTTTCCCCTAATCTGGGATAGAAATTTCTTTCAGACAAGATCAAGTCTGATTCATCCTGCTTGGAACATGTCAGGCCTTAAAAAATATTTGTTGAATGAGTGAAAGTAAGAACCCAAATTGCCTTTTGAGTCACAAATTGACCGTCATCCATGTTGCTTCATTATTCTCTCTGCACAGCGATGGGCTTTGGCAGAGGAAGGATGTCTGAGGTGACATTATTGCCAATTGAAGCTAATTTCAGTGTCAATTCTATTTATAATTTTCTAACATCTCTATTGTAGGTACTGTGACACCGTCAATATATCTTGTAATATCTGGAAACGTACACAGCCACAATGGATTACCAGGAAACAGGCAGAATTCCTAGTTCCCAGTCACAAAAGCTCTTTGAGTGAAGAGGAAGAGGAGAAAGTGGAGGAAGGTAATAGCTTGTATTTATTTTTACTGTGTGCCAGGCCCTGTTATAAGCACTTTACATATATCAACTCATTTAATAGTTATTAAACTATGGGAAAGGTACTATTATTATGGCATCTTACAGGTGAGACTGGTGCAAAACAGGGCAGGTTGCCCTTCAGTCCATACAGTCAGCTTCACTGGGGTCCTGCGACTCCCTTCTCCTTTGGTTTCCCTTTCTCCTTTGTAGCAACTATGTATTCTCATAAAGTCTAGGGTAGTCAAAGAGGAGGTGAGGGTTGTTTCTGAACTCATCCTAGGAGGCCCATGCTGGCCATCTGAGGCAAACCTCGGTCTTTAGTAGTCTTCAGAACAGAATGCCTATCAAGATGGATAATGCATTTTTTTACTGATATTTAGTGCTTCTCAGATCATAATGTTGGTGCAAGAGTTTTCAGAACTAAACAGCCCACCCACAGGCATGAGGATGGAGAGAGACAGAGTGAGGGAGGTTGTCAGACATCCTGTCCTGCCTCAGCTCTATGAGGGGCCACCCCAACAACCACCGTGTCAGCTTAGGCAGACCCATTTTTCCAATCACACTAGATGAAAGAGCTGACTGCCTTGTATCTGCTCTGACTTTCAAAGATAGTACTTTAAGACCTTCAATATTATTTGGCTTAACAATTTCCCACTTCCCAGGAGAGGCCTTTTATTCTCCATCTGTTTTTATTCTTAATGTTTGGGTTGGCAGTAGAGTAAGCCTCACTAAATGGTTGAGGCTGTGTTCAAGACACGGCAGCTAAGTCAGACAGCAGAAAGGTGGGACTTGGTCCTCACAGAATAAAAAACAAACAAACCGATAACTCCTCCAGGCACTTAGGCATCTTGTGTCCACACCTGGCAAAGATGAACAGAGGTTGCATGATTCTTCAGATATTTTTAATCTAGTAGACCAAAGTGGAGAATTTAGGTTGCATCTAGAGTCTGTATATTTTTGTTTGTCAATATAAGTAGTTCCACGATAATGCAACATTGCCAAGCTCAGCTTTATTGTACATCCTATAGCTATAACCCCTGGAGTAAGTTCCTGGAAGACTGGGCCTTTTTACAGAATTTGTTTGGATCAAGTCAACACATTTTAGCCAATGGGGAAGTAAATACTTTGGTCTCTAGGCAAAGGGCTTCTTAAAATTACAGAAAGTTAGAGGTCATCTTGCCCACTTTTCTTAGTTTTCAGATGAAGAAACTGAGTCCAGAGAGACGATTGACCAGCCTTGAACAAGTCAGGGATGAAACTAGAATTAGAACCTGGGTCTTCTAACCTTAGGTGCATGTCCCCCTTTCCACATTGCGTCCCTCAGTGCCGCACTCAACCAGCTAACTGAGGAGAGTTTACTAAAGGGATCTTTAAAAGGTGAGGGCAGAGCTGAGCAAGACCAGCAAAGGAAGGGTAGCCACCCAAGGCAGGTGAAAATGGGGAGTTCTTCCCACCCCTAGGCCTGAGGGGGCAAAGGGAAGGAACAATTACAGAACCCTGAGAGAACTGAGGAATGAGGAGGGCGCCTGGCAGGACTGGGACTTTCAGTAGAGGGACACCTCCAATATGAAGTGACCCAAAGCTAGAGCTGAAAGCGCGAGGTGGGGGAATAAATTGCCCTCCTTCTTTTCCCAGCTGGAAGTCAAATTGTAAGGGAGCTTGTTAATGCAATTCAAAGAGGTCAACTTCCTAGGGCACAGGGCCAGGTGAGGAAGGGTAGAGAGTAGCTCTAGAGGGACTTGTGAAAAATACCCAGCATGCTCACCTCCTAGTTGATAAGCCTATTCCTATCTTTGCCCTCATTTCTGCTTCAAATCGGTAATTTCCTGGACAGTGGAGGATGTATTTCTAAGAGTATTATTATTATTCACATAATACATATTTATAGTAGAAAAATAAGTTATTTAAATGCCACTATTTAAAGAGGTGATCATTTCAATCAACATTTATAATTGATACCTTTCTAGATTTTGTTTCTATTCTTTCCTTCATGCCACACATACTTATTGAGTGCCAATGTGTGCCAGGCTATTCTAGGCATATGGGTATAGGAATAAACAAAATATACAAAAATTCCTTCCCTCAAGGAGCTGACATTCTAGTCGAGAAGAGTCACAATAAACAAGATAAAGGACCAAAATTATGCCAGGTAGTGAGAAGTGGTAAGGAGAAAAATAAAAGAGGGTAAAGGTTTGAGGGTCATGGGGGGAGGTATTGCAGTTTGAGAGGTCTAGGAGAGACCTGTGTATCTGAGACACAGGTATCTGAGACTGTGTGTGTCTGAGACAGAGAGAGAGAGAGAGATTGGGAGAGAGAGTACAAGCAATGGCTGCCTGTTTGTGGGGCTTTTCCTCTGGCTAATCGCTGAGTGTTCAGGTAGTGGGGAGTGTAGGTGGTGCTACTTCCCCCTCCTTCGCAGTTTCATAATGTCTCTCTTTAGATTTTTTTTAAAGGGCAAAGCTTTCTCCACTTCTTATATTAACTGTTTTAAAAATGTCATGGAGAATCCTCAGTGCAAGTTCATCCGCCAAGTTCTTGGCATGCGTTGGAATCCAGGTTCTGTCCCTTTCTATTGGGTGACTCAGGGGAAGGTAGTTGAGCTCTCGCTGCCTCAGGCGCCTCATGTGCAAAAGTGAAGGTTTTGGTAGTGATTAAAGGATGAGGTGAGGTCTGTGAGGGGCCTAGTGCACACCACATCATTGGTGTTCAATAGATGTTGCTTCTCCCGGGCATCTGCAGGAGAGGTGTATTCTGGGAAAACTACGGACTGAAGAGCCCCAGAACTGGGGGCTTTGCTGGTGTTCCTCTGGAAAGAGTAACAGTGGCATTAACTGCGTACCTGTGGGCCAGGCAAACCTTTACATGTGTCAGCTCACTAAATGCTCTTTCTTTCTTTTTTTTTTTTTTAAGGAGGTACCAGGGGTTGAACCTGGGACCTCCGTCATGGGAAGCAGGCATGCAAACCACTGAGCTGCACCTGCTCCCCAATGCTCTCATTTTAATATGAGCAAATGGAGGCACAGAGCCACCTTGAACAGCTGGTAGATTGCAGAAGGAAGACTTGAATCCAAATCTGGTTGATATCAAGGAAGAGAGTTATGGTTGGATCCAGCCAGAGTGGATCTCACAACTTGAAAACCCATGAACATACCCAGACTGCCAAGTAAAGGGCCGTTATTATCCTAGAAAAGCTTATATATTAAACACCCCTAGTGCATTATACCTGGGTAGTTTCTACTAAATATAAATGTGAGGGCTTTACTGCTTGAAGTTCTGGTTGAGTAGGTCTGGAATAAGGTCTGGGTATCTGTATTTTTAAGACAGTCCTGGTGTTTCTGATGTGCAGCCAGGATTGAGTAACACTTCCCTAGGGCCCAAGCTACCACTGCATCTTGGGAATCTTCTCTTCCCTTTTCCTGGTTGCAGCCAGGATCATGAATTCCTCTTCCCAAGGATATGCCGAACTATCTAATCCAGTCTTCATCCAAATCTTTGATAAAATTACTAGAATAGGAAAAGGTCAAGACACTTTGAAGCAGTAATGAGAGGGTCCCTCCAAGTTAGCCCAATGGTCAGTGTCCTTTGATCATCCAAAGAGCAAGCCTTCAGCTGTACTACCTACTGTCCAGTCTACAGCTTAAATGTAGATGATGTAGACAGTCTACCCTGGAAACCTCAGACCCACACCCATCCAATCACTTCCTTTATGATAGCAAATGGATTCAACCTTCCCCACCTCTACTACAGCACCCATGGAGTCAAACTTTTTAATTATTAGGGCAGGGTTTTTTTTTGTTTGTTTGCTATTGGTTTTATTATTTTTATTTTATAAGAATTGTTCTTTACTTACATTTGAGTCTAGGGTGGCTGCAATTCCCTATGAGTATCTAAATGTCTGAGCCAATAGTTTGAGAGTGACATTTATTCTCTTAAGGATATGACTTAAATCCACAAGGCTCTATATATCTGATCTCTACATTACCTTTTATCTTGGTGCTAATGTTTTTAGACCCTGAGTGAAACCCTTCATGTGGCTTATTTATCCTAAGGTGTCGTATTTTAATGAGACCTTATGTTGAATCACCATATTCAAACATTATAGTGTTAATATCATCTGAGCAATTTCTTTGCTTTAATAGAGGACTCACTATGTGATCCTTTAAGTAATGAACCTAGCCAAAGAAAATACATTTAACCCTATGCTTTTATTTTCATAACTGCATATAATATATATGCCAGTATCTACATGTAATGATTCAGTCTTGTCTTCATCCATTAGTTACTTTACTTTCCCATAAAATTAACAAACCCAGATATTCTTTGGTTTTGTTTTGAATTATGATTTTATGTTATTATTTTCTTGAGTATTTTTATTACTATTATTTTTGGAGGTACTGGGAATTAAACCCGGGACCTCATACATCGGATGCAGGTGCTCAAACCACTGAGCTACACCTTGTCCCCTAAGTATTATTTTTAATCATTGGAGAAAATGAAAAGAAAAAAAAAAATTACTAATAATAGTTACCATCAAGTGAGTGCATTTATGCTAGGCACTGCTCTCTAAATGCCATACATGCATTACGTTATTAAAACTACATACTAAATCATGGCATAAAGATATAACTATTATCTTCTCTTTACCTTTAATCACTTTGCTTTATCACCCAAGTCTGATAACAGAGAAAGCCACGTTTTCCTCCCTTGGGGAAAAAAAAGAATTCCAATTCTTAATGAAATGCTTTTTGATTGCTTTTTTTGATTTCCTGAAGCCAAGCTGAGGGAGGGTTGTATGAATTAGTTGGAAACTTTTGTTAAAGAGTGATATTTGGGAAGCAGATGTGGCTCAAGTGGTTGGGCATCTGTCTACCATATGGGAGGACCCAGGTTCAATCCTCGGGACCTCCTGGTAAAAAAAAAAAAAAAAAAAAGGCTAGCAGGCAAGCCAGACCAGCACTGTGAGCCATGTAGCAAGATGATGACACAACAAAAGAGAGACGCAGGGGAGAGTCAAGGCGAGACACGCCAGAAACCAGGAACTGAGGTGGCGCAAGTGAGAGGTGTCTCTCTCCCACTTCGGAGGTCCCTAGGATCGAATCCCAGTGAAGCCTGAAGGAAAAAAATGAGAAGGCAAGAAACAGACACAGAAGATCACCCAGCGAATGGACACAGACAGCAAGTAGGGGTGGGATAGGGGAGTGGGACTCATAGAACGGTACACCAATAAGAAAAAATAAAGTCAATTTAATTGAAAAAAAATTTTTAAAAAAAGAGTGATATTAGATCTCTGTTACTAGACCTGTCTGTGGGATTTTAAATGGCATAGGGTTACTGACTACATTCATTAGTTCATTCTTATACCAAGTATTTATTCAGCATGTACTATTTGCCAGGCACTACGGTAGGTAGGCATTAGGGACCCAGAGATAAATAACTCACACCCTTTGGATTCCCCTTCAACATCTACCACACCAAACTACCCAGGTGCAGCTTCCTCTCAAACCACTGTGCAAACATCCTGATGCATTTTGAAAGCAGGTTCCCTCTGCTCAGGCTGGCACCTGCTGTTCAGATCCTCCCTTATTCTTAGTTGGCTATTATTTTTTATTATTGCCCCAGTTTTTATTGGGATAGTCCATTCTATCACTTGGACTGGATCTGAGGCTTTTGGTGGCACAAAATCCATATCGGCATTTAACTCCCCCAGTCTTTCTCTTAGAAGACTCTGCTAAGTGGATCCTTTGATCTCATGCCCTTAAATTACCTGGTCTTTTAGAGACAGAGGTGGTTTTACCTAGAGATGGTGTTATCTGGCCTAGTGCAGACATTAATTAAATAGTGATGCTCTCACCCAGTGCAGGGGTCATGACCCTCTCTTGGGTGTTCTTCTTTCCAGACTGGGCTAAAGGGCCAGCTTGTGATTTCTCTGAAATGGCTTTTAAATATTTTGTCTCTCCAGCTTCCTTCTGCTTCACCCTTTGACCCAATGCTTTGTAACTTAATGTGTTGGGGCCAATTCTTGTAAAATAATAATGTTCTAGTTAGGCTCTGATCTAGATGTAACTTAGATTTCCAGCAAGCATGGAAATAATTGGGGGGTGGGGAAACAAACCTCAGAGCAGACAAAATAGCAGTCATCAAGGCCATGCACTAAAGCCCATGCAGTTTTCTTCATTGAACAGACTTCTAGTCCCAGTGTATTAAGTTTCCTGTCACTGATGTAACAACGTACTACAAACTCAGTGGCTTAAAACAACATAGATTTATTATCTCACAGCTTTGGAGGTCGAAAATTCACAGTGGGGGGG
The DNA here is from genome assembly GCA_026826555.1 of Tolypeutes matacus. Classification (NCBI taxonomy): domain Eukaryota; kingdom Metazoa; phylum Chordata; class Mammalia; order Cingulata; family Chlamyphoridae; genus Tolypeutes; species Tolypeutes matacus. Next base: position 5,132,561 of record JAKSZT010026914.1, on the reverse strand, counting down.
ACGGATGTGGCTCGAACGGTTGGGTGTCTGTCTCCCGTGTGGAGGGACCTGGGTTCGATCCCAGGGACCGCCCGGTAAAAATAAATAAATAAATAAATAAAATAAAATGTTTAAAAAAAAAAAAAGAAAGAAAATTCACAGTGGGTCTCACTGGGCTAAATAAAATCAAGGTGTCGGTAGGGCTGTGTTCCTTTCTGGAGACTCTAGGGGAGAGTCCATTTTCTACCTTTTCTTGATTCTAGAGGCTGCCTAAATTCCTTGGTTCCTGGCCCAGGTCCACCTTCAAAGCCAGCAATGGCCAGTCCAGTCTTTCTCCCGTCACATCACTCTGGCACTGACTCTCCTGTCTCCCTCTTCCACCTATAAGGACCCCTGTGATTACATTGGGCCCACCTGGGTAAACCAGGCTGCTCTCCCCATCAAAAATTCATCTGATTAGCAACCTTAATTCTTAATCCCCCTTTGCTGTGTAATAAAACATAGTCACAGATTCTGGGGATTAGGGCAAGAACATGGAGGGGGTGTGGCTATTTTTCCCAGGCTCAACTTTTTGTATCCTTGGCGAGTTCACAGTAATACAAATGTGGCTAATGAGTGCATGGGTTGTTAAAATAGGGAGCCGTGGGAATGGCAGACAAATGTCTACAAAAGGAAATGAAAGCCTCAAACCTATCATCAAAGGTAGAGACCAAAGCCCCAGAACTGGTAAATCCCAGGAGCTCAAGGTCACAAAGAATGGGGAAAATCATCCCTACCCACCTCCATGGCTCCTGGGAGTGTTCATTTTCATGGCACAAGACTTTAAACCCTGTTAGAAAAATATTGATCCTGAGTCTTTGAAAAAAGTTTTATCAAGTTTAAAAAGCAAGCAGCCAACCATATATATATTTTTTTATAGGATTTTATAGGTGAAACCATAAAACATCAAGAGGAAATTTAATGAATATTCGTTGGATTTCTGGATGAAAAAGAATTTCCTAAGCACAAAAGGAAAGGAAGAAAGAAAAAGAGCAGTATCTTTTGTATAAATAAACTTAATATTTACATATTAAAAATCATAAACCAAATTAACGGGTAAAAAACAAACTGGAAAATTATTTGCCACAAATATGACAGTCAGCAATCTTAAGGGGATTACAAAAATAACAAGAAAAATGCTAAGGCCACAATAGAGAAATGGTCATATTATATACAGGCAATTCATAGGAGGAGAAAATATTGGTGTCAAATTAGTACATGTAAATGTCTAAATTCACTGGTAATGAAAAGAAAATGATGTGGTAGTTTTAACTTATCAAAATAACACAACATTTTTAAAAGAATGATAAAATTCAATGTTAGTAAGAGTGTAGTAAAATAACCCTCTCACAAACTGCTGGGTATATAAATGGTGTGAATGCTCTCGAAGGCAATTTGACAATATGCATCAAAATCCTACAAATCTTTACCTATCTTGACACACTGATTCCACATATAGCTATCTACTCAAAAGAAATAGGATTAGGGTGCAAAGTTTTCTGCAAAAATATGTTTGTCGTTATTTTTAATAAAAAAACAACGGATTTGTCCAGTGAGGGTAATGGTTAAATAAAGTATGATACATTTATATTATGGGATGTAATGGAACCATCAAAAACATGTTTTCAAAGAATGTTTAATAATATAGAAAATATTAAGTGAAATGTGGCACTTATTTGATATTTCTGCATTTATTTTATGTAGAATAAGATGAGAGAAATTATACCAAACGTTAACAGTTATGGGTTTGAAACTTTTGCCTTATTATTTTCAAACATTTTCAAGTTCACATATATTTACTTTAAAAAAATTTAATTGGAGTAACAAATACACAATTCAAAATTTCCCAGTTTAACCACATTCAATCTTACAAGTCAGTGGTATAAATGACATTCACAATATTGTGCTACTCTCACTGATACCCATTACCCCTATGTTTTCGTCATCTCAAACAGAAACTCTTCACCCATTGAGTTTTAACTCTCTCTTCCCATTCCACCCCCCGGTTCCTGGTTATATTTACCTTTATATTCAAAAATGTTTAGTTTTATTTTTAATAATTGAAAGAAGAGATGTATGTAATTTTCTGATAAAATGGTTGAATTGTTTTAGTGCTTAAAGCTTCGGTTACACAGACAATTCATCTAAGTTAAGGCTTATCTCCTAAGATAGTGGATAAAACATTGCTAAATTTATATAATTTGATTGAGTGTTTGGTATATGACAGCATTTTCCAAAGTGTGTTTCAGGAAAAAGAAGTGCTTTAAGTTGCCCTGTGAGAAAAAGTATTCAAAGTTCAAGTAAAATTTGGAGATACTGCATACTATATTTCTTTCTTGGAAAGTTGCAATCCACATTAGCATTTTCAAGGCTCTGAAAAGTTCTACAGAAATGAAACCTGCATTCTTTTGTTTAAGTCAAAGTTTCTCAAATTTACTACTCTTAGGAATCCTATTGTTGAGTAATACCTATTAGTGTCTCCCCCAAAATAATGTCTCGTGTATGTTGCAGACTTTGGAAAATCATCAGTTTAAGTAAAGCTCAGCCAACTCACTCATTTGATCTCACATCTATTAAGGTATAAGATGAGAGCCCTGTTTTTGTTTAATTTTTCAGGAACTCTCAGGGAAATTCTAGTTGGGAAGATGACAAGGTTATCATTGGGCCTCCGCAAACTGGAGGCTCTGAGTGGTAGCCATGTGCTTGGGAAGGCTTCAAGCTTTTTATCCAGTTGCTAGATCCCTGCCACATCCAACCACCAGCCCTAAGCCAGTGAATGGCTCCCTGCCTATAGTCCCCTGAGCTGCTGAACACTTTCCTTTCCAAGCACTGTGTGCCCAAGGAGGATGGGACTTTCCAGTCAAGGAAGCTGAAGAAAGACTCCTTCTCCAATTTCCTGTTTCAGATCGACGGACGATGTGCTAGTCACACCTGTAACATCTGGGACGGTGTGATGGTAGAGGCCATTGCTAGAAATTAGACCTTGTGTTAGACAGTATTTAATACACTTGTATCTCCAGAGAGTAAGAGTTGCAAATGTATTTTTTTCTTGTCTTACTGAGTTGTCTATGAGCATATTCTCTCTCTGGTCTTTTGCCGTCTTCCCTCAAGGTCCTTTTGGTCTTTTTGAGCTGTTTGGTTTTACCTCAGGCTTCAGGTTCCCAGGCAATGGGTTCCTTTTGGAGCTGGAGGAGCCATGCCATGATCTTCAGGTCCACCCAAGTGAAATAGTGTCTTTGGCTAATACTGACATTCTTAGATAGCATTCATTAAATGCCTTATTACACTCCCAGAGCCTCTGCCTCCTTTTGACTTAACCAGACTCTTCCAGAAATGAGTGACAAGGGGGAGTGTAGCAAATTGGCATTATTTATGAATTCCAAAAATAGATATTGGATTATGTTTGTAAACTGGTCTGTTCCTCTGAGTGTGATTAAATTATAATTAGGGCTTTGATTGGGCCACGTCAGGAGGGCGTTGAGTCCCCGCCCCTTGGCAGGTGGGGACTCACAGATAAAAGACATGGCAAAGAACAGAGCTGGGGTTTTGATGCTGGAGTTTTTGAGCTGGAGCTCCAGGAAGTAAGCATACAGAGGAGCTTGGTTGTGAGGAAGGAGAGAAGGCCCTGGGAAAAGAGACCAGCCGTTTGTCTGACAGTTCACAGCTGGCCTTGTGGAAAGAGGCAAAGCCTAGAGACCCTCATAGTCTACAGCTGATCTTGTGGAGGAAACAGAGGAGCTGAGTTCAGAGAGAAACAGAGCACCAGGAAGAGAGGAACCCAAGAAGCCTGAACCCTGGCCAACATTGGCAGACATCTTGTTCCAACACATGGCAATAGACTTTCGTGAGGGAAGAAACTTATGCTTTATTGCCTGGTAACTGTAAGCTTCTACTCCAAATAAGTACCCTTTATAAAAGCCAGCTGCTTTCTGGTATTTTCTGGTATTTGGCTGACTAAAGAATCAGATGAGAAAACTTTGCATTCACAGATCCACATGATGCTAAGTTTAGGTGGGAGCTCCACGACCATTTCATCCATAGCTTGTGTATTTCTAGGATTTGGTGGTCAAGCATTCAGGGGTTGCCATTGGAAAGGGGGACCAGCAGGTAGGCCTCCAGATCCCTGATTACCACTTCAACCACAGCAACTCTGCTTTTTTATATACTGGGGCTACAGGTAAGATTTTATTTGAAAAAAGATCTCTGCTGCTAAAAGAAACAGTTGAAGATGACATTGCTAGCACAACTCCATGCAGGAATCTCCCTGCAACAAGCAGTCATATAGCTTCTTCTCAGACCCCTGCAGTGACGGGGAGCTCATCATATTCCATATTTGGTGGTATGTTATAGAGAACAAAATTCTGCTTCCCTGAACTCCTACCCATTTGTCCCAGTTCTGCTTTCTGGAGACAGACAAAAATAATTTAAACCAATTTCCAGTTTTATGCTCCTGCCCTGGAAATTTGTTAAGTTTTTTTTCTTTGGTGCACCCCTGGAACAATGGCACATAATGGGAGCTTAAGAAATGATTACTGAGTCACTGAATGGAGGACCTCCATTAACTGTTGTAAGGGAACATATGAGTCTTAAAGCATGGCATACCCAAGGGCTCCTGTGATGAGAACCTCCTCACCCCGCCCCCTCAACATGCATCCTCTGTTTTCTGCATTCCTGGACGCAGTTGCAATGAGCTTATCTTTGGGCAAGCGGCAAGGAGCCATGAGGTTTAACTTACGCTGCCTAGTGCTTTTGAAAAACCTTCCAAACAGGCACTGTATAGAACCAACCTGAAAACAATGAAGAAAGTTACCAGCTTCCTGTCAAGGGATGAAGGTCATGCTTGTGTGTCAGCATCTCTGGTGGTCACCCAACCAGTTGGACTTGAGAGACCCTGGAAAGTCCCACCAGCTCCCATGAGAGGGCTAGAAACTTCACCATTGGGAGATTCATTTCTTTGGGTAAAGTACTTATCAATCTTTTGAATGTAAGTACTGATCATATTGAGTTCACCAATACCTTGGAGTGAACAACTGAGCAAGTTGTTTTCTTGAAAGATAAGAGGCCTTGAAGATGCTGGTCCCTGGGAAAGAAGTGGGTATAGGAGAGACAACAGAACAAAAGCAAGTGAGCTGGAGGGTGAAAAGAAAGGACATTTTGTTTAACTTGTTAAATATGCAGGCCACATGCTTCAGTTGGGAAAGGCCATTTGGGGCAGAGTATTGGTCCTGCTCCATGTAAACCCTTTGAAACAGCAGACCCTACCTCCAAACCCATTATGAGTTTTTCGAGTCAATTTGATATAATGGGATGGAGCATCAAGCATTTTGGGAGATTGGTGCTATGTGTTCAAATGATCATCAGGCTAAAAGCTGCAAAAACTTGCCCAGGGCCATCCTCTCACCACAAAAGGGAAAAACCAATCCCTCACAAGCACGTGGTTGATTATTAGCCATGTGATGAGATGTTACTTCCTGTGCAGGGCATTCAAAATTCTTGAGAAACTCTTTCCCAATCCGAGCAAGTTACAGTTTTAGAAAAGGAAGGCTGTTGTTTTCTTCCTCTGTTTGTACTCTCCCTTCCCTCCACTTCCCATTGTGCGGTGGGGGGTACAATTAGAAAAAAGCAATTTACCTGTCCTAGTAGAACTTGAATTGCCCATACACACTTTTTTCCCACAGTCTTTGCATCAAAAATTTCCTTTCCTTTCCAGGTAATGCACCTAATATCATTATCCACGTGGGGGCGTGTTTACTAGTCTCAGATCACATTAATGTTAGTCATTTAACAATCTGCACTGTTTTGAAATCAACATGTCTCATCATATCCCAGAGTGGAATTTTTTTTCTCTGCCTGATGCTTTGATTGATAAGGACCTCCCATGACCATGACCTTTAAGATATATAATCTGTAGGGTGTGAGGTTTGGACAAAAGGCAGCAATGGCCACCCTATCAGTGGATCACTAACTCTTGCTCAGCAAACAACAGTGTATACTTCATTGCATGTTGGATGCCTTCTGAACTGGCGGCGGGCTCAGGAAGCTGCCCTGAACTGCTCAGACTGAGCAACTGAGACTGAAACTGAAGCCATCAAAGGTGGCTTCTTGGGCTTTCCATTCCAGTTGATCTGAAGGATAAAGGGGTGCTGTGTTCTTTTATTGATTACACATGGAACAAATGCCTGTTTTATGGCAGGCACTGTGCACAAGGGTGAGAATGAAGACTAATAAGATATCATCTCCACCTTTAAGATGTTTTCAGTCTAGCAGAGAGACAGACATGTAAATAAGTGGTAGATACAAAGATATACTGCAGATCAGAGAAAGTAGTCAGTTCTCTAAGGGGATATGGGGGACAGTTGATCGAGGGGTGGGGGAGAGAAGAGAAAAGTTAGAGAAGAATGAAGAGATAGATGATTCTTGGACTGGGTCATTGCGGGATAAGTAGGCACTGTCTAGGTAGGAATAGGATGCAAATGAAAATGCATTGAGGCATGGAAAAGCATGATGCTTTGAGAGAACTTTAGAAGTTTGGTGACAAGGGCATAAGTTGGAAAGTGGAGATGAAGTGTAGGGGCGAGAACACAGAGCCCCTTGCAGGCCCTGCAAAGGGATTTTTATTTACCTGTAAGCAATGGGGGAACCATTGCTTAGGTTCTAAGTGAGGTAGTGACTTATGAAGCTTACTTTTTAGAAAGGTCATTTGGGTATCTATGTGGAAAATAGATCTGAAGGTGGCAAGACAGGAAGCAGGAAAACTAGTTGAGAAACTCTTAAAATATTTCAGGAAAAACTTGAGTTGCAACTAAGGCAATGAGAGTGTAGATTATTAGAGACATTTTTAAAAGATAAAATTTCCAAGACACATAGTAGATGGACGGGGGTGGGTGTTAAAGGCCAATAAAGACTCTGAGATGACTCCTAAGTTTCTGGTTTGAGTGACTATAGGTGGCATGGAGAGAAGGGGGATAAGAGATAATTCAGTTTTGGACATGTAATTTGAGGAGTCTGTGGGTTACCCAAGTGGAGAGGCCAGTTATGCATTCAGTTATGTGGGTTTGATGGCTCAAAATAGAAGTTAGAGGTGAGGAGAAAAATATGAGAGTTGTTTATACGAAGGTGGTAGTTAAAACCATGACAGAGGATGGCCATGTCCAGTGAGAGTGACAGAATGCCAAGGAAAGAGCCTTCAACTTATCACCTTAAAGCACAAGCCAAAGCAAGGGAAGCCAGAAAGGGCAATGGTGAAGCGAAGAAGAGGAAAATGCCGTGTCACAAAAACCAGGGAAGAAGAGGGTCTGAGAAGAAGAGATTGGCCAAAAGTATCTAATGCTTTGGGGTGGGACACTGAGATGAAGACTAAAAACTGCCCACTGGAGCAGACAAGTAGGAGCTTTACGCAGAGTAGCTTCAGTTGGGCGATGGGTACCAAGGACAGATTGGAGAAGGTGGGAAGCACATGGGAAGTGAGTAAGTGGAGACTGTGAATGCTGACCTTGCACTCGGAAGGCTTGGCTACAAAAAGAAGGAGAGAGATTCGCTAAAATATTTAAGCCTATTGATTTTGGCTGAAAACTAGTTCTCAACTTAAAAAGCTAGTATAGCCTAATAGCAGAAGAATGGTTGTAGATTTTTAAATAATTGGGACTTCCAGCTGTGTTCTAGGCCTTGGTCTAGGTACTTTTATTTTAGTCTTGAGTATTTTACTTTTATCTTGCCCTTTGATTTTCCTCTGTGTTTTGGAGTGCCCTTGGCTTTCTTGCCTCCTCCATTGGAATCCATCTCTGTTGCAATGGGGCTTGCTCTTTGAGAGCTTTTGAAGTCTGGATGCAATCTCATAAATATAAGACTTTCTCAAAATTTGTGTATAGGCAGTTCTAATAGTAAATACTGAATGTTAAACCTCAATAAATAATATCATTAAACCCTAACAAATCATGAAAGAAGAACTTAGACAAGCCTACTGCCAAAATGAAAATGGGGGTAGACTTAAGCAGTGTCAGGGGCCCAGGGCAGTGAAAGGTATGAATTTCTTCAGGAGGTGGTGGGGACAGGCATGTCACACAGAGTTAGCCAGCTCCTGAGTTGTTTTTAATAGCACATCCTAAATCCAGTGTCTGCTAATTGTATAACTGAAGAGTTGTAATCGCCTATTTCAAAGAGCTGGGAGCCTCAGACAACTGAAAAATCAAACTGCCAATGTGACAAGCACACAGGAGACACACCTTCCTGAGTGCAGAGGTGGTGAACTGAAAGAAGTAACAGGCAGAACAACTGTCAGGGTTTCTAACTTCCCGAACTGGGAAGGAGTCATTAGGTGAATAAATAACACACTCCTACTCAAACCAGCAGAAGCCAGAATGACCCATGGGTAGATCAGGAATAGTAATGGAAGTTGTGTTTCCGTATTAGGTTTTTAATAGCGCTCAGGATCTTGGTGGACTCTAGACACTTTGTGAAGTAGGCCAAGTTTAGTTCCTCCCGACTTTTCATTCAGCATCCTGCTTACCTCCCAGAGAATTGCTTCTCTATCAAAGCTCAGAATAAGTACCAGGCACTGGGCTAAGTACATTGAACATATTCACTTGTTTGTATAGTGTAGCCAACCTATGGAGTAGGTACTACTATTATCCCCCTATTACTAATAAGGAAACCGAGGCTCAGAGGACTCATTGGCTAGATCAAGCATACATTGCTAGCTGATGTCAAAGTCAAGATTCATATCTAGATGTGTCTGATCCTTATGTCTGTGCTTTTAATCACGTAGAAAGAAGGTCAAGATATAATCTTTGAGTTTTGTGCTCAGTTGGCTGTTACTATTTCTTAAAAGGTTACTCCTCCCAAAGGTTTTTGGGTCTGTAAAAGGCAAGAATATCTATATTCTTTTTTCTCTGCTTCTTTATGAACTGTATTTTTAAAGAGGTTTTAGATGACAGAAAAGTTACATCAAAAGTATAAGGGATTCTCATATACCCCACCCCTCCCTCTCCCTCATCTTCCCCAATTAAAAACATCTTATAATTGAGTGGTAGTTTGTTACAATTGATGAATAAATATTGAAGCATTGCCACTTACCAAGGTCTTTAGTTTACATTGTGCTTTACACTTAATTCCAATGTTCTAAAAATGCCCTACATTCTACCTATAATTTCTGCTCCCTCCCCTCAGAACCTCTGGTCACTACCAGCTTTATAACAATGTTACATATTCTTCCATTACTACAATATTAATAAATTTATTTTGTCCATGGTTGCATTCCCCCCTTATGCTTGTTCATCTCTCAGTCTTGAGGATTTGGGGATGGTGATGCCCACTCTGCCTCAGATTGAGAGGGGACTTAGATCTTATGGGGCAGATGGAAGGAGCTATTTTGCTTGCAGTTGTAGTTACTCTCTGTTTTTTGGGATGGGGGTTGTCCATCATCATCATTTTGTTAGTTGTCCTGGGCGAGTCCAATGATCTGGAGAGTAGGTGTTGGCTGCAACTCTTCTGAGATTCAGGGCTCAACCAACATATGAGCAAACTGAAGATTTAAGTCTCTGAGACTTAATGAGTATAGTACTAATTATAGGCTCAAATAAAGGGGGTAGAAGAATTGAGTAGGAAAATTAAAAATGAGTCTAACTAACTCTGTTACATTGGTGAAATAGTTTGTCATATATTTCAAGGTAAGGCCCACTGACAGGGTGCTGATTCCAAGGGATTGTATATCTTGTCTAAAGTGTCTGGATGACTCTAGAGCCCTCAGGAGCACCCCTATTTGAGGCTTTGTTCACAGTGGCAGTTAGTGAGATCTGTCTAAGACATGCATAATTGTAACCTTTGAAATGACCTCCCAGTTCATTTTGAAATCTCTTAGGTGTAAAAACTCTCTTGTATTTGATGTTTTCCCCTTTTGGTCAAGGTCATTTTCCAAATTCATTGCTGGTTGATGCTTGGTATTAATCCCTCTGTGCCAGGGAGGCTTATCCTCAGGAGTCATGTTCCATGTTGGGGAGAATGTAGTGTGTTTATTTGCCGAGTTTGGCTTAGAGAGAGGCCACATTTGAGTAACAAGGAGGTTTTCAGGAGGTAACTATTAGGGAGTAGTTATTATTGAGCTAAGTTTCAAATTTACAAGAAGAAGGTTCATAGTTACATGTATTGATATTGAAGGATTGAAAGAATATCTAATATGGCACAAGTCACCTCCTGCTTTGATACATAATGCATTCATGAAAATATATGAAAATCAAAGGCATGGCTATCAAACAAGAAACTTACATGCTATATGGATAAAGGGTGAGAGCATTCCTAGAGAGTTAAAAAAATAATTATAAAAATGTTAACTATGCCTTTCCCCTTAGATAATATATTTGATAATAATACAGTCCCAGAATTTCATCATGCTTTTTAATTTCTTCTTTTTCTTCATAATTGAATACATAATCAACCCCTCCTCCATAAGCACCCAATTGAGGTTAAAGACTAAGTACTTTTAGCACACCTGAAGATTTCTGTTTTTGTCTTAAATTTATTAAATTGATTAGAGCTCTGCTTATTTTCATTAATCGCAGCAGTTTCTTTTTCTGTTTCCCTCTCATTTTTTTGTTAAATGCAATCAAATACTGAGACAATTGCATGAATCTCCTGCTACCAAGATAGTGCTGCTGTCAAAATGGAACACTTGTGCAGTTTCACTATGGGAAAGTTTCCAGTGTTCTTTTGTCAGTGGATAGATGAATGTCTGAACCTGCTATGTGAAAAACAATTTAGGAGTATGAATGTCTAAGCTATGAAAGTGTAGGCTGCAAGGAAGTTGAATATATAAAGTTAAGGACCACAAACAGATCCGTTTAGCAATTATTTAAGTAGGGCCTTTTGTGTGCCGAGCCTGGTGAACAGATTGTATGTACTTTTGGGATACTAGAGGAGAATATGGCTATTTCATTTAGCCAACTTATAACAAGTTAAGGGGCTCCGTGTACTCCTCATTCCACTGTGTTCCCTCAGGGTCCATCATTTATATTAGATCCATGAATCCCCTTTATACATTTATCTTCAAAGACTGGGAAAAAGGCTTTGTCATTACAAAGGGGAAATCTTGCTTTTACCATCTATAGGTAGAAGGAAAAACAACTTGCTTATGATGTCACATTATTTATTTTAAGGAAGGCATTGACTAAACACAACTGTGACCCAAACAGTGATAGGAATACCTCGAAATCTTTCGACCCCTCCTTGTTCATTCAGTTTGGCCAAGAAATACAGCAGTGACTGAACATGAGGGACCTTATGATGAGATTGTGACTTCAGACACTCCCAGTGTTGGGCTTATGCAAAGAAGAAACCAGGAGGAGGAACTGTTCACCAGTACCCACTGAGAGGGCCTCCTCACCCACGCTTCTATAATTACCAACAACAGTTGCAATGCAACCCAAAAACATAAACACGCTGAGTTGGCCGAAGCTCAGGCCTGTATTTATAGCCCTCATGGACCTACTAATAGCCTTAACACTCTATTTGAAACAGACCCCAAATTGGGAGCAGGACACAGAGGGGCCATCTCAATTGTGAGGTGAAGCAACATCTCTATGCCTCCAGTTCAACATGGTCCCTGTATGAACAGCCACTGAAAACATGCAGGCATTCTGAGAGAGTCACGTCTCAAAATAAACATTTTCCTAGGCAAGCCAGACAAGAACACAAAGCCAAAGAGTTCCCAACTCAGACTTGGAAATTATAGGGTTTAATTGGGAGGCATGACAGTGGCACGTCATCTTTGCTTGGATGTTTGGCCTGACCTGTGTTTGTTCAGGCAAGACAGGAAGTGGCTAAGAAGTACAATACAGTGGAGAGAGCTGAGGAATCAGTCAGCTCCACGTTTAGCTGGGTAGTTTTGAACACGTTTCTTGACCTCTCTGAACCTCAGTTTTCTCTTCTGTAAAATGGGAATGCTAAAAATACCTATACTGGGGGGAGGTATTAGAATCATATGTGGCATGTAGACCCTCAAATGGTTTTTTCATGAACATGATTATTAATAATGTATTATTATTATAAATAAGGATCTCTGAGAAACTTGGCCCATATATCCATAGTGGATAATTCTGTCATGACATTGAGATGGTTCATCTTATTAAAAAAAACTACAAAGAGTTGAAAGATATTTTTAGATGTTCTCCTACATAATTGATGTTAAAGCTATTTTGGAAAGTTGAAAATAAATTAGTTTTCTCTATATTTCTATATTTTCAATATTCCAAAGATAATCTCTATTTATATAGCATAGGTTCCATTTCTTTGCACATTTCAACAAGGAGCAGCATATTTGATGGCACTGGTAAATGACTTTGTCTATTTTAATGTTGAGTAAAACAAAGCCTATAGAATTTATCTTGGTCTATTTTATTTAATCTTGAAGTTAGAATCAGAAAGTCCGTTTGTTTAGCATCCTGTCTGATAAAAAACAAAACAAAACAAAACCCTGCTGTGAGTTGGCTTAAACAATGGGAATTTATTGGCTCATCATTTTGAGGCTAAGAGAAGTCCAAAATTGAGGTATCAGCAAGGCAATGCTTTCTCCTAGAATACTGTGGTATTCTGGGGCCGACTGCTGGCAATCCTTGGTCCTTGACTTTTCTGTCACATGACAGTGCACATGGTAGCATCTTCTCCTTTCTCTTCCAGGTTCTGTTGATTTCCAGCTTCCGGCTGCTCCTGGTAGCTTACTTTCTTGTGACTTTCATTCTGCTTATAAAGGACTCCTGGATTAAAGCACAACCTGATTCAGCTGGGCCATGACTTAACTGAAGTAGCATCTGGAAGAGATCTTATTTACAATGGGTCCACACTCATTGGAATGTGGACCAAAACCAATAGCATGCCCAAACTTGGGTATACAACTCAATCCACGTCACATTGCATCCTATCTCCACCCCCCCGCCCCCATATCATCGAAAATATCCCTGACACACGGTCACCCACCTCTGCTTAAATCCTTGAAGACCTGGGACCCTGGGAAGAGTACATTCCATTTGGGGACCATTCAAATGGTCGAGAAGTTCTTCCTTCTGTTGACTCCAACTTGGTCACTCTCTTTCTCTCTTTTATTGCTCCTGTTTATCCTTGGGAACAAATGATAAGTAACTCTTTCATCTACATGACGGCCCTTCAAACTTCAGAAGTATGAGACCAAGGTTTCCATGCCCTCTCCTCCCCAGGAAAACATTCTTAGCTCTTGCACATGGCCACAGGAAAACTGATCCCTTACTCAGTAAGCTTCCTTTCTTTTGTTTGCTTATTTTTTTGTTTGTTTGGTTTTTGAGCATTGTTTTTCCACTCCTCTTCTTTCCTTCCCCTTTCCAGCTGCCTTTCCTTCTCTATATGTGGATTCCATCTAAGTTTGTAAACTACATGCAACTTCATTTTTTCCTCTGTCCCTCAACTACTTTTGCCCCTTTCTTTTCCTGTTTAGGGAATACAAATCTCAGTTTTGTTTTTATATTAAGCCTGCTAAAAGTGGTTTGGAGGAAAAGTTGCAGCAAAAGATCGTGTAGGGTACTCCAAAGGCAAAAACAAATTAATTTTTAATCATTCAGCTTTGGGTTTTCTATGTGGTATAGATGATTACCCATGTGTACTTGAGTACATCATACACATTTTTACATGAACATGCACAAAACCTTTAGCCTCAAAGTCCTATAGTACTTTCGTTATACCAGGACTAAACTGATTCTCACTTTATTGTGGTTCTTCTAAGTTGACCCTGTACGTAATAATAGTATTAACAACAGCAGCAGCAGTAGCAGCAGCAGTGAAAGATATAACTTACTGCAAGATTGCTGTCTATTAGGTACCTTGCCAGATCTTTTTGATACAAAAACCTAAGTGACAGATATTATTATCTTCACTTATAGATGAGGAAAATCAAGGCCTGAAGAACTGACGTACACATGCCCAGGGTCCCAGGGCAAATAATTGGTCAAAGTTCAGATCTCAGCCTGTGGTTGTCTGATCTTAAAGTCCAAGCAACTGGATTGTAAGTTGCTGCTGTTTGGTCTGTTGAAGTAGGGAAGGTCCTGACAGAAAGAGCAGGAAAAACATTACAAAGATTCAATAATGTCATGTCATTACCATGTCCAGCTGCAAGCGAGACATCGGCACCAGGAACAGAAGCTGAAAGACCCTGAGAGAGTCCTCAGTGCAGATGTGAGAGGCCCAGCCCAGAGGACAAATCTAGAGAGGGCTAGTGAGAAAAGGACCAAATGAAGGGACTTATCTGTTGGCCAAGAGCATAGAGTAAACACACCCATGATTGGCTCCACTGTTCATGTCAGCATGTACAGACTAGAGGTGTCCATTTCCAACATGGGGGTGATGGGTGGGTACAATAACAGCTCATTCTTATTTGGTCTTTAAAGCCTAGTTTGCCAAGTGTCCTCTGGAAAGCTTAGCATGTGCCTGTTGGCAGCAATAACTGAGCTTAAAACAAAATTTGTGAATTAAATCACACTTAAAATGAACTAAGATAGCTAAAATACTTAATAATATATCACTGTTAATTAATTTGCAAAGTGAAGAATTATCAAGAAATCATTTCCAAATTCCTTTTAAAACCTAAATATGAATTTTCAGTTTCCAGGGAAGGTCTTGTTTGCATTCCAAAGACTTCCGTGTCTACTTCAAATAGTAAAAATAATATTCTAGTAAAAAGGAGCAGGAACCCCTATGTTAATCATTTATATTTTAATACTGTTTCCATTTTCAGTCTTTCCCATACATTCTCAAATCTGACGTGAATTAAGTAGTTCAAACTAATATAAGTGGAGTGTTTTGCAGTTTATGAAATTGATCCCTATCACCACTCCCTTTTAACAAAAAAGAAAATAATGAGGCTCAGAGAGAACTAAGGTCACCCAGCTAAAAAAATGTTGAGGTCAGGATTTTAATCCACATCTTTTTAAATCCAGCATATCACACAACTTCTAAAAGATCTTCTAAAAGATCAAACACTAGATGATTTTTGAGCTATTTTGAGGGGAATGGTAATTGACATTTAAAGATATGTCTCCTAGCAACCACAGGAGTTTCATGGAGTTCATTTGATCTTCAACAAGATTCACACTCTGAACCAGGTTAGCTAACAAACTCTTGTCCTGTCTACATTTTGGGGGCCATTGTGCAACACAGAATATCTTGCTATTTCTGAGTGGAGAGAGAGAGCGGAGATGACTAATGGGCATGTCATCAACCAGAAATGGAGAGAAAATTCTTGCCCATTCTCTGATTCTGAGCTGACCAGTGTACAGTCAAACCTCTAGAAGGCCAAGAGCTAATCCCACTTCACAACCCCGAGGGGAAGGGTACCGTGAATTTCAGATGTTTTCTCTTAAACCCTCCCATACCCAGCACCATGCTATTCTAAATAATCAGTTCTCTTCAGTGCAAATGGAAAAAAGCATTACTTGCCCTTTCAGCAATACAAGTTTGGATATTTAAGTATGGCTTTGCTTTTCCCCTCTCTCCTGAGGTACCTATTTTATATTTCTTTGTATTTATTCATTTATCTTTGTACCAACCCAGTCAGCACAATAAAGACAATTTTTTTCTAAAAAAGGAAAATACGACTGCAATCTCACCATCCTAACATTCACCATTTCCATTTTGGGCTCTTATCAGCAGATTGTGTGTGTACATATAATGCTTCTTTAGTTTCAGTCCTAGCATGGATACAATGTGGTAGTCTGCCTTTGTGTTATGCTTAGAATTAAGATATAAATAATTCTCATGCTTTGAGCACACTTCCTAATACTTTTTCACTGATCCTGAAAATGTAAAGTTGAATGTAAATGTAATTGGGACAATTATAGTTTGTATTAATATAGGAGTTATTACCACAAAGATAAGAACCTTAGGAAAATAAAAGACTGAGTTAGGTGAGATTGTCATTTGACTAAGGCAGGTACCTCCCTTCTCCACATTAACAGATTATAATACTGGCACAGGGTCATTCACACACAGGGAGGGTCCTGCATAAGATAAGAGCACTTTCAACAATCAACATTTGAATCCTGCTATGTGCCAGGTACAATCACAGGCACAGTTAATACTGATCTGGTTTCCTATTCTTGGGAAGCTCAGAACCTAAAGGTGAGGGCAATTGTTGATTATAATTTCAATGCATTTGGAAGGGTACCAGAATAGATCCAAGAGAATCCAGGAAGTCTTCCCCAGAGAAGGGACCATTTGGGGGAGTTTGTTTGAAAATGGGTGTATTTACTACTCTAGGAATATTTTGCTGAATAATGTCTCTCTTCATTTTCTCCATCTTCTATTACCTCCCAGTTTATCTCCCCTCCTTGTTTCTCCCTCGCATGGCTCCCATCCCCTGATGAGGAAAGATGGTCTTATTTCACAGATGGGTGGAAAATAATAGTCTAAACATTGTATGAGCTGCTTAAAATACTGTCTTTCCCTGGCTTCTATGCTCCCTGGGGGCCCATTAAGTGTTTTTGTTTTGTTTTGTTTTGTTTTTTTATTCTTAAAAGCCTTCTCCCCCCAGTTCCTGTCTGCTGTGAACTTCATGTAAAGCAAACAGAGACACAGATAATGTCAACACAGAGCTCAGGGAAACCAAGTGGGCGATACTGTCCACAGTACATTGAATGAAAAATTGCTGTGGATTAGTATATAATTGATGACACTTCCAAGTCTGTGAATCAATTGCTCTTTCCCTTTGAGGCCTTCCCACCTCCAGAGGTCAGAGAAGATGAACTTCTAATATGCATTTGCTGACTTGGACTCCAGAGGGATGTGACTCTGCAGATCCAGATCTATTGATCTCCTGTCAGGACACAACCATCCTGAAGTCAACCAGGTAGCCTTCATTCTCCTGAAGAGCAGTGGGAATATTATCTAGGTGTCTGAGGAGGCAGCAAAGCCTAGAGAGATGAGATTGAAAATGTTCATATTGGCTCCTCACTTTTGCACCATCACAGCTCCTGCTGGAGTCTCCCAGTGCCCATGCCTCCATCAACACCCCATGTTAGCTGCTGCTTCAAGCTCCCTCATGGAAATGATCTCTTTCCTTCAATGGCTTTCCCCCTGCAAAACAGCAAACGCTGTTTTTACTTATCTAGAGGGTTACTTGTCATAGGCAAACTGGAGTTGAGAATAACCCATTAATGCCAAGATGTGCCTATTTCCAAGAGAATGTGATTCAGATTTGAGGCTCTGCAAACATCGCTACCTGCCACCCTGCCCACCCCCACCAGACTCTCCTTCAAAGATCCTTCAGGATGCTTAAGAATTACTGAAACTTGTGAATGTCAAATTCTCAAATGGAAAGAGACTGCTATCTTGCTATCTTGCCTGACACTAGCTACCTCCAAATGACTTCCTGGTGCCAGCCTGTTGCCACAGGGCCTGCTCTGAGCTAGTTCTCCATCAGAGCTTTGGGTAGAAAAAGCCATAGACAAGCTTCAAATGGCTCCACTTGTGCCCTGCAAGTTACCCTCAGATCATTTACTGATGAGCTGTGAGATACGCTGGGACACTTTCAAAGGGCCCATACCCATGTTCCACATGTGCAAATGCAAGGAACTCTGCCTCCATCATTTGAAAGTATTATGAATGCTTTGCATACATTTTGAGGACCCATTTGAGTCTAGACCCATGTACTATATGAGAGACTCCCAAAATACCTTCAACACAGCATGTAAATTTTGCATAATTATTTAATTATTTAAAATTTGAAATTACATTTTTTTTTTTTTTAAGATTTTATTTATTTATTTATTTACTTATCCCCCCATTGCTGCTTGTGCTCGCTGTGTCCATTTGCTGTGTGTTTTTCTGTGTCTACTTGTCTCCCTTTGTTGGGTCGTCATGCTGCGTCAGCTCACCGCGCCACGCAGGCTGGCTTGCCTTCACCAGGGTTCGATTCCCTGGCCTTCCCATATGGTAAACGGGAGCCCTATTGATTGAGCCACATCTGCTTCCCTACATTCGTTTTTGATTGGTGAATCCTGTTGTTATACAGATATAACTCAGTGCATGGATAAATAGAAACTCAACAAATTATACACGGGAGAGAGGGAAAGAAAGAGAGAGTGAGACACACAGACACAGAGAGAATATGAAATAATCCTGCAAGGAGGCACTATTATCCTGATGCTAAAGACAAGATACTTAGGGCTTGGAAGAGCTAATTAACTTGCAATATGGAAAAGGCACTGTGAAAAGTAGATAGACCTGGGGGATTTCCTGGCTCTATCACTTTCTAGTTAAATGATTTTGGTCAACTTGCTTAATTGCTCTTGGCTTGTTTCCTCATCTGTAAAATATATCCCACATAGCTATGTGTACTTAGTAAGGAAATGTATGCAGGAAAGCCTAGCGCAGCTCTTATCACATAGTAAGCTTATAAATATCGTTGGTTATTATTACAACAGAAGTTCGCACGGTGACTATGCTGTGGAATCAGTGATTTGAACCATATCTGATCCAAGCCTGCTCTGGTTCCACCACTGGGCTGCTTCTGTGAGGCCACGTGTGCAGCCATCCCTGCTCTTCCTCTCAGGGCCCAGTTCTAGGAAACTGATGCATCGCTGCCTGCTGAGTCACTCCTGACATGGATCCAGCAACGGACAACATGTGCTTCCAAGGCTTCAGCTTGCCTTTTTGCCTTCCCACAAGCTCAGGAGGAAGCTGAGGAAGTCACCGGGCCTGGCCACCAGGATTGCTCAAGAGGAGTCCAGCGAGGACTCCAAGGGCCGCTCCATGCCAGGCTAACCAGCGGGACCTTTGTTTGGGGAATTGGGTGGGGTGGGGAGGTGCGAGACCCCTTATAAAATAAAGCTTAGAGAAGTAAAATGGGAAACCAATTGTGACAGTTTGTAGCTGGTAGGATCCTAGAAAATCCTGTTCTTAAAGCTAACCCATTCCTGTGCATGTAAACTTATTGTAGGTAGGACCCTTTGTTTAAACTGCCTCAGTTAAGGGCTTTTGATTAGATTGCAGGACCCAGGGTGGGTCTTAATCCTATTACTGGAGTCCTCTATAAACGGAGGAATAAAAAGTTGCAGACACAGAAAAAAGTGGCAGAGACAGAGAGAAGCCTCTAGAAGTTGACGAACCTGGGAGAGAGAAAGCCATAAAAGGAGCAGCCCGAAGCTGAAGCAAAGAGGCCTGGAGGAGAGGGGAGAGATAAGCAGGCACCACCATGTAAGTGATTGCCCACAGCTGAGCTCGGGGAGATAGTGAGCCTGGAGGAGAAGGCAGAGACTGGCAGAGCCGCCATTGTACCTTGCCATGTGGAAGGAGTCCAGGATTGTCAGCAGCTGACCTTTGGGGAGAGAGCATCACCTGATGCCTTGATCTGGACATTCTCCCCTGCCTCAGAACTGTAAGCTCAAAAGTTAAGAAATCATAGAAGCCAACTCATTTTTAGTATATTGCATCGTCAGCCTTTAGCAAACTAAAACACCAACAAAACAACTCTTCATCTAACCCACAGGGCCATGTATATCTTCTGAGCCTTCACCTCTAGCAGCAATGGAAAACATCCAAAGTTCCCTAGCCTGCAAAGAAAGGCAGTAAAAGTGATCCTGATCACAGGTGGGGTTTGAGGAGAAACTAAAGGATGAGAATTTCTCAAACCAGAACGGCAGTGGCTGATATAGTAAAAAATCTAAAAGA
Organism: Tolypeutes matacus; assembly: GCA_026826555.1. Lineage (NCBI taxonomy): Eukaryota > Metazoa > Chordata > Mammalia > Cingulata > Chlamyphoridae > Tolypeutes > Tolypeutes matacus. The sequence continues at coordinate 5,112,866 of JAKSZT010026914.1, read as the reverse complement.
CAATTATAGGAAAGATAAGGAAAATGACAAATTATGAAACAGGCAAGAAAGAAACAATGAGTTTATCACTTTAAAAATGGCATTGTTAAATATATATTCTTTATTATTTCTATCCAGCCTGTTTCCAGGGAAAGGCTCTGAGGCTGCCATTTAAAATGAAAATTAGTTTGGGGAAAAATGAAATGAAGTTTTGTTTACAGGACCATCATATAGTGTGAAGGACATTCCAATCCCTGGAGATTGACCCCATGGCTGTTTCCCAGTATGCAGGTCCCTAAATCCCTAGACACCACAATGCTGAAATAAAGCTTGATAAGTACTTTCTCCAATCTCATTTTATAGAGGAGGAAACTGAGGCCTAGGAGCGGAAGGAACTTTCTAACAAGCAGAGTGTTGTTTAACAGTCAAGGTCCAACTGGGAAATAGAAACCACAGTGAGTATTGGAAACAGAGGGAATTTCATGCAGGGACTTGGTTATACAGGCAATGGGGATGCAGAGAAACTACCAGTGAGGCAGCCTGAGATTGCCAACAGCAGGAAGGCACCACCGTTCCCAGGCTGGAGAGGAAAAGGAGGACGGGGCAGGATTGCCAGAGCCCAGGGTCTGCACTCTGGACAGAAGCTGGAAGCCCACTCGTCCTGACCTGTAGAGTTTGCACCATAGAGGATACAAGCTGCAAACAGAATGCTGAGAGGTGGGAGGAGAAGTGCCTTGCTGTTCCCTTACTCCCATCCTCCAGTCTCCTACTAGTACCTCCCATTGGTCAAAGGGAGAGACAGTGGGGAGTGTGGGATGTGACAAAAAGCATAGGAAGAATCTGTGGGCAAGAGGAAGCTCAAGGAGTGAATCTGTGGGCTCAGGCCTATGACCACACCTTTCATCTGATGATCATTTCCTGGGCACCCTCTGGGCATTGCTAACTGTCCAGGATTCTTCCTGGTAGAACACACTCTCTTTGGGTGGCAATCAGCAGAGCCAGACTCTGGGTTTCCTTCTCATGTGAAAACTATGGGGGCTGGGTCTTATTTTGCCAATGGATGCATTTCTGAGAAAGGCTTATACAAAATGGAACCCTATTCTGAATGACAAGTATTTTCTAGTGCATTTATTTGGATTTCCATCTATTGAAGTTTTTTCTTTCTCTTTATGGTAAGACCTTCCCAGAAAACGGCATCTTAAATCTTTAAACTTAGAGTGGAAGCATTGCCAAGAAGTGGTTCCTGGACTTAAGGCCTTTAGCTCCCCTAAAAGAGCCATCAGCACCCTTAAGCTAGTCCAAATATACATACAATCAAAGCAAAACCCATGAACTTGTTATGAAAATGCACCTTCCAGATAGGTCTCCAACCTTCACCTTCCTAATAGATTACAGCCTTAAAGAGCCTTATATCTAGGAACTCCAGAGTTGCCACTTACCAAGAGGCAGCGGTAGAGTTCCAGAATGTTTGACCCCAGGCACTGACCAATGAGAAGCCTGGGCAGTGCCAGAGCATTGTCCTGGAGGACCCCTTGCTTGTCAGGAGTTGACCCTTTAGTTGCTGCATTTCTGGAGTGGTCTTGGGAGCATGGGAGTAATGAGGGCAGTGGAAATTTGCTGATTCAGAAGTATTTCAATAGTTTAATAACCATTATGGTTATCTTAGTGGATATTGCCTAAATAATCAACATTGCCACAAGGTTCTCAAAAACAGGGTGCTGACAAAATAGAAAGTCCTTTTGTGTGTCCCAGAGCACCTTGTCCTGAACTGCTAGCTCTGGGCTTGCCTGTCTACTTCTGTTTCCTCCCCAGGACCATTACCTCATCCAGTACAGCAACATCTCCAGCTTATGTCAGGTGTTAGTCCCCAGCCTGGCTCACAGATAAATGGCACCGGGGTGAGGAAATGGACCACAAATGCTCTTTGAATAATGAAAATTTAAAAACCTCTCCCTCCCTCCTTGCCAAGTTTTTAAAATTTTTACTTTTTTACTTTCTCCCAAGATCTTCCAGAAAAAGCAGAACCTTTGCCCAGACAGGGCAAGTGTGTCACAAAGTTCTGCTTTCACTGTGTGTTAAGTGGAAATGATTAAGCAAGCGAGTAGTAAGAGATTCCTCTCTCCATTTCCTCCGGGCTGGGGGCAGTCCTGCCATGGACCTGCACACTCAGACTGACAGTACAAACTGTGATGATTTGCACTGATAACCCCAGGATGCCTCACTTATCTGTCATCATGGCTTATCCACAGAAGGTTGCTGAAGGAGCCACTTCCTGGCCTCATATGTAGGTGTGAAGATGCTGGTGGGGTGTGTGTGCCCAGGACTGGCTTGAAGGAATTAAGGTTTGACAGAATTGGTGGCACTTTTTCCAAGTGCCTGTGGCTCATGACGTTCTGCCCTTGGACAAAGAGATCTGGATGAGGCTCAGAAAACTTCTGCCCCTACGACTATGACAACTGTCTCCACCACCTCCACCATTTGCCAAGCATTTACTGTGTGCTAGAATAAGCATGTGACATCTTCAGATAGTCAGTAGCCCTGAGAGAGCTCATTCTCCCATTTTACAGGTGAGGAGATGGACCAAACTTTCTCAGCTCTGACAGGGTCGTGTGGGGTGAACTAGATGCTGGCCCCAGGTACTTCCTAGCTGAACTGCCTGGAATTTTGGTAGACCTGTCAGAGATTCTCAAACCGGGCTGCATTTTTAGAATCCCCTGGGAAACTTTCTAAAAATACTTATGGTGGAGCCTCTCCCCAGATCAGTGAAACCAGAATTGCTAAGGACACAGCCTGGGCATTTTTTGTTGTTGTTGTTGAATTTCCCAGGTGATTCTAATGAGCACCCAGGTCATAGAACCACTACCTCGGACTCTAGCTTTGACCTCATCTCTATGATGTGGGGTAGGTCATTTACCCTGAGTTGCCCTAACTGTAAAAGGGACTTCATGGTGACAGCAGCCCATCTCCCAAAGGCGGGAGAGGAGCTCAGAGGCTAGAATCAAAGAAATATGCGGTTTTGGGTCCCACCTCTACCAGTTACTCGCCGTGTGATTTTGGGCAAGTTATTTAACATTTCTTAGTCTCAGGTAACAGGTAACAGCTGATGTGGCTATTGTGAGAATTAAATGATATAATTCAGAGCGTTCCTAGATGACATATAGTAAGCACTCAATACATGTTAGCTATTATTATGGTCGGAGAATTCCCTGCGTTCTATGGGAAAACCTGTCTATATTCAGTATAGAGGTAGCCTTGTAATGATTTCGTATTGTTACAGTGACTTATAGTTCTCAAGTCCTCACAAATGGAAACTACAGCCTAAATCAAGGGAAGGGAGGAAAAAAGCATGTATCCAGGGGACTCAAAGCCAAGAGGTGTTTTCTGGCAGGAGAGAAGGGTTGGTCTGATTGATTTCTTCAGGAAGAACAGTCAGAAACCCATCAACGAGTAGCCAAGTTTCCCTGGCAGATAAATGGGTTTAGGTAGAGTTTCGATGACCCCCTCACACACACAAACTCCTTGGGCATTAGATGACTTTAGCTGAAGGCCACCATCTGGTATGGACAGCGCCCTCTGGGATTTGTAGTGGCTGCAAAGCAGGAAGATCCAGCAGCTCAGGAATGACGATTAACCCACTGCCCAAATCCACAATGTGTTGATGCTCTGGGCTCCCCATGTGTGCAAAGTGTCTCTACCACCAGCCAAAAACATTACTAATTCTGCAAGGCAAAAGCTAACCAATTGCCCTGGCTGCTCAGAATCCTAGAAATTAAATAATCTGGCCCAGTATAAGAGGCAGCCAAACACTGCCCACTTGGAAAATTAAGTCCATTTAAGTAACTCCCAGAAGTAAGAGAGAGAGAGAGAGAAAAAAAAAAAGAATTTTCACAAGCTTGAAACACAGGAAGGATAAACTCAGATATCTATCCCTTGTCTTTCTGTGGAAGACGCTCAATTTTTTCCAGCACAGAACTTGATTTAACCATAGTAAGAAAGCTGAGTGGCTTTTTCCTGGGATTTTGTTCTCCTGATGGCAGGGTTGTATCATGTTGAAGAGACTGGAGCATGGCTTCTGTGGCAGCTCAGCTCAGCTGTCTTGGGGTCTTATCCATGGGAACACAGTCTGAGAAACCTCATCATCTCAGACCATGACACCCCATACCTCTAGGAAAAATGCAAGCTAATGCTACCACATGGGGGGAGGTGAAAGTAACAGAAGTTCTCCCCTAATCCAAATTACCTATCAATTCAAAATTTGCCCCCTTTTTAATCATTTATAAATCTTAGGCAGGTTCTGAATCCCTACTTCTTATTTGGCCTGGAATGATTAACATAATTCCCCTAGGATTCTGCAGCAGGAGTATTTCAGGATGGTAAGCAGGAAGAGGTATGGTACTGTATGGTGGGCATCCAGGTTCCTCTTGGACCCCAAACAAGATGGGACCCTTTCTTTTCTTTTTCTCTAAAGCTCAGAGCTAGGGAACATCATCCCTAGTTTCTCAGTTCAGCCATTGTGTTGAAGGATTCCACGAGGATCCCATATTCCAACTTGTTTGTCCTTCCTTTTCAGGAATGAACTCTTTCTATTAAAAGGAGAAGATATAACCTTTCCAACTACAGCAGAGTGGCTGACAATGCAGTCAGAAAAAAAAAAAAAAAGACACCAAGGGCATTCATCTTAGATAAGCCATTTCTGGGTCAAATACTAGACCCCCAGCTAGGGCCTTTCAGAATATATTTGGAGAACAATTTCTAATTCAAACCCAATCGATAAACACTTGGTACCTGAGAGCAATCACATCAGCAGAGACAGAATCTAATGGCTTCAAATAGTAAAGAGCATCCTAAAAGGACAACACCTGGCCTGGCCTGACAGCCTTGGACAAGATCAGCATGGAACCCCCAGAAGAATCTGTAAGAAGAGGAACCACACTGGGCCATGGCAGTCTATTCCTGTAAATGCTGACTGGTGGGCCCTGCCAGGCCTTGGTGGAGCACCTCTGAGTTTATATCAGAGCCCACCTGATGTAGATGAAGCCCAGCTGTCACTGCCTCTTCCTTTTGGAGCCCTTCTCTGCTATCCACCAATTAAAAACTCTACCTGCACAAAAATGTGTTAGCAGTATAGGAAACTACTGATGATTTGGCAAGTGAGCTGAAAGCCTATTAGATAAAATCTGTTAGATAAATTTCTTCTCCATCTAACCCCTTTTCTGAAATGCTTTCAATGGGGACTTCTTTTCCTGTGATTCTTCCCCACAGCAGTTCTCAGCCTGATTCTCACCATCTTCCTCCTTCTTCCCTCCTTCCTCCTGGATGTTTCCCTCCCCCCCTGTAACCTTATTCTGAAAACTGGTTTCCCACAAACTCATGAAACTAAAGTATCAGGCTGGTACCCAGCCCTTGAGATGCCCTTCTTCTCCAGCAGAGGCTCATCAAAGCATATCCCAACCAAAACAACTCTCTCCCTCTGAAGGGTTTCCTCATGAGCTACAAAGATTCATTCAAAACAGGCAGAATTCTTTGCTTTTGGTACTTACATTCTAGTGGGGCAAAAAGAAAATTTTATCATATCTCCAAATGTGTGTGTGTGTAAATCAATAGGCAAATCTATGAAATTCTCACTCCAGCATGTGGTTTCAGTCATTCTCAACAAGTCCTCAGGCATTTTCTTCCTCTGGTTGTTCTTCCCCTGTGAAGTGGGGGTGGTTGGGGATTGGCTCAGCTGGAGTGGGTCCCACAGAAGTTTCAGGGAGCATGCGATCTTAGGGCCAATTTCTTGCAGACGTAGTATTTAGAACAACCAGAGGGCATGGAGCAGAGTGGCAGAGCCCAGCAGAGGTGACCATCTGGTGACCATCTCAGTGGTGAGGGGAAGACAAACTCAGGGAAGGGGTACAAAATGGGGAGTCAAGAAATCTGAACCAGCAAAAGCCAGAAGTGGTGGAAGGGCAAATGGGAAGTGGTCCAAGGCAATACTAGAGACAGAGTTGGCTTTTCAAGAGGTGTATGAGGTTGAGCAGGTTCATTTAAGGAACTTGAGTCTGGGTAACATATTCTACAACCGAAATGTCCTTTCCCCTCATTATCTCCCCAATCCATCCAAGTCTTCCTCCCTGAGCTTCATAAAGACAGGGATCTTGTCTGTCTTGCTCAGAACAGTGCCTTGAACATAGTAGGCACTTAATAATTATCGATGATGGATTCAGATGCCATCTCCTCTGAAGCCTTCCCAGCCCACCACAGACTCATGATTTCTTCTTCTTCTGACTTGAAGTCCTCAGTCACCTGGCAGGAAGCTATTGCAGTATGCCTTGGTGTCACAAGCTACAGAATCTCAGCCTCTTACTAAATGTTACTGAATGTTTCAAAGCCACTTAAACTCTCGCCATCCTCAATTTTCTCATCCACAAAATGGGGACATTCCTCAGTTTTGTAGTGAGAAACACATGAATAATGTGTTGGTCACGAGCAGTTATCCTGCACTGCCATTTGATGCTTCTTTTTAATTGCTTTGAATTATTTAACATTTTTAATTAACAGTAATAGGAATATCCATCATGTATTAAGCAAGTACTCTGCTACATACTGTTGTTGGTGTTTACATACATTATCTCTCATTGTCATATCCTCATTTTGTGGATGAGGAAACAGAAGCTAGGAAAGCTTAAGGGAATCAGGCAGGGTACACCTGTTGTCAGTGCTAGAGCTGGGATTCAAGTCCTAGTCTGTCTGCTCTTTCTGCCAAGCTGCTTTGCTGGCTTCCTAGCTTAGAGTATAAATTCTTCCAAGGCAGGAGCCATATCTTAATTATCTGTCCCCTACATTATCTCTTCCCTTGCTTCCTTGTATCTAACAGACATCAATATATTTGCTGGTTTTTAACTCTATAAAAAACAAACAAACAAACAAACAAAAAACAGTACCTGGATGGTTTGATGATCTGGAAACTCACTTGCTGGCACTGAAACTTTATGATGACTTCTACAGACTGCAACCCCTTGGCTCCAAGAGGTCAAGTAAACTGAAAATATGAATAAACTCAAGAAAATGTTATATTTCTGCATGATAGAATTATAAGAATCAAGGGGTGCTTGGGGGGAATGTCCCAGGGTATTTGAGGTACTGTCCAGAGGACAAACACTTTCACTGGTCTGGATGGACTATAGGTCTGGCTGGGTTGGTGTGTGATGCTCTGCCTGGCAAGACAGAACAAGAAATGAATCAATTGCCCGGTGCAATGGTATGTGCTATTTCTAAGCTGCCTAGCTCATGAGTACTGCACAATCCAGCAGCCCACTCTAATTTGTCACACCAAAGGCTGCCTTCTTAGTAAACAGTTGTCCACACTTCTGTTCATTCTGAGTCATTACTTAGTGTTCGAGCCGAAATGCCAGTGCATTCCTTGTAATACACCATGCCATGTGAAACTGAGGGAGGTGGGGCTGGGGAAACTTCTGTGTCCTTCAAAGGAAAGCATGCCTCCAGCCAATGTACTACAAGGGATGGTTGCAAGGCAGCCCCCTGTTCATGGCTACCCCTTCCTCTAGGCACCCTCTAACTAACCCACTCTCTTTATAGTTGAGGAAACTGGGAGTGAACTGGTTTGGTGACTTGCCCAAGATCCCACAAGTCCTATTATGACCTGGCTCCTGCCATCTCTACGTCACTTCCCACTCCGTCCCACACATGTATCCTCTTCTCTAGTCAAATGAAGTCATTTTAGCTCTTGAATGTGCCACATTATTTTATTTCTTTTGTCTTTGTCAATGCTATCCCCTAGATCTGTAATTCTGTTTCTGCTCCTCCATGGGTGGTGAACAATTCATTCCTCAAGACCCAACTCAAGCAGTGCTTCCTTTCAGAAACCCTTCCTGACCAGTTGTCATTCCCCAGCAAGCCCCTCCCCTGATAAGGCAGAGTTCTTCACTCTTTTCTTTGCATTACCTGTGCTCTGTTTACATAAGTGCCCCATCATCCTGGCTTACAATAGCTTATTGGAAATCTGCTTTCCTAGGCCATGGAGTCAAGGATCAGTTAGGATTGTGTTCAGCTGCAAGTAAAAAAAAAAAAACAAAACAGAAAAACAAACCAAAAAACAGCTAAACAACAGCTTAGACCAATTAAGCATTTTATTTTTCTCATGGAGCCAGGGTTGCCATGACAACTCTGCACTATCATTAGAAATCCAGGTTCCTGCTAGACCTCTGCTCAGCACTCTTTGTCATGTGATTTTTATCCTCATGGTTGTCACCCAGTGGTCACAAAATACTCTACCATATCCACATTCCAGTCAGCGAAAATGAGTAATGAGGTATTCACTGAGTTTGCTCCTTTTACAGAGCTTTCCTGAAAGCCCTACTTAGTGGCCCTTTCTTATAGTTCATAGGTCAGAGTGGGGTTACATGGCCATCCTTACTGGCAAAGAGAATGGGAGATTTAGTTTGATTGGAAATATTGCAATAAAATCAGGGTTTGGTAGTAAGTCAGTAAGTCAGAAAGGGAGAAATGATATTCAGTAGGTAAAAAGTAACAGTATCTACCATACGCAGAGATTGTGTCTCATGTATTTTTTTTTCTTTGGGACGTAGCATAGGGCAAAGCACATAGTAGATACTCAATAAACACAATTCCGACAAAGAAGGGAACTCAAGTTCCTGACTCCTAGCCCAATGTTCTTTGTACTGTGTGATGACACATCTTTGGGCTTTCAGAATGTGAAGTATTCTGGGCATGGGGGAAATCAACAGGATGGACAGATGGCTGGAAAAGGTTTCAGACAGATGCTGACTTGTTCCAGCTGGGAACACTCAGCTTAGCAATGCCTGGGAGCTGGGAGAAGGGGAAAGAAATGCCCTTCTGGATATGCAAAGTTGGGTGTTATCCATGGGTCAAAAAGAACATGTCAAAAAGACCCAGGTCAAAAAGAACGTGTTGGTCACTACATGACTTCAAGAGTCTCACTGCAGCCTTGGAATATCGCCCTCCTCTTCCTCACTCTCTCTTCAGCTATAGAACTAGGCCCAGCCTTGGGTCCTCTAAGGCCAGGCACTATTTCCTTATGTTATGTTTGTTTCCAGCTTTTCACGATTATAAACAACTTTGCAATGAATATCCTTGAAATGAAATCTTTGGGTTCATCCTTAATTTTTTTTTTCTGGTTAGGATAAATTTCAAGAAGTAGAAATGATGGGTGGAAGGGGATGCTCATTTTTAAGGTTTCTGGTGAGCATTGTCTAACTGCCAGAAAGTCTTATTGCTTTATGCTTCCACCAGTCATGTATGGAAAAGCCAGCCATCTACCAGCAGCAGTTGTCCTCTCCTTCTGAAGGCATTAGTTGTCAAGCAGTTATTCCAAGGGTCTACACCTTCCTTCCTTCCAAAACAACAACCCAATAACTACAAACCCAAAACAAAGATGAAGGCAACTGATGTTAACATGCTTTGATATACCCTTACATGATTATAAGTTTCACTCTGGAGTGAATGAGAGTCACAGATTCTGTATGTGTCAAGGAGACATTCATTAAATGCTTGATGACTGAGCTCTGACATGGTCCCCTGGGCCCTGTTAGAGCCGTAGGGGGTCATTCTTGACTCCTTATTGTTCTCCCAAAAGTCACCAAGTCCAGTTAACTCTACCTCCTAGACACCTCTGCAGTCTGCCTCCTCTTCTAAATCACCTTTTCAGTTGCCACTGACCCTGTCTTAGTCATGTCCTCATCATTTCCCCCAACAAACTGCCTTGTCATCCATTTCTTTGCTCCTACCTCTTCAATCCATTCTGCACACAGCTCCAGAATGATTTTCCTAAAGGCATATGGCCGTCACAATTCAGTCTCATCCCTTGTTTTTAAACCTGAATTATAACCTAGCACCTCTCCAAAGTGCTCGATTTCCTCTTTTCTATGTCCAAAGAGAACTTCATAATGGGATTTATTGCTAAGAGGCCCCTTATCCACAATTTCTTATTCCCCTTTCTCCAAGGAACCATAGACTTAGAAACTATCTAGCTGAACTCCCTCATAGTAAGGGTGAGGCAAACAAGTTCCCTGTTAAAATTCAGCTCGTCATCAATTCCAGGGAGCCTTGGACACACCCTCCTTATAGCCCAGATGAGGGACCCTTCCACGTGTCCTCAAAGCACACTGTGCTTACCAGCTCTCTGAATTGTGCCTGTTAATTTGTCTTCCCATCCTCCTCAACTAGTCTGTAAATCCTTTGAAGGCAGGAGTGAAGCCTTCTTCATCTTTCTACCTCTGTCAACTATAATAGTGCCTGACATGTATTACGTTATTGTTCCATGGATGTTTATTGCACAAATAAATGCATAGTTGGTTTTAGATTAGAGGAAGCATTAGTGCTGGTGGAGAAAACCCATTGAAAATGACTCTCTCCACCATGTATAGACTGGAATGTCAGCTTCCTTCAGTCACATCCCTGTAGCCTGGGTGCCTTCCCTTCAAAGGAAACTCCCTGAAGAGCTATTTCAATCAGTCTGTTTCCATTTTGATAGAAAATACCTCTCTTTTCTTCTGCCCTATCGTTTTACTTTTGTGGGAGAACCAAGTCAGGGAGTAGATAATGCAACCTCACACATGTATAACAGGGCAGTATTTGAGGGCATATTTGCTTCAATAACTATTTTCAAAATTGCTACCACTTATTAAGAGCTTACTATGTAATGGCTTGATTTAACCTGTTACATGCATTTTTTTTCCCTTGATGCTTTACATAACCTTAGAGTTTATTTTAGTTTATTTAGCGCTATTCTTGTCACCAAATTTACAACAAAAAACCTGAGAGGTGAAGAGGTTAGAAATATGGCAAATGCCATTGAAATTTGTAAACAGTCCCATGCACTAGCCGGCTGGCGGCTGCTGTACAGGAACCTGGACGCTGGCTGGGCAGGGGCCCGACTCAGGCATCCTAAGGAAACAGCTCCCTCTTTAGGCAGACTTGAGGAACAGCAGGGACTCTGGATGCACTGCCCCAAAGAATGCTAAGTACCTGCAGCTTGGAAGAACTCTCCCAAGTACCTTGTGAGCCCTTCGAATAGCTTGGCTTAGGGTGGTGGCCTTGGTGGTAGGGTGTGTGTGTGTGTATGTGTGTGTGTGTTTCCGTTAAGAGGTCATATTTTATTCAGGACTGTGCAATTGAAAATTGGCTTTGGTGACTAGAGTTAAGTTCCACATTATCTCACCTTTGTGACTTTGGAACTTCTCGCTGTGAGGGAATCTGCTTACCTCTCCTTCTCTCTCCAACCTGATGAAGAATAAGGAGGAAGAGAAGGATTTGGAGATAAAAGCAGAGGCTGCAGAGGGAAGCAGTCCACTCCCCACTTGAGGGATAGGGTGACCTCTGTGAGGCAGATCCCAGGATAGGGGTAGCCCTTTGTTGACCAGACCAGGTGGGGTGGAGGGGCTGGGGTGTGGGGGTCTCAGGGGCAGATCCCTCATTGCACCTAAACTGCGGCACTGGGAGGAGGGGGAGTGAGAAGGTCAAGGCACAGAACGGGTCATGCCCTGAGCAAATATGAAGGCCCAAGAAGAAAAGCACAGGTTGAGTTTCCCCTTCTCCACTTAGAACCATTTGATGTTATTGGATGGATGTTCATAGAATCTTTGATTTGGAATGAGTTTGAGATTACTAAATCCAGCTCCAAATTCAGTTCCTAAATTCTCATCCACAGCATCTGAAAGAAGCAGTCCTCAACGAGTCCATATTTATTTTCTTTTAGTGACAACTTCAGGATGTATAAACTGAACCGATTTACTGTGTGGAGAGCTGGGAGGTCATAAGGCTCAGGAAACAATCTTCGTTGTCAGAGGCCCTCAGTGACACGGCTTAAATCCCTTTTTTGTACCACAGAGTGTGGTGCGCTGCAAAAATCAGATAAGCAACTGATACCAACTCCTCTCTGAGGCCACCTGGATGGCCTGAGGGTGTCCACATGCCCTTTCAGTGATGCAAACACTTAGTGGAATGTGCCCTCTTTCTCACTGGCACACAGACTGCCAAGGGTGAGAGTGAATTTTTGACTCTATTGTATATCACTGAGCAAGTTCCTTTTTTATCTCTGGGCCTCACCATTCCCACCTCTGAATCGAGAGGTTTGACAAGATCAGGGGTTTCAAGCTGTACTTTGCAGACTCTAATGTGCCCGGGGTCCAGGCCCCTCAGTCTGTTTTGGACCACTGCTCCTCTTCTGTGTGTCCTATTGGGTGTCCAATGAACATTTTGTTTGAACAAAAAATTCACGGCTAAAAACATGTTTGAAAACTGCTGGACTAGATGATAACTGCTGTGGTTCACTCATTCACCAAATATTTATTGAGCACTTGCTGTGTGCCAGGTACTATTCTAATGCCAAGCAAACAATGGTGAGCACAAACAGATTCCCTTATGTAGCAGAGGTTATAATTCTAAATCAGGGACGTTTGGCCTTGCATCTTGGACTTAGAAGCCATATCCTCATCCTTGATGGGTGACCAGGACCACATATGTCTGCAGATTCTTACTTAACATGTTGCTTTCTCGTGGTCCCACTTCCCTGAAGCCTGGCTGTTGAATATACGGTGTTCACAAAGTCCCAAACACGATTTTCTGTTTTCTTTCCCAAGAATTAAGGCAGTTGACTTGACAAAAGAGGTGTGCATGTTTTCTTCAATGATTTGTATATTCATAGGAAAATTCTTCTGAAAGATATAAAAATATTTTCAAGACAAGAGAACCTTACTTGATGGATATTCTTTACTGAAAAGAATATGATTTCATGGAAAGAAATAAATTTATCATAATGATTCAGTTAACATATTATTTGTGTGGCCACTTGTAGGTATTTGGGGAAAAAAAGAAATAGATTCATGGAGGCCCTGCTCTGTGGCAGGTATTTTTCTGGGTGTGTTCACCTACATTTCTTGCCTCATTTAATCACTCACACCTCAAAGCAATCCTGCAAGAGCTATTAACCAATTTTTAGAGATAGCGAAACTGAAGTTTAATAGCTTTTTGAAGTTCACACAGCCAGCAAGATGTCCAGGTTCGAAATCCACATCAGTCTGGTTCTAAAGCCTGTCTTTGCTCTTCTCACCACATGGCTCAGCCTGCCTGCTTGCTCAATACCATTTGTTCCCAGTTCTTTGCAATAACCTTTTGGCACATCGCTGAGTAAATCATTAGAAAAACCAAGTGACATTTTATCATTTCAAAGGTCACTAGTGGCTTCACCCACCCTCTTTTCAACAGTGAAGGAGCAAGCAAGTACATTCCTTGCTTTAGGACTCTGGAATTTAGGAATTCCAACTGTTCACCATTCCCCCTTGGCCTGTAGATATTTTCACCTGTCCCAGTTAGCTAGCAAGTTTGCATTACATTAAGGATATAAAGGTCTTGAAAAATATGATTGCATAACAAAGCAGTTGAAGTCTTGCAAAAAAGAATAATAGTGTTTTTTTTCTAGTTTATCCCATTTCTGTTTTTTTCCACCCAAATAAATCAGGGATAATTGATGAACACTAGTAAGAGGTATCTCCTAGAGATCTTCATAATTAAGACTATTCATATATAATTTCCTTGAAAACTGATGTAAAATCCAGATAATGGTGATTATTACCAAAACAATTTTCTTACCGAGTTTTTCTTTGTAAAGCAAAAATAGGCTTCTCTCTTCTAATTCTTATACCAGCATACATATTCACATGACATCCAATGCAAACATATTCTATTTTTACACCTGAACATTGTCCCACACTGCCCTTTGCCCTCTCCAATTTTGAAATTGCATTCTAAAAATCACTGGGAAAAACCCAGGATAGTCAAAACAAAGTTGGAAAAGAAGAACAAAGTTGGATAACTCATACTTAGTAATTTCAAAACTTACTACAAAGTTACAGTGATCAAGATAATGTGGTACTGGAATAAGTATAGACATATAGATCAATGGAATAGAATTGAGAGTCTAGAAATAAACCTTACATTTATGGTCAATTGATTTTTGACAAGGATGCCAAGACAACTCAACGGTAAAAGAATTGTGTTTTCAACAAAATGTTTTAGGATAACTGTTTATCCACAATAAAAGAATGAAGGTGGATGCCTACCTTACACAATACAAAAAAAAAATTAACTCAAATGGATCTTAGACATAAATATAAGAACTAAAACTATAAATCTCTTAGGAAGAAACACATGAAACACATGACCTTGGATTAGGTAATGTACAAGGGACACAAGAAAAAGAAATCAACAAATTGGATTGCATCAAAACTAAAAATTTTGTGCTTCAGAGGATACCATCAAAAGAGTGAAAAGACAACCCAAAAAATGGGAGAAAATATTTGCAAATAAAGGAACTTGATAAGGAACTTGTGTCCAGAACATGTAAAGAACTATTACAACTCAACAATAAAAAGACAAATAACCCAATTAAAAGGTGGTCAAAGGATTTGAATAGACATTTCTCAAAGGAGATATACAAATTGCCAATAGGTACATGAAAGAATGCACTACCTCATTAGTCGTTAGGGAAATGCAAATGAAAAACACAATGAGATGTCATTTCACATCCACTAGGATGGTTAAAATAAAAAAGGTAGATAATAAAAAGCATTGGCAAAGATGTGAAGATTTTGGAATCTTCATACATTGTTGGTGGGATTGTAAAATGGTTACATCATTTTGGAAAGCAGTTTGGGAGTTCCTTAAAATATTAAACAGATTTACCATAGGATTCAACAATTCCAATCCTAGGTATATAAGCAAGAGAACTGAAAACACATGTCCACACAAAAACCTGTATAAGAATGTTCATAGCAACATAATTCCTAATAGTTTAAAAGCGGACATAACCCAAATGTCCATCAACTGATGAGTGGATAAACAAAATGTCATATATCCACACACTGGGATATTATTCAGCAATACAAATAATGAAGTACTGAGACATGCTACAACATGAATCAACCCCAAAACATTATGATAAGTGAAATAAGACAGTGACAAAATGCCACATATTGTATAATTCCCTTTAATATGATATGCCCAGAATAGGCAAATCCATAGAAACAGAAGATGTATTAGTGATAGCTGGGCCTGGGGGCAGGGGTAATGGAGAGCGACTGCTAATGTGTTTGGGGTTTCTTTTGGGGGGGTGAAATGTTCTGAAATTAGATAGTGGTGATGGTTGCACAACTCTGTGAAAATACTTAAAACCACTGAATTGTACATTTAAAAGGGTCAGTTTCATGGTAAATGAGTTATATCTCAATAAACTGCTTTTAAAAAAACCAGTAGTAATATTGTGTAACAAGAATGAGTGAAGCATAGATGACGTGGTCCAACCATATCTATCTTCTGTTCTTCTTCTTGTGCACACAACTAGGTTATCTTTTCCAGAATCCCTTCCACCTAAGTGTGGCCAGGTGACTGGGTTCTGCCAAGAGGAATATGAAGCTAAGTGAGATACATCATTTCCAGGCCTGGCCTGTAAAAACTTTCTAATAAAGAAAGCTCCAAAAAAACAGGGTGGTAGAGCCATAATGTGGATGAAGCCCAAGTCCCTGAATGAATGCGTGGAGGTCAGAGTTCATTGAACTATGGAGCAAGAAATAAATTTGTATCATCCTTCCAACTGAGTTTTGGGGATTTTTTTTTTTTTTTTTTTTTTTTTTTTTTACAACACTTAGCCTGCCCTAACCAATACAGCAAGCATGAAAGTTATGACTCAGGAGCTCTGAAAATTTTCATAAGAACCATTTATCATATTTGACTGATAATGCTAACCTTATAGAAATTGAAACATTATTGGAATTCTTTGAAGACAGGCATTAACCTTGGAAATCTTGTGTACAAAGACAATCAAATTTGTTTGCAAAGCATTTGGATAAAATCACAAAATGATTTGAATCTTTTGTATTAGTGTATAAATATGAAAAAAACATTTCAATATTTTATAATATGAACTTCTACTTCAACTGGAAGAACTTCAGGTGTGCTATTTATAACTTATATACCATTGGCAACCATCCTCACCAATGTTCTGCTGCAGTTATTTAATAATTTCCCAAAAATATTTCTAGAACCTATATGTTTTGTACCCCAAGTTAGTATCAATAATGTCATATGACCAGACCAAAAAATCTTCTTAGCAAGTGTCCTGTAGTTCATAATAGAAAAAAAATCTTTAGTTACTTATCTAACCCCACAAGATGTCAAAGTTAACAAATTTCATGTTAACTCTAGTGTTAACTTTATAAAAACCATTGTATTGAAGTATAAATTACATGTCATAAAATTCATCCATTTTAAATGTACAATTCAATGATTTTTTTTTGTAAATTTGCAGAGTTGTTCAATCATCTTTACCATTCAGTTTTAGAACATTTTCATCACCCCCCAAAAAATCCTTCATTTTTGTTTGCAATCCCTATTCAAGCTTCCCCCAGTCTGAGGCAACCACTAGTCTGCTTTCTATCTCTATGGATTTACCTTTTCTAAACATTTCATATAAATAGAATCATATAATATGTAACCTCTGCATCTGTCTTCTTTCACTTAGCATAACATTTTAAGGTTCATCCATGTTGTAGCATGTAATAATAGTTAGTCCCCATTTATTGCTGGGTTGTATTCCATTGTGTGGATGCACCAGAGTTTGTTTATCCATTCACCAGTTAAAGAACATTTGGACTGTTTCCAGTTTTTGGTAATCACAAAAAAGTCACTATAAACATTTGTACACAGGTTTTGTGTGAATATAAATGTTCATTTCTTTTAAGTAAATGTCTTTTGGGTAAGAACGATCACAGGATTAGATGGTAAACATATGTTTAACTTTATAAAAACTGCCAATCTGTTTTCCAAATTGGCTGCACTATTTGCATTCCCACCAGAAATGTATGAGAGTTCCAGTTGCTCTGTATTCTTAACAGCACTTGGTATTTTCAGGTTTTAAAACTTATCTTTTAATTACTTTAAGAGATGTGCAGTAGTATCTCATTGTGGTTTTAATTTTCATTTCCCTAATGACTAATCATGTTGAGCATCTTTTCTTGTACTTATTTGCCATATCTATATATTCATTGGTGAAATGTCTATTCAAATCTTCTGTCCATTTTTTTTATTGAGTTGCTTGTTATCTTAGTATTGAATTGTAAGAGTTCTTTATATAGTCTAGATAGAAGTCCCTTATGAGATATATGATTTGTAAATGTTTTCTCCCTGACTGTGGATTGTCTTTTCCATATTCTTTTTTTTTTTTTTTTTTACCTATGAATATGCATAACTATTTATTTGGTTAATGAACAAATAACATTAGGGAACACAAATTGATCATTTAGAAAGAATATTGGTGGCATCTGTGTAGATTTCAGAGGCAATATTTTATATTCTAAGGTCCTTTGAATCACAAAAATTTTTAAGTTTGAGGTCTATCAGTTTTTTCTTTTATGGACCATGCTTTTAGTGTTGTACCTACAAACTTGGCCTAACCCAAGGTCACAAAGATTTTCTCCTATGTTTCTTCCTAAAGTTTTATTGTTTTAGCTTTTATATTTAGGTCTGTGATCCATTTTGAGTTAATCTTTTATATAGTATGAGGTAAGGGTCCAAATTCATCTTTGTGCATGTGGATATCCAGTTGTTCTAGCACCATTAGTTGAAACAACAATTCTTTCTCCATTTAATTGCTTTGGCACCTTTGGTGGAAATTAATTGACCATCAGTCTTTCTATGGACTCCCAATTGATTTCATTAATCTACATGTCTGCACTTATATCAGTACTCTAGTGTTAACTTTTGAGAAATAGCTTACTATGATAGAGGCAACTTTTTGATACTAAATGTAAGCCAAATCTATCATAATCATGAGGCACAATATTTTACCCAATACCTTGAGCTTCTGGAACAATAATTGCTTTTTTGTTGTTCGTGACACAAAATTAGGTTTGAGCAAGGTGGGAATTAGAAGTACAGTCTAAATGTCTGGAGCTATGACTATGTCCTACAGAATAACACAGTATTTGCTATGAACTATCTTTTTTTTAAATTTTATGTCAGATATATTTAAAATATGAGGTTGGTAGAATTGGGCTTCCTATTGTAGCAGAAGGAGGTTCAAGAAAGTGATGTTCTGGTTACACGGGGACTTTTTCCTTCCCTTATACAAAGTCCATTTTTAAAGACATATTTATAATAAATTTCATTTCTGTAACACTGGAAGCTATAAGGCTGACAACCAGCTTGTGCTATCTAATATAATATAAGAAGTATTACCAAATTTTCCACTTTGAGCAACATTTATATCACTATCAATGTATTATTGAATCTAAGATGTGCCATTATTTTATGTATCACTCAGAAAGAAAGAAAAAGAGTTTATAATTAAAATATACAAGACCATCAGTTGGAAAAAAAGATGCATTCTAATTTCAGAGACGTTAAATTCTAAAAAACCATGCATCTTAAAATTGATGAAATATTGTGTATTAGGATAAATGTTACTCTTGAATTGTCACATTTCTTCCAAAAAGAACATTCCTATGCAAGTTCTCCTTATAATTATATTTTCTTCTCCTTTGTTTTGTATATATTTTAACAATAAAATAAAATTTTATAATGATTTCAATGATTTTGAATGTATTTCAAAGGATTTTGAAGTGGGAGATTGCATTTAGACAGCATTAGACACATAGCATAGTGCGTCTGTGGATTCATGGATCATTAACATTTCTTTAACTGTGAGGAATCTCATCTTTTTAATTAATATGTATCCATATTGTAATGCCTACTAGTTTGTATTATTCTGAAGCTATTTATCTAAACATAGGCACTTCCAGAATTGATCAATGATTATAGCAATCTTGGGAGAGCATTTTTGAAATCTGGACAATCCCAGGAAATTTAGGAGGCACTCCCCTGTACCATGGCCATTAGTCACTGGCGAGACTGCTAAGAAGCCACAAATTCAGCCCTCTGTGGAACATACATTCCAAAGTAGAAGAATTGCCAGATGTGAATTGGGATTATTGCTGTCTCTAGGCCCAAATTCCTACTCTAAGGCTGGACTGCACGTAGGCAGTCGGAGCAGTTGTTGCTGCTGCTGTTGGGTCAGCCAAGGAGCATTGAAACCATCCCCACTACCCCTAAATCTCTCTCTTACTGGCCTGTCCCAGTGCCTGGTATCACTGCTTTGAGGTAAGGAGCTACCCCCCAGAGAGTCCCTGGATGGTACCTATTAGCATATAATTTACTTATTAGTGGAAAATAGGGTCTTGAGGGAAGAGGGGAGAGGCGGGGGGTACCAGGTCATCTGGTTATAAAGAAGCTGATACAATCATGTAGGCCACCTTAAAAAAAGAAGAGGGGTAATTGGGGAGCAAGAAACATGGGCAGAACCAGGAATTGCAAAGCGCTTCAAATCCTGATGTTGCTCTAGAGAACATCCCAGGGCTATCTCTCATGGTCTGCATAGACTCTTCATGTTGAATCTGCTTCTCTTTGCACATCCTTCTGTTCCATGCTTACCACGAACTAGCCAATCTTTATTGTATCTTCAAGTCCAAGTTCTGAATGAGCCAGAGTGCTTGCCCTACTATAGCAACCTAGTTAGGTGGAACCCTTCTCACCTGACCACATGATGGCAACTTGGTGGGCCATTGCCAGCCTATGGATGGTCAAATCTTGGGCCAGATGCTGCTTTGGACCAATCAGTGGCCAGCCCATAACCACTCCCATCCCAGAGCTGCTTTCCTCAGTAAGGGATTGTCAGGAGGCCAGTTCCAGCTAGAAGGAGATATTGAGCAGGGTGGGCACTTTTCTGTCCAGGACTGGCACTATCAGAGAGATTGGGGCGGGGGATATTAGAGGAGGCTGGCACAAGGAAGGAAGCAGTGGAACAGGCAGAGAAAGGGTACCATAGATAAATTGTCTTTGTGATCCTGTATGTAAAATGCTTAGCAAACCAAGTGCTCTGAAGATGCCTGTTCAAGACTAAGGTATTTTTATAGGTGTGCAATTTTGCCTCTGGACAACACATAGCAACTTGTATCAGACAAAAGTTTTTCTTGTGACAAATGAACATAGTGTCAGCCTGGGATCCCTCAAAGCAGAGTCTCAGACCAAGTCTTGTGGGCAGGTGGTTTGTTTGGGATGTAATCCCAGGAAGCAGGTGAGGGACAAGGAAAGTGAACGGAGAAAGAGGAGAGTCACTAGTAGGATTCTTTTTGGATTTAGCCCTAGTACTTAACCCCTCCAGGGCCCTTTGAAGAACCTTGTGAAATGCAGAGGGGAGCATCGATCCATTGGTCAAGGGGCTCCCACATTTCCATGTTTCCATGTTAGTGCAGAGCTGCATCTGTGAGCCTCCCACCTGCAGGTCAGAGAGGCAGTGACAAGTATCACCACAGACCTGTTTGCACCTGCAGGAAGCTGGTCCAGGCCTTCAAGTCCAGTGCGGGTAGTAAGAGGTGAGGTCACAGGGATTTTAAAGTAAATAAGAGGCCTACAACACACCCAGTCACAATCAGCTGTGTGAACAAAACTCTTTCTTGAGAAGGAAACCAATTTTCATTAGTTCCTGGCAAGTTTTCTTCCATTTGGCATGCAGAAATCTTATTCTGATCACTTTCCTTCATTTCTCAAGGAAGAGTACAAACCCACACTTTATTTGTCTGTTCCTTAGGGAACTTGATCTCTCACTTAGTGTGTACTGCCTCACACACACTCACACATATAGAGTACTCATCACCCAGCCACCAGTGTGTTGCACAATTCCAGAAGATGCCATTCACACATAGTCCTGTGGAATTGCACAGAGCCACAGGGATATAAGTATTGGCCCTGCTCAAAATGTTTCTCCTGGATTTTCCTACTGACCATTTAGACATCCAATTTAAGGTAAAAAAAGAATCTCTGCCAGGAGGTGTATATCCTCATCATCAGTCCCATGTCCTTTATTAAAATGCTGTCAATCTTATTAAAATGAAAGCATCTCTGAATGAAATGTAATCAGTCATTTTTATTTTGGTTAATAGAAGAATCGAGTTCTTGAAGGGGTGAGGGTGGGGAAGGGAATGAGGGCAATGAGTACCAGGGAAGGATAGAGAATGGGAGAAAGAGACAACTGGATGGTGCCAAAGACAAACTTTAGTTACTTTAGAGTTTGAGCTGAGACTGACCTTTCTCAAGCTAGTTCTAATCTAGTTCGCTGAAGCTAGAGCAGTATAATTCCCTAAGAGGTCATGTTCTGCGACTTGGCATTGACCACATTGCTTCCTCTATGCCGTTATGGAAACTTCAGAAGCTATATGTCATGAGAACTTCAAATCGAAGGGTCTTCTCTAGGAAAACTCCCCGAGAAAGCCCTTGGATGTCACCGCACATGAATACTCCAGGCTTTTGGAGCCATTCAGTCTCTCAGAGTTCCTTAAGCAGTTTATAGTTTAAGGTCATGCTATCAACACAGATTCAGAGAGAGACAAATCAACAGATATTCATGAACCAAATGCAGGTTGTTGGATCCAAGAGGATGTAAAGCAAGTTTAGAGAAATTAGAAAGATTATTTTATAAACCAAGGAACCAGGCCGGGGCAAACCAAGGGCCAAATCTGCTCTGCCACCTGTTTTTCTAAAGTTTTATTGGAACACAGTCACACCCATTCATTTACATATTGCCTATGGTTACTTTTACTCTAAAGGCAGAGTTGAATAGCTACTACAGAGACTATATGACTTGTAAAGCTTAAAATATTTACTATCTGGCCCTTCACATAATAAGTTTGTCAACCCCTAGATAACCTTACCTCTGTGTGTGCTGATACCCCTGCTTTGCTTTTCTTACAGGGAAGAGATTTACCATTGACTGAGAATCTCACTGAGGTACCATCTTTTGAGTTTTCAACTAATTTATCCCAGAACAGGATGGTGAGTTTAGACACACACTTGCCCCAACCTCTCCATTCGAGGACCTCTTCCTGGAAGGGAAGCAGCATTTATTCCACCAGTCGGCAGATCCAGAGCCTCAGCCAAGTGCCAGGCACAGCACTGTGAACTGGGAACATAAAGATGGATGAGCCATGCTTGGCTCACATTTGGCAAGTACTAAATTAAGCCATTGTCCTATGTCAGAGGTGGTCACAGAGGCCACACAAGACAATTGTTGCTTGTGGCTTACTCCTTCTTCTCTTGCTCTCCTATTTTTCTTTCTTTCTTTCTTTCTTTTTTTAAAGCTCTCTCCTTCCCTTTTGTCCCCATCCTTCTTCCCTCTCTTTGCCTCCTTTCCTTCTTGCTTCCTTCCTTGTGCCCACATCTCAGGCTTGCCAGTGCCACCCAGTGGCTCTCACAGGCATTACTCAGACTTGCCGAGTGCCCTCAAGGTCAGAAATGACCACGGGGAAGTCAGTGAGTGCCTACAATTAGGGATTCAGGGAGAACTAGAAGGCTCTAGTGAACATTTGCAATGCTGCTCTGGTTGCTTGAAGCACTAATTTGAACTTTTAAAGTCATTTACACCTTAGTATAAATGAAGAAATCCAGGGTAAGTTTGTTAAGGGGAAAGAAATCAAGAGGGCCCTAAATGATTAAGGTTAAAGAAGTTACTGCATACTTCTCTGAGCAGAAATTGTATTTACTATATTTCAGGGATGTTATTTAGATGGTATATGATATGAATGTCATAAAATGTGCAATGATGAATTCATGCCTGTAACTAGTTTATTGAGCAGTCTGAATCTTATGACCTATTAACATGAAACAATTGTATTTTTCCCAGTCACTGCAATTAACCATGCTCTCCTTAATCCTCTTTCTTATCCTTTAATGGCATCTTAGGTGACTCCAATGGGGCACAAGGGAATTGCCTTGCAAATAAACCCTGCCCCTGCAAAGCCGTGGTAGCCAGCCCCTAAGATTCCCAAAGGGCTGAGATGAGACTTGTTGAGTCCTTCTTGCTCCCTTTCCTAGGGCCTCTGGCTATAAGGAATGTTCTTCAGGGGGTTGGGATGGCTGGTTGATTACAGTAGGGTTGGTTACGTAGATGCTCAGTAAGTTGGTATGTTTGTTTGTGTGGGGGTTGGGGGTTCTGATCCCAACTATTGGCCACTGTCTCTAGAAGGATTGGTACTGAGTGCCTAATGTTTGGGACAATTCTGGGAAAACAGGGTCCAGGAAAATTTATGCTAGGGCAAGGCAGGCTGTGACACCAGTGTGCTCAGTTAGGTTTGAGCCATCTTGCCCCTCCAAGTCATCCCAGGATTCTCTCATGGATACTGGTCATTGTGAAATGATACTTAAACTGTGACCATAACTTTCTCACCTGCCAAGATTATATTTCTCTAGCTGGGATCTGAGGCTTAGGATTGATTTTCAATAGTCTACCAAACTTATTCAGGGTCAAATGGAGGTTCTTGGTGGCACCTGCCCTTTAAGTATGTGAAAGTAGGAGAGGATGCCACTGTCTGTTATCATCAGTGATAGAGTAAACCTCATTTCTGGGCAGAACAGTTGTTCTTCGGAATGCAAAGATGTTTGAAAGGCTCCTGTGTCCTAAATTATCTCTCCCTCTTAGGTGTACTAGGGTCTAAAATTCTACCACGAGAAAGTCATTCTTTTGGGCAAAGCAATGTCATCTCCACAACCTTTCTTAAAATAAAAATATCCTGTGTGTGTGTGTGTGTGTATTTTTAGTGAAGTCACTAACCACCAATGTGTATGGCTTCTGAGTTGAACAGTACAGTAATAATGGGCTTAGTCCTTTGGAGCCTTCTCTGAAAACTTTAATAGCTAGTACTTATTTTAACAGTTAAACTTACCAATGCTTATCAATTGTGAATGCAACATTTTAAATACTTAAAGTCTAGAGCTTTTAAAATAACATAGAAACAAGGAAGTTGGTTGTGACTTCTGCTTTTCAATTTTGAATTACTGAAAGAAATATTGAGGCGTTCCCAATATTTCAGGACCATCCCACAGCTCCATGTCTAAGGGTGAGTGAGCAGAAGAGATGTGAAGAGCAAATGAAAGATCAGAGCAGAAGAGGACAGAAGAGAAAAACAAATGGAGATTTGTTTCTTTCTTCATTTGTGGAATTTTCCATCAATAAACGATCAAGGTACCCAGCATTTACATTTGATTGCCCCATGATGGATCTCACTTGACTGTCTGTAGGATAAATAATAGATGTTGCTATTCATGATCCCAACAAACTACCCTAGCACTGGGCTTTTGTTTGTCCTGTAACTTCTACCTATACTCTCTTTTCTCTGGTTTCCTCCTTTATAAATGCTGCCTTTTCTTCAAACCCAGCTAAAATTCTACCTCCAGGGTTATCCTCCCTCTTCTAAATTCAAAACACTATCTTCTCAAGTTCAAGCCCAGCAACGTCTCTCCTGAACCAAGCAAACCTGCAGACTGGGCTATTGTCCAGATGAGATTCATGGGGTTCCCACCTGCTCCCTCTTCTCCCTGAACATGCTGCCAACACTGCCGTGCGGGTCCTCCAGCATCTTCTGATTTCCTCTTATGGTAATAAAGGCTTTCTGTGATGGCCAAAACAAAAAACAAAACACACACACACAACAACAATAAACACTATCTGCACAAATCTCTTGGCATTTAAGCCTTCATTGCACTGTGATTTCTCAAATGTATTGCTTTGCCACATAAGTTTTAATTCATGTAATTTAGCAAAACCAGATGTGTATCATGTTTCTCCACCTACATATAAATTCAACTGCTTTGGAATCCCTGCAGTGCCAGCTCTAGGGCCCAACACATGGTATTTGCTCAATTATGTATTAAATGAGTCAGTTAAAGGCAATGCATTGATACCTACCTACATAGATGGTCACGTAAACATCTTGGGGTTCCTATTCTTTGGCTGCCTCTGAAGTACATTTTATATTTAACAAATTGAAAACATATGCCCGCTAAAAAACTGATAGCTTAGTCTCTTTAGAAATCAAAGTTATACAATTGAATGTTTTCAAGGCGCTCATTTAGTTGAGGTGCTAATTTCACCTCCCATCATGGCTATACTTTTGCTGTCAGTATTTGAAGTGGGTGACAATGTTGGCTGAGTGGTGTACAGTAATGAATTTGGCCTCCAAAAAGAGGTCTGGCCTTTGTCTGGGCTATTGGAAGGTAACCCCTAAATCGCTGGAATTTCCCGTGACAGGAGTGTCTTTCGTTATTCTTAGTGGACACAGAACCACACCTGATCGTTTATTCTAGTGAGACAACAGGGAGGGGCTAGCCACACCTGTAGTCTTAGTGTGGGTGCTGGCCACACCAGAAAGAGCAACCAGGTAATTAGGAGGGTGGGACTTTGAACCAGGTCTTATCAGCCTGAGCATCCAATCTAGATAGCAGGGAGTCTTGAGATTGAGTTCAACCATGTGGGGTTTGAGTTTATCAATTATGCTTATGTAATGAAACCCCAATATAAACTCTGGACACAGAGGCTCAGAGAGCTTCCATGACTGATAATACACTTTGATATGCTGGGAGAATGTTGTGTTCTGACTCCACATGGAGCAGTCACAGAAGTTTTGCATTTGAGACTGTATTAGTCAGGGTTCTCTCAGGAAACAGAATCAACAGGAGATATCTGTTAATAATATGAGATTTTAAAAGAGTCTCTCACGCGACCGTGGGAATGCACAAGTCCAGGTTCCGCCAGGCAGGCTGCAATCCAGGGGTTCCGATGAAAGTCCGATGAAAGGTCCTTGATGAGTTTCTGGGAGAAGAAGCTTGAGTTGCCTGTCCAACAACAAGCTGAGAAATTCTCTCTGAATGTTGAAATCACTTCCTTTTTTAAGGCATTCAACTGATTGGATAAAAGCGTCACCCATTGATGATGCAATCTCCCTGACTGATGCAGATGCAATCAGCCATCCACTTAGTAAACTCACTGGTGATCGAAGTCCATAAATGCTCTTGTATTACAATTAGCCCAGTGCTTGCTGGACCAAACACCTGTATACAATTACCTGGCTGAGTTGGCACATTAGCCTAACCATCACAGTCCACCCCTTGTCAACTCGGCAGTCATACACATTACCCTAAACCATACTTAGTTTCTAAGTAAAAACAATAACAGACAAGCATATATATATTTTTCCGCCTAACAATGTTCAACTCCCCTACGTACAACAGGAAACACATTAATTCCCCACAGAATAGGGTGCAAGTCCTTGGGTAATATTCATGCTTAAACTTGACATCCTTAAATATTATGACATGGAATCAATACAACTTTTCATTTGATAGGGGAAAAGGTTGGGGATGAAAACAAGAAATTCATTTTGTGTACATATACAATCATACTCATAATGAAACAAGGAAGAAGGGTTCATGACTATTACAGTCCTCATTTCTGTAACTGGTCATGTGGTTGAAGTTCATATTTATCACTACCTTCTTCCACTACCCATTCCATGTTCCCATTACCTTCAGCAAGCACTTCAGCTGGCCTTGGTTCTATGCCTGGTGGGATGACCCAAACTTTCATTCCCAAAGATTCTGGGCCATTGTTAATCTTGCTTGGATTGGTTTGTTGCAATTTTCCATTTACTTTAATCACAGGACATGACAGTACTAAGAGACACCCTAGAGGATCTCCTGCATTCCAGGCAAACTCTTCTTTACCCCCATTATGTAGATGTAGTCCTATTTCTCCTTGATAGTCAGGATCAATCTCCCCAGCCATTACAGTAATTCCCTTCTTTGCCTGTTGATTCACAGGTAAAAGGAGCCCAAAGTGGCCAGGTGGCAGTCTTAACTTCCAGTTCAATGGAATCATTGTTATGTTCCCTGGTGGCAGCACTCCTCCTTTTGGAACTAAAACCTGTAGACCAGCAGAGCTTAAGGTTGCAGGGACAGGAAGCAAAAATTTTCCTAGTGGGTCATTAGGGGTAATAGTGAATGGTGCCACTCCCATTTCCATTCCTTGATTCCTGGACACCTGAATCCTGGTTATGGGAGAAAGAGCACCATAGAGAGGATGCTGATTCAGAGCATACACAGCCTCCTGGAGAACATCGCCCCAGCCCTGCAAGGTATTGCCACCTATTTGGCACCGTAATTGAGTCTTCAAAAGGCCATTCCACCATTCTATTAATCCAGCTGCTTCAAGTGATGGAGAACATGGTAAGGCCAGTGAATTCCATGGGCATGTGCCCATTCCTGCACATCATTTGCTGTGAAATGGGTTCCTTGATCAGAAGCAATGCTGTGTGGAATGCCATGGCAGTAGATAAGATATTCGGTAAGTCCACAGATGGTAGTTTTGGAAGAAGCAGCGCTTGCCAGAAATGCAAACCCATAGCCAGAGTATGTGTCTATTCCAGTCAAAACAAATCACTGCCCCCTCCATGGTGGAAGTGGCCCAATGTAGTCAACCTGCCACCAGGTAGCAGGCTGGGCACCTCGAAGAATGGTGCCATATCGGGGGCTGAGTGTGGGTCTCTGCTGCTGGCAGATTGGGCATTCAGCAGTGGCTGTAGCCAAGTCAGCCTTGGTGAGGGAAAGTCCATGTTGCTGAGCCCATGCATAACCTCTATCCCTACCTCCAAGGCCACTTTGTTCATGAACGCATTGGGCAATGACAGGAATGGCTGGGGAAAGAGGCTGAGCATTAGCCACAGAGTGGGTCATCGTATCCACTTGAGTATTAAACTCTTCCTTTGCTGAAGTCACCCTCTAATGAGCATTCATGTGGGACACAAATATGTTCATGTTTTTTTGCCCACTCAGAAAGGTCTATTCACATAGCTCTTCCCCAGACCTCCTTGTCACCAATTTTCCAATCATGTTCCTTCCAAGTCCCTGACCATCCCGCCAAAACATTGGCAACAGCCCATGAATCAGTGTACAAATGCACCTCTGGCCATTTCTTCTTCCAAGCAAAATGAACAACTAGATGCACTGCTCAAAGCTCTGCCCACTGGGAGGATTTGTCCTCACCACTATCCTTCAAGGATGTCCCAGGAAAGGGCTGCAGTGCTGCAGCTGTCCACTTTCGGGTGGTACCTGCATATCGTGCAGAACCATCTGTAAACCAGGCCCAAGTTTTCTCATTCTCAGTCAACTGAGTGTAAGGGACTCCCCAAGAGGCCAAAGCTGTGAGCTGGGAAAGAGAAGGTAACATGGCAGGGTGGTGACCATGGGCATTTGGGCTACTTCCTCATGTAACTTACTGGTGCCTTCAGGACCTGCTCAAGCCCTATCTCGTATATGCCACTTGTACTTTACTATGGAGTGCTGCTGTGCATGCCCAACTTTATGGTTTGGTGGAACAGACAATACCCAGCTCATGATAGGCAACTCAGGTCTCATGGTAACTTCATGGCCAATGGTTAAGTGTTCAGTCTCTACTAAGGCCCAGTAGCAAGCCAAAAGCTGCTTCTCAAAAGGGGAGTAGTTATCTGCAGAGGATGGCAAAGCTTTGCTCCAAAATCCTAAGGGTCTGTGTCATGATTCCCCTATTGGGGTCTGCCAAAGGCTCCAGACAGCATCTCTATTTGCCACTGAAACTTCCAACAGCATTGGATCTGCTGGATCATATGGTCCAAGTGGTAGTGCAGCTTGCACAGCAGCCTGGACCTGTCACAGGTCTTCCTCTTGCTCCAGTCCCCAATCAAAACTAGCAGCTTTTCTGGTCACTCAGTAAATGGGCCGCAGTAACACACCCAAATGAGGAATGTGTTGTCTCTAAAATACAAAGAGGCCAACTAAGCGTTGTGCCTCTTTTTTGGTCATAGGAGGGGCCAGGTGCAACAGCTTATCCTTTACTTTAGAAGGGATATCTCGACAGGCCCCACACCACTGGACACCTAGAAATTTCACTGAGGTGGAAGGACCCTGTATTTTTGTTGGATTTATCTCCCATCTTCTTTCATGCAAATGCCTTACCAGTAAATCTAGAGTCCTTGCTACTTCTTGCTCAGTAGGTCCTATCAACATGATATCATCAGACAATCAAGGTCCCTGCAGACAATATTATGACATAAGGCTGGAGAGTTGATATACCCCTGAGGCAGGAGAGTGAAAGTATACTGCTGGCCTTGCCAGCTGAAAGCAAACTGTTTCTGGTGGTCCTTACTAATGGCAATTGAGAAAAAACATTTGCCAGATCAACAGGTGCATACCAGGTACCAGGGGAAGTTTGATTTACTCAAGCAATGATACCACATCTGGAACAGCAGCTGCAATTGGAGTCACCACCTGATTAAGTTTACGATAATCTACTGTCATCCTCCAAGATCCATCTGTTTTCTGCACAAGCCAAATAGGAGATTGAATGGGGATGTGGTGGGAATCACCACCCCTGCATCCTTCAAATCCTTGATGGTGGCACTAATCTCTGCAATCCCTCCAGGAATCCGGTATTGCCTTTGATTTACTATTTTGCTAGGCAGGGGCAGTTCTAGAGGCTTCCACTTGGCCTTTCCAATCATAATAGCCCTCACTCCACAAGTCAGGGATCCAATGTGGGGATTCTGCCAGTTACTGAGTATGTCTATTCCAATTATGCATTCTGGTACTGGAGAAATAATCACAGAATGGGTCTGGGGACCCACTGGACCCACTGTGAGATGGACCTGAGCTAAAACTCCATCAATCACCTGACCTCCATAAGCCCCTACTCTGACTGGTGGACCACAGTGGCGTTGTGGGTCTCCTGGAATTAATGTCACTTTGTAGCCAGTGTCTGATAATCCCAAAATGTCTGATCATTTCCTTTTCCCCAATGCACAGTTACTCTGGCAAAAGGCTGTAGGTCTCCCTGGGGAAAGGTGGGAAGAAGATTAACAGTATAAATTTTTGGCAGTTTAACAGGATCCTTCCCCAAGGGGACCTGGCCTTCTTCTCATTCAAGGGGCTCTGGGTCTGTAAACTGTCTCAAGTCTGTAATTTGAGTTAGGGTTTTGTTCACTCAACCTAGAACTCTTCTGCTTATACAGATCCAGAAGAAATTTAGTAGACTGCCCATGTATTTCACTGTATTTGGCAAAACTATCTTTCAAAAATGCAGAAAGAATTAAGACATTACAAGATTTAAAAAAAGAAAAGAAAAGAAAAGCTGAGGGTCATTGTCACCACTATACCTGCCCTCCAAGAGATGCTAAAGGGAGTTCTGCAAGTTGACGATAATGATATGGGTAAACATAATTACTAGTACTGCTTTATTTCTGATTTGTAACTCCATTTTTCACTTCCTACAGGATCTAGGTGGGAAATTCATAAAATGTAAAATAAAATCAATAGTTTTGGACTCAAAATATATTAATATGTAATTTGTGACAATAACTACATAAAGGTAGTAGGACAGAGGGATATAAGAACATAGTTAAGTATGCTCTTGAAGTTCTTAAGGGGTATCAAAGAAACAAGATTGTTATAGATTTGGGATGTTAAATTTAGCCACAAAGAAAATATCAGAGAATATGAAAACTTTGTACAGACAGAAGGTTATCAGGAGTGGGGGGCAAGAGCATTGGGGAGTTAATGCGAAATGACTGTAGGTTTTCTGTTTGGGGTGAAGGGAAACTTTTAGTAATAGATGGTGGTGAGGGCACTGCAACATTGTATATGTGAGCAATCCCATTGAATGGTATGCTTGAGAGGGGTTGGAAGCAGAAAGTGTATGTTGTATATATGTTTCCACGATTGAAGGAAAGGGAAGGGAAGGGAAGGGAAGGGAAGGAAGAAAGAGGGAGGGAGGGAGGGAGGGAGGAAGAAAAAGAAAGACAGACTAAAGAGATAATGACAATTAAATGCAATACATGATACTGGATGGGTTTAAGAATAGAGGAGAAAAGGCTCAAAAGGACATTACTGGGGTATAAGAAAAAAATGGAATATAGAATGTAAGCCTTATAGCAACGTTAAATTTCTTGAACTTGGTAATTGCACTTAAGGTGATTACATAAGTGAATATCCTTGTTTATAGTCTTTGTTCATAAGAAAGGTACATGTAAGTACTTTGTGTTCAAAGAGTATGAAGTGTGCAATCTGCTCTCAAATGTTCAGAAAACAGATATATGATAGATCAAATGATACTGCAAAGGTAGCAAAATGCTAAAATTGGTGGATCTAGGTATTTTTTGGGGGGCAGGATTATGTTGGAGTTCTCTGAATGGGGCTTGTATTTTTTGCAACTCATGTAGGTTTGGAATTATTTTTTTTTTTTAAGTTAAAACAAACAAAAACAAACAGACAACAACATCAAAACACATATCTAATAAAAGATTTGTATCCAGAATATATAAAGAATTCTAAAAAATCAATAATAAAACAAACCCACGTTTTAAAAAATGGACCAAGAAAATTAAACAGACCTTTCTTTACCATCTCTTCTTTCTTCACCAAGGATATATGTATGGCAAATAGCCCTTGAAAAGCTGTCCAGCATCTTTAGTCATTAAGGAATTGAAAATTAAAACCACAAGGAGCTACGACTACACACCTATTAGAATGACTAAAATTTTTTAAAAATCTGACAATACCAAGTGCTTTTCAGGATGCAGACCAATTGTTGCTCTCCTACATTGCTGGTGAGAATGCAAATGGTACAGCCAATTTGGAAAATAGCTTGGCAGTTGTTTATAAGATAAAGTATTCTTGTCTTTGACCCAGCAATCCCACTCTTTGGCATTTACCCAAAAGAAATGAAAACTTATATGTTCACATAAAAACCTTTACACAAATGTTTATAGTGACTTTGTTTATAATCGCCCAAATTGCAAACAGCCAAATGCTCTTCAACTGGTGAATAAACAAATTCTGGTGCATTCGCACAGTGAAATACTACTCATCAATAAAATAGGAAACGCGGATGCATATTACAACAAAGGTGATCTTGAATGCACTATGCTAAGTGAAAGAAGCCAGATGCAAAAGATTCCCTATTGTATGACTCCAATTACGTGAAGGCTAAAGTTTTAAAAAAGGAAAGGCAGAAGGGAAAGAAGAACTATAGAAATGAACAGACCAGTGGTTATCAGGGGCTGAGTGTGGGGTATGAGAGAACTTTTTCTGAGTGCTGTATCTGTTCGATATCTTCAAAGTGATGGTTCTTATATGATTATATGTTGGTCAAAACACAGAACTGTGCACCAAAAAGTGTGAATATTTCTGCATATAACTTATACCTCACTTTAAAAAGAAGGAAAAATGCAATCTCTCTGCCTCAGTTACACATTTGTCTAATGCAAGTGGTGCAGTTGCTGCTACTGAGGATAATATATAAAACTTACAGGATTTTTGTAAATGAGAAAATGGTTGAGAGTGCTCTGAAATGCATGAAATGAAATACTGCACAGTTGCCAACTATTATCATTGGATTTTTCTATCTTGCTTTTATATTCAGTTACCTTGCTAAGCTATTTAAGAAAGTTTGTCCATTAATTCTTTTCAATGTAAATGATCAAATAGCCTGCAAATAATTGCATGTTATTTTTAAATTTCTTAATCAGTTTCCTTTCTTCTTTTTCCATCTTATATCTTCTTTCATAGCTTTTTTTTTTCTATTTTCTGGTGTTGGTTAGGACTGTTGAATAGTAGGTTTTGAAGTAGTCTCATTCCTAAAGCATCATTGTCTTATTCCTAAACTCAATAAACATGTTTCTAAAACTTCAAAATTAAATATGATTATTGATAGGTTTTGGTAGACACCCTTTATCAAATGGTATCCTTCTTTATCAAATCAAGGAAGTTTTTTTCATTCCCAGTTCCCAGGAATGTTTTGTCTTGTTTTGTTTTATTTTATAATGAATGGAGACATATTTTACTGAAAGCTTTCCCTACATCTATTGAAATGATTATATCTTTCTACCTATTAGTAAACAATACTTATTTTCAATCAAACCTTAGAGCTGACCTTTTATATTCCTGCCTTCCCTTCTCCAATTAATCTGTTATCTATTTAAGGTGATGGATTTTGTCTTTTTGTTGCTGTATTTCCATCACCTAGCCCAGTTCTGATTTAAACATAATATTTATCCTTGTAACTTAACTCTCATCTTAAGGGAGAGGAAAGCTCTTAAAATATTCTACTGAGGGCTAGAGGGTCAGAAGAGCTCTTCTTCCATAGGATTTTTCATTGTTTGATTTCAAGATGAGCTTCAACCCATTTAGTCATTTATCTCTCTACCAAAGTTTTGGTTTCATTCTTGGAAACTCATTTTGGAGAATGATTTCTACAGAGTTGATATGAGTATAAATGATTTTCCAGGCTTCCCTAGGCCTTTTGCTCTTTTATATTTTAATATCTCTCTTTACTTACCAAGAGTGAGTGTAGGTTGGATCTAGGAGCTTGAAGATTTATTCCTCAAAGTTAAGGATGTGAGCAGAAGAGAGAAAAATACTAGTTACACCTAGAGGCTTATAACAGAAAGTTTCCATTTGTAACACAACAGCATCAACCAGGATAGTTGGGAGTTGTAGGGCTGGCCACCAACTTCAGGCTTGCATTATTTGGAGTCTCTTGAGAATTTTTCTCTCAGGGGAGATGGGTGGGTGGGGAGGGAGAGTGTATAGTTTAATGGTTGAGAACATGGACTTAAAACACAAGTTGCCCTAAGTTCAAGTGCTGGCTCTGATCATTAGTAACTGGGTAACCATGGATAAGTCACTTACCCTCTCTATTTTTGTTTTCCTCATCTCTAAAATAGGTTTTGAAGTAGATGGGTTTGAGTATCTGACACACAATAGGCTCTCAAATGATGTTGACTATTACTTCAATAGCGGTTGCTTGGGCATAATCTGATGTAAAAGAATAGGTTTCTCTATGAGAGGGCACTTGGAGGATTTTTTGTTTTGTTTTGTTTTAGATTTCTATCACGAAGAAAAAAATATGTAGTTTGTTTTTTTAAAAATGCAGTTATGAAGATACAGAACAAAGAGAATCATGACTCATGTTTCACAATTTATTTAGCTTATTTATTATTTCATGTTCTGTAATACTTCAGCCAGTTATATAATCCTCCCCCCCCCCCACACACACACACACACTCACCAACCCCTTCTAATATGCCAGGATATGACATTGGGAAAATGGGGAGGGAGAGTTTCTGGGGGGAGGCATGATCTAATATATGGAGAAGGATATGCTTTTCTGACTTTACTGTCCCATCATGTATGTTGGGGGAGTAAAAACAATCCCAAATGCTGACTGATATTTTCAATTATGGTTGTTCTAGCTCTAAAAGTCAATGAGAACTTTAGATAATGTTATGAGCCATTCTCAGCCTGGCCTATTGTCACACACTGGATTTTAGTCATTGGTTGATCCCCAGTTGTAATAGCTTCCAAATCTCAAGTTCTTGAAGTCATGGCCTGGACTTCCCCACTTCTGTGAGAATAATTTTCTCAAATAATGTTTTCCTGTGTCACTCCCTTTGCTAAAGGCTGTGGTTGTTTTCTCTTATCTACTGGAGCTGACTCTCCTGCTTCCATTCCCTTGCCTCCAACCACCTCCATGAACCCCCCTAGCCTCATCTCCCAGTGGGCTAGCCCTCTTCTAGCCAGAACCATCTGTGAGCCATTTACCTCCTGTGTAAGATAGTCCTTATTCATATCTCCTCGACTCCATGAGGACTATTTCTCCATCTTTCTCTTCTCTCTTACTCCCTTTCTGGAACAATGAAATGAAGAAAATCTTAGTCTCTCAACGTCTTGGGAAGACATATGTAATTAGGTTCACTTTGGCTTGTGTTTGTTTGTTTATAAGACATACTTTGATGTACTTAGATTGGAGTAAGGTTTAAGAGAAAGCTCAAGTGAAAGGAGAAAAATTGTTGCTAAATTGCATTTTAAAGAGGGAAAGTTCTATTAATTCAACTTCTGTCCAGCTCCACGGTAGTTGAATATGTAAGTTTGAAGTTGTTGCTGGGATAGAGTTTAGTTTATGATACTAAGAAAAGTTCAGAACTTACTGCTCTGCTATTTCATTTAAAGCTTCCCTTTGGGAGCAGATTTAGCTCAAGTGGTTGAGCGCCTTCTTCCCATGTACGAGGTCCTGGGTTCGGTCCCTGGTACCTCCGAAAAACAAACAAACAAATGAAACAAACAAACAAACAAAAACCTTCCCTTTAACCAAGCAATAGACCACTAAATACTGCAGGTGTTATCCCTTCACCAAAACAGTCTTGACAGGGGCCAAAAACAAGAGCAGATGAACATGCAAATACTGGTTCAGGTAAAACTGGGATGCAGAGGCCATTTTCCCCTAGAGTTGTCAGTTTACTTTTTCTACTCCCTAACACACACACCCTAGACCTGGATGGTGCCACAGTTGATTAGTCTGCGGATGGGCATATGACCCAAATGGAACCAATTCAAAAGCTAGACTAAGTCAATCAGATTCTTTGGGAGAGATTTGGAATGGAGACCTGAGCAGCTGAGCCATTTAGCCCTGGGTAGTTGAGCAGAAAGACCATGTAGGACAGGGTTGGAGCTGGAGCTGGGGCAAGTCAAAACCAATTATAAAGCCAAAGCTATAGCGTAGAAGAAACTTCAAGCCAGTAACAGAACATATTTGCAGAGAGGAGAATGAAGCAGACACACAGAAGAATGTAGGTGAGGAACTGTGCTGCTCCAGAAAGAGATGGAGAGAGAAGCTGCCTTCTCCTCCGGGAACTTCCGGTTTGAAACTCATTTCACGTGAGAAGAGGCTGAACCTCATTTCCATGAAATGGCAATATCTTTATAGCCTTTATTTGAGCTAGCTTGAGTTTTTTTTTTCCCTTACAACCAACAAGTTTTGACTGAACCACATAATCCACAAACCAACTACTCCAAGGAAAGCTATCTGGAAAGATCCAGTAGTCTCTCCATTTGAGGACAGGCCCAAGGTCATGATAAAGTCAATGCCTGCTGTTGCTGAGGTTGCACTGGCTGCTCCTGAGGCAGGTGCTGTGTCAGATAATTAACCCCCTTGTCTCAGGGAGGTCTATGCTTTGACTAAATGTTCACCAGCACTTCAAAAGGGAGTTTAAGCCCGTAAACTTAAACAAACAAACAAACAAACAAACAAAAAACAACTTTGGTGTTCGTGTGAGTTATCAATGGCAAATACCTTGCTGTGTAGCAGTTTCCTTTGGTTACTATTTTAATGAATGCCAGTTTTAGGATAGTTTATTTGTTTTCTTTGCTGGGAGACAAACACATTTCTGAAAACAAGTTCCAGTCTGAACATCCCTTGAGGAAGGAACTGTTTATTTGGCAAAACAGTGTATGTGTACCCACATGGGAAATTATATATAGAGAAAACACCAGACCATGCCCGGGGGGGTGGGGCAGAGAAGTTTTTAAATCCTCTAAGGTTGTGACCAGGGTGAAAGAACAGGCTCTTCCCCACATACTTGGTTTTGATGGCCCTGGAAAGTGCATTCCATGGGGGCTGAGAAGGCCTCAGCATGCTTTCATAACCCTCTGTGGTCTGTGGTCTAGGATGACTCCACCCAACCAATCTGCTATCTCTCACTTCCCAAATGCACCATCTCCTTTCCAATCAGGCTGCTCATCCCACTTTCCTACTAACATACCAAACTTTTTCTCTGCCTGTGCAACCTGTCACGTCTGTCTTGTCTAAGCTGTCAGACCTTTTCCTTCAAGGCCAATCAAGTTAACCTCTCCCCCAAGAAACTCTCTCTGGCTTTTCCATAGGTTCCATGAGCTTCCTTTTCTTTGAGCTGCTCCTCTATCCCTTCTCACTCTGAACCCATCTGGTGCTTGAAGACAACCTTCTTTTTTAAGCTACAGCATTCCCCCAGCACTTCCTGACTTTTTAAATAAGGCTGACTCTAAGAATAACAAATATTCCATTTATTAACTTAAGAATCATATTAGTACAGATGGATAATTCCGAAGCATGGTTGATTTGAGGTCAGCCTCATTTGTTGGGACCTGGGGCACATGAGCCCTTGCTAATTTCTGTGGCCATTTCAGTATATGGAATACATTAGTTTAGCTCTTATGGGTAAATTTTTCATTTCCAGAAGGTAATTTTGTTAGTGCCAACTTGAAAATAATGCTATTGTCTTTTGGGGAGATTTTATTTAAATAGCTGAAGTCCCCCTCCTCCCCCCTTTTTTTTACCAGCTTATTCATTCTCATAAAAGCTGTATGAAGTAGAGATCATCTCCTATTTTTTTAAGACCAAGAAACTGATGTCTAACAGGAATAGTCTGCCCAGAAAGAAATTTGGAGCTAAAAGAGAACAGACCCTTTAGGTAGAGGCTTAAGTGTAGCAAGGGAACCAGGGAAGCCTCAATTATACAACAGGGCCACCAAAGTACAGTTGAGCAGATTGTACACTGTGCAACTTTAGAGTTTATGAGAATGTGCTCTCTGGAATTGAGCAGTGCACCATCTCTTGGTTAGATGTCGTGGCCCTGCTTAGAAGACCTGGTCTGTGATGAAGTAGAAACCAATGCTGTCTACTAAGGAAGAGACTGAAGGATGCTTCACTTTAGTCCTCTCCTTGATCACCTAATGTAGAGAGCTCTCACTCTCTTTTTATTCTTACTTAGGTCACAGGATGCAGAGTTCATCAGGTCTTTCTCCCAGTTTCTACTTAACAG
Source organism: Tolypeutes matacus (assembly GCA_026826555.1). NCBI lineage: Eukaryota > Metazoa > Chordata > Mammalia > Cingulata > Chlamyphoridae > Tolypeutes > Tolypeutes matacus. Next base: position 5,075,304 of record JAKSZT010026914.1, on the reverse strand, counting down.
CTTTCTCATTTCCGCAGAAGCACCAAGCCAAGATTTCTTAAATGGTTAGGCTTTCAGATACTTTGGTCAGTGTGCAGCCTGTATCAGAAACAGAGGGAACACATTCCTGAGAGTTTGGGGCCAAGCTCTATGCATTATAGGCTTAACTCCTGACACATTTGGCATCGGTTGAAAAAAACAAAAACAAAAACAAAAAACCTCCCACTGTCTCGGGAGACCTTGGACAGGAACATACAAGGCAAAATGTTTTAGTTGTAGACGAGAAAATGCTGGAGAGTCAGCAAGCGATGAGCTGGTCAGGAAATATCCACTTCCTGTGGAGACTCCCAAAGTTCTCCCACTCTGGCCAACCACAGATGCAGATGATGCAGCCAACAACACCCTCTACCAGGGCTGCGCATTGGCTGCACTGCTCTGGCTCAGTCAGCTCCAGTCAGCTGTGCCATTGGCCCCACTTGCCCATGTGGAACCTTCTGGGTTTCTTCATGAGGCAGGAGATGTTCAAAACAAACCAACAAGAAATATTTGGGTAGGAAACTTGGGTTTCTGGAGACAAGGGTAAGCAGTCGTATAAGGCTGAGGCTGGAGATAAAGTTTCTAACTCTCTCAGGCTCAAGCAAAGAATTCAGACTGACTTTGCTCTGAAAAAAAAAAAAGGCTTAAAATAAATGTTTTGCATTTAATTATGGGTGTTTTTCAATACTATAGTATAAGAATACAGTGATTTACATCCTCTCATATTAGACATATCCCTGAAGTTTGCTGCATTAAGTGAGAATTAGTATGCTAAGTCCATTTACCATAAACACTGTTTTCAGTGTAAATCAGACTTGTCTCTTAAATTAAAACAAAAACAAAAAAAAGCAGCAACAAGTCATGCTGAGATGCCTTGCCATGAGTGAAAAGGGAAGTATGTTTTCTCTGACTGACCCACACAAAATTGGGAATTTAATATGATTATTGAGAAGAAGGGAAAAAGTTTTCAGGAAAGACTCCTATTGCTTAGCACCTCACAGCCTGCAAAGGAGCAGAAAATCAAGGGAACTGGACCACTCAAAAATAAGGCTGAGAAACAGGATCTTTGATTCCATGGAGAAGCCCTGTGCAATCAGAGGATACAAACAGATGGGTTAAATTGGAAATAGATTCCAAATATTTTTTTATTTTTAAAGATTTATTTTATTTATTTATTTCCACACACCCCCCCCCTTGTTTGCACTTGCTTTCTGCTCTCTGTGTCCATTTGCTGTGTGCTCTCTGTGTCTGCTCATCTTCTCTTTAGGAGGCACCGGGAACCGAACCTGGGAGAGAAGCACTCCCTGCTTTGTCGTCTCTCTCGTTGTGTTTCCTCTTTGTGTCTCCTTGTTGCATCATTTTGTTGCATCAGTTCACTGTGCCAGCCTGTTGTGCCAGCTCGTTGTCTTGTTTGTCTTCTCCAGAGGCACCAGGAACTGAACTCGTGAACTCCCATGTGGTAGGTGAGAGCTCAATCACTTGAGCCACATCCGCTTCCCCCCACCAAGTTAGTTTTAAGCAAATACTATATGAGGATACTCAAATTTAGGGTCCCTGCCCTCAAAAAGTGTTTGTATTTTGGATCTTCGGCTAACCAGGAAAACAGAAAACATTGCAAGTATTTATAACAGGAAATTGGTTACTCAGATGATAGAGGAGCTGAGACACCAAAGGAGGACAGCTCAATAACCCAGAGATTAACACCAGCTGGTAGTCTCCACAGTCCACCAGGCTGGAGGGACAGAGACAGCACTTCCAGAGTCCAGGGGCTGGGCTTACGAGGCAGAGGTAGAACCATGGCAGGGCTGTCCTGTGAGAGCTGGAGCCATGAAGGAGACACAGCTGTTTCTGGAGAAGGAGTTTGAGACAGAGAATGAAGGGGAGAAATACCCTAACTTACCCCTGCCTATATCTTGCCAGTATTTGCCTTTGACTTCACCCGGTAAGAGGCCATTGGCACAGGAGCCTGGGAACTGCAACCTGCAGGGCTGCATCCCACTGAGAGGCAAAGCAGGGCAGGGAGAGTGCAAGGAATGGATCTGAAGGCAAATAGAACCAGTCCTGGCACAGTGTACGTGCTTGGATCGTTTATATCTTCAACCACAATGACCTCACCTCGCCCTTGGCCAGACCATGGCAAATTGATCACAAACCACAAACACTGGCTGGAATGGACTCTGGGTGAACCTCTGCTTGAGGCAGCCATTTAACCCTATCGTGGGCCTATTTCAAAGTCCTTCTGAGGAGGTACCTTAATTCTTCCAGGAGTCAAGGAACTGTAAGGCACATAACCCGACTGTCCCTTCACAGAAGCCTTGAAATTGGCTGACCTCACACCTGTTCCCTATGGAGATCCCAGGATCTCAATGGCCCCATGGCCAAGTGAGTGGAATTTTGTCTGGCTTTCATTTCATCTAAGGTCAGCTCTGAGGAGATCTGTTAGATAAAGACTCTAAAGCCCCAGGGCACCTAAATTGAAGCTCTTAGTGCCTCAGCACCTCACTAATGGCAGCCCTGCAGTCTGACTATTTCTCTGAGTTGATGTCACAGGCCCACCTTGCTAAATTCAACCTTATCAGTATTACCAAATCAGGAGTTTTAATGTTCCTTACCAACTGTGTTACTTGGACAAGTTACTTAACCTCTTTAAATCTGTGTTTCGTCATCTACAATGAGAGGAAACATATGACTATTGTGTGGATTAAATGAGATGACATCCATTAAAGCACATATCCTTGTGCCTGGCACATGAGCATCACTCCATAAATGGCATAGCTACCACTGTACAGTCAGGAATCTTCTAGTTACAAGTGACAGAAACCCAACTAACTTAGCTTAAGCAAAGAAAAAAAAAAAGGGTCTGATTTCAGGAGCATCTGGATTTAGGAGTTCATCCAAGGTCCTCACTAGGGGTTCTCCCTAAATCACTTGGCTCTGTTGTCCTCTGGTTATTTCGATCTCAGGCAGACCGTGCCCATGAGATGGCAAGATGGATGCTGAAACATCCTCCCAGCTGAGCAGCCACAAGAGAAAGAAAGCTCAGGAGTGCCCTAAAAATCCTGGAAGGGAGTTTCCTTGACCTAGTTTGGATCCCACATCCAGCCCTGAATCAATCACTGTGGCCAGCCTGGCTCGATGCAGATTAAGAGTAAGGGAGTGTTAAGTTTCCAATTGAAAATGTATTGACTATGATCAGAAGGAGGAATAGATGTTAGGCAAAAACAAGTGATTTCCACTACAGTGGAATGGTTGTTATTACATTTAGTATTTATTATTTCCTAATCTGTCACCATCTCCACTTATACTATACTATATAGCTAGTTCAAAAAGCTGCAGGATGATTCAGTGAACAACCAGGCTACCAGGCAGGTAGAAGGGAAAATCATAGAAAAAGAATACTGGATAGAAGGAAATAAAATGACAGAACTCTTCAGGTAAGAGATCCTGTAAAGCAAAGACTGGGCGATTAATTCTAGGGGGTGGTTTAAGTATCTTTCAAAAACAAAAGCTATTTAAACGGCAATGTGTAATACAATTTACAGTTGCTTAATTAAAAACATTTTATCATGATTGTATAACTGCATGTGAAGGTCCAAACAAAGCATGTGGCTTGTATGCTGTTTGTCAGCATTGACACAGCTATCTATAGAACAAGCCAGCAAAATTCCCTGCATGGGAATTTTGTGGATATGACTTTCCCAGTCATATCCACAAAAGTCTTATGACAAATGCAGTCAGAAATATATTCTCCACATAGGAACCTCATGATATTGGAACATCCTAAACTAAAAAGGTATGGGATTGAATTTCTGGCTCAGGTGCTATAACCTATATTGAAAAATTGTTTGGCTCTTTGGCAATGCTGTAGCATCTTCAACAACTTGTTTACTCTAGGACAGTGAGGTACCCGAGTATATAAGTATACAGAATGATACCATGAAAGGAACAGTCTGAACTTGAACTCTAAAACTACCTACATTTTACACACAGTATGCTCAGTCAACAGAATGATTTTCATAAGCTGTGCTGCATATAGCAGTGGAGAGATTTTGCACATTACCATCTATAAAAGATAAAATTACATTCCCAGAAATGTGTTTTTTTTGTTAAAAATCAACAAAATGTTAACTAATATGCTACAAGATTTGCTTAAGGTTAAGCCTCTCTATTCAAAACAACTGGATAATGGCAGGTGAAGCTGGTCACTTGAGCCAGCTGGACATTTCACCTGAAGAGCTATCCATTCCAGTTGGCTAAAGTCCATCAGAGCATTGGGACTTAGCTGACTGAGTCAAGAAAATTGTTCAGCTTCAATATAAGCAGAATTTATGTTCTTTTTTTGTTTTATGACTATACCATATATGTTTATGTAATAATTTTCAAACAAGAAAGAACACATATCGAACACTTTAGATAGCCATCTCTAGGGCATTTTAATTATAGAGCAGTGCTTTTGGGAAGCTACTTGAGTTGTATTGTGAAGTCTGATAGGCTCACCAAATGGAGAAAGAATAATACAACCTTACATTTCTAGAAATTATTGCAAATGTAATGATTCTCTCAACCACCCCACTAGCAGGTAGGACTGACATCTGATTCTGTGCCTGTCTGCTCCAGCATGCTCTCTTCCATAACACAAACAGAATGAAAACATTCTTCATCTATGTTGAACAAAGTCAGTCCTTTGGTTTTTAAGGCTTTTTTTTTTTTTTTTTGGTCTTTCACATTTTGAAGGGTGGTGTACACCAGATTAAAAAACATGGTTCAGGGAAGCAAGAAATCATTCCACCAAATGTTTATTAAGTGAATCACAAATTCAGTCAGCATGACTGCTTACCAAGAGGAATGAAGGCAAAATGGTAACATGCTGTCAGCCTCCAAGTATCTTCAACTTTAGGATCTCCCTGGAAAAGTGTCACAAGTGTAATCATTTTCAGCTGTCCCTGCCTTGCTTCCGCTGTCAATGGAAATATCCAGGCAGGGTGAATACACTTTCTGACTAGACTCTGGACTGACCTAGACAGCTTTTGGAAATTCAGAATATACTTTTCCTAAAGCTTCTTAATTTTTCCCATCCCACCCTGATTGAGCACATCATTTATCCCATTACAGCATGTGGGAAGAGAGGGGAGGGAGAAGCAGACAGGATCTGAATTTAGGATAAAAATTACTTGGTGAAGTTATTATTCTCATCCATAACATATGACAATTGTCATGTCAGTTAGCTGATTCCAGCACAGAATCACCCAGACAGATATTAAATATTATTTTTCATACTATTTATCTTGAGGGTCCCAATGAGACATGTACACCTACATTTAGTAACTGGTGATCCATAGCATGCATGGTTCCTGGAAATGTTAGGATATTTTGTCAAGTCCATTTAGCCATTATTTCACTTGCGACACATGAGTAGTTTTCCTCCTTCACTTATATTGGAGTGGGTTTCATGGATTTACTTAGACTTCCTCAATGTTTGAGAACTGTCTGGAGACTGTAGTTCTAAAGAAATTTGTGGATTTGTAGTTTCCAAAGTAAGTCTATTCTTCATTTGTTGGGTGACAGCTACTTCTTTAATAGCATCACTCCCCCCCGGGCTCTTAAATGGGTCCAGCCCTCTCTGATTTGTAACTCTCTTTGAAACTTCAAGATGACTTGTCATTTCAAGGGCCAAAAAACAAAATTGTTTTAAATGTGAGTGGATGCTAAAGTCCCAAAGTCTTTCAACAGGCTACAGCTGCCTTAGCTGCTGACATCAGCAATGTGGTTCTTATTTTACAGCTGGATTTCAGACTGTGGTACTTTCCAAGTATCATTTCCACTTTGTATAAAGAACATGGATTCAATGCAGTTTCTGTTGAGCTAATGGATGAGATTTGGAATGCAGCTCTCTCTCAGCCATCCCTACAAATTAGCATGGTAACTCTGGTCCACTAATTCATACCCAGGGACTAAGAGAAAGTGGAAGAATCTGACTCTTACCCATTGCAACTGGAATTGTCTTTTGGTGGTTAATGCATCCAGCTAGCCCAAATCTACTTGGTAAATGAGAACGTTCTAAGGCAGTAGCAGAAGGAAAGTACAAATGCCACCATCAACAACAAAGTATCGAGTATTCAAGTTGAAACTAACTATTTTATCTACTCAGCAACAACCTGCTTTGAGCCAGAACTTTTAGGGAAATGAATGTTACTTGGGTGAGGTAAGTATACAGCCTAAGTTGTTCATCTACTAATAAATTCCCCTGAAAACTCACCTCTTTCAGGAAATGCTAATCCACTTTGGTCAATCTCTGGGCACCACCACCTACAACTTTCACAATGGTACTGTAAGGTAAGAAGTCTTATTGCGCTCATTTTATAGATGATGAGACTGAGGCACAGAGAGGTTAGGCAACTTGCCCAAGGTCACACAGAAAGTAACAGGTGGAGCTGGGACATAAAAACAGCTCTGGTCAGGTTAACCATTCACTGTAGACTGCCTTGGCAATAGGACAAAACTTCTGTCTCAGTGGTTTTAAATCTGAGAAAGAAGTAGCCATTGCTACTGACTACCTTACTGAGTGTGCCATTTGTGGCTTCATTCTCCCTCTCCATGGACCCCTACTTGCTAGCCTTTTAATCACATTTACATTTTCCATTTGGTAAATCTTTGGGATTTCACCTCCTTTTCTTTGCATTTGTGGGATGCGTATTTCATATCACCAATGACGTATCTACTTGTCTCTGCTTGCCTCTACTATGTCAAGTTGGAAGGAGCCTTTGGGCCTAGTTTTGCTCATCTGTGAACCTGACCCATACTGCCAGTCTCCACGGGGCCTCCTGCTTCAGAAGAGCCTCTTGTTGCTAACCCTGAGATTTCTTGGCCTTCCACAAGCATATTTTTGGTCTCTTCTTCACACAGGAAGTTAAGGCTTCAAAGCAGAATCTAATTTTGTGATTTTTATGCCCTTTCAAATGAGGATCAAACATTTTTGCTCTTTTAAAAGCATGTATAGTAAGCTACTATTTCTATAAAAAAGGAGATGGTTTTATTTAAAAACGAGATGATTTGGCATGGATGTGTCTAAACATTCTCTGGAGGGTTAAAGAAGAAACTAAAAGCAGCAGTTTCTTCTGAAAAATGGGAACAGAGAAGGAAGATGGAAACTGAGCAGGTGGGGGATGGGGTGGAAGGGAGACATCTCACCGAACATCTTTTCTTACTTTTTGATGTTTGAAATATGAGAATGTATTGACTATTAAAAAAAATTGTTGAAAAACAATGCTCTTCTACCTTGAAGGGCAACCAGAGGTCACACCATCTCCACAAGATTAGTCAGTTAAGGGCTAAGTTAGTCTAGAGACAAATTAGTCACAGGCAGTAAGTGACAGTTAAAGACCTATATAGGGTTGTTACTTACAACACATAAAGTCCATGTCATACCAGCAAGTGGTGTAGGAAGCCCAGGTAACAAGAGACAGCAAAGTTTCCCCAAACAAGTCCTATATTAATAGGTTCTCAGATAACACAACAGAACAGAAAGCAGGACTGCTACATGATTTCTTGGAGCCTTTAATATGCCAATGGGCACTGAGACCTCCTGGGACAGAAGCTGGGGTGTGGGGGGATTGGAAGAATGTTTCCTAAAGATATTGGACAATAGTAGCTCTCCTTCCCCTACTCCTACCTTTTTAAGGAGCATCTCACAGGATTAGTGTTCTGCAGAATACATTTAGGAAAAAGCTGAATTGTCAAGGACCTTTCCAATGTTGACTGAGTTGATCTTGTACCCTGCTACTTTGCTTAATTCATTTATTAGCTCTAGTAGCTTTATTGTGGATATTTCAAGATTTTCTATATATAGGACCGTCATCTGCAAGTAGGGAAAGTGTTACTTCTTCCCTTCCAATTTGGGTGACTTATTTCTTTTTTTTTGCATAGGCTAAATGTGGGACTTTGAGTTTCTCAGAGAAGTATAAAATCATAGCCATCACATTGACCAATTCAACATCTTAGAACAAGATCTTTAAAATAAAAAGTATTCATTCAATTCGACAACTACTGAGGGATTATTTGTGCAAGGTGCTCTCATGGGGTCTCTGAGGTCTATAGAAAGGAGTAATGAAGGCAACTGGTAAGTGGGATAAAATGCTTCTTCCAGAACAGACAGAGAGCTCGGCCATCACCAAGGGCTGGTTCTAATTCAACAGCCGAGGGGCCTCCTTTACTTTATTATCTCATTTTAAAAGTGTTTGTTCTGAGCTATACGGTCCCCACACATAGCAAGTACTCAATATCCACTTCTGAAGAAGCTGAGCACTGACCCAGGCATTCGACAAAAGCAGACCTCCAACACCCTTCAAGGCGGGGCAATAAGAGTGAGTAACAGGGCCAGGATGCTTAGTTATCCGTGGTATGGGTTGTATAGAGCATTTTTATTCTCACATGCAGTTTTCCCTATTATTAACACTTTGCATTAGTGTTACAATTGATGAAACAAGATTGTTATAATTATACTATTAACTAGAGTCCATCGTTTACTTTAGGGTTCACTGTTTGTGCTGTACTGTCCTATAGTTTTTTTAAAATAATTTTATTCTGGTAACATAAACCTAAAAATTTCCCCTTTTAACCACATTCAAATACATAATTCTGTGGTGTTAGTTACATTCACAATGTTGTGCCACCATCCTCATCATCCATTAAGGAAACTTTTCCATCACCCTAAACAGAAACTATACCAATTAAGCATTAATGCCCCACTCCCAACTCCCATCCTAGCCTCTGGTAACCTGTATTTTACTTTCTGACTCTATGAATTTACTTATTCTAATGATTTCATATCAATGAGATCATACAATATTTGTTTTGTGTCTGGTTTATTTCAGTCAACATGATGCCTTCAAGGTACATCTCTGTCGCTGCATGTATCAGAGCTTATTCCTTTTTACAGCTGAATAATATTCCATTGTATGTATATATCTCATTTTATCCATTTGTCTGTTGATGGACACTTGGGTTGCTTCTACCTTTTGGCAATTGTGAATAAAGCTTCTGTGAACATTAGTGTGTGAATGTCTGTTTGAGTCTCTGCTATTAATTCTTTTGGATATATACCTAGGACTGGTATTGCCAGGTCATAAGTTAATTCTATACTTAAATATCTGAGGAATTGCCAAATTGTTTTCCATAGCTGCTGCACCATTTTATATCCCCACCAACAATGGATGGATGCTCCTATTTCTCCAAATCCTCTCCAACATTTGCTTTTCTCCATTTTTTAATAGTAGCCAGTCTAGTGGGTGTGAAATGGATTCTCATTGTAGTTTTGATTTGCATTTCCATAATGGCTTAATAAGGTTGCGCATCTTTTCATGTGCTTTTTGGCCTACTTGTATATCGTCTTTGGAAAAATGCCTATTCAAGTCTTTTGCCCATTTTTTAAAAACAATTTAATTTTATTGGCACATATTAATAAAGCATACAATTCATCCAAAGTGTTCAATCAGTGGTATTTGTTATAATCACATAGCTGTGCATTTATCACTTCAATCATTGTTAGAGCATTTTCATTATTTCAATAATAATAATAATAAAAAACAAAAAATAGACTAGCAAACAAGAAAATTCCTCATCTCTCAATCTCTCTCTGTTTCCCCTGCTGTACATAGCTGCTATTTCTGGCTATTCTTGCACAATTATTTATTTATTAAGCAGTTTTATTGAGATATATTCATATACCATAGATCTATCCAAAGTGTATCATCAATGGCTTTTATTATAATCACAATGTTGTACATTCATGACCTCAAAAATTTTAGAACAATTTCCTTGCTCAAAAAAGAAAGACTCCACACCCATTAGCTTCCCTCCCCTAGTCATATATTACCATTAATCTAATTTCATCTTTATAAATTGATTTATATTTACATTTCATGTAAATGGAATTATAAAATATGTAGTACTCTATGTCTGATCTCCTTCTCTTAGTATAATGTGGTTATTTTGGTCTGATATTAACATTTTGTATTATTAAACTACGTTTGTTCAGCGTCAAAGAAAAATGGTCTTACATAAGCAATTTTAATCATATTCATATTTCACATAATATATTTATATTTCACATGATATATTTAGCTTACAATAGCTCAATTATACAATATTTGTCCTTTTGTGTCTGGCTTGCTTCACTCGACATAATGTCCTCCAGTTTCATCCACGTTGTCATATGTTTCATGACTTCATTTCTTCTTACTACTGCATAATATTCCATTGTGTGTATACACCACAATTTTTTTATCCATTCATCAGGTGATGGACACCTGGGATGTTTCCAACTTTTGGCTGAATAATGCTTCTATGAACATCAGTGTGCAGATGTCTATTCGTGTCACTGCTCTCAGTTCTTCTGGGTATATACCTAGCAATGGTATTGCTGGGTCCCATGGCAAGTCTATATTAGGAACTGCCAAACTGTCCTTCACAGTGGCTGTACCATTCTGTATTCCCACCAATGGTGAATAAGCTTTCCTATCTCTCCACATCCTCTCCAACATTTACAGTTTTCTGACTTTTTAATAGGTTTTGCCCATTTTTTGATTGTTTGTCTTTCTGTTGTTGAGTTGTAGTCTTTCTTATTAGATTCTGTGTATTAAACTCTTATCAGATATGTGATTTCAGAATATTTTCTCCTTTTCTATAGGTTGTCTTTTTTACTTTCATGATGAAGTCCTTTGATGCACATGCTTTTATTTCAATAAAGTCATATTTATGTATTTTTGCTTTTGTTTCTCATGGTTTTTGGTGTAAAGTATAAGAAATTATTGCCTAACACAAGGTCCTGAAAACACTTCCCTACATTTTTTTCTAGGAGGTTTATACTTTTCATTCTTATATTTAGGTCCTTGATCCATTTTTACTTAATTTTTGTAAATTGTGTGAAGTAGGGGTCCACCTTCATTCTTTTGCATATGGATATCCAGTTTTTCCAGCACAATTTGTTGTATTCTTTCTCCATTGGGTGGACTTGGCCCCCTTGTCAAAAACCCATTGGCCATGGATATGAGAGTTTATTTCTGAACTCTTGATTCAATTCCATTGGTATTCACATCTGTCCTTGTGCCATAACCATGCTATTTTGATTACTGTAGCTTTGTAATAATTTTTAAAATCAGGAAGTGTGAATCCTCCAACTTTGTTATTTTTTAAGGTGATTTTTGCTATTTGGGGCCTGTGGCAGCTTGATATTATTTATGGATTCCAAAAAGAAATATTGATTATGTTTGTAAACTGGTCTGTTTACATTCTTTGATTGTATTAAATTCAAAAGTTTTACATTTACTTGATTATGTTGAGATTAGGGCTTTGATTTGACCACATCATTAGGGCATGGTTAGGGTTGAGTCCCCACCCCCTTGGTGGGCTATACAAATAGACACTATTCAAGGAGAACACAGGAGTAGAGAGAGCTCCATAAATGCCAGGGAAGAGAACTTTGTCAGCTTTGATCCTGCTCCCCTGGAAGAGAGATAAGCCATTCGCCTGATAGTTTGCAGCTGAAGAGAACAGAGCAGCTGAGCCCTATGCCAGCCTACAAGCTGAGATACACAGAAGCTGGGCCCACATAGCCTTAAGAGGAAGAGAACTCTTGCAGACATCTTGCTTCAACATGTGGCAACAGATTTTGGTGAGGAAGTATCTCTTATGGTACCTTGAGTTGGACTCTTTAGGGCCTTGTAACTGTAAGTTTCTACCCCAAATAAATACCCTTTATAAAAAATCCAACCGATTTCTGGTATTTTGCATCAGCACTCATTTGGCTGACTAATACAGGGCCCCTTACACTTCCATATATATTTTATGATTGACTTTTCCAATTTTTGCAAGGAAAGCTGTTGGAATTTTGATTGCTTAGGATTGCTTTGAATCTGTAAATCAGTTTGTATAGAATTGACAGCTTAACGATATTTAGTCTTCCAATGCATGAACATGGACTGTCCTTCCATTTATTTAGGTCTTCTTTGATTTTTTTTTTCTTTTTTTAGCAGTAATTTGTAGCTTTCCTTGGTTAACTTTATTCCTAGCTATTTGATTTTTTTCAGTTACTATTGTAAATAGCTTTTTAAAAAAATTTCCTCTTCATTTTATTCATTACCATTCTATAGAGACACAGATTTTTATGTGTTGATCTTGTACCCTGCCACTTTGCTTAATTAACTTATTAGCTCTAGTAGCTTTGTTGTAGATGTTTCAAGATTTTCTATATATACAAACATCATCTGCAAGTAGGGAAAGTGTTACTTCTTCTTTCCAATTTGGGTGCCTTTTATTTATTTTTTCTTGCCTAATTTCTCTGGCTTGAGCTTCTAGTAAAATGTCCAATAACAGTGGTAATAGTAGACACCCTTGTCTTCTTCCTGATCTAAAGGGAACAGCTTTCAGCATTTCACCATTGAGTATGATGTTAGCTGTGGGTTTTTCATATATGCTCTTTATCATGTTGATGAATTTCTCTTTATTCCTAGTTTTCTAAGTGTTTTTATCAAGAAGCAGTATTGGATTTTGTTAAATACCTTTTTTGCATCAATTGAGATGATTGTGTGTTTTTTTATCCTTCATTCTGTTAATGTGGTATATCATGTTAAATCATTTTTTTATGTTAAACCACCCTTGTATACCTGGAATAAATCCCACTTGATAATGGTTTATAATTATTTTATGTGCTGTTTTCTAGTATTTTGTTGAGGATTTCTGCATCTATATTCATAAGAGATATTGATCTGTAACTTTCTTTTTTTGTGATATCTTTTTTTTAGTTGGTATTAGGGTGATGTTGATCTTATAGAATGAGTTAGGGAGTGTTCCTGCCTCTTCAATTTTTTGGAGGAGTTTGTGCAAGATTGGTGTTTGTTCTTCTTGAAATGTTTGGTAAAATTTACCTATGAAACCATCCGATCCTGGGTTTTTCTTTTTTGGGAGGATTTTTGATTACTGATTCAATCTCTTTACTTCTTTTTGGACTGTTGAGACCATCTATTTCTTCTTTTGTGTGTGTGTTTTTTCTTTTTCTTTTTTTCTAATTAGAGAAATTGTGAGCTTACAAAACAATCATGCATAATGTGCAGAATTCCCATACATCACCCCTCCACCAACACCTCAGATTGTTGTGGAACATTTGTTACAGTTTATGAAAGAATATGTTCAGACTATTACCATTAACTATGGTCCATAGCGTACACTTGGTATATATTTTTCTGAACACCCCCTATTATTAGCCCTATATATTAGTAATATACTTTTATTATAGTTCATGATCTTCTATTTTTTCTTTTTTTTCTTTTTTTTTTTTTTTTGTTGTTTGAATGGTTTTATTTTATTTTATTTTATTATTTTTTAATATATATACATATATTTTTAGAGGTGCTTAGATTACCTAAAATATTACACGGAACCCACTGGGATTCCCATGTTGCCCACCTCCCACACCTCCCACCACATCCAACACAAACATCTCCCATAGTGTGGCCCACCAACCTCAATGAACTTACACATCCTGGAGCCTTGCCACCAACCATAGACCACAGTTCACACTGTAGACCACACTCTCTCCCACTCAGTTCTGAGTGGTGTGTGCTGATTTAAAATGGCCTACATCCATTGCCACAACAGTACTCAGGACAACCTCCAACTCCCAAAGAAGCCCCTGTGTTTCAACTGCTCATCCCCTCCCTACCCAAAAACTGTCAAGTGGCCACTGGCTCCACCTCATTGTTATAATTTCTTGCATTGCAAGAATCACCATATGTGAGCAAGAGAATACCATCAAGTCCACTCTAGTCCATAGTTCTTCCCCCAATC
>JAKSZT010026914.1:5026185-5051450 GCA_026826555.1 Tolypeutes matacus | reverse complement strand
GTGGATCCTTCCTGCCTACTTGTGTTTATCAATGAATTTCCCCACAGGGTTCTATATGCAGGTCCTGAAGCAGCTTTTAGCTATTAAACTAAATTAAAAAGAATTTATTTTTCATTTGTTGAGGTGACCTCACTTTTTTTTTTTTTTTTTTTTTTTTAAAGCCAAATGCAGGAACCAAAATAATTCCTCTTCTAGACCAACCCCCTTACGGAAGGGACCCTAGCTGGGCCCGTGGAAATTAATCAAGCACGTCCCACTTTCCGGACTCCCCAGGTTAGCTGAAACTTTGATGTTAGTCAGTGAGGAGTGCTAAAGACGGCGGATTCCGCCCCTTATGGCGCCGAGCTCCAGCGTCACCGGGCTGCTCAGTAAATCAGTTTGAGTGCAGATTCGCGTCTGCTCTCAGCCTAATGGTGCTTCAGGTCGGCTTATCTGCTCCCCAAAGCTATGGGGCGGTGCAGGCAGCCAGATCGATGTCTAAAAATATAAAATACCCTTCCCTGTCTTCCAACCGAACCCTCCCTTTTTTGGGAAATGTCCCTTCCTCCTGGCTCCGCAGCGGCACCGGTCTTATCCCTGGGTGGCTAGGGAAATCAGCTGCGTTCCCCAACCAAAATCCCCCCTCCGGTTCACTGGGTGCTGACTAGCTCGTTTGCTCTGTTCACACAAGGTCTAAGGGGCGCCAGGCAGCCAGCTCCCCAGAAAATAAAACTTTTTCGCCCCGCCCACGGCTCCAAATGGCCGTTTTATATATTTTTTCCTAACCGCGGGGCTCAGCCGCCTGTGCCAACCTCCACCGGCAGCCTCAAAACTCACGAATCTCCGCCATTGGGTCCACGCCGCTGATCCGCGCAGATAGATGTCCCAAGCTTCTCACTCCACGCGTGCACAGCACAGACCCCCGGGCAGGACCCCGTCCACAATCCGCCTTGCTCTGGGAGCTTGCAGTGTGCGCCCTCCTACACTAACGCCATCTTGCCTCTCCCCCTCTATTTCTTCTTGAGTCAATGTAGGTAGTTTGTGTGTTTCTAGGAATTCATCCATTTCATCTAGATTATTTAATATGTTGGTGTACAGTTGTTCATAGTATCCTCTCCTAAGCTTTTTTATTTCTATGGGGTCAATACTATTCTCCATTTCTTTTCTGATATTAATTATGTGTGTCCTCTTCCTTTTTTTCTTTTTCAGTCTAAGTGTCTGTCAAATGTCTTGATTTTTTCAGAGAACCAACTTTTAGTTTTGTTGATTCCCTATTGTCTTTTTTTAAAAAAAATTCTCTATTTCATTTATCACCTATCTTTTCTTTGTATTTTTTTTTTAAATTTCTGCTCACATTGGACTTAGTTTGCTCTTCTTTTTCTAGATTCTCCAGTTCTAGGGTTAGATCTCTGATTTCAAATCTTTCTTCTTTTTTAATGTAAGCATTTAGGGATATAAATTTCCCTCTCAGTACTGCCTTTGTTGCATCCAATAAGTTTTGATATGTTGTGTTTTCAACTTTTGTTTGACTTAAGATATTTCCTAATTTGCCCTGGGATTTCTTCTTGGACCCATTAGTTATTTAAGAGCGTAATGTTTAATTTCCACATATTTGTGAATTTTTCACTTCTACCTCTGTTATCGATTTCTAGCTTTTTTCCATTGTGGTCAGAGAAGATACATTAATGATTTCAATATATTTTTTTAATTTATTGAGATTTGTTTTGTCACTTAACAAATGGAGAATGACCCATGTGCATTAGAAAAGAATATGTATTCTGCTGCTGTTGGGTGAAGTGTTCTATATATGTCTATTAGGTCTAGTTGGTTTATAGGATTATTCAAATCTTCTATTTCCTTTAATGATTTTCTGTCTAGTTGTTCTGTTATTGAAAGTGGTGTATTGAAGCCTCCTACTATTAATGTAAAACCATCTATTTCTCCCTTCAAATCTTGTCAATATTTGCTACATATATGTTGGCACTCTGCTGTTAGGTTCATAGATATTAATAATTTTTGTGTCTTTGAATTGACCTCTTTACCAGTATATAGTGACCTTCTATGTCCCTCATTACAGTTTTTGACTTAAAGTTTATTTTATCTGTTATCAGTATAGCTCCCAGACTCTCTTTTGGATATTATTTGCATGGAAAATGCAGGATTTTCTACTGTCATTTTGCTGTTTGGTCTTTGCAAGTCCTATACCATTTTTCTTCCTCAATTTTCTGTTAATTCCTACTTTCATATTTATTTGATTTTTTTTTCTTTTTCTTCTTTTTTTCAGGGGAGAGTGTGAATGCAGTCCCCCACTACCACAAATTATGCAATCGAGTTTCCTACATTCGGGGAAATCTCATGGGTCAGCACATCCAGAGTTCAATGGATAAGACTCACCCTGGGAAAACCACCTTCATAATCATGGTATCTCCCTTGCCAGGTAAATATTTTCATTTGATTTTTTGTAGGTTACTATTTCAAGTCCCTTCTCATTTCCTTCTGTAGATATTATTTCATACATTTACTTTATGGCCACTATTATCCTTAATCCATAATAATCACATTTGATTTGATACCAACTTAACTCCAATAGCATACAGAAACACCGTTTCTATAACCCTTTGTCCCCCCCCACCTTTTTGTTGTACTTGTTACAAATTATATCTTTATATATTCTATGCCTAAAACCATATATTTATCCTTACTTTTTATGCATTTGAATTTCAGAACCTTTAAGAAGTAAAAACTGGAGTTATATACCAAAAAAAAAAAAAAAAAAAAAAAAAAAAAAACCAATATAATAGTTCTGGCATTATAATTACCCATATGGTTACCTTTATTAGAGGTCTTTATTTCTTTATACCACTTTGATCCATTGTCTGGTGTCCTTTCCTTTCAGTCTGAATAATTCCCTTTAGCATTGCTTTTATGGAAGGTCTGTGGTAACAGACTCCCTAAGCTTTTGTTTATCTGGTGATGTCTTAATCTCTCCCTCATTTTTGAAAGACAGTCATACCAGATACAAAAATTTTGGTTGTCATTTTGTTTTTCCACCACTTTAAATATTTCACCCTGCTTCCTGCTTTCTGCTCTGATTTCTGATGAGAAATTGGCACTTAATCTTTTTGGGGCTGCCATGTACATAACATCTTGCTTTCCTCTTGCAACTTTCAGAACTCTCTCCTTGTCCTTCATGTTTAAAAATCTGACTAATATGTGTCTGGACATGGTTCTCTTCATGTTTATCCTATTTGGGATTTCTTGATCTTCTTGAATGTGTCTATTCATGTCTTTTATTAAATTTGAGAAATTTTCTGTAATTTCTTTGAATATTTGTGCTGCCCCTTTCTATCTTTCTTCTCCTTCTAGAACTCTCATAATACATATATTAGTACACTTTTTGGTACTCCACAGGTCTTTTAGGCTCTGTTCTTTTTTTTTCTTCCCCATTCTTTTCTTCTTTCTGCTGTTCAGCCTGATCATTTCAATTGTCTTATCTTCAAGTTCACTGATTCTTTCTTCTGCCAGCTTCAACCTGCTGTTGAAACCCTCTAGGGAATTTTTCATTTCAATTTTTGTGGTCTTTAATGCCAGTATTTCTGTTTGGTTCCATTTTAAAATTACCATCTCTTTACTGAGATTCTCATATTGTTCATTCATAACTTTCCTAATATCCTTTAGTTCTTCTCTGTGTTTTCCTTTATCTCCTTGAGCATATTGAAGAGCATTTTTATAAAGTCTTTGTCTAGTATATCCAAAATCTGTTCTTCTTTGTTGATGGTTTTTGAGTTTTTTATCTTGCCCCTTTTCATGGACCATCATTTCCTGCTTCTTTGTCCTGTAATCTTTTGTTGCACACTTTACATTTTAATATTTTAAAGTGTTAATTGTGGGATTTAGTCTCTGTGCGGTCTGTTCCTTATGTTTATATCCAGATAGTGATATGACAGAGTTTTACTTGAATGCCTAGCAAAAACAAAGAACCAAAGAAAAAAGCACCTTTCACAGTCTTTGAAAATTGGCACTATATTGCCAGAACTCTCCTTCATGGTTCAACCTTCCTATCAAGAAAATGAGCCCAAGGCAAAAGTAAAGCGCAAGGTTCTCTCTGTCTTTTCTGAGCCTGTGTCTTGTCTAGGCTTGTGTTCCATCATGGCCTTAGGGATCCCCCCATTTACAAGAATTTGAATGTCCCCTCTATTCCCTATGAAATAGACTTTATCCCCCTCCCTGATTTTCTATTGTATGCCTTAAAGCAGGTAATCCTTTGCCTGAGACCACTTTGACTTAATTGTTTCATACAGTGTTTAGTTGTTGACAAGCTGCTTCTGTCTATAAAGTAAGTTCTGCGAGAACTTACTCTGTAAGCCAGAGATGAGTTCCTTGATTCAGTCTTTCAGGCTGCCATACAATAAATCGGCACCGATGTATAGACACCATGTGCATAGGGGTTTCTCTAGTCCCTCCAGAGCAGCACCAGGGACCATGGTCAGAAACCCACAAAGGGAGTGAAGGCTGAATCAACAACACTCTAGGAAGAGGGTTGGGAGGAACCAGCAAGTACACCCTAAGCTTCTTCTACTAAGCTGAGTTTTCTTGAGTCAGCCCTCACCTAGTTAGTGCAACCCTTTAACCATTTTCTGGAGTTTTGAGGCAGATGGCTGTGCCAGTTTTTGCTAGTTGTTCCAAGATTCTGTGGGTGAACAGCACCGTAGAGCATCTTACACTGCCATCTTCGTCAACTGGAAGTCTCACTGTCTCCAGCAGCTTGGGCACTCACATGACCACAAGGGCCACTCCATCAGTGGCCACTCCAGCCCAAGCCCAGGAGGTCAGTCCAGCCATGCCAAGCACCTGCAGAGGTTAGACTTTCTCTCTTCGTGGCCTTATATAAGTTCCATTTAATCTTTTTAACTACATGTAAGATTGAAGAATTATCTTTATTTTACAGATGAAGATATAAAACTCAAAAGTCAAGTGACTTGTATAAGACAAAAATAAAAGCCAGGCATGGTCTGTAACAAAATGTCAATTTTTGGTAGTAGTGGGAAATAATGGAATCATAGTCTTGTTGTTGTTGTTGTTATTGTTGCTATTGTTAATGTAGAAGGCAGTTTTAGTTGTTGGTAAGGTACATAAGAAAAGTAGCATATGGAAATATACTGTGCTGAAGCACAAAATTCTATGTAAACTCATGGCCTTCCTTAAAAGTGCACGTGTATTTCCAGTTCTGTTGTTTGGTGCTAAAAGTGGGCCCACAACAGCATTTGCACATTCTGATTGTGCTTTGTTACTGCTCAGATTTGGATCCTTCTGACTTTTCTTCACTGAAGGGAATCAGTATCCTCTAGACAGTAGCTGATTAGATGTCTTGGGGTCAGGGTAAGGCAGGATGGATCTTTGACAGCCTCTGCAGCCAGACAGCATGGATTTTTATAAAAAAATGTTAGAGGCAAATTTTAAAAGACAAAAGAGTCAACTTACCACTCTCAATCAGAAACAGGGTGGGCATCACCATCCCCAAATTCTCAAGATTAAGGTATAAACAAACATAAGAGGGGGAATGCAACTATGGACTAAAGTAGACTTATGATTATTCTAGCAATGAAAGAACTTGTATCATTGATATAAAGGCAGTGGCCACCAGAGCTTCTGAGGGGAGGGAGAGGGAAGAATAGATGTAACATGGGGCAGTTTTGGGACATTGAAATTATACTGCAATGACATTACAATGACAGATACAGGCCATTACACATTTTGTCAAAACCTATAAAATTGTGCAGTGCAAAGTATAAGCTATAATGTAAATTATAGACCATGGTTAGTAAAAATCCTTCAAAATGTGTTCCTCAACTGTAACAAATGTACCACACTAATGAAAGATGTTGTTAATTGGGGAAAGTATGGAATGGGGAGGGAGTGGGGTATATGGGAATCCCCTATATTTTTGATGTAACATTTATGTAATCTGAAGCTTCTTTAAAAATTAAAAAAAAGTAAAAAATAAAAATAAGAGTCAGCTAAAAAGCATTTTCCTTAGCTAAGTTGCCACCACAAAATAGATATAAAATAAATAAAACAAAACAAAACAAAACAAAATAAAATAATGTTTCAACAGAATAGGTTGCCTCTAAGAAAGATTATTAGTTCCTAATGATTTACAAAAAGGAAAGTTAATATGAAGTCTATTAAAAATAGTTGTAATACAATGAAGGTTAATAAGATAGGCCATATTTAGTTTCTTATTGGTTTTAATAAATTAGGGAATATAATATATACGAATATTTTGTTTCTTTTCTTTAAAAAAATCAGTTCGTAATTTATAGTTAGGTGCTTCTTTTTTTTTGTATTACTAGGAAAGAATAAACAGAGGGAATTGCGGGTAATTCCAAGGAAAATAAGCACTGTAAGAAGAATAAGAAAAATCAATTAGAATTGGCGGAATTCTGGTGGTTGCATGCAATAATCAAATGGAATGATGACCTAACCTCATGTCTTAGAAAAGAAAAACGACCAATGCAGGCTCAATCCCTCCTCTACTAGGAGATGAAGCATCCAGACCAGTACCTCCCAAACTTTTCATTTTATAGCACATGTAGAAAGTGATAACATTCATCTAATGGCAAATAATTGATGGCACACTCTTGGGCTATGTTTGATGTCCCCTTCTCACCCCAGAGCTCCTCAACACTCCAGGCCCCAAGCAGTGGGACAGGGAGGGCCTAGATCTTTTCTGAGACTGGTCGTTTTCCCATGGTCTGATGAGATACAAAACTACTAAAATTACAGAAACTTCAGGAAGGCAAACCTAGAAAGAAATGCAAATAAGGCAATGATATTACATTTTGGAAACTAGCTTTAGTTTCAGAGTACAAATCAGCTTTTAACCATTGTAACAGTATGCATGTCTTCTTTTTAAGTATTTAAATTGAAGACAATTTATTGTGGTATGATTGTGGTTTAAATCGAATGTTTAGAAGTTTTTATATTAGCAATCAATATTTAAATATACAAGATAATTAATTTGATAAATCCATGCATTTAAAATTTTAGTTGCAAAGGTGTGTGCAAATATTTTAAAGGAGTGCTGATTGCTCACTATTTAAGGAAATGCAAATTGTTTGACATATTCATAAGACTACTAAACTGGACTACTGAACACATTAAACAAAGTCTAAATGTGTAAGTCCCAAAGATGCTCAAACATTAAAGAATAATTTATCAACAGTTGCTGTTACAGAGGTAACTTAATGTAATAAGCATATATTACTTTCAAAATGAAAGAGAAAAACTTCAAAATGCAAATTAACAACCCCTTCCTCATTTGTCCCACTTTCAGCCACTAAAATACCATAGACCCTCCACAAATGCGTGATAAATGAGTGAGTCAACACTGTTACTCAGGTGCAGAGCCAGGGCTTCTGGCTCTTCTGACCTAGAGTTCCATATTTTCTTCTATGCCTCAGGCAATCCTCAAAGGGACAAGTGTGACTGAAAAGGGGAACTGGACTACGTCATGGAGGGACATGACCAATCAGGGAAATTGAAGCAAGCAGTGGGATATGATGGGACAAAGATCTTTATTGACTTAGGTCTGTTACCAACTAGTGTATGACTGGGAACAAGTTACTTAACCTCTTTATGTCTCAGTTTCCTTTCCTGTTCAATGAGGAGTTTAGAATTGCATTTTCTAGTGTCTCTTCGAGTTCTTTGATTCTATGAAATGTTGTGAAGAATATTGATTTACATAGGAATAGAGGGAGCCTTGCTAACCTCTCAACCCAGCTCCTCAGGAATCTGCATCAACATTTGCTAAAATGAACACTAGGGCCCTTACAATGTTCCAAGAAGGTCCCATAGTCTTCTACTCTCTTTCAGTTTTTCAGAAACGAATTGAAATCTTTCGTCTTCTCTTGGGGTTCCTTCCATTCTCTTTGCTCTTATGAGTTATTCTTTCAGCATCATTTTATTGGGCTTTTGGAAGGCAAGGAAAACATTTGGGCCAGTCAGCCATCTTGAACTAGTATCTCATCATTTGTTTGTTGAGTAGCATTGCCCTACCCTATAAGGTCGGTGGTCCTATCTCCTCTTACTGTCAGAGACACCCTGCACAATAATTAAAGTAGCTGTCCTAATAAATGGTGTGGTGTTTTGAAGCTGTATGTATTCCAGAAAAACATGTTCTTAAATTTAATCCATTCCTGAAGGTGTGCCCATTGTAAGTACAATCTTTTGATGAGGTTACTTCAGTTACGGTGTGGCCCAGCCCAGTCAGTATGGGTCTTAATCTTACTACTAGAGTCCTATAGAAGTAGAATAAAATTCAGACAGAGAGAAATAAAGCCACAGGAAACAAGAAGCTGAACATCAATGGAACCTGGAAGAGAAAGGAGAAGTCAGGAGGCGCCACCATGTGCCTTGCCATGTGACAGAGGAGCCGAGGATCATCAGCAACCAATCCCAGAATACCTTTGCGAAGAAAGCATGCCCTTGATGATGCTTTGGCTTGGACTTTCTTTTAGCCTCAAAACCATGAACAAATAAATTCACATTGTTTTATACAATCCATTTCATGGTATTTGCTTGAGCAACCCAGGAAGCTAAAACAAATGAATACATTTAGTTTTATTTATTTGAATTTAGACAACTGGGTTCTTTAAAAAAGATGTCACTACCATCTTTAAGTGTTTCAATATTACTTGCCAGTGTTTTAAAATATTTGTATTCTCATCCTTCCATTCTAGAGCAGAAGAATCAATATCTCACAATTTAGAGGCTGTAGGAACATTTCTATAATTAATCTTTGGTCTATATCAGTGGTTCTTAAATTTTAGCTTGCATCAGAAGCACCTGGATGGTTTGTTAAAACCCAGATAGCTGGGTCTTACCCTCAGAGTTTCTGATTCAGTGGGTCTGGAGTAGGGCCTGAAAATATACATTGCTAGCAAGTTCCCAGGTAATGCCAATGATGCTGTTCCTGGGCTATGCTTTGAGAGCTGCAGGTCTACTTAAAATATGATATTTAGGTATAGAAAGTAGATGAATAATTTATTTATTTATTTAATATTTGTTGAACAACTACTCTGTGTCAACTACCATCACGACATTAAGTACATGAGAATGTATAAAAGAAAAGTAGTCCCTTCCCTATCTTTGATGACCTTTTCTGATGGCATTTTTCAATTTTTAACTAGAGGTTCATTCCCTTCCTTGTGCCTCCTGATTCTCTTACCCAGAAAGCTTCTCCTCCCCTTTCCCCTTCCTCTTCTCCCCAGTAGATTCAAGTCCTGCCTATTCCTTAACTAAGCTTATCTCTCTCTCCCCCCACCCAGCCCTCAATCATCCTTCCTCCTGCATCTCTACCATAGCAGTTAAAAGTTCCTAACCAGTCTATATTAGTCAGCTAAAGGGGTGCTGATGCAAAATACCAGAAATCTGTAGACTTTAATAAAGGGTATTTATTTGGGGTAGGAGCTTACAGTTACCAGGCCATAAAGCCTAAGTTACTTCCCTCACCAGAGTCTATTGCCATGTGTTGGAGCAAAATGGCTGCCGAGGTCTGTGAGGATTCAGGCTTCCTGGATTCCTCTCCTCCTGGGGCTTGCTTCTCTCTAGGCTCAGCTCCTCTGCTATCTCCACAAGGCCAGCTGTAGACTATCAGGTGAAGAACTTGTTTCTCTTCCTGGGGCCTTTTCTCTTTCCTCATAACCAAGCTCCTCTATGAGCTTACTACCCAGGGCTCCAGCTCAAAAACTCCCTTGTGTCCTCCTTCTCTGTGTCTTTACTTCCCCAGGCTCCACATCAAAACTCCAGCATCAAAACCCCAACATCAAACTCCAACAACAAAACTCCAACATGCTCCTCTGCTCTGCCATGTAGTTTTATCCGTGAGTCCCCGCCCACTAATGTCCTACTGACATGGCCCAATCAAAGCCCTAATCATAATTTAATCACACCCAGGTACAGACCCATTTATAAACATAATCCAATAATTATTTTTGGAATTCATAAACCATATCAAACTGCTACACAGCATTTACCCCCTTTACACTGTTCTTTTTATATATATATATACTGTTCTTTATTTCTATCTGTTTCATTTGTGCTATTACTGTTTGGAGCACCTGGAAAGCAATAGTCATGTGCTAAATTTCTTTATAACTCCAACCCTCAGGTCCTTGAACAGTGTTAGAAACACTCTAGGAGTTAAACATAAGCTTGTTGAGAGATTCACTTAGAATCCCAGCCTCCCTTTTGGAGGAGGTAGGGTAGAATTAAAATCGCCACCAATAATAACAACCAGTCAGCCACACGGTCAGACTGTTTGTGGTAGCTGGGGTGGAGTAGAGGGATTGGAGACCAGAAAAAAAAAAAATGAGTGTTTGGTTTAGGGTTTTACTAATCGACAAAGAGCCAAGAGTGGTTAATTTCTCCCTTCGGTATGGAGTTCATCTTCTAAACAGGGTTAATGCCTGAAAAATGTAATTGTGGTCAGAATGAACTTGAGAGTGTTACAGAATCAAATGACCATCGTTGTTTTCTTGACTGGTATTTCTTTTTTTCTGAAAATTAGTTCTGAGCCAGTTAGAATAAATATGTCTAAGCTTGCATTTTTTTTCAATTAGATTAACTGAGAAATAACTGCTGCAATCTTGTCCAAATATTATTAAGATAACAATGAAACCCTGTTAATCTTGCAATAGACTGTTAAATAGAAATAGAGGAAAAACAGTTTAAAGCTGGAGAATCTTTGAAATCCTCCAAGAATAACAGTCTCAATAGTAGTTAAGTGTGTGGGCTCTGGACCTGATCTAACCCAGCTTAAATCTTTACTCTGCCACTTCCAAAATGTGTGATTTTGGACACGTTTGTTCATCTCTCCAAGCCTCCGTTTCCTTATCTATAAAATATGGATAAAAGTATCACCCATTAAAAGAATTAATAGTAGAAATAAATGGTGGTATAATGGTGTACATGAAACTCCTAGTACAATCCCTAGCACATAGATAAAGCTCCATAAATGGTAATTATTATGTAGTTCAACCCCATCATTACAGATGAAGGAAACTGAGGCTCAGAGAAGTTAAATGAATTGCAGTAATTTAGGGACAGAATTAAGACAAGAACTTCTGAATTCCAGCCTGGTGTTCTATTCCGGGCAACTTACTGTTCACCATTCAGTCTAATTTGGGTTTTCCCACTATATAATTAGTGAAAACTTGGATAGTGAACCGGGATCAATTATATTTTCTTACCTTCTGTGAAAATGGAGTTTAAATTCAAAATACATAACCTACTTATTTTTTTATTTTATTTTATTTTTATTTTTTTTATTTTTTATTTATTTATTTATTTATTTATTTATTTATTATGGGTAAAAATCAAAATTCTCACAATACATACAAACATTTGCAAAATGATATGTAAATATATATGCATATATGTGTATTTGCTTACAAAAATGTTATTTATATATATATATATATACATATATTTTAAGAGGTGCTTAGATTACCTAAAATATTACACGGAACCCATAACCTACTTATGAAAGGGACTATTTTCAAGCTCTTTAATAGTATTTAATAAATCAACCACCAACATTATTTGGATACTAGTTATAAGTCATTCTCAGCTGTTTAATTGAAAGGACCTATTCTTAGCAACATTTGGCTAAGCAAGTTTGAGTTGTGGTATACATACGTCTGTTGTAAAAACTGCATTATTAGATCAGAATTAGAATTCTCAGATGTTAGAGACCCTCTGGTTGCACAGTCCTGTCAATACCACTTCAAAGTTTCCCTAATAGGAACCATTGTCTCTTGCTGGGTATGAATGAGACTGAACTCATTACCTTCACCACAGCCAGCTCTGTTTTAGGCTTTTGGATGGTCAGAATGTCCTTCAAATTGTCAGATAATCTTAAATTCAGCATATACATGACACTAAATAAAGTCTAGAAGTTACCATGATCATTGGTCAATCTGAGAATTCCTCACACTTTTTGGCAACAGAGCATGGGGAAGTTATGCTTTATTTATTCTGCAGTACAAGCAGTCAGACTCCAGGTAGTTCACCTAGTCCAGAAAAAAGCCAGTTGATCTTGCTGGTGGATGTGAGTTGTCACAAAGCCACCCAGAAGAAAGGGGCTTCCACTCTGAGCTTACAAAATCCATCCACCATAGTAATTATTGAATGTTTTCTATGTATCTGGCGCATGTACGCTCTCATTTACTTCTAAAGTTAGAGCTGTGATGACAGGACATGCCTATAGGGGCACACGAAAGTGTTCTGAGGCACACACAGGAGCCTGGCCTGGAAAAAGAAGGGAAAGCCTGAAGTCCCACTGACAAGAAAAAGCTGGGCTGCCAGAGCAGGGTGCCTCTCCCTCTCATACTGAATCAACAAGAGCAAGAGTAGACTTCAAAGGTAATCACCTTTACCCCCCTACCTGCCCCAAATCTCTCTCCCAAATGGGATGGATTCAGGCTTTGAGGGGTATGGAGCTTGTATAAGTTGGAGCCGTTCTTTAAGAAAAAGAATACCAGGACTTCTTACATTTGAAAATTTCAGAACATGTGACCATATGAACACATTGTTAGTGTCCCTCCAAGAGTGGGGTCCTGAAAGGTGAGCTTCACAAACTTCATGATAAATCCATTGCTAGTAGCATTTATCACAACAAATTGTGGTTGGAAGTAGGATTTAAGTGGCATCTGGGGTCTCAAACAACCATTCTTTTTCTAGGGCAACACCCAGTAGGATCCATCCCTGCTGGCACTTGCTTTCAAGACCTGTAATTCAGTTTTTTCACTAATTTAGAGTGTCCTTCTACCTCAATTAAGTCAAATCCCGGAAATGGATCATTTTTATAATTATTTGAAACTGATTACCACCCATCCCACACACACATTTTCTATCTTTAACAAAATATGGTCACTGATTAAGGAAAAATGGTCTTGGGATACCACTTATTCCAAGCAAACTCTTTGGCCTCATTGTCATGGGCTTGAAACTGATGTTCCCAGCCATGGCACTACTGAAACTGATAGTCTAGTCATGTAGGGGATTTTCCTGACTCCATGTCTGTCTCCTCGTGGCTGTTTATTTGTACTGCTGTCTGCTTCAGTTTGGGACACTGACCTTATAAGCTGCTTCCCCAGCCCAAGCCTGTAGCCAGAGAACTGGGAGTTTCCCTCTGGTGCTCCACACAGCCAATTGGAAGGAACTGGCTTTTGATTCACACTGTGTAACCGGATTGGGGTGAGGAAGGGGGGGCTTCAGTTTGAGAGAGCAAAGGAGAGGGAGGCGGGGAAGAGAGGAGTCTTTCTGAACCAATGCCAAGCCAGCTGTGGCTCGCTGGACAGTTGAGTCATAGATGATCAAGCAGTTCAGTTGGAAGATATACTGTGTATGCTAACTCAAGGGTTCCGGCTGGAGTGGGGGAATTAAAGAAAAAAGGGAGGGGGGTAAGAAAAAAAAGTCACAATTTAATCTCACATAGACCTTCATTCTGAGACTCACTGTGATTAGCGATGAATGACAAAAAAACTGGCTGCTCTACAAATGAGACTCCATCCTCATGTGGCTAGTCAAGAATCCCGTAGAGAAATTTAAGTGTTGCTATTTTATTTTTAATACATAAATTGCAATAATTGCTAAAAGATGCTGGCTGCTGGCTGCTTACTGGAACTGGCTAAAGGTTGTCTTAAAATGTCGGCCACTGAGTCACAAGTTATAATCAGCTGTGTTGTGGCTGATTTGGCAGTCCCACTAGGTACAAGAGGGTCATTACAGAAATAATTGGGGTTATGTGTATATGTCAAAAATTTGTCCAAAATGAAAAAAATAATCTCCAAAGGAGGACAAGGGAGTTCTAAAAAGAATCTAAGGAACATAGAAATGAGTGTAGTTGACCACCAATATCCTGGGCAGGAAATGCATTCTGGGTAGGAGAATAAAATGTGTCCCCTTGCAGTGGGGTCTATTCTTTGTGGTTATCACTGGTTTGTTGTATTTGTGAAACCTAGACAATCTACATGCCATCTATCAACCACCTGCTATCACCCATTAGTTCTGCTATGTCTGTTTTGTCTATCTGAAGATAGAAGTAATTCCTGGGCCTACTCTTTCCACATACTATGCACAGAGTATGGAGTAATCCAGAAGGAAGTCACAGGGCCATGCTGATAGGATTTCCTTCAAATCCATGCTATTGAAACCCAGTGGGGCTCAGGCTGGGCAGTGATCCTTTCATTTACCTCTTGTACTGCCGGTCTCATTCCCACCAAGCTGTTTCTCTCCTTCTAGACACAGACTATACATCTACTGGTGTTGTGTGTATATGCATGTGTGTAATCAGGAGATCAACACCACTGCCTTCTCTCTGATGCTGACCTAGGCAGGCACCCCCTTGACCAAGACCTGCTGGGCCCAACTTCCTGATTCCTCTCTCCCTCCCCAATTCCAAATCTCCTGTTGCTCTAGGCTAGGGGTTCTTAACCTTTTTTGTTCCATGGATCCCTTACTAAGACCACAGTATACTGTGTATTATTTAATAAATATATCACACCCGCACCAACACGTCCCACAAGATTAATGTTTTTTTGAATTTCTATTCAAGCTCATGGACCCCTTGTTAAGAACGCTGGCTCTAGGCTACTGGTACTCCACCCTGGCTGCACTTTAAAATCACTGCCGAGGGGAGATTAAAAAGTAAAGATACCAGGGCCCCATGACCTCAAATTCTAGATAGATCCTAGATATATTCTAAAGTGTGGCCCAGACAAGAGCCATCAGTAAACTTTTTAAAGCTCTCCGAGTAATTCTAATTTGGCATCACCAGCCATCTCTCAATTGCTTTCTTACTAAGGCTACAGCAGCGTCAATAGTGCCTATCATGTAAAGGGCTTATAACTTTTAGCAGAAGCTTTTACACAGCACCTGGAAAATGCTGTTTAATAGTAATTTCTGGTTAGCATAATTAAATTCATTTTTCACTTTGTTCCCTTCCAAGGAGGAGGCACAAAACATGGATTCTGGTCTAGACTCTGCCTATATAACCTTGGACATGTAGCTTATAACTTACAAGGAAATATAATTCCAAAGAAAATTCTAATAAAATAAATTGTTTAGATATTCTCTAGGTCACCTTTCAGCTCTTGCCTATTATGTTTAAAAAGTCCAATGACTTTTATCAGTCCTCAATGCCAACTATTTATCAGTTGTGTGCATTGGGTGACTCATTTTTCTTCTCCAAGTTCCCTGGATTCCTCGTGTGAAAATTAGATGGGTTGATCAGACCAGATTTTCCAAATCTGTTCTGCTGAGCCCTGTTAGTCCAAGGGATAGTCCATGAATAAAGGGTCCCCAGGTGTGGTAGGCTGAATTATGCACTCCAGAAAAAAACATGTCCTTAATATTAATTCCATCTTTTGAAGATGTTATTTGAGTTAAGATGTGGCCAACTGAATCAGGATGGGTCTTAATCCTATTACTGGAGGATTTATAGAAAGAAAGCCATGGGGAAGAGCCAGAAGCAGGAAAAGTTTCTCTTCTTTGAATTCTGAACAACTCTCCAAATCTATTAGGTAATCTCCTATAAACACAACCATGGTTCATAAATTGTAACAAAGGTACCACACTAACACAAAGTGTTAATAATAGGGAAAACTGTGTGTGTGAAGGGGGTGTGATTTTTCTGTAAACCTACATCTTCTCTAATAATTTAAAATACACCCAAAAAATGTGGTCATGGGTTCCTTACTTTATCAACCAACACCTCAGTTATTAATGAGTCCTTTGATAAGGATGAAGATGAGCAGGAGGAATGGGATATAGGCCAGGCCCTGAGAGGGCAAATACGTGTTCAGAAGATGGGGGTTCAGGAGGGAGAACAGAAGAAGGGGGCTGGCGCTGGAACCCACCCTAACCTACTTCACAATAAGGCCAGACACAGCTCAGACCCACAACTGGCCTGATCAGGGTATTGTGCAATATCTCCCAGGGAAGGGACGGGGGTGGGGGCTAGGCAGTGGCCAATTTAATATCAGCAACCCGCAGTACACTTCCTCTCACCATTAAAGGAAAAAGAACGGGGCAGGGGGCGGGGGTAGAAAACGAGAAAGAAAGCATCCATTAGCACACTTTCTAGAATTCCAATCCTGGCTGGAAATGATTTTGGGGAAAATAAGATGAGGCAAGTCCAGCTCAGCTGGAATCACCCTCATTCCTTGGCTCCCCTTCAGACAATGAAAAGCTTGACGCAGGGATTGAATCTATTTCCTCTCTCTCTCTCTCTCTCTCTCTGGAGCAGTGACTCTTAAGCCCCTTTAATCATGGTTTCTTTAGAGTGCTAATAAAATTATGAATCCTCTCCCCCCTAAAAATGCACAAATGTGAAGAATTTTGTGTACAATCTCAGGCAATATCTTCACCCCCCTAAAACCAGTGGTCATGGACCCCAAATTATGAATGTTTGCTCTTTAATGTCTGAGAAATGTGTTCAGACCTTTGTTTACCTGCTCCATATATCATATAGAAGGAAAGTATGACTTGAGGGCCTTGTGGTACCAGGAATACACCCAGCCAATTCTCTCTGCTTGGGGTCAATTAAAAAAATGCACTAGATCTACACAGCACATAGGGTGGGGGAACAGAGCATGCAAGGGAAAATGCAAGTTCAGTTCTGTTCTATCCCACAGACTTATTGAATACATACTGTGTGCCAGCCACCAAGTTAGATGCTGGGTCATGCAAGATGAGTAAGGCACAGTCAGGCCCTGGAGGCACTCAAGGACTGGTTGGTTTCCGGAATAGTTATCAAATGCCACATAAGCAATTATCCCCAAAACTTAGTGCTGGAAACAACAAACATTTATTATCTATCAATTTCTGTGGGCCAGTAGTCTAGGCACAGCTTAATTAGGTGCTTCTGGCTCGGGCTCTCTCATGAAGTTGCAGTCAAGCTGTCAGCCCGAGCTGCAATCATCTCAAGACTCAACCAGAACTGGAGAATTTACTTCCAAGCCCATGCACATGGTGCCTCACCATGCCATGTGGGCCTTTTCAAAGGCTGCTTGAGCATCCTCATGACATGGCAGGTAGTGATCCAAGACAGAGAGAAGCAAAGAGTGCCCAAGACTGAAGCCACAGCCTTTTTAGTAAGTTAATCTCCAAAGTAGCATCCCATTACTTTTGCAAGTCACTAGGTCCTGTCCATACTAGAGGGGTGGAGGTCCCACCAGGGCATGAATAGCAGGTGGCAGGATTCCTGGGGCCATCTTAGAGGACACCTACCATCCTTGCAGACAGAATTTCAACATGACAGAGAAATGATATAAGGGAGGTATGCCTTGGCTGCTATGGGAGCACAGCAGAGGAGCCCAGCCTAGGGAATTAAGGAAGAAGAGTAGGTGGAAAAGTCCGGGTAAAGGCAGGAGGTAGCCAGGCAAAGATGAAGGCACTGCATGAACGATTAGAGATCCATAAAATTGTACATGTTGTTTCTGCCTGCTGAGAATACCCACTGGCATAAACTCCTTTGTTGACAATTATTAAATGATACTTTCTCACTGATAAAATGAAAAGACTTGAATTAAAAGTGAAAGTGAGAAAACGAGCCATTCATTTTGGAGTGGTGTTACATGCATGGGTCTTTTCTGACACTTTCAGCCTGAATTAAAGGTCCTCATGTTTATGCTCATACCACCTATGTCTACATCTATGGTGGCATTGACCACTCTGTATTATAATCATCTGTTTACTTGTCTGTGTCAACCTTGGTGAGTTCTTCAGAGCAGGCATTGACTCTTGTGCCCTCATAGTTGTATATTCAGTGATACGCATATAGTAGGAACACAATCTATTATTATAGAAGGAAAGAAGGAAGGGAGAAAGATGAGGAGGGAGGGAAGGAGGAGGGAGGGAGGGAGTAAGAAAGGAAAGAAGGGAGATACCCATGGAGTTCTTTAGAACCCGTTTAAAACATAGGATTGAAAAGTGGGGGAATTAGATGAGAAGAGTGATCTGGATTTACAACATAGGTAGTCTTGCTGTGTGATAGCATGGGCAATCATCAGAGCAACGTGGGGATAGCCATTGATCTATATTTGATTTCATGTCCTTGAATAAATGGTCAGGAAACTGGGTCTGTTCAAGGCCTATCAAAAAAGGGGGAAAATTAGCTGAAGTGGTTGAGGGCCCAGCCAATAAGATAAAAGCTATCGGAATAGTAACAGATGTTTGGCTAGTGGACATTCCTGCAGTGTTTTTGCCTCCTCTCTCCCTGGTTCTGCCTGGGACAGGAAATGAAAAGGTAACCTTCAAGATGAAAATCAGAAGGAGACAGGAGAGCCTGGCTGGTGTGTTGGTGTACTGACTCTCAGTCACAAGAGAAATCAGTGAATAGGTGTCCAGGGTCAACTCCCTTGCCACTGTTATCTTCTTTAGCATAGATCTGTTGTTTTTCCCTCCTAGCACCCATTCATACTTACTGTCTTAGTTTCCTAGGGCTACCACAACAAAATAGCATGAACTGGATGACTTAAAACAATAGAAATGTAGTGTCTCACAGCTATGGAGACTAGAAGCCTGACATCTGTAGGGGGCATCCTTTCTTGCTTCTTCCTTGTTTCTGGTGGATTGTGGCAATCCTTGGGTTTCAATCTCTGCCTCAGTCAGCACATGGTATTCTCCCCTGTGTCTGTATCCAATTCACCCCTTCTTATATTAGGGCCCACCTTAATCCAGTTTTGTCTCATCTTAACTAATATCATCGTCAGAGACTCTATTTCTAAAGGAGGTCACATTCAAAGTCACAGGCCCAGAGGTTAGGACTTAAACTTGTCTTTTTGGGAGGACACAATTCAACACATAACACCTACTCTGGCAACAACACAATGGTTTTTCCCTTGAGGAACCCTGCATTCAAACTCTAATTTCTCAGTCCATGTGATTATGGTGCCCTGAACCATGCCCCTATCTCTAGGCCAACCAGACCTGGCCAATTAGTGTGTTTCAGCCTCTCAGTAATTGGCTTTCAGGAGCCATGAGACCCAAGCCAGGCCAATGAGTGTCAATTCTGGGCTTTTATTGGAATTATTGGAAAGAGAAGCTCTTTTTCCACTTGACTAGAACCCCAGGAAGGTATAAGCCTAGATCTTCTGGACCCCTTGAGTGGAAAAGGCAGGTCTGAGCGTGGAGCCAAGATGGAGGGACAAAGAGCAGAGGTGGAGAGCTATCAGGTCCTGAAAGCATTGTTTGAGCCTGTGCATCCACCTCTCCTGAAGTTTTCTAAGCACTTTATGTTTGGTAAACTTTTGAACTTAAGTTCACCAAATTTGAACTGGGTTTCTGTTCTTATGAATAAAGGAGTCCTGTTTGCTACTTCCCACCACTCTGTCTTTTATAAATTGTTCCCTCCCTCTCTCTGTTTTATTATGTTAATGTTATTTCCTTGGAATCTATAATAAAGTTATTTTTAAATTTTGAAGTAAGGATAGGAAGTTGATGTGCAGAGTGACCATTCCTGGAGTATGTCTCTTCTTGGACCATTGGCCTCACCCTGAGGTGTGGGATGTTCAGGAGTCCAAAGGACCACATGGAAGGCAGAAAGGGAGCAAGGTCCTCTGTCCATCAATATTAGTATACCAGAACTTCAGTTAAGGTTTGCTTCTGTGCTAACTCACACTGGGTACCGTGTCAATCTGGTATCTAGCATAAGATATGCCATTGTTTTTAATCTGAAAAGTAGACAAAAGAAGAATGTACTTAAGAAAGGAAAGATAGTAGAAGCATTTAGTAATCAGTCAGAGCAGGAATATCATATAAACAAAACAATTCCTAGAACAAAAATTAAAATTTTAAAAATGATGCTTGAGTGGGAAGCAGATGTGGCTCAGGCAACTGAGCTCCAGCCTACCACATGGGAGATCCGGGTTTGGTTGCCGGTGCATCCTGGAGAAGACGTGCAAGACAGCAAGCTGACACGACAGGCTGGCATGGCAAGCTGATGCAACAAGATGACACAGCAAGATGCTGCAGTGAGATGATGCAACAAGAGACACAGCGAGGAAACACAATGAGAGATGCAACAAAGCAGGGAGCAGAGGTGGCTCAGGCAATTAGGTGTTGTGGGTTCCTGGTGCCTCCCAAAAAGAGAAGACCAACACACAATGAATGTAAATAACGAGGGGGTGGGGAGAAATAAATATATAAAATAAATCTTTTTTTTAAAATGATGCTTGAGTTATTAAATAATCTAAATTAAATTTAGTTATTATGGTTAAGAAAGCACAGAATGCACAATATATTTTAGGGCTATTTTCATCCACTCTAGCCCTGGAAAATTGTTTAAATATTTGGCATATAAAGGGTTAAGGTTTTATTATCTAGAAAACGTGCTTATATGCAACACTTCTTTCTCTGATAATGCCTGATAAATGGAACACTACTTCATTGGGCATTTTCGTTCTCAAACATGAGTTCTTTTTTTTTTTTTTTAAATATGTTTTTTCATTTTTTTAAAAGATACTTAGATTACATGAATGTTACATAAAAAATATAGGGGGAAGCAGCTGTGGCTCAATCAATGGGACTCCCGTTTACCATATGGGAGGCCCCGAGTTCGGTTCCCGGGGCCTCCTGGTGAAGGCAAGCCCGCCCGCACGGCGTGGTTAGCTGACCCAGCGAGCACAAGCAGCAAGGGGGGGATAAATGAATAAATAAATAAAATCTTTAAAATATATATATATATATATATATATAGGGATTCTCATATGCCCTGCTCCCCATACCTCCCACAAACAACATCCTTCATTAGTGTGGTACATTCATTGCAATTGATAAGTGCATTTTGGGGCATTGTCCCTGAGCATGGATTGTAGTTTACATTGTAGTTTACACTCTATCCCACACAATTCTGTAGGTTATGGGAAGATATATAATAGCTTATATCTGTCATTGCAATGTCATTCAGTATGATTCCCAAGTCCTGAAAATGCCCCCGTATTTACATGTGTTTTTCCTCTCCTTGCCCTCAGAGCCTCCAGTGGCCACTGCCTCCACAGCAGTGTCAAACATGAGTTCTTTAAATGGCTCTTCTGTATGTCAGCTTAGGAGCACTGGGGCCACCAATAGCCCTGGGACCAAATGCTAATGACCAGTGGCCAAGGAAATAGTGGGGTATCCAGTATTGGTTGACCAAGCCTAGGTCTTCTCTCTCTCAGCCAAACACCCATTTCCCATCAGGGTATTATATGCAGTGCTCCCCAAACCTCAAACACCAGGAAAGTGGGCCTCTGAGAAGTGTCATGCATGGAAGTAGTACATCTCACCACATCCTCTGGTGCAACTAGGTAAAGGGCCATTAGCCCTATTTAAGAGCAAGGAAATTATGAAGGGGGTTGCTCAAGCCCACACATCTAGTCTGAGGAAAAGCCCAAACAGAGACTCAGAAATTCCTGGCTTGGACAAACAGACCCACTGTCTCTCATCAAACCCCACTGCCAACCAAATGGTGACCAAGGCCTTTAACGCTCCAAGGCAGACAACACATCAACCAGCACCATCTAGTGGAAGAGAAGGTTTAATCAGCTCACAACATCTCTCAACACTTGTAGGCTTGTTTATTCATTCAACAATTGACTTGTGCGTGCAAACTCTGTATCAGGTGCTGTGCTAGATAAGTTGGAAAGCTGCAAGGAATGGAGATGAATACGCCACAAGCTGAAAATATTATGGCCTATGGAATGCTGCAGAAATTTGGGGAGGGAGAATTGGAATGGTTTCTTCATTCATCAACCATCATTGAGGTATAAATTTAAAACTTAGGAGTCATATATGAAAGTATTTCTTGCATTTTAAAAGTAAAAGTCATATTTAAAATCCAATCTCATGGGCAAAAAAAGAGAAGAACTGGAAAGATTTAGAAGGACACCCTGGGTTCTCTATCCCACAGCCATTTCTATTCAATCAGTAACAGCCATGAGGATTTGTTGATGAACAAATGGTCAAATTACACAGGGGCTTATCCGGCAAATTCCTGTTGAAAGTTGTACCCAACCCTTTAACACCAAACCAGAAAAATTGTGATTCCTGCCCATAGCTCTTTTAATTGGGATAGGCATTTTGGAAAATTTTAGAGCAAGGATAATTGCTAAACAACCTTTGTCTTAGACACTGTTAGGATGGCCTGGCTGATTTCTGGGTTTGAATTCCCAAGTATTTACATGTAATTAGGACTCTAGTGCAAATGAGCAAAAGCCCCACTAGAACTAGCTTAAAGCCAGAAAGAGAGTTCATTGAAAAGTTTCTGGGGGTATTTCATATAATCAAAGAACTAGCCGAACAACCAAACATGAAAGTGAGAGAGGTGCCTCTGGACCTCAGGAATAGTGGGAACCAGAGTCTTGAATAGTACCTGGATTCTCTTGCCCCATCCTTGTCTCTGTTCTCTTTGGATCTCTTCCACTTTTTCTCACAATGAACCAGCTTTTCCTTTGTGGTGGGAAATGTGACCACTGATATCTCCCAAATGTCTCCTCTCACAGCTTCTGCTCCTTGAGAGAGGCTGATCTGCTTTCCTCAGCTCTACTTTTAAAAATTCCAGAGAGGGACTGACAGGTTGACCTGGCTGAAGTCAGATGCCTATGGGATGCTGTGTTGGTAATGCTGAAGATGCCCCTACAAATTATGAGACATTGGCACTTTGGAATCACTATTTCAACCTCCCACAAGGCCTCAAACAGCCAATTCTTCAAACTAAGAATCTTATTTCATTTTTGGGCTCTGTCATAGATCTCCTATAGACCCCAGCCCACCTAGAATCCAACAGGGTTGGGTCACTTACCAGTGAAAACCAGAACTGCCTGCGTGGAGCAGAGTTCAATGAATGAAGGTCCACTCCACATCCATATTTATATTGGAGAAAGAGATAGTTTTAAACTTAAGAATGTCAACCCAGAAATGAACAGGATCTTAATGTTGTGAGGTAGTTGGACTTGGAAGGCCAAAAGTGTGGAGATAATTTCTTTCTTGGCTTTTCTTTTTCCACCAGGGAGAACCAGAGGAAGTGGAGTTTTATCTATGCCCAGGCTCCTTGGGTGTTAAGAGAGAATATCTTTGGAGGTAGGTCCCAAGAGTTCAGTTTGAGAATAGTGAATCTATGCTTTCCTTGTGGCTGCATGCCCATCCTTAGGTCATGTTTCAGAATCATTGTCTACACACAGGATAACCCTACTTTGAT
Source organism: Tolypeutes matacus (assembly GCA_026826555.1). Taxonomy (NCBI): domain Eukaryota; kingdom Metazoa; phylum Chordata; class Mammalia; order Cingulata; family Chlamyphoridae; genus Tolypeutes; species Tolypeutes matacus. Next base: position 5,028,229 of record JAKSZT010026914.1, on the reverse strand, counting down.
CATATTTTCTCGTTGTCTGGAAAGTTGAAACACTTTTCCTCTCACATTGTAATGTAAGTCTGGACACTTTTGCCACCAAATTAAGTAGAACTTGAAAAAAGAGTTCTTGACAGTGACTACAAGTGGAAACAATGGGCTCAATCTTCAGATGGTTGAATTAGTGTGTTCTTGTCCTAGTTTTCAGCTAGTGTGGGTAACTGGCCTTGAAAACAAATATAAGATAGCATTCTAAATAGCGACTATGATTTGACAGGGTATAAAAGACTCTGGGGCAATACTAATTTTCTCGTTTTTATCCTATTCAGATGAGGATTTTTCAGTCAGTAATTGCTGTGAACCCAGAAGGGTTGATAGTGAGAGGAGGGGAGATCAATTAAGGAACAATATGTAAGAGTCCAAAGTATGGGTAACTAATTTTACAATCATTGTAAATAGTTATTTTATCTCTCCCCCACCCCAACCCAATGAGGAGATTTAAGTACAGCTCATGCAAGAATTGAAAGGCATTAATGCAAGATAACCGTCCTTGGTAAGAAAAGATAGTATCATTAAGTCAATAGGATGATAGAAAAACTAAAGGAAAACAGGGGGTTATCAACAGAAAGTGTATTCCAAGAAGTGGAGCAGATCACATCATAGGACAATTGATAAAAATAACCCATAAAGTTGAAATTCTGTCTTGGGAGGGATTGTGTTTCGGGTGGATGAGAGGAAGGGATGGAATCATGGACTCAAGTATGTGTTGGACTACCTAATAGGACAATATTTGTGATTATTGTAATTAAGTATTGCACTGCAAACCCTAATTTTCTTCTGTAAAATAATTGCCTTTTGATAGTGAAGAGCAAAATTTTCAGTTCTTTAGTTGGTAGTAAAACGAGGCTTCTAGTTCCAGCATTTTAGAAAAAAGAGCAACCACATGATAATTTAAAGTTGACTCTTTGAAAATATAAATTCATAAAACCTACCACATTATTAAAGACGATAGACCTGATCCTTTGAGACAACAGACATTTACATTTTGACACAGAATACCCTAAAACTCTACTACATTTTCTCTTAATGAGAATTTGGGCTGTCCCTGGGGTGGAAAAGAATTTGTTTTCAAATAACCTTTTTATAATGTATTCCATGCAAGGATGCTGAGGAGATGGTTTCAGTGAGGGCTTGAAAGTAGCTTGGTGATGGGAAGACATGTAAAGAAAGGAGGAAAAAAGAAACAAACTTAGGAGGGTAAATTAGGAATCACTGCATCTACGTTATTAGAATTACCTTCTGTGGTAGACTGAATTATGTACTTCCTCAAAGGATATGTTCTTAATCTTCATCCCCATTTCTGTGGGAACCCATTTGTAAAAGGACCCTTTGAAGATGTATTATCATTTGTGAACAGGGTCTTCTAAAATCCTCTTTAAGTGCGGCCAAACGGAAGGATGGAGGACTTTAATGTGTATGCTTGGAGGCCTTATTAAAAGAGGAAATTCAGACACAGCCAGTGGATCCAGAAGCCAGAAGTCAGTGGAATCCAGAAGAGCAGACACAAGGGGAGAGAGAGAGAGAGGGCCACATGACAGGAGGCAGAGATGGGGGCCAGGGAACCCCAACGGTTGCAGAAGGCAGCACCAGATGCTACCAGACTTCGGGGAGAAAGCATGATATTGCTGATACCTTGATTTCTAACCTCTGAAATTGTAAAACTGTGAGATAATAAATTCCTGTTGTTAAGCCAGCCAGTGTGTGGCATTTGTCATGGCAGCCCTGGCAAACTAAAACATCTTCCAAATTGAAACTTTTTAAATTCGTTAACTAATTCAACAAATATGTACTGTGAATAATTGTGGCAGATACAAATATGAAAAGACACACCAGGACATCCCTTGTCTTCTAGGACTACAAATGCTATTATGAAGCATCAACTTATTTCATCCCTGTATTAGTCAGGAATCATTTGGTTGCAAGAAACAGAAACTCCTTTATCTCTCATAAACAAAAGGAATTCTCTCTCTCTCTCTCTCTCTCTCTCTCTCTCTCTCTCTCTCTCTCT
>JAKSZT010026914.1:4936436-5026175 GCA_026826555.1 Tolypeutes matacus | reverse complement strand
CTCTCTCTCTCTCTCTCTCTCTCTCTCTCTCTCTCTCTCTCTCTCTCCCCCCCTCTCCCTCCCCCCCTGCCCATCTCTAACATATCTCGATATTTCTCTCTCTTTCTCTTACCACATGGATTTACGGCTCTGCTTCTCTCTGCTGTAGATTCATTTTTCTCTCTTTCTCTTTCTGGTCTTATTCTTTTATTTACAGGGGTGGCCTGCACTTTCCCAATATTCCCAATATTGGAGCCTCAGCTTTTGAAACTATAAGATGTTATAGTTCTGGCACCTGCTGCTGATTTATTTTCTTTGTGCCCAATTTCAAATCAATAAGGAAGAGACTCTGACAGACTCAATTTAGCTTAGGTATCCATTCATGCATTCCACAAGTATTTACTGGGCACCTACTAGGCCTTGGAACCAGGCACCATTCAAGGCCTTGGAACTACACAGCGGATAATGTCCATAACCTTATGTCTTGTGTTTAGGGGCAGTATGGAGCAGGGTGCAGCATAGAAGACAATATAGAATTAAATTTACAATACATTCTTCATGGTTATTAGTGCCATGAAGTAAGAATAAAGGTGGATAGGAAGTAGAGAGTGAGGGAGTTGTTTAGAAACGTGTCTCTTAGGAGGTGAGAGTTGAGCAGAGACCTTGAGGAAGCAAGGGAGCTGGCCTTAAGAACTTGTGGGAGAAGAGCTTTCTTTGTAGGTGTAGGAACAAAGTGCCAAAGCCCTGAGGCTGACATGGTGAGCCAGAGGAAGACTGGCCCCAAAGACGACATGCCCATGTACACTGCAATAAAGTCTTTGAGGAGCCATTGGAGGGATTTGAGCAGGAGAGAGGCATGATATCATTTTTATTTTACAATGATCACTCCAGTTGTTGTGTAGAACAGACTGTAAGGAGCAGGAGTGGGAACCAAGGACCAGTCAGGAAGCTATTGCCATAGTTGCAGTGAAAGATGAGGGTGGTTTGAATGAAGGTGATAACAGTAAAGGTTGGGAGAAATAGTCAAATTCAGAATTTCTTTCAGAGAGCAAAGCTGACAAGGTTTGTTAATAGAATGGATGTGAAAGAAACTAAGGAGAAGTTGACTTCAACAGTTTGAGTCTGACCAAGTGGGTGAAGAGTTATTTATTGAGATTTGGACCCACCAGAAAGAGCAGGTGTGAAGAGGAAAGCAAGAATTCTAGTTTATTCATGCTGCTTTTGAGATGGCTATGAGATATCCAAGTGAAGAGACTGGGTAGGCAACTGTATGTTTATGTTGGAGTCAGAGAAGAAGTCTTGGCAGGAGATGTATATTTGTGAACTGGATGAGATCACCTAGCGGATGACTGCAGGGAGAGAGAGCACTTGGCCTCAGCCCTAGGCCCTCCAAACTAGAGAGAAGGAACAGGAGGAGGAGTCAGCTAAGGATATGGAGAGGGAGCTACAGATGAGGTAGGAGAAAAACAGTGGAGTGTGGAGGAAAACCTGGAGGTCGAATTAATTCAGAGATTAAGGAAGACGTGTGCTCGCCTGTGTCAAAAGCTGCTGCCAATGTATATACTCTGCTCTGAAGGAAGCAGAGCATAACTCACTACCCCTGAGCACAGTGACTTCCTTCCAAATAGGACTGTATAGAAAGGGGAGAAAAATAGTAACTCTACTGAGGAGACACCTGACAAATACTAAGAAGTTCCCGGTTAACATCACCAACGATGCGATTTCCATAGTGTGCATCCTTGATATCATGTCACGAGAAAGGCACTTCATTTCTGAGGTCTTCCTCCCCCAAACTATAAGCCCTGTATAACCATAAGGAAAACATCAGGCAGACTGAAACTGAAGGACCTTCTATGAACTACCTGTCAAGTACTCTTCAAAACTCTCAAGGTCATCAAAAATAAGGAAAGTCTGAGAAAGTGCCATAGTGTAGAGGAGCCTAAAGGGACATGATGACTAAATTCAGTGTGGTATCCTGGATGGAATCTTGGACAAGAAAAAGAGTATTAGGCGAAAACTAAGGAAATTTGCATTAAGCATGGACTTTAGATAGCAATGTATCGATATTGGCCCATTAGTTGTGACTAACATGCCTTAGTAATATTAATAACAGGAGGAAGTGAGTGTCTGTTATATGAAAGTCTCTGTAGTATTCTAGCAACACTTCTGTAAATCTAAAACTATTCTAAAATTAAAAAGTTTATTTTTTTTTAAAGTCTTCTAACCATTTAGTGAAATGATTACTGAAAACTGATGATTAGATTCAGCAAGGTGAAGTTTATTGACGACCTGGATAAGGGTCCTTTGACAAAGTGGGAAAGTACAAAGTCTGATCACAGTGGGTTTAAGAGAGAAAGGGAAGACAGAAACTCTTGAGGGGTTTTGCTGTAAGGAGAGCCAAAAACTGGAGCAAGAGTTGGTGGGGTACATAGGGTCAAGGGCAGTTGTCTGTTTTTAAGATGGTAGATACTTTAGTATGATGGGAAAATTGATTCTGCAGTATAGAGAGGGGATAATGGCAGGAGCAAAGACCTTGAGTAGATGAGAGGAGACAGCAGGGCACAGGGGAGGGGTGGCTTCTACCTATTGTAAGAAGAGGGAGAACAGAGTGCCTGTGCATGTACATAGAGTTCAGAGTCTTCTTATTGCTTCTATTTCCTTAGTGAAAATAGAAGGAAGACCATCAGCTGAGAGCAAGGAGGGGTGTTTGAGGAGAAAGGAGAAGATGTAAGGGTAACTGCATCCCCTGGACTGCTAGGCTCTTTTCAGCCCTCACAGTTCTATTATTGAGCTGCTGTCATATTTCAGAGAAGCCAGGGAAGTAATAAGTTGTATTGGAAAGGGCACTGGACTGGGAGAAACCTGGATTCCAGTTCTGCCTCTGTTAATTGCTATGTGACTTTACGCAAATATCTTGGGTACTCTGTGGACTCATTTCCTCACCTACAAATGAGGGACCTGGACCACCTGACCAAGAAGATTCCTAATCCCTCAGTGCACTGTGCATAATTAGAGTATGTCAGCTAATATTCACTGTGTGCTTGCTGTGCACCAGGCTATCTATTAAGTGCTTTGCATGGGTTATCTCATTTGATCCTCCCAACAACCCTATTATCTTCATCTTATAGAGGAGGACAATGGAGCCAAGAGATGTTAACATGCTGCCCAAGATCACCCAGAAGTCTGGGTATAGAATCCAGGCTCTTAACCACTACGTATCTCCCTCTTCTTATGCCGAAGGAGTTCGCAGACAATGTGCAGGTTCATCGATGCTTCCAAATACAATTTAAGACCCTGATAGAATTTGGTTTTACATAGCCTATTTCATTTTATTTTGGGGCCTATATTATTTTCAAAAGATACATGCATTTTTGCTATGACAGGCCCATTCATTTCGTTCACCACTGAAAATCCTGGCTTAAGCTGCCGAATATTTTTTTGTACTATTGAGAACAGATTTTTTTCTCCATCCTCTGCCACGCGGTTGTCTTTACCCCATTTTCTACAAACAGCATGTGGATTATCTGTTTAAGCAAGACAAAAAAAATTACAGAGAGGTTACACTTAACCTGCACCACACAGCAAGGCAGTGATTGTGCTAGGAACAGCATTTCAGAAAGGATGAGAGAAAGTAAACTGCAAGTGGATGCCTTCTCCAAAGGTACTTCCCTTTTGGGAACCTCTTTATAGAGAACATGAAGAAAATTGAAACCTGCTTTCTTTAGAATTGAGTAGTTTTCAAAGTTTATGCCATTTGTTAAGGAGCAAATGTGCTTATTCATTGCATGCTCAGGATAAACAATTGCATAGTGTAAAACTCAGAGCACACAGGAAATCAATTCTTTTCTTCAAATTATAGGACAACCTTGATGGGCAGATAATTGATTCCAACTGACCAGAAACCTTAACTTACTGAAATTGCTGCCCTGCATCTATTTGTGTGAAGAAGAATCATGTAAGTTGGCCACAGCTTTGTCATATATAATCCACTCCCACGTGCCAGATAATGGGCAACAGGGTGTCACATACATGGAGTCAGCCCAATCTATTTGGGGCAGCAGGGCTAAATGGTTAGAATTGATATTTAATCCAATTCACTAAAGCATGCATGTATTCAGGAAACATTGTTTGAATGCCTGCTGTTTTCTAAGTACTGCTCCAGGCTCTGGAGAAACAATTCTAAATATAAGAAAGCCCTTCTCTTGGGGAACTTACTAAACCACGTCGGCATAAGACAAGCACATAGTTATGTAGCATATCAGACTGCGGTAAGTGCTGTGACGAAAAATGGCTCTCAGGGCAAGGACGATGGAGTGAGGGCAGAATGGGGGATGATGGTGCTGGTTTATCAGGGAGGTCATAGGCCTCTCTAAGCAGGGGACATGTGAGCAGAGATGTGATCAAGACTATAACACAATCAGAAAAAATGGGGTTTTAGTCACCATATTCTGCTAAACTAAGGGAAAGGATGGGTCTATTTCAGAAATTAGTTTCAGGAAGGTTTTTAAAGCAACCCTCAGTTAACTGGAAAATCCACTTGGCCAGAATTCCTTTTAACCTTATTTACTAGGCATTGTAGTCCACGGACGGTAACGATATGTACATTTCAGTATTCTTTATTATCTACCCAGAGACAACCTTCTATGGTGGGGTGAAAAACGTGATCTTCAAAATCATTGAAGAGAAGGGACTGTGTAATTGGTGGATTCGATTTAAAATCCCAGCTCTACCTCTCTGTAATTTTGACACAGTTGGCTAACCTACCTGGGTTTCAGTTTATTTATGGAACAATGATTAAATAAACAAAGGACCTGCTTCTTGGACTGGCTATGAGGATTAAATCAGATGCTATATGTACTATCTGGGCATATATATAGTAAGTGCTTAAGAATATGTTAAACTCATTTGCCCAAGGTCTCTAGAGAATTCTAATCCATGAATAGTATCACAGAGTAATGCAATAAACATAAAATTTTACCTCTTTTCCCAGCAACAGAATTGGAAATTTTAGGCTATCCAGGAAACCAGTGGATTGAATGTACTTAAGATTTATTGAAATGATTATTCTAGGACACTGTCAGTGTCAGTCTTCCATCTGGACTATTTAAAGTCTTTTATTCCACTAAATATCAGGTCAGCAGACAACAATGAGAATGAGTACCATGTCTGGAATTTCTCCTTTTGACACTAAGCCCTAAAACTGTGACAGCCAGTTAAGCACACTAGGCATATATTTGGAGACAGCCTCTCATTGTCGTCAGGATTAACGCTCCCCACTTGATCCTGTGGATGGGTACAATGAGATGGGCACCCATGAGTTTCTAAAGAATACAATAATCTGGGAAACTCACTACCCACTTCACTGGATCTCCCTAAAATAGAATGGATGGGACCTGCTCAGTTCTATTTTAACTAACTTGTGTATTATTCTTCCCCCTTTACGCATTTACAGCATTAGGATTAGAAGAAAATTCCTGCATCCTGTCCAGTACTTAGTGTGGCATGTGGTGGTTTCTTTATAATATATGAATGGACTATTTTCTCATTTCTCTTAGTTATTTCGGGAGGCTCATGGTGGGAGAGCAACAGGGTGCCCATTACCCTGCCCTTTCCAAAATTATTTTTGCTTTCCACGAACAAATCTAGCAAATAAGGTTGAATCACCATTAAACACCATCATGCTATCCTTATCCCAAAACCTTTCTCCAAAGGTTCACACCATTTTTACAGATGTGATCTCAGGCTTTCTCAGAATGGAAAGTAAGATTTTGCCCCATTATTAACACTACTTATAAGTCTACTTTTAAAATGTGCATGAACTATGCTTGAGCTGATATTATGTGCATACCCGGAATAAACCCCACTGATCCAGAATTCTGGGAATTTTCTCTAAGCCAAGAGGTTTGGGAGGGGAGCCAGCCAACCCTGGGACAATCAGAGCAGCTGATAATTACCTGAAATTTCAGAGCTCCTGGTGTGTTTGGCAACCATAGCCTAAGTGGACATGTCAGCTTTGATACCCAATACCAAGTGTGAAGTCAATAGGAAGCACTGAACCCATATATCAAATGAGCATTTTGATATAGGGATAGTAATCAAATCTGTATGAAGAAGGTTATTGCTGAAATGAATATAGTTTTTAAATGATACTTTGTATCTCATTATAAAAGTTACTAGGCTATTAGTTTATGTAATCTCCACAAGTCAATGTGGAGGAAATCATCATCTTAAAATCAAGGCTTAAGAAGTGAAGCATTTTGCCCAAGATCACACAGCTAGTAAATGTCAATTGGAACTGGGCCTCAGAGTTCAAATCCCCTACTCTTCCCCCACCCCACTAAAGTCATCTAATTCTCATACCATATAGATGTACTAATTGATTAGTTTATTAAATCAGCTACCTGCTTTTTCTTCTTATGCTATTCTACCTTATCACTAGACTCCAAATTTTCAGGTAGCTGATGGGCCATGGATCTTCCACAAACCTCTAAAGCCCAAACTTACTTCAATTGGAAGAGATGGGAAGGATATTTGCAGACAACAAAAATTACATCAGAACACATATACTTCTTGGGCTTAATGACAAAAGAAGACACTTTGTCATTTCTTTCAATCCTTTGTAAGATTTACATCAAAACCTTCCTATGCTTTAAAACCCTCCCTGTTCATCACAAATCATAGTGACAGCCCCTTTGTCTACAATCTTCAGCATTTACAATCTAGACCATTTACTTGGTATTTCATCATGAACTGCATTGAGTACCCCATTTATTATTGACTTATATTATTATTGTTGTTGCCTTATTATTATTTAATTTTCCATATATGCTTGCCTCCCAACTAGATGCTAAGCTTATCAAAAGAAATCAGGAGCCCTATCTTCTACTTTTCTCAATATTTATATTTAAGGTGGCCTATAAGAATATTTATAAAATCTGGGGCAGGGAAAATATGTGTGAGAACTGTGATAATTGCCCACCCACTCTCCACTTCTTTTTGGTGAACATAACCCAGATTTTATTGGGTAGTTATGTGATATAGAAACAGCCAATGAGATATAGGGGGATAAATTATGGAAAAGTTTTTGCTTCCTTTTAGGATAATAGGAAGAATAGAACTTGCTGACCCCATCCATTCTCTTTCTTCCTGACCTAAATGCAGACATATGGCCTGGCACTCACTTTCGTTAGACTGAAAAGACATCAGCCAAAAATGGCAGATCAGAAAAATAGAAAGGAAAAGCTTGTGTCTTTGATGACACCAATGAGCAGCCAGCCCAGCACCAACAATCACCTCCCTCTACTTTTATTAGTGAAATACTAGGTTGGTTGTGCTTAAGCCATTTCTAACTCAGACTATATATAACTTTAGTTGTACTGAAGTTGAACTATACATTTTCTTTTGAGCTTTCTAAAAGGCAAACAACAACATAAAAGAGGTAATTGACCAGTTTTCATTTGTTCTTATCCTCAAGGAGAAAATTTATCGGTTCCTCAAAGGAAACACTGACTTTCATAGAACTTAGTTCTTAAAGGAATATCTCAGTCGAGGTCCCTTAGAGACACACTGAGTTGTGCTGGAAAATATATTCAAATCATATACAGACATTAAATTCAAAATTAGATTTCATATGGCTGTTTCTTGTAGTACTTTCAATGTACGCTGAGGATGTAATGCCAAACTCTCACTGAAAACAATTATACAAGAGGTATAAGGCCATTTGGAGTAGGTAGTTTTTTGTTGGGTTTTGAAGTCATATAAATCATAAATAAATTGTTTCACCCAAGAAATTTTGACTCATGTATGTTTTGATACAATCAATGAATAGTAAACATGGTTACCTTATGTTATTATATCCAGAGTTATATAGGTTCTTTTGTTATTGTTTAGTTGTTTTTTCTTTTCTTTTCTTTTTTAGGAGGTACTGGGCATTGAATCTGGGATCTTGTACATGCAAAGCAGGCGCTCAACCACTGAACTGCATCTTCTCCATGGAGTTATATAGTTTAAAATTTCACAATGGACACAAGTTACTGTTCTATAGAAACTTCCCAAATATTGCTATGGAGAAAAGAGATTTTGGGGGTCTGAATTAATCTGTTTCACTGGTCTTTTTTGATTCCATTAACCAAATAATTGCTTAACTCTGTCCTTTTCCTGGTTAGATAAAGACCAAAGAAACTCTTTTAATTGGGTCTTAATCTATCAGACAAAACCAGCTGGCCCATTGCTGAATTAGAGAGAAAGGAAATACTGACTCAAACCATTTGAGCAGAGAGCAGCGTGGGCAGGGAGGGTCAAACTTACACATCTTTTATTGCATAATAGTTCCAAATCTCTTGAGACAAGATGAGTGGGAGAGAATAGATTGCCCTTCTGAAGTAGCAGCTATCTAGGAGGACAGGAAAACAACCCTTTGGTACAGGAAAAAGAATGGAGAGCAATGCCTTCTACATCATTTGGCCATTTTGGTATCTGTGCAGCACTTGGGAGTTTCTAAGCCTTAAGAATCTGAAATCATTAACACAAAACTGGAACTAATCTTAGCATGGCGTTTTGTCTTGGGAACAGAATTGGCCCTGGGATCCATAAGTGACTCACTGAGGAAATACTTGGGCATGCTGCACAATATGAGGGCAATATATTAACAAAAGGCAAATATGTATTACATGGAGAAGAAGAATAAATGAAAGGAAAATAAATTAAAGGAATCAAGAAACCAGAGCAAGGCTCATAGCAAGAGGCAGATACCATTACCCTGGAAGTGAGACACCAGCACTTTGGAAACAAAATATATGTGCTAGAGTCATCAATGAACTTGAAATGAGGCTTAAGAAATACCCACACCAGTTTGCCTTCAGTTCTTTTTATGCTTGCCGTATGCCAAGTAGTTAAATACAAAGTATTCTAAAGGATGTGAAAACATTTTACAAATTAAATGCTCTGAAAATGTAAGTCATTGTCATCATTATTAGGGAAAAAGAGACCACCATGTTACTCAAATTATGATGTCTAATAGGCAAATACTTTGCCCAGAAGGAAGCTATGAATCCTGGAACAAAATTTTAGAAAAGAACTCAACAATGTTTCAGTGTTTGGTCTCAAATCTGGTTATAGCCTGCTACAAATTAGAATCCCTTTTAACATCGGAAGTGTTAGAATTGTGGTATCTCAGGAAGGAGATTGATTGCACTTTTTTGCACTATTCCAGAGGTCAAAAAGAATCTTCTGAGCCTTGGTCCACAGCCCTCAGACCATGATGGGCAAATAAGCAGAGCTTTGCCCTTCTCCTTCCCAAGCTCATGGCAGACATTGGTAATCAGTCATGGTGCTCTGCTAATCTCATCAGCACCTTTAGAATTCATGTCAACACAGACTTTCAGGAAGCTACAATCAACTGAGGAAAGTTGGAACATTGAGCTGAAACCTAATTACCATCTTGGTCCTACACTTTTTAGAGTGGTATTTTAAGTCTCTGCCAAGAGGAATGGTTCCAACTCTATGGAACACATAACAAACAGATAATCTATTTAAGGAATATTGATGATGATAATAACAAACATCAATGGCAATAATAATTACAATAATAATATCTTCCACTTTTTTTTACTTACTGTGTTCCAGAATTGGTTGAAGTGCTTCTCATACTCTTATTAGCTCCACTTTACAGATGAGAAAACTGAGACAGAGAAAGTTAATAACTTGTCCATATTCACCGGATTTAAAACCAGTTCTCTTTTACTCCAGAGCCCACACTGTTAACTACACCATTAACTGAACTCAGGATACAACCAGGGGCTTTATAACATGGTGAATTAGTCACATTCATTTAGATCCTTCTGTGAAATGGAGAAGGGACTCTCCCCCTCCTTTTCTTGAGGGAAGCTGGTGGCTGTGGCTACTTCCCGAGAAGCTAACATTTGCTGGAAGTTTACTGTTACCCTAGACAGTGCAGAGAGAAATCCAGTCATCTCAGACTTCAAAGTATTTATTTAAATTTAGCAAATTTCACATAGTTTATACAAAGAGGCTTTTGCAGGAAATGAAGATGTCATCTCTCTAGTTCACATCTACAGTTATACCCGGGCCCTAGGGCATGGCCAATTACCACAAAGACTGAGCATTTGCAGATCTCAGGCAGGGCAAAACAACCTTCCATGCAGCGGGAAAACCAATCAGGCTTTCTGGGATTCAAAAGCTATTTTAGTATGCGTGCTCTTAGAAAACGAGAGTTTTATACAGACATTAGAGAATATTCCATTCTTGGTTATATCTGGGACATGACTTGAGTTTGGTCTTTCCGGAAGCATCATTATGGACATGGGAACATGGCCAAGGGAATAAAAAATTTTTTTTTACAGTTTTCCAAGTCTTATTTGTGGTGAATGGAGGCAAAATTAAGATAACCAACTTCAAAGTAATGACACATCCCGTTTTATCACTAAAACTCAATATCTTTAAGGATTTCCTGCTTTTTGACAAAGGTCACTCAAAGTGTAATAACAAGAGAGGGCCTAGAGAAAAACCAATTAACAAGTCATTTTCTTATTATTGAACTTTGGAAGGACTAAGCAAAATTCTTATAAAGGGGGAAAACTGTTCTTAGCAACTTCTTTATAGGAGTTCTTTTTTAGAACTTCTGTTCTTATTTGTGCTCTTTTCCTTTCCCTATGCCACCCGCCCCCCATCTCTGCCCTGCAACACACTCATGGATTCTTGGCTGTTCCTAATCCCCATTTTTGACTCTGCTCTAAGGCTCCCATCAAAACTTGTCTCTCTTGAGTCTCTTTCCCCCTGGGTCTTGCTCTTTCTAAAAGGCCAATAGTTTAAATGTAGCAGAAATATTAATCCAGAATTAATAATCTTGATTATTTTTAGCAGCATGTCAGGTCTGATGGAAGAGTGAGTTGAAGTAAGGAGAAAAAGCTTTCAGCATTTCACCTAAAAAATCAATCAATTGGGCAGGCGGCCTCCTCTCCTTATAAATAAGGTAGCACTGATCCCTGACTTACAGGAAAGTACTGGTCTTCCAAGCCATACCTTTTATAGAGCAGTGGATTCATAAACCCAGATGAGGAAAGGCATAAAGCAACAATTCCCTATCAAAGCAGACCTTGAGCTGCACCCCATCCCAACCAGATACACCCCCAAATGGAAATGATGCACCTGGCTAACAAGCTAGAGGCAAAAGTCGCTACCAACTCCCCGCCCCGGCCCCCGCACCGGGCGCCAGGGGAAGGCAGCTGTTGCACGTCTGTGCGGCCGCATGGAAGGCAGCAGTCCCCTTGGCACAGGGACGTTTGTGGCTGTTGTGGTTGAGCCATTGAAAGGAATAATCACAAGACCCTGCTGACATCATTAGTTGGAAAAGAGCTTCCTCAGTTTAAAAAAAAAAAATGGCCATTTGCTGTATTAAACAACATCACTTAAACAATCAAGGTGATCTAAATGTATGATAACAGCCAGGCTGCTTTTAATTGCTGCTACTGCTTCACAGGGGCCTGAAAGCGGCACGCTAAGCAGAATTGGTCTGCTCAGAAAGGTTATCGTACGAGGTTTTGTTCTCTGCTCCCCTCCCGTCCTTTTCCTTCTTGTTGCTCTTATTCTTTTCTACTGTTTCTTGCCTGTGAGATCAAATACTTTTTTGCACTATTCCAGAGGGCAAAGAGAATCTTCTGAGCCTTGGTCCATAGCCCTTAGACCATGGTTGGCAAATAAGCAAAGTTTTGCCCATATTGTGCACTGCACAATATAAGGGAGGTATATTAACTCATCTCTAAAGTGGAGATAATATGAGTGTGAGAAGCACTGCAGCCAATTCTGGAACATAGTAAGTGCTAACAAAATGGAAGATTTTATTATCTTACTGACGAAAATCAAGCTGAATAGATATTTTAAAAGTATACACAGAAATCTACTCAGGAAGCATGCATTATGCAATGAAAAATGAGGAAAAAAGTGTATGTGTGGGGGTGCAGGAGTAGAAGGATGACTGTTTTGTATCAAACAGACCTAAATTCCATTTTCTTCATCCTTTTCTGTAACTAAATATGAACCCTAAGGACTTGTGTTCTTTGTAGAAAAACTAACATACTGGCAAAAGAAAATATGTTAAACCTTTCACAGAACCGGTGTTACTTCTACGTTCCAAGGGGAGATTCTAAGGGTTTCTGTGGTTATATTTCTTGAGCACTTGCTATGTGCTGGACGCTGCACTTTACCTGTATGTGTCAAAACTTTAAAAAGAAGACACTACTATTAATCTCATTTTACAGATGAGGAAACAGATTCAGAGAGCTTTCAAGGCTGGAAGATGGGGTGGAGTCAGGAACCAGGTGCAGGCATTTTGAATCCAGATACCACCAAACCTAAGTGGCATGGAGAGTGCCATGTTATGAAGCTCTTCTGCAGTTCAATGCAGGGGGCCTGCATTTAAATCCCAGTGTGGTCTCTTATTAAATGTGTGTCCTTTTGTCAAGTCTTAATCACTCTCTTCCAAAACAATTTTTTACACTCAACTGATAATGCTTTAAATTCTGCCTGTTTTTATGTTTCACAATTTGTTGTTCCTTTTATGAGTGTCATTTCTTCTTTTATATCTTAGAAAAGCTATTTTAAAAATTAACATCCAATAAAGTTGACTTTTCTTTGGCATACAGTTCTATGCATTTTAACAAATACATAGATTCATATAGCTATCACCACAAACAGGTTACAGAGCAGGTCCAGCACCACCCAAATTCTCTGTGCTGACCCCCCTTTGGAGTCATATCCCCTCCCTTCCCTAGTCTTCAGCAACCACTGATCTGTTTTCCATCACTGTAGGTTTGTCTTCACTAGAATGTCATATAAATGGAATCACATAGCACGTAACTTTTGAGAATGGCTTCTTTCACTCAGCATAACAACACGAGATTTGTCCATGTTTTTGCATGTATAAAGAGTTCATTCCTTTTTATTGCTGAGTAGTATTCCATTGTATGGATGTGTAACAGCTTGTTTATTCACCTGTTGGATAATATTTGGTTTGTTTCCAGTTTGGGGCAATTATGAATAGAGCTGCTATAAATATTCATGTACAGATTTTTATGTGACCATAGGTTTTCATTTATAGTAGTAAATACTTAAGAGCAGGATTGCTGGATCATAAAGTAAGTGTGTGTTTAACTTTATAAGAAACTGTCAAGCTGTTTTCCAAAGTGGCTATATCATTTTGCATTCCCACCAGTAATAGCTGACAGCTCCATTTGCTCTGCAACTTGCTGTTGATATTGTCAATATTTTTTATATTGCCATTCAAATAGGTGTGCGGTGGTATCTTATCATGGTCTTAATTTGCACTCCATAATAGCTAATAGTGTTATTTGCTATCTATATATCATCTTTGGTGAAGTTTGGTGAGCTTTGGTGAAATTCAAGTCTTTTGTCCATTTTTAATTGGGTAGTTTATTTTCTTACTGTTGAGTTTTGACAGCCCTTAATATGTTCTGGATACAAACCCTTTGTCATATATATGATCTCCCAGGATATAGATTGTGTTTTCATTTTCTTAACGGTATCTTTTACTGAGCAAAAGTTTTTAATTTTGATGAAGTCCAGTTTACCCATATTTTCTTTAATAGATTGTAGTTTGGGGTCATATCCAAGAATTTTTGCTTTGCCTAACCCCAGGTCAAAAAGATGCTCTCCTATGTTTTCTTCTAAAAGTTTTATATAGTTTTATATTTTACACTTGAACTTATAATCTATTTTTAATCTTTGTATATGGTAAGATGTTTATGCTGAGGTTCATCTTTTGGTATATGTGTCCAATTATTCCAACCATTTGTTGAAAAGACTACCTTTTCACCATTGAATTGTATTTCTATTTTTGTCAAAAGTCAATTGACCATATTTATGTACATCTATTTCTGAACTCTCTGTTCTGCTCTAGTAATCTATGTGTCTATCCCTTCTCCAGTACCACACATCTTAATTAGTGTAGCTTTACAGTAAATTTTAAAAATAGGCAGTGTGAGCCAAACTTTGCTCTTTTTTGAAATTGTTTTGGCTATTCTAATTCATTTGCCTTTCCATACAAATTTTAGAATCAGTTTTTCTGAATTTACAAAAAAAAATCTGAATATGATTGCATTAAATCAATAGAGCCAATCCATGAATATGATATGTCTCTCCACTTAGGATTTTTTTCATCAGTATTTTGTAGGTTTCACCCTACATGTTTCGTAGATTTATATCAAAGTTTTGTTTATTTTATTTCATTTTGTTTTCTATTTTGATTTGTTCATCGTTGGTATACTTAAATGCAATTGACTTTTGTGTGCTAATTTTGTATCCTGCAATCTTACTAAACTGACTTTTAGTTTTGGAAGCATTTTGTTGTTGTTGTTTGTTTTTGTTAATTCCATGGGATTTTCTATATAGACAATCATAGATATTTTCCACAGAGACAATGTTATCTGCAAATAGGGACAATTTTATCTCTCCCTTTCTTATCTGTATGTGTTTTCTTTCTTTTTCTTGCCTTTTTGCTTTGGCTACAACCTCCAGTACAACACTGAATAGAACTGGTGAGATGAAACATGATGATGTTTTGTTGCCAATATTCTGATCTTAGAGGGAATGCTCTTCGTCTTTCACCATTAAGAATGGTGAGCATTAGAACACTTGTAGATGCTTTTATCAGGTTAAGGAAGTTTAATTCTATTTCTAGTTTGCTGAGTGATTTTATTATGAATAAATGTTGAGTTTTGTCAAATATTTTTCTGCATCAATTTATGTAATTATGTGGGTTATTTTCTTCTTTGGTTTGTGTGGCCGTTGGGCAATTTGATGTAATTATAAATTCCAAAAATATAGTTGGATCGTGCTTGTGAACTGATCTGTTAATCTGGGCATGATTAGGTTATGATTAGGGTGTTGGCTGGGTCGCGGCAGTGGGACAGTGAGCCCCACCCTTTGGTGGGTGGGGAATTGAATATAAAAGGCAAGGCAAGAACAGAGTTGAAGCAGTCTTTTGAGAAGCAGTTTTTTTTTTTTTTTTTTTTTCAATACCTTTAATAGTGCTCTAAAGTTTTTTTTTTTAATTTTTATACAATTTTATTGGTGTATATCATACATTCATGTACACACATAAGCAGTAAGTGTATAGTATAAGTTGTGAACTTATAAAACAAACACGCATATCATCTTACAGGGATCCCATACACCCCACCACCAGCACCTTGCATTAATGTGAAAAATTTGTTATAAATTATAAAAGAGCTTTGTCAAAATATTACTAACTATAGCACATATGTTAGATTTGGTATATCTTTCCCCCAACCCACCTGATTATTAACATTCTGTATTAGTATTATACCTTTTTATAGTTTATGAGAGAATGTTCTCATATTTGTTCAGATAACCACAGTCCATCTTCCACCACAGGATTCCCTGTGTTATACAGTCCCATGCAGTTTTGATGTTGGAAAGAAAGCCCCAGGAGAAGAGAAGCAAGCTGTTCGCCTGATCGTCTACAGCTGACCTTGTGGAGGAAACAGGAGCTAAGCCCGGAGAGAAACGCAGCCCCAGGAAGAGAGGAACCCCAGAAGCCTGAACCCTGGCAAACGCCGGCAGCTGTCTTGCTCTAACACGTGGCAATGGACTGTGGTGAGAGAAGAAACTTAACGCTTTATGGCCTGGTATCTGTGGACTTCTACCCCAAATAAATACCCTTTATAAAGACAACTCATTTTTGGTATTTCACATTAGCACCCCTTTGGCTGACTAATACAGTCTGTTCTTATGGTGGATTACAGTGATTGATTTTAGGTTATTGAAACAACTTTGCATTCCTGGGATAAACCCCACTTGGTCATGGTGTTTTATTCCTTTTTTATAGTGCTAGATTTCCTTATTAGTATTTTGTTGAGTATTTTTATACTTGCGTTAATGAGGCATATTGGTCTGTGGTTTTTTTGTTTGTTTGTTTTGGTACTGTCTAGTTTGAGAATCAGGGTAATGGCAGCCTTGTAAAATGAGTTGGGAAGTATTTTCTTCTTCAAATTTTCTGGAAGACATCATGTGAAATTAATGCTATTTATTTCTAAAATAAAATGTTTGCTAAAATCAGTCAGTAAAACCATTTAGGCTTAGAAGTTTTGGTTTTTTTTAAAGATGATTTTTAACTATGGGTTCAATTTCTTTTATAGATATAGGAAAATTCAAGTACCTCTTTCTTTTGGGGTGTGTTTTGGTAGTTTGTGGCCTTCAAGGAAAGGATTTATTTCATGTAAATTGTCAAATTTATGAGTGTAGAGGTATTTATAGTGTTTCCTTACTATCTTTTTAATGTTTCTTGTTTGGGGGGCAGGGGTCTATGATGCTATTTCCTCTTTCATTCCTGATATTCCTGATATTGGTAATTTGAGAAATTTTTTTCTTCTTTGTCAGTCAGCTAGAAGTTTGTCAATGTAATTGATCTTTTCAAAGAACCAGCTTTTAGTTGCACTGAGATTCTCTATTGCTTTCCTGTTTTTATTTTTTTATTTCTGCTCTTTATTATTTTCTTCCTTCTTGCTTGGGTTTGTTTTTTTTCTTCTTTATCTAGTGTTGTAAGTTTGAAGTTTAGATTATTTATTTGAGAATTTTATTTTCTAACATAAGCATTTAGTGCTATAAGTTTCCCTTTGATCATTGCATTAGCTGCATCCAAAATTTTTGATATGTTGCATTTTCATTTTCATTCAGTTCAAAATATTTTCTAATTTCTCTTAAGACATACTCTTTGACCTATGGATTATTTAAAAGTGTATTGTTTAATTTCCAAGTGTTTGGAGATTTCTGCAGTTATCTTTCCATTATTTATTTCTTGTTTACTTCCATTATGGTGTGAGAATCATAATTTTTATGATTTCAATATGTTTCAACATTTTAAGGTTTTGCTTTATGATACAGGATATTGTCTATCTTGGTGAATGTTCCATGTGCATTCTGGTATTTTGAGGTCGATTGTTCTATAAATATCAATTAGTTTCAGTTGGTTGATGAGGTTTTAATTTTCTTTCTACTTGTTCTATTTATTATTGAGAGAGGAGTGTTGAAATCTCCAATTACAATTAGGGATTTGTCCATTGATCCTTTCAGTTCTATCAGTTTTTACTTCATGCATTTGAAGCTTTGTCGTTAGGTGCATGCACATTTAGAATAGTTATATTTTCTTGGTGAATTGACCATTTTATCATTTTTTAACATACCCCTTTATCCCTGTCAACTTTTCTTGCTTTGAAATCTACTTTGTCTCACATTAATATAGCCACATCAGCTTCCTTTTGATACGTGTTTACAAAGTAAATATTTTTCCATCCTTTTACTTCTAACCTACTTATATCATTATATCTAAAGTGATGTTTCTTGTAGATAACATATTTTATTTTTTATTTTATTTTTTCTTCTTTCTGACAATCTTGCTTTTAATTTGTGTTTAGACCATTTACATTTAATGTAATCATTAAAATGTTTGGATTTAGGTTTACCATTTTTTTGTTGTTTTCTGGGTTTTTTTTTTTTTCTGTTTTTGTTTTTCCCTTCTTTTTCCCTTTAATGCCTTCTTTGAAATACTTGAATATTATTTAGAATTACTTTCTAATTTATTAGACTTTGGGCTATATCTCCTTATATAAGTTTTCTGGTTGCTGCAAAGATTAAAATATACATATTAACTAACTTCGTAGAGAATTAGTATTTTACCACTTTAAGTGGAATGTAGAAATCTTAATGTCATATAGATCCCTTTACCTTGCCACCTTAATAATGTAGTTGTTATCCATATTACATCTACATACATTGAGAGACCCTCAGTCAGTGCTATGGTTTTTGCTTTCAAGAACTTAAAGAATTTAAGAAAAGAAGAATAGTCTAGTATATTTACTATATTTTTAACATTTCTGGTGCTCTTCCTTCATTCATGATATTCCAAGTTTTCATCTGATAAAATTCTCATTCCATTGAAGAACTTCTTTTATTATTTCTTTTGGAGAAGGTCTGCTTATAACAAATTCTCTTAGTTTCCCTACTTTGAGAATATTATTTCACCTTCCTTTTTGGCAGTGAAATGTTTACTGGATATAGAATGTTTTCAATAGATATGGAATTCTGAATTAATGATTTTTTTCTTACTAAAAATGTTACATCACTTCATCCTGGTGTTTATGGCTTCCGATGAGAAATCTGAAATCACTGAATCCTTGTACCTTTATAGGAAATGTGTTGTTTTTCTCTGGCTGTTCACAGGATTTCTTTTCATATTTAGTTTTTAGCAGTTTGATTACTCCATATTCAGACATGAATTTCCCTGAGTTCATTCTGTTTGGGGTGGACTAAGTTTTGTGAATTGAAAAAAAATATTTCTTTCCCAAATATAGGGCCTTTTCAGCCATTATTCCTTCTAATTTCTTTTGTGTTTGTGCTGCATGGTCTTTCTTCAGTATCCTTCTAGACGCTGATGACACTGACATTCGACCTTTGGGTATTTCTGACAGTTCCCTAAGACTCTGGTCTTTTAAAAATTTTTTTCTCTCTTTTGTTAAGATTGATTAATTTCTGTTGATCTACTTTCAAGTTCACTGACTCTTTCTTCTGTCATTTCTATTCCACTATTGAGGCCATCTAATGAATTTTCTATTCTGAACATTGTATCTTTCAGTTCTAAAATTTCCATCATTTTAAAAATCTTACATTCATTTTCAGAGGCATTCTACCTTTGCAGAGGCATTCTACCTTTCCATTTTTTTTCAAGAGCATTTACCTTACTTTTTATGGACAATTCCAACATTTGTGTCATCTCAGAGTTGACATCTGTTGATTGTCTTTTCCTTATGAATTGAGATTCCCTTATTTTATCTTTCTTTTTGTATGCCAAGTAATTGGGGATTGAATCCTAGAAAATTTGCATATTATGTTATGAGACTCTAAGCCTTGTTTAAATGCTAAGGGAACTGATATTTTGTTGTTGTTTTAGTAGGCAATTTTCCAGATTAGATTCAGGCCACAAATTTTGACTTTATTTACATGGGCTGTGTTCCCAGTGTCAGTTCAGTTTCAAAGTATTTTCTCTGCTATTCAGATCAGTCCCACATGGGCATCACCCTATGGCCATTCTGGGACCTGAAAGGTGGTCTACCTTGTAGCCAAGTCCTCAAAGCTTATGGTATGCTCAGATCCACACATGTACACATCCAAGGTCCACCCATACATTCATATACAATGTTATTAGATTGCTTTTTCAATTTCCCTCCTCTCTGCACTCTCAACAATACATTCTGGTTCCCTGCAGGTCTCCCTTCACAGGCTTTACAGAATGTTAAGGCTTTATTTTTCCAACTCCGCACTGTACTTCTTATGACTTTATCTATGTCCAGGGCCAGCCAGTGGGAGGACAGAGAGAGAAAAAGAACACCAGGACTTCACCGCCTCCTGTTAGATCATAAATTCCCTGGTCAGAAAAAAAGGGTTCCCCCTCTCAGAATATTAGGGTTCTGCCAAGCTGCCACAGTAGTCACTGTGCCACCACCAGCATCTTATTGGGATTGGAGAAAAGGGGAAAAACTAGGGTGTTCCCTTCACTGTCTCTGATCCATAGGGTCTCCCTTTCCTTGCCTCTTGAACCAGAAAGCTAGAGCTTCTCTTGGATCTCTTTCTGACAGAAGTCAGTGTTCACTTTCAGGTTTTGAGCTGCCTTTGAGTCCAGGTTTGTTGGTACTGGAGGGAAAAAAAAATAGTAAACTTCCACTGGTTTGATTTAAGTTTGAATTTAAGGCTCATTCCCCAATCTGCTTCCTACCATTTACTTTCAGAGTCTTCACATAGTTGCTCCATGCATTCCTTCAGGATTTAGAGTTGCATTTAGTAGAAGAAATGGGGTGGAATGTGCTTACTCCTTCTTCTTTGGGACTGAAACCCTAAATATTCGTTTGAACTTATTTTCAGGTGCACTCTTATTTTTGTTTCAACTAGAGTGAATTCATGGCACAATTGTTAATTTCATTGGTTGTCTTAGCCTTCCTTCTGCTCTGGAGGAAAATAATCTTGGGGTCAATTCTTTTATTTATTGCATGACTCTAAGTAAGTTAGTTATTTAAATTCTCTGAATCAGCATTCTTATCTGTATGATAGGGACACAGGTGGAGGAGTGGCAGCAATTAGTAATTATTTACAAAGTTGTTGCAGGAGTCCTGGCAATAAATAATGGTGGCTCAAACTGGGTTATAGCAGTGGTGATATGGAGAATCTCTTTCGCTATCCTCCATCCCATATTCATATTCTATGCATCCTGATATTCAAGATGAACGGGGGTGTGGTTTAAAAAAAAAAGAGCTTCTGTTTTAATTCTTTTTTTCCTCCTGCCTCAAAATAACCATTGTCTACATTATTTTATTTTTCAAAGAGGCAGGGCTTTGATTTAAATGGGATGTCCAGCGTTCTACAAGATACAAACATCCTCACCAGGACCAAATAAATAATAATTTCAGTGGTTGTGAGAAGGCAGATCTGAGGAGGGGATGGTGGCATCTGAGCTCTCCAAGGGCTGCTGGCCAAGTGAGCGAGGCAGCCTGGCCTGCAAGGGGCCTCCTGGGCCTATCAAGGCCTCTGAACATGTTGGGACCCTGGTATCACTCACTCTCTGAGTCGGAGCCCTCCGCCACAAGGGAGGAGCCGAGGCTGGAGGAGTGTGGGGTGTCCGGGGTGCCAGCTGCTTCCTGGGATGAACCTGGCAGGGTCAGCGGCTTGTCTTGGGGAGTCCTCTCTTGACTTTGGCCTGCCAGTCTTGGGGGTGTTGTCTGTTTCCTCAGAGCAGCCCTAGGGAGATGCGGTCCTGTCCTGGGCTGTCCCCTAGGGCACCAGCGCTTCCCCAGACTTGGGAGTGTCACCTGCGGGCTGGGGGCCAGGGGAGCTGGCAGGGCTGGGCCTGCGGTTCTGGGCCAGCTTCTTCAGGATGCTGTTGGCTTTGCTACTAGTGCCAGCACCAGGGCCTGGGGCCGAGGGGATTCAGGAATAGCTGATGATCTCCGACCGCTTGAGTTTTTGCTTGTCCTCTTATGAGTCCAGGGTTAACGGAACTTGATACATTAAATTTTAATATGAGGAACTGGGTTTATTTATTCTAGAGGAAATAATTCTCAGGAGTGGGGAGAAAGAGGCACAGGAACTGAATAAGTGTCAAGTAGCTAAGGGCTGTCTGGAGACATAAGCACTAAATGTATTCTAAGCAAGCGAAAAGGCACAAATAGAGTGTAAGAGACACTACAAGGAGTTGATTGGTCTCAAGACTAGGATGAACTTTACGATTAAAGCTGTCTAAAAATTGAATGGGCAGTACCAGGCATTATGGAATATTGGCTGTTGGAGATGTTCAATCCGATGAATCTTCATGTTCCTTCCAGGCTTAAGAAATATCATTGGCTCTCCATTTAGCGAGTATATATGCTCATGTTTCACTTTTGGGGACACAAAGACTTGAACCTTGCACAGATGATGGTGCTTATGACAGTAGACAAGCCTTTGGAATTTTTCCCCCTTAAATCAGTTTTGTTTTGTTTTGTTTTTCTCTATATTGTTTTCCAGACAGAACTGAAAAGAGCATGAAACAAGTCTAAGTCAGTGGCAGCTATTTCACTCAAGAATTGTTTTTGCTCTGTCCTTCCACCTCAAGTTTCTTAAAGAATAATTTGTTAAGTGTTTATTTAAAGGTCAGGCATGTGCTAAGGACTCTATATGCATTATTTCATTATATTCTCACAAAAACACTTTGAGAGACATATCATAATTTTGCAGATGTAAAAACGGCTTGGAGGATGTAAGACTTTATATCTTTTGCATATATACTTAGGATAAGTCTAGTTGTATTAGAGTGGGTGGATTAGAGGATATTAAATAACAGAGTAGGGCTTAAAGAGCTGTAGTAGAGGGGACTTTGGGCTACCTCAAGCAAGAGAAAGGCAGTCATGATTCAGATGAGGAGAAGATAGTAAATGAGAAGATCCAAATGGTGAAAAAATATGGAAAGAGTGAGCAGGGATTCAAGGACCAATTTCATTTGCCTCACAGTTTTGCCCTTGGCAGACCACCCTGGCCAAACTGGGCCTTTCAACTGGAGACAGCAGAGAAACAACACAAGTGCAAAATTTACTGGCAACAAGGAGGGAAGGTTGAACCCTGCAATTGGGAGCATCTATTTTCATAGATTCTCACTTGTCTGAAACCAATTGAAAAGAACTTGGCTCACAACTTGAACTACCTATACCACACTGATTCTGATTGGTCTGTCAAACCCTTCTTTTGATAAATAAGAATTCTTTCATTTGTCCATTAGAATGTAATATGCACTTGAACACAACCATTGACTCCAATAATACACTTTCAATAGTGGACCTGACCATCTTACATACATCTTACATGACCATCTTTAGTTAATCTTCCCATTAGGATTATTAATAATGAAATACTGGTTTCTAATACATTGTGTTTGACCACTTTGACAATATACACTGAAAGAAATCTTTTAGATAAGAGTCACAAATTGGATTTATTTTTGATTATGAACACTCTTCAATCATACCCATTGGAAGACCCTCAAATCCTGCTAATGAGCTTGCATCAAGAAGTTAATAGTGATAAAATGGACTTGCACCAACAGACTCAATATCTGGCTTTTCTTTCCTTTGCAATCAGATGAAAGGAAAAGTACTTAACCACCTTTTGGTACAGCTTGGTTCCTCACCCATTATACAGAATAGGGTAATGATTTGTGATTAGCTAAATCAACAGCTATGATGAAATTATCAGAAAGACCCATTATGCTTATAGCAATTGAGAAATCTAAAAATATCATAAATTACCTCTACAGAACATTCACAATAAAATGAAATGAATAGACTAAACTCGGGAAACGGATATGGCTCAAGCAATTGGGCTCCTGTCTACAATATAGGAGGCCCAGGGTTTGATTCCCAGGGCCTTCTGGTGAAAAGCAAGCTGGCTAGCACAGCAAGCTGGCCCGAGCGGAGAGCTGGCCCACGCGGAGCGCTGGCATAGCAAATCGACACAACAAAAAGAGACACAGAAGAGAGACACTAAGAGACACAGCAAATCAGGGAGTTGAGGTGGCACAGAGGATTGGGCAGCCTCTCTCCACTCTGGAAGGTCCCAGGATCAGTTCCCGGTACTATCTGGAGAGAAGATAAGCAGACACAGAAGAACACACAGACAGCAGACAGTGAATGCAAGACAACGAGGGCAGGAGGGAAATAAATAAATAAATAAATCTTTAAAAACAAACAAACAAATGGATCATGAATAAATAAAATGTTCTTTTTTTTTTAAAAAAAAAAGATGAAATGAATAGACTAAACTCAACTAAAATAAGGTTAATGGGGTTTACTTGGGAGGTGTGGAAAAGGGAGGTACCTGGAGACTGAGAGTGAAGCATTTTCAAGTCATTGGTAAAAAATGCCAAAAATTATTAAAATGACGCTGTCAGTTTGCCACATGCAATACACGTGCTAGCTAAACTGGATATTCTAATGACCAATTATTCACCAGGACAAAGAATAAAAATTAAGCACTGGAGAAAAAAAATTGATTTAGTAATCAGTTCTGTAATTTAAATAAATAATGTTCCAAGGTTACCAAAAACTTTTCTGTGCAAAATAGATCCTATGACAACTAAAACCCTAAGTCTAAGACCAAGGCCATTTCCAGCAGCTGTATATTATGCCCAAATTGTAAAGGGCTGGGAGAGTGATCAAAAAAGAGTCATTGAGTCTCCAATATATTCTGGGCCCTGTTATATGAAATCCAAGAAATTTATAGCACAAGGATGTTAGGATCTAGTGATGGATCTATGATGAATCTTACCATATTATCTATGCTAGATGAATACAGGGTCAAAAACAAATCAATGGCCAGAGACAGATCAAGGGTCACTAGATTGGTCAAGGTCACAAGGTCAGGGTAAACTGAGGGTATAAGTCAGAGTAACATTTATTGTTTTATTACCAAACACTTATTAAATGTCTACATGTCCCAACAGTGTGATAGGCTTTAGGGAAACAAAGATGAGTAGAACACAGTCTCTGCTCTCCAAGACTGAGAAGACTGTGAACAAGTAATGATGGCTGTGTACCAACTACCATAGAGGAGGGAACTCAGATACGGGCGCTTGCAATCCTGCCAAGATAGGTCAGGGAAGCCTTCCCTAAGGAGGAGACATTTAAGACAGACTCTAAAGGAGGAAGAGGAGTTTGTCTGGTACTCAAAGGGGAGGAACAAAGGAAGAACATTCTGGGCAAAGGGAATAGCATGTCCAAGAGCGAGCAGGATGAGGACGACTTCAAGTACCATATTCCATTGCCTCAAGGACACACATTTTTTCACGTCTTGACATCTCTGAAGTTGGGATGTATCTTGTAATTGAAGACAAGTCATACTTTAGTTGACAGTGAATTTTAACTGCCTCCCTTCTTAGTGGGATATAAAATAACTGTCTTACAAGCAAAGGTATGTTAGAATTGGTGGAATATGGTTGTCCACTTTTAGCTTGAGCACACAGAGGCATAGTAAAGTCATGGTAAAGAGGAGGAGATCAGAAAAGTAGCAGGGCTCATACTGAGAAGGATTTTACCCCTTTTCTTCTAAGAACTGGGGGTGCTTTTGAACATTTTAAGCAGATTTTTGTTCCAGATCACTCTTGAGGTAGAAAGACCAGTTAGAAGGCTGTCCAGGCAAGAATTAAGGTGGCCTCATCTAAAGGAGCCACAATGGAAGTAGAGAGAGAAGACAGGTTCAAGCATATTTGGAATCAGTAAGGATTCATGACAGACTGAATGGAAGCAGGGGAGCAAGCAAGAAAAGCCCAACCTCAGCATGTTATCTTTGTGAGTCCATAGATACTTAGGAGTCATTGAAGTTTCTTGAGGAGTGGAAAAATGTGTGGTAGGAGTATCTGTCTACAGAAATAAAGTGCTTCAGTGGGCCATTATTGAGAGATAAAGCTTTGCTTAAAGTTCATCTTTCCCTCACAACTGCCATGCTATGAAGGAGAGTCTATTTGACTTTCCTTCGTCTCCCTCATCATCCTTCCTGCCGATTAGTTCTGTTCTGAGTATAGCAGCTAGAAGAGTCAGAGTAAACACACAGACTAGAGTGGATTCCAGATTCTTTGTGACCTAGGCCAACTCAGCTTGAGCTATTTAATTTGCATTCTGAAGATGAGACAAAATTCTGTTTTCTAAATATGACATTAGGCTACCCAGTATTCTAGATTCAATGTGAATCGGCCATAACAATTTACTTCATCTTTGTGTGTAGAACACTTTTTGGGGTAAAAGGTTTGTATGGAGTATTCTTTTTCTTACTTCTGTAAATAAAACTATAACCTTCCTTTCTCAAAGAAGTCATATTACTCATATTTGGAATATGGGAATTTTCAATATTTAAACTCAATTTTTCAGGAGTTAGAGAGTGTTTTATACCAAGTTTTCAGGCACATTTTTTTTTTTCTGGCTGGAAAGTGAGCTGTAGATGATGTCTGATGGGAGCTCAGTGGGGCTCACCATTAGAATAAGACCAAGGACATTCAGCTCCACTGGAAAGGTACCAGATACTGTGGTTCAGTTTCCTAATTTGGACAAAGGATTAATTGGGAAAACAAAAAGAAGAAAAGAAAATGCAGACTGGCTCCAAGAAGAACATTTTAATGAAATGCGCAATGTTCTCTGTTAGAGACTAACTCAAATAAGTGCTTGATACTTTCCTGTAACATCAAGGACTTCTACAAGCCCAGGTTTCTCCCCATTCTCTATTTTCATGTTCTTTTCATTCATATAGGCTTTACTAAGTGCTCAGACACACACATATATATATATATATAATCTTATATGGTAGGTATTGCTGTTTTTCATGTTTTAAGTACGGGAAACTGAGGCCAGGTGATTAACATGCCTGAGGTCACACAGACTAATGAGAGATAAAGTCATATGAACCTTGGCATTCTGGCTCTAGGGTCCATGCCCTTTACCATTATGCCAGGGAATTATTTAAATTTTAAACTTGAGAATGTGCATGTGTTTTGGGATCCGTTCCCCAACATCTTCACCCATCTCTATTTACTTTTCAAGGCTAGATTCTTCTCATTTGTTATTAATCCAGTTCTTCTCAGTATCTTCAGTCATCTCTTCCTCTACTTCCTCAGTCTCTGTTCCCAGGGCTCCTTCTCCTTAGCTTGTATATACACTCAAATGATCTCCATTCTTAAAAAACAAAATCATTTGGGGTGCTTAAAGTCCCATCCTCTCTCTTCCCTTCCTTCACCAGCAAACTTTTTGGAAGATTAACCTGTATTTACTCTTCAAGGACACCTGAGCACCTTGAAGTCTGGTATTTATTTCAAGGCTGAACTGCAACCACTTTCTCAGAAGCCACCTAAAGCTTCATAATCACCACCATCCAGTGGCTTTTCCCTAGCTCTTATCCAAACATCTGTGCTGCATTTGATTGTGGGGGCCACCCTCTCCGTGAATTTCCCTGCTCCCTTGAGGGCCACAACATGGTGACCTCTTGTTTGAGCTCCTTCCTCTCTGCCCATTCCTCTCCCACCTTCTGTGATAACCTTGTCCTCCTCCTCCTCCCCTTGCCCACAAGTGGGTAATCTCCAAGAGTCTGCCCTTGGTTCTCTCCTCCTTGCTGCACTTCTTTCTTTTGATGATCTTGTCTACACCCACAACTTAAATTATGACTTCCTTTTGCATCTCTATCTCTAGTTTCAGCCTCCTCTGCATCTAGAGCTACATTTCCAATCTCCTGCTGAACAACTCTGTCTGTAGGCTCAACGTGTTTCAAAGTAAACCGAGGTGTATCCTTTTGCACATGAGCAGGTCTCATGTCAATTGAGGACCTGGAATAAACACCTCTAGGATCAATCCCATTTTAATTCTGCCTGCAAGAACTATCAGTTAAAATGGTGAGTCATTGCTCCCAGCACAGTGAATGAAAAAAAAAATTAACAGGGAATAGGAAGTGTAAACATGAGTCAGATGAAGAAAGAAATAACAGTTCATATTTTATGTCAGCTGTATAATGACTAACCAAGGCACATTTTCGTATATCGCTGATATATTCATTCCTTTCCCTGTGGATGGTTTTATCAATTCCACAACCTCTTAGATTGTCCCTTGAGGTTCCTCTGGGCTCTCTGCAGATTCTAATTTAAGGGTCTCCACCCTTTCAAACAACACATCTGAGACTGTTTCCTCTTCTTTGATTAAGATAATGTGCAATGGGTCAGAACTTTTACTCTGGCAGCAAGATTACAGTTTGGGAGTATACCAGAAAAAAACTGGAAAATGTTAGGGAATTGTCTCTTTTTAGCACAACTGAGAGCCCTAGAATAAAATTGGAAAGAGATCCTTAGGCAGAAGAAACTCATCCAAAACAGTCTTACCCAAACAGATAGTCATCTTTGTGAAGCTCTCCAAAAATGGACACTACGTGTTTTCCCTGGTAACTTGTCCCAGCAAGTAATCAACTGTTACAGATCCTCAAAAATAAAAGAAAGAAGCTTAAATTACATGCGGAGATATTTAAATGCGTGTTCGTCTCATATCCAAAGGATATGTCTCAGAACTATGGAGCCAATATGGTCCCCTCAGTCGCTCCCTGATGAAACAAAGGCTGATGTGTAGTAAGGAAGCCGGGACCTCCCAACAAAGACCAGGGAGGAAACCATGCTGAGGGCAATATAAATAATAAGTCCTGAAACATAGTAGGTCCTTTAAAACGGCACAAAAGAAAGAGAAGCAGGGCAGGAAGGGCCAAAAGAAAGGACTCAGAAATAATTCAGATTATCAAGCTCCGCAGGGACAGGTTTCTGACGATAGGAGCATTAACAGTTTAAGCAACCTCCTGTCAAGTAACTGGTAGGGGGGCCTGGCCAGTAAACAGAGACTCTCTCTGAAGTTTCCTTTCTTGGTGAGATTATCGTAAATTCCTCCTGGGCCTTCCTCCACAGCGATGGGGCCCAGACCACATGTGGCCCTTCCTCTTTTCACTGCCTACCTGTTTTGCATGTGGTTTTTCTGATTGTGCTGGTCTCACCATAGGACGAGGTCTTGGCCAGGGAAGCCAGGAATGCCGTTTGCACAGAGTCTTTTTTTTTTTTTTTTTTTTTTTTAAAGACTCCATTCATTTATTCATTTATCCCCCCCTTGCTGCCCGTGCTCGCCGGGTCAGCCAACCACGCCGTGCGGGCGGGCCCGCCCTCACCAGGAGGCCGCGGGAACCGAACCCGGGGCCTCCCACATGGCAAACGGGAGCCCCACTGACTGAGCCACAGCCGCTTCCCTGCACAGAGTCTTGATGGAGACCTTATCTCTATTTTGTCAGTGTCTAAGTTCTTTCAACACTCACTTTTTAAATATATAATAATAATAAACTTTGTTTTTAGAGAAGTTTTAAATTTACAGAAAAATTACAGTAAAAGTATAGGGAGTTCCCATATAACTCCCCGCCCCCCCCATACACATATTTTCCCGTTATTAACATCTTACATTAGTGTGTTACATCTGTTATAATTAATGAAAAAGTATTGAAGCCTTGCTACTAACCAAAGTCTATAGTTTGCATTAGTCTTACACTTTGCACTGTATAGGTTTATAGGCTTTGACAAATGTATGCTGCCATGTATCTGTCATACAGAACAGTTTCACTGCTGTCAAAATGCCCTGAATTCATCCCACCCCCTCCCTTCTGAACCCCTGGCACCACTATCTTTATATCAATGTTACAAGTTATTCCATTAACACAGGATAATAACTACAATAACCATAAATCTACTTTGCTCTGCGTTTACACTCCCCTCTTATGTTTGATCATTCCTCAATCTTGAGAGATTTGGGATGATGTCCACTCTGACTGCTTCAGCCTGAGAGGAAACTTAGATATTATGGGGCAGTTGGAATGAATTTTGTTGCTTGCAGTTGTAGATACTCTTTGATTTTGGAGGATGGGACTTGTCCATCATCATAGATTTGTAAGTTGTCCAGGGCAAGCCCCAAGAACTGGAGAGCAGGATTGAAAGAATGTAAATCATTCCATAGGTTTGCCTGTAATCTCACTTGATTTTTTTCTCTCTCTACATGTATTAACTCTATTTACTTTTCCTAGTTAACTGTAATCCATTTCCCACTTCCTATAGATGTCTCCTTTGAATTCCACCCAGAATGAGATTGTCCACTATGCAAGTGGACTTACCCATAGCGGGCACTCAAGTATTTGTTGAATGAAAGAAAGAAAAATTGAAGTAATGGAAATCCTGGCCATGCCATCAGTCATGTCAACGCCCTTGTCTGCTTTCTTATCAAGTATCAAATCAATCCCTCATCTTTGGCCATCTTTTCACAGGGAGAGTTTGGGTTCTAAATCGCTGCCAATATACAAGATTTTCTGCTTTCCTTTTTCTTTTTTTAATTTCTCAATTCAACATTCAGAAAACTCACACTGGAAAATAAGAGGCCTTTTCCGTGACTTTCTGCCTTCTGGAAATGCTTCCAGGGGAACAAAACTGTATCCAGCCCCCAGATGCCCAAGGTGTTCCTGTCTTCTTCCCAAAGAGAAGGTCAAGATTGGTAATTCATCTGGGTTTATACCTTCCACAGGCTTGGCTTTGCCTCCTTAGTCACAGAAATATGTCCAACCCTCCTCAACACATCACTGCTAGGAACACGAAGGAAGGGCATGCAAAACAGTCAACAAGTCTAGCTGGAGTTTCCCCATCTGCCAGCATGAATTTGAAAAGAAACAATGAACGGTGTTTGTGGTTGTCCTTGGGTGCCTGTGGCCCCAGTATCCACCCACTGGACGAGGCTCCCTCTAGGCCTCAGCAGAGTTCTTTTCTCTGGCCCTGGTTCTGTCACCAATCAACCGTGTGATCTTGGATAAAGAACTTACCCACTCTGGGTCTGTTTCTTCATCTATGAAAAGGGAATAAATGCCATTTCCCCACTAAAAGCATAGAATTTCTGTGAAAAACAAAATGATACAAAGTTAGAGCCTGGTGTAAATGAAGCAATAGAGATCTGGAAAAGAAAAACGATTGGTCCAACTTTTTCCAAAGTCATGCCCAACCTAGACTCCAGGCCTCAATAGTTCTGCTCTGAGGATTCCAGACTACCAGCTGTTTTCACAATTCCATACTTGTACCTGAAAACGCTGGGAAAACTATAGGGTGCTGGATGTGATAGTATTATTATATTTATAATACAGATAACGATTGTTGGGGGTTCCTGTTTTGTTATGATTATGACTGGCTTATTTGATTTTAATGTACTTCTTTGGAAATAACAAAATTTATTCTTTAAGACGCTAAAAGTTTGTGTTTCCTCTTTTATTTTTAAATAGTAGACGATTAAAACAATAGCCCAAAACAATATCTTTCTTCTTAGACTGTGAAGTATGTTTCTTCCCTCCACAAGTTTACCCATGTGGAGATATTATGGTTTCAAGGAGATCTTATCTATTTTTAAAAGGGAATTATCACCCACCTTCTTCTCTGAGCCCCAGATCCCTAATGGACTTTGGTCTGATGTCCATGGACAAAGAGCAAAGGTAGAATTTTTGATGAGAGGGTGATCCAAAAGGAAAAAAATCTGCCAGCAGTTCTTCCGGGGTTTGCACAATTATTAAAATGAGAAAAAGGGGACAAAACATCTGGGGTTCATAAGGAGGAAATAAGCAAACTTGGGTATTAAAAAAAAAATACTGTTGTCCAGAAAGGAGCATAGCACTTGAAAACAGATGCTTTTACTTGAAATTTTCCAGAATGGAACAAATGAGAGGGGAGAAGCAAGATAGAGAACTGGAGCACCAGGAAAACTTATAAAAGAACCAGTGGCCCTCAAAGAGTTAATGTGCATTTTGAACATGCTCAGATCCTTCATCTCTCACTTCCAAATTCTATTCCTTCCAAAAACACCTATCTGTCTATACCACATCTCCAAATGCAGGAGAGATGTGCCTGGTAGCAAGCAAGCTCCTGAGATAAAGGCATTCTGATGGAAAATACCAAGCCAAAGGCAAATCTCTTTTAGTAGGAAATGATCCTGGGTTGGGAGAAGGGGGCCAAGGTGAGAGGAGTCTGCGGTGCTCCCTGGAATGAGTAAGTTACAAGCATAACTGATGGTCTAAGTTGGAATAGTAAAAGTAGTTGCTTTTTTCCTGCTCTTTGCAATTACCTACTGATACAGATTGAATTATGTACCCCAGTTTGAACATGTTCTTGGTCGTAGTCTTCATTTGGCTAGTAGCTTATCCCTTGTGGAAAAGATCTCTTCCAGATGTTACTTCAGTTAAATAGTGGCCCAACTGAATCAGGCTGGGCTTTAATTTAGATTACTGAAGTCCTTTATAAGCAGAGTGAAAGTCAAACACAGAGAAGTCACAGGGAGCAGCCAGGAGTTGGAAGTCAATGGAACCCAGAAGAGAAAGAAGAGGACTCCGCCATGTGACAGAAAAGCCAAGGACCCCCCAAGATTGCTGGCCAGCCAGAAGATACCAACACTGAGAGGAAGCAAGCTTCTAGCCTCTGAAACCATGAGGCAATACATTCCTCCATTGTTTAAGCCAACACATTGTATAGTGTTTGTTTTAGCAGCAAGGAAACTAAAACACCCACCCTGGGAGTTAAGCATGTACATTGTGAGTGACAGTCATCACTGAATATAAGATAAGGAATATGCAGAGCTTCAACATTAACCTAAGCCTGAAGGAGACACTGACCATGCTTGCTTTCTGTGTCCACTTGTAAGAGGGTACACAGGATTTTAAAAATTCAGAACAAGACTAAACAAGTTATTAAGGACTCTAAGACAATCATAGCTACAGTATAATAGTATTTGTAATTAAACTCACTACCACTCTGCAGTTGTTGAAGAACTTTATTGACCTGGGCATATTTTCATATTTATCAATGAGGCAGTTCTTCCATGTTTTAATAAACGCATGCTCCTTACCAACATGCTGTCCAATAGAGATATAATGAGAGCCATCTATGTAATTTAAACTTTCCTAGTAGTCACATTAAAAAAGTAAGAAGAAACAGATGAAATTAATTTTACCAATATATCTTAAAATATTATCATTTCAATGTTATCAACATAAAAATATCAATGTGATACTTTACTATCTTTTTTCACTAAGCCT
Source organism: Tolypeutes matacus (assembly GCA_026826555.1). NCBI lineage: Eukaryota > Metazoa > Chordata > Mammalia > Cingulata > Chlamyphoridae > Tolypeutes > Tolypeutes matacus. The sequence continues at coordinate 4,993,964 of JAKSZT010026914.1, read as the reverse complement.
TCAAATTTTGGTGTGTATTGTATATTTACAGCATATTTCAGTTTGGACTAGCCTCACTTTAAGTGTTCGATGGCCACATGTGGCTAATGGCTACCATATTTGACAGCACAGGTCTAAATTATCATCACTTTCATATAATGGTTATCCCTTTTACCCCTTATTTTTGGCAAATTTTCCATAACTTTGTACAACAACTGTTCACATAATGTTTTCATTTAACATATCATAGAATACAGTTTATATATATTCTCAGTTGAAGCAAAAATAACTTTTACACAACAATGACAATTTTGTTGCACTTCTGTCAAATCACAATATATCAGTGTGTCCTAACTTACCTGATGGGAACAACTACTGTAGTGAGGGTAGAAGTAACAAAGGAAGAAAAAAAAATGTTTCTAAAAGAAAATTCAACCAAACGTTATCAGGCTTACTCTCTGATGCACTCAATAATAAAAACTGTCAACTCAGAGCACTTTGGAGCATCTAGTCCAAGGCTCCACATTTAATAGAGAAGGAATCAGAGACCCAGCAAAGTTAGGGTTTGATTCAAGGTCACCCAAAAACTAGTTCCAGAACTTGCTTAATGTCTTATAGAACTTGAAGTTTTAGTGAACAGGAAAGTTAAAGAACCAGGAAATAAATATAGGTAGATAGATAGATAGATAGATAGATAGATAGATAGATAGATAGATAATATTATTATACTTATTTTAGGCTTAGTTATGTGGTATGAAAACTGGCTGTAACATTAAATACCTTCCATCCTAAATAATTTCATATTTTCATCATTGTGATGTTTTAATGCTGTTAATTGTTAGTACATTTACTGTGTACATAATATTTACTTTATAGTTTAGAAATGCCCCAATGTTGAAAAAAAAACTAAATTAACAATGGATATAGAGGTTGAAGGAAAGTGTTTTTGTCTTCTGGCAGGATAATTCACATTTTTGAACAAAAGCCAAACACTTAAAGAACATACATTTGCATTCTGCATTTGATATAACAAACAACAACAGAAAACACAATTTAGATCCCCTTCCCTTTATTAATTTGCTTTTCTGAAGTCAGTTGTATGTTGCTTCCCCATCCCCTTTGTTTTTCCCTCTGGGGTGGTGCCTAACCACAATGAGGCCATAATTGGAGAACATAGGAGGATTGATTTGAAAATGTCATGAATGTTGTTAATAAACTCCCATTGACATCAAAGATTCATTAATTCATTTTACAGGAAACAAGTTCACTATGTCTAGGCCATATTGTATGGAAAGAAGCTAAATGGCTGAAAAGGCAGATAAAAGGCATTTTTGAATATTTTGCTTTTAAAATGAAATGGCAAAAGATGTAAATCTCAGTGTTGGAGTTGCCAAAGTACATTAGGCCTTTATGTATACAGCATTTCAGCTAAACAGCTCTGGAAAAAAAATCTTTGACGACAGGAGATTTTTCTTTCACTCCCTAGTAATCTCAATTTCCTGCTAAATCGTCAGTCATAATTTAATCTCTGCAAATTACAATAAATTTGTGTGATCACAAAAAGGAAATAAAACTGCATATTCCTTAAATCATTCAGTCTACTTTAAAAGATTTTTTTTATAACTGATGTTTAATCAACTCGATTTTCACAGTTGATTACAATTAGATAAAGTGACTTTTTTTGGAATGCATGAAAGAGCAGAAAGGTATAAAAGCAAACTCTTTTTGAAGTGGATAAAGTGCTACCCACAACTTCATCAGACATATTTTTCCATTGCGCACTATTTATTAGAACAGCAAGTCATTAGTCCTGATCATACATGGTCTGCAAGTCAAACTTACATTGAGAACTTGTTTTTTTTTTTCCAATTTTGCCATGCAATTATTCTATCAGCATTTCATTTGTCAACTGAGAAAAATCTGAGTGCTGCTGCAAGATACAAATGGAGATTCAAAAATATGCCTCAGTTAATCTCTGCATTAAATTTACAGTTTGTTTGGAGAGTCAAGATAAACATACACACAAAATACAAAGAGTAGTTAATACAGTCATGTGGCAGTTTCAGAGAAGCAGAGTTCAATGTGGAATAAGGAAGTCATTACAGAATTATGGAAGCTCCTTGTTATAAAATGCTTCTTAAAAAATCTAAGAAAGACAAAATTTCATTTGAGGACAAAAGAACTAGAAAATTCAAAAATCCTTACATGGTCTGAAGTTATTTGTTAGAATGAGCTACTTTTAGGCTCAGTATCTGAACAGGTACCTAATGGTCACTTACTATTCATCTGGTAACGAAGTTAATGCATGGTAGTAAGCTTTCACCCACACACAGATTGGGAATCAGTCGGCTTCAAGTGGGCAGGAACTTTTATTAGACCTCTGCAGTCCACAATTCATCCTGAGCCCCTCAGACCACAAGCATCCCAAGATTTGTGCACATTCCCAGGGGTTTGTATTTTCCTCCTCGCGTCTGGTTCCAAGTTACTCTTTCTGGAGGTTCCTGAATCCCACTCAAGCCTCACCTTCCATGATATTTCCCTTCTCTCAGCTAAGGGGCTCTGAAACACCCAGATATAAAATGTGATCCCCTTTTGCTGGTTTCCTCCGAAAACCCACTCACACAAGGCATGGTGAACATTATAAAAATTTGGAGATATATATGTGAGGGTTTTTCACTGTAGCAATGCAAACTTAAAAAGCATTTGGGGGAGCGGATGTGGCTCAAGCAGTTGAGTGCCTGCTTCCTACATGGGAGGTCCCATGTTTGGTTCCTGGTGCCTCAAAAATAAAAAACCAAGCAAACACATGGAAAAAACTCAGGGAAGCTGAACCAATTTAGCCCAGTGTTTGCTTCCTGCATACAAGGTCCTGGGTTCAATCCCTGGCTCCCCAGTACCCCCTCCCCCCCCCCCAAAAAAAAGCATTTGCGCATCTTCCTTATTAGTTGCCAGCTCTCTCTCTCTTTTCCTGTCCTCTATCACCGAATTTCTGCCCATTTTGTTTGCAGAGCAGTTTTCTTATCTCCTGCCATGTCAGGTCGACAGCATCCTCAAGCATCTTTTCAAGATGCTTTTCTCTGTACAAGGCAAGTTGGTGTAGATGTTGTGAGTTTCTTTACTCCCACTGCATCATTACCATATGAATGTCTAAAAATGAGTGTAGAAAATAAAATTATAAAAAAGTTTTTCTGAATTAAAATGGATCAGTAATTTTTATAGAAAATAATATAAATACTATAATTTTTAGACTATACTAATATTTAGCTCCACATATGTATTTTCCAACACATAGTAAAAGAGAAGGTCTCTCATTTTTAGCTACAAGAAAAGTCATTCTGGATCTTATGTTCCTAAAACATACTGCAGCTCAGATTTCACTCAAGCAGTGCTCACCATAAACTAGGTACCTGACAAGTACTTTTAAAATGAGACTGAAAAACAGACTGAGCATCGTGAAGGGAGGTTGTCACAATTCCAGAGATGAGACTGTGCTAATTTCTAGGCCCAGACAAGACCTCTTGAATAGGTCAGCCCAAATTAGTAAAACAAAGGTCCTCAGCCAGACAAATTAGACCAACACAAAAGTGATCTCACTTTAAACCAATTTATCTGGAAAGGTACCGTTTTATTTTCTTCAACTAAACCCACCGTATAGGTATTCATACACAGTCCAATACATTGTGTATTCAAAGGAAAACTAAATATGGCTTTTATCATTAATAGAACAGCAACTACTCCAGAAATTAGATTCTTTTTCTCGAGGCACCCAAGAGCAATTTCCAAATAAACCAACTGCAAAATCCATCACTGCTTCAGTGGTAATTTGGCTTCTGAAAATGGCATTTTTACTGGAAGAGATATCACTAGCGAACAATAGCAGCAGGTGGCCTATGACAAGCTTGACTTGTGGTTGCATTCTTGAATGGTCACCAATGGACAGTGACTTTCTCTGGTAACCTGAAGTACCCAGTTTTACATGCCAGTATCTTTCTCACCAATAACCCATCTTAGAAGAAGGAAGTTATTGCCATCATCAAGAGTTGAAATAAAAGCCCACTTTGTCACGTTGCTATTACAAGAAAGATAGCTCAATAATTTGCCACCTGGTAACATAGCCCATATGCAAATTGCACAATTATTGTAAGCTCTAACTTTTGAAGTAGGTTATTGTGCAGTTAATCTGAAGACAGCAGACTGTTAAATAAAAAGGGGAAGGCTTTCATCTCCAATGCTCTACTGATAGAAATGAAATGATCAGAATTAGGGAAAGGATTTCATTTTTGCCACAGGAAAGAAAAGCTAAGCTATTAATCTATCTGTGGCATACAAATTACAGAAGGTTTGGGTTAGATCATTCAAATTTTTAAAATCTATTGAGCAGTTTTAATTTCCATCATAATGTACTACCAGAAACAAAGAAACAAACAAACAAAAACAAAACAAACAGCAAGGCTTTTTAGAAGTTTAAAAACTTTATAGCAACCAAAGCTAGCCCAGGGTTCACCTATCACTGATATACAATTAATATGCAATAGCAAAAGGTATATCATTAAGGTCAATGAGAACACCAAGGAGCTTTATACAATACCAGATTAGGCTCTAATTCTCTCTCTCTCTCTCTCTCTCTCTCTCTCTCTCTCTCTCTCTCTCTTTTAGATACCGGTTACTGGATCTCCCCTTTCCATAAAAACTTTTACACTATAGTACCTCCAAAGTCTCTGCTATTGCCCCAGACAATTCAACTCTAACCCCTAACCCCAAAGTGGTATATGTTTTGCAACAAAGCAAAAGCTTGTGTAATTAGTCACGCCATCCTCCTTGGAGATCAGTTAAGAAATTACCTGTAATTATCCTAGCATGCCTTTTAGTGTGAGGGTGTTATCCTCAAACCCAAATGGTTTATCCAATTATTGACCTAACAAAAACAAACATTTCTGGCTTGGAGGATTAAGGAGGGAAATTCTCTGCTAAGGAAAAAAATAAGATTTTATCTGTATCTTTATTTTTATCATATACAGACACCATAGCAAGTGCCATGGAAGATTTAAGCTTATAAAATATACATCCTGGGAGATTTACTGATGATCTATTTATGATTCTGTGAAAGGAAAGCAGAGAGTTCTGTATATAGGGCATTTCCTATACAGTGTTGTTATGATTAGCTCACCTTTGGGAAATAAGATGAAAAAATCAAGGTAAATATGTTTTGGGTTAGAATGCATTGATTTGACATTAAGTGACTCAGATTTTTTATTTAGTCAATGAGATCTAGCCACAAAAATGTTCTAAATTACTAGTATTTGTCTCCCTAGACAAATTAAGCAGTTGACCCAATATAAAATTAATCCTTCCACTTCTCTGTACGAGGTCATGAAAATGAACCCAGTGAGAGATGATTTCCACTTCTGATGTAATTGCCATGGAGGAATGGGCCAGGTAGACAGCATCTAGGAAGGGAGTGTTAGAAAAGCCTGGGAACAAGGTCAACTGTGAAGCAGCTATCTGACTCAGAATGTAAGGGATCACGTTATGGAAATCTTCCAACTCTAGGCCAAAGGGCTGTGGTCTGTGGCAAATGGGAAGCCACTATGAGTTCATGAAGATGAATAGAAATGATGGAATTGGTTCATTGTGAAAGCTGCTTTGAAAACTTTCTACAGAATAACCTAGATGGAGAGAAAGATGACAGGGAGACCAGGTGTGAGGGAGACCGGTGTGGAGAAAGGAATGGATGTACAGATGCTGAGAATTGCTTTGAGCAAAGTTTCAAAATAATTTGCTGATTGATCATATGTAGAGGGAGAGATGAAAAAAGAAAGAGTTAAATACAGCTTGGATTTTGTTCTCAAGTTCCTGAAATAGCAATAATGTCATTTATAGAAATGGGGAACTTTGAGGCGAGAGGCCAATTTGAGGTTGGGGTTAGGCAAAATCAGTCAATCAAGAAATATTTAATTCATGCCAACCACTGAGCAAAGTGCCAAGAATACAGCAACAAGCAAGCATGACATGATTCTTGTCCTCATGCAGCTCACACACTGGGGGGAAAGACCAACATTTGACAAATAATCACAAAGAGTTAGCTAATTAATAATAGGTGTGATAAATTCTGTAAGGGAGTCAAAGAAGAGTCATTGCTTTGTGTTGTAGTTTCAGAGTTAGTAATATCCAAGTCCCCTTATATTTTTAAGTACTAGTGGAGCAGGCAGCTAATCACCTGTAATCATAGCAGCATTAATAAGAGCTAAAAACTGTAAGCAACTCAGATGTCCATCAACTGATGAATGGATAAACAGAATGTGGTATATCCGTACAATGGAATATTATTCTGTGGTTAAAAGAGACGAAGTTCTGATACATGCTACACCATAGATGAAACTTGAAAGCATGCTGAGTGAAAGAAGCTAGTTGTAAAGGCCTGCATATTGTGTGATTCCATTATATGAAATGTTCAGAATAGGCAAATCTGTCAAAACAGAAAGTAAATTAGTGGTTGCCTAGGTCTGGGCAGGGGAGGTAGTGAAGGATGGGTGGTTTAGGAGGTGATGGCTAAGGCCTGTAGAGTTTCTTTTTTGAGTAATGAAAATATTCTGTAATTGATTATGGTGATGATCACAACTCTGTGAATATACTAAAATCCATTTAACTCTACAATTGAAATGGGTGGATTGTATATATGTGCAGTATATATCAATAGAGCTGTTTAAAAACAATTTGTCCTGTGTGGCAGAATAAGGAGGTGAGCTATAGGAGAGAGAATATTTTTAAAATGCAACTGAGTTCATTTTAAGTTCAGTTATATCCAAAAGTGATTAACAATAGGTATAATTTATGACCAGTCATTATCTTCTACACTAGCCATGATTTATGATTTCTCACAATTATCTAAACATTGAGGTTGAAATATCAGATGGGTAAGACAAGCTGTTTTAAAACTGTATAAGAACATCAGATGCTAGAGACCAGAGCATATTACATTTGATCATACTTATGACCTTTGCTCAATCACTGAGTCTCCTAACCAAATCTCTTGGTTTAGTTCACTAAGTTGTAAATTCAGCTTCCCTATCAGCATTCTACAGCAGGGATTCTGGAAAACAAAATATTTTAGTTCCAATTGATGTGCTTCATAATTTCCCTTTAAGTGAAACTCATTCCCTCCTTAAATAGAGACTATTTTTTGTTTTATATTTTTCTTCCTCAAAGAAGAAGTCCAAATTATTTATTTGCAATGGGGATCCCATCTAATCTGGGTGGTCAGCAAATGTTTCCACAAGGAAGTGACATTTAAACTGTGATCTGTAGGTGTATCTGATAGGCAGAAAGAAGAGAAGAGAGCATGTCAGCCAGAGAAAACAGAATGTGTAAGGACCCTGGGGCAGCAGAGACCCTGGCATTTCGAGGTTTTTGGATATGCTAGAAGTGATGAACTACTCAAGAAGCATTGTCAGATGGTTGGTTTAAGATACTGTATCGGAGGTCAGGAGAAAAGAAGACTCTTGAGTTGTCATCATAATAGAGGTGACCACTGAGAAGATTGAGAACAAGAAGTAAGAACTGAGACTAGATGGCTACAGTTAAACAGAAAGCTGGTGGAGGGAAACTAGTACATGAACAACTGGGAAGTAGAAGAGAAATCAATAAAAGAGGAGGGAGTCTCACTATGGACAGAGCTGTGTCAAATGCTAGAGATATTGGGGAGTGGATGTAGCTCAGTGGTTGAACCCATGTACGAGGTCCTGGGCTCAATCCCCGGTACCTCCTTAAAAAATGCTAGAGATATCATTGAAGGGGAATGAAGATCAGAAAAGAGCTTGAATTTGCCAAAAGAACCTCAGGAGACTTTAGTGGTTTTAATAATTCTTTAACTCTCCCTCCTCACATTAAGAAATGGGGAAAGTAGTTGAAAATCAAATATTGATTCTCAGGCTATACTAATGAGACTAGCAGCATCAAATCATAATGAACTTTATATGCATCCCTCTATAAAGTGATTTTTTGTAGTGACATATGATCCAGTTGATGCCAATGGAAGGGGGAATAAGATAAAAGGAAACAAAAACATATATCCTTTGCAGACATATCCAAAAAGAGCTCAGAGGTTTTTTTTGGAGGGCTAAATAAAGTTTTCCCTGAGCATTTTTTAGTAGATTCAAATGAAAACAAAGGCTAATTTAGAATCCAGGGGTTGAATTTTCCCAAATTTCCTAATTCTTATGTCTTTCAATGATTTTTAGCGCTAAAACACATTTAACATTGAACAGAAACAGTTGAGTTACTTGTCGATTTTCAAGCCTTTTTTTCTGTTCATTTATTTATCCTTGCATCAACAATTACTTGAGTCTAACCATATGTAAAGCAGAAGACTTCGCTTCCCTTTGGAAACATTATCCTCCTTGTTGAGTACAATATTTCAACAAACACAAAGAGGCTTCTGATTCATAGGAAATACAAGACTTTGTAGGATGACACCATGAAATTAGACTTTAAACTGATGGGGAGGGATGGGAAAGGATGATAAAATCTTGAAACACAATGCAAATTAAGTAAGTATGCTTTGTGTCATTGTTTTCCCAAACTGCTATCACATTACACAATGGTTGGCTTACACAACAAGAATTTATTGGCTCACAGCTTTGAGGATAGGAGATGTCCAAAATCAGGGTGCCAGCAAGGTGATGCCTTCTTCCCAAAGGCAGTAGCCTTCGGTGCTGAACTTCTTTCAGTTGGGTCACAATTTAACTAAAAACAACATCTTCAAGAGATCCAATTTTTTAATGAGTTCACACCCACAAGAATATGGATTAAGAGTAAGAATGTGTCTAAATTGGAGCACATAATTCAATCCACCACACTTTGGAGGTTGTTTTGGGTTTTTTATTGCTACTGTTGCAAATTACCACAGATTTAGTGCCTTAGAACAAAGCAAATTCACTCTCCTACAGTTCAGCAGGTCAGAAGTCCCAGTTCACTGTGCTTCAGTCATGGTGTCGTCATAGCTGATTCCTTCTGGGGGCTTTAGGGGAGAATCCAGCCTTTTCTAGCTTCTGGGGCTGCCAGGTTCCTTGGCTCTTGACTTCTTCCTTGTGTCACTCCAACCTTTTTCTTCTATCATCATGTCTCCTACTTCCTCTTCTGACTGTTTTACTTTCCTCTTATAAGGGCCCTTTTGATTAGGTGTAGAGCCCACCTGGATAATCCAGGAAAATCTTTCCACTTCAGGATTCTTAAATTCATCGCACCTGCAAAACCTTTTTGCCATTTACGTAACATTCACAGCTTCCAGGTATAAGAACATGGATATCTCCGGGGTGGGGTGGGAGCATTATTCAACCTACCACAGGTGTCTTCCCAGCCCTTGATATCCCTTCTCTGAGAATTAATTCTCCATCTGCAAAAGGGATGGAAACTAGCAGCAATGTTTGTATCATATACCTCTTGGCCAGAGCTGTTTCAACCAGGGTAGACACTCTGCAATGCATTTGTAATTAGGAAGCACATGCCAGCAAGACCCTGCAGGTGTTACCCAGCCCAGCTGCGGAGAGCCTCAAGGCTCGGCTGTGGGTTTCAGCTTGGTCTCAAGGTGGTTTTTGAGTGTGTGTAGTAGTTTAACAAGATGCCCTCCATTAATCTCAAAAACACTGGAAAGATGGGAACCAATTTAATCCCTATTTCAATCTCAGATTTATTTGTCTTGTTTGTGAAGTTTTAAAGACATTTAGAAAAGTTTTGCGAGCCATTAAAACTTGCCAATCATTTCTTCCTGTCACTCATAATATCACAAATGGTTATAAAGAGAATCCAATGGGGAAATTCAAAGAGAAGATTAATGCCACACTTATTTGTATAAGAAAACTCAGTGGTTCATTTATCAGCTCCCACTAAATTGCATTAACTGTCATTCCAGATTATAAATGGTTCTTATTAAACCAGAAGCATCTTAGTGGCAAGGCGGGGCACTTTCTCCAGAGAGATGACTCACCCCAAATGCTCCTAAAACAGAGAGGCCTAGATCACCTTCATTCTAAAACCAAAGTTAAGGTAAGATTCCTCATTATTAGTCACACATTGCTTCTCATTCTCCCCAAATATTTGATTTCACATCAGTGAAGTCACCACAAGGCAAATGACTAATTTCTGTATTTATTTTAAATTGTTCTTAACTGATTTTCCATCCCCCATCCTCTCCCCCAACACTAGCTAAGGTTTAACCAATGACAAACATGCCCACCACACAATCACACTAAAAGGTTTTGATTTGTTTAAAGGCCAAGAGTTCCTTGGCTCACTGATGCTATCATGATGTGTGGCACAAGACAAAAAGGTGCTATGCTTTCTATAAGATCTCAACTGCTATGGCTGAGCCCTGTGATGACATTCTAAATTGCCCATTGTCCTTTGTAAGCATCTGCTGTGCCTCATCATGTCAGATAACCACAGCTAACATTCTGAGGGCAAACATGGCCCCATTCATTCAATCGGGCAGTGACTAATTCATATAGTAAGTTTTACCCTGGGCAAAATACACTGACATCAGGAGGCATTAAACTGGAGTCATTCAGGGAACAAGATGGTTATTCATGCTTTCATTGTGAACCATTAAATCTTGCCAGTTAAGTTAAAGAATGAATTAACTCAATTCATGGGACATATCACACGAGTCCATACAAACACAATTGCATGAGCAAGTATTCGTACCTGAGAACGGAAATGCCCGTCATTGTTTTGAGCAAGTCTAAACTGATTGGGGAGGGGATGGGGGAGATATGGGGTGGGGGGACCTTCCCTTGAGAGCCCCTTAAAGGAGAATGGTTTTCATTCATAATTTTTGTTTCTTCTTGTTCCTAGCCCCCACCCGTTCTTATTGCACCAACCACCTCTATCCAAAAGAATGGCTCAAGGGCAGCTGGTTTCTCTCTACAGCAACTAACCTGTCCCTACAGATGATAGGCTTGGATATATCTGGCATTTGTTGGCTATTGTTGGCTACATGTCCACTGTTTGCTTTTTACAAGAAAGCCAGTAGTGGTGGCTGCACGTGCCTTTTGGAATTAATTTTCCAAAGCCAAGGACACAGTACACTTGATGCCTCCTGAACTGGTGCTCCCCTGGGCTTCCAGGCTCAGCTCCAGCTCCAGATGAGAAGGGTCTCCCACAGACACCTGACTTAGCCAAAATATTCCACCCAGATGTGCCTCTGAGCAGAGTAAAAATGTCTCCAGAAGATGGATCAAGAAGAGGGAGGCTTCCAAATGGCACACACACGTTTTCCAACCAACTTCCTCAGAGCAGCTGACCCAGCTTTCTCCTCAAGGAGGGGGAGAGACCCTTGGCTCCATCTCTGCAGCACCTGCAGCCAGACCCTTTGTTGTGAAACCCAGACTGTTGTGTTTAAGGTTTTTGATCAGTGTGAAGAAATCCGGTGAAAAGAGCAAAGAGGGGTGGCAACTACATACACTAAAGCGGAAACAGTAAAACCTCAGGCTGAAATATCAAAACAGCCATACTTTGAGGTGTTTTATAATCACTGTCAAACAGCTTAATGCTTCCTGGTAAAGACATCAGAATACTATACAATGCTCTTACTTCTGTGACTCCAGATAAACATTAGCTGTAGGTTCCAGATAAACATTAAACCCTTGTGGATTGATATTAGACATTTAGCATTGAATACAGGGGACTATTTGAGGATATGAAATATGCAGAAGTAGGAAGGGGAGAACCAATCTTTTTTATATGTTAGCTCATTGAATCTCACCTTTGAGTCTGCTTTATTAACATCTGTATTTTTTTCAAATGTTAAAGAACATACTTGGTTAATAAGTGGCTAAGCTGAGATTTGATCCCAAGGAATTCAAAGTCTGTCTGTGAGGGGAGGAGATGTGGCTCAAGCAGTTGAGTGCCTGCTTCCAGGGTTTAGTTTCCAGTGCCTCCTAATAAGACAAACACACATCAAGCAGACATGGAGCAAAAACAGTGAGTAAATAGATGAAGGGGCCATCTCAGGGGGGAAAAAAGTCTGTCTGTGCTTTTACAATGCCCTACACTGCTAGAATATTATGATGCAGTCTTTCTCTTTGGGCAAAAAAAAAAAAAGGGAATAAACTCCCAAGCAAAGTATTTAAGTATGCAGGACTTGTACCAAATCTATCATTCTGAGCATTTTTTTTTGCATGAACCATCTGTAACCAGTGGGGTCTCTCATCATGCCTTGAATCTGTCATGTTGTTTTCAAAGGAATTTACAATTTGGTATAGGAGATACATGTTATATACATGATATGAGTGAATGAAGGAATGAATGACCTAATGCTTTTTTTGCTTTAGAAAATGCTAATTTTCTCTATGAAACAATTTTTTTTAATCATTGTAAATCTCAAAGACCTGCAGTAAAGACAGACTCAATATGGGGGCCTTTGACATATATTCTTGTACAGGTCAACAGTTCATTGTACAAGGAAAAGTTTATTTCTTAACACTTTTCATACATTTTCACTCCTCTCCATCTCTTCCATAACTTTATCTTGGACTGAAACAAGAGCAAAGGAGAAATAATCTAACTTATTTATTTCATTTTATTGTCAAGATGTGATTTCAACAGACTTAACCTTGTCCGCCAAAAAAAGTTAGCAGAGTCTGGAGAGAAAGGTAGCTATAAAGGCATGATTGGAACAATTGACAAAATTTAAATATTCACTCTGACTAGATAATAGTATCCTATCAATGTTAAGCACCTGATTTTAGTAACCATACTATGGTTATGCAAGAGAATGTTCTAATTCTTAGGAAATGCACCATAAGGGGAAAGGGTCATGGTGTCTCCAACTTATTCTCAAATGGTTTAGGAACCATTATTCTTAAATGTATCAGAAAATAACTTATGACAGGGTGACTGATGAAGCAAAATGGGTCAAAATGTAAACACTGGGTGAATCTGAGTAAGGATTACATGGAAATCCCTTGTACTATTCAAACAAATTCTTTGAAGTGTCAAATTATATCTGCAGTGGGTTGAATTGTGTCATTCCCTTCCCCCACCAAAGCCATGTTCCAGTCCTAACACCTGGTGCCTGTGAATATGACCTCATTTAGAAATAGGGTTTTTGCAGATGCAATCAAGTCAAGATGAGGTCATAGTGGGTAGGCGGTCCCTAAATCTAAGGCCTGCTGTCCTTATAACAGAAGATGCACAAGGAAGGAAGCCATGTGGAGACGGAGGCAGAGACTGGCGGGAAGCTGCTACGAGCCAACGAACAGCAAGGACTGGCGCAGCCACCAGAAGCTGGAGAGTGGCGTGGGACGCAGTCTCCTCAGTGCCTCCAGAGGGACCCATCCTGCTGACACCTTGATTTCAGACTTCTGGCCTCCTAAACTGTGAGAGGATAATTTTCTCTTGCTCAAAGTCAGCCAGTTTGTGGTAACTTATAGCAGCCAGAAGAAATCAATGTAATATCAAAGTAAAGGGTTACGACTAAAAACGTTCACAGAGTTAATTTCAAGATCTCCTGAAAGAGATGACTGACCGTTAAGGTGAGAAATAACTTTAGAGGCTCCCAGGCCCAAACCCCTTTAGTAAGGGATGGGGACACTGAGGTCCAGAGTGTGGGCAAATGTCTATTCAAGGCCACACAGTTAGGAAAAAGCAAGGTCCACAAGAGAGCCGCCCCAAGCCTGCAGATTCCTAGTTGAACACCTTTCAGCCACACTGCCCCTTCTTCCTCACTTGCTTTTTCTTGGGTAGGTCATGTCACCCTTGGTTACCTTCTCCAACTTTCTCAGCTTCCCTCAAATCATTTTTACACACTTCTCCAAAAGTGTATTGCATACATGGCACGCTTATTCTGCAAGATGTTAATAGATATTATATAAAGAAGTCGGTGCTCAGATAAGTTGGGAAATATGGGGTCAAACAGAGTTAAAGAGACTTCTTTATTGCACAACTTATCAGGGCCTTTACAATGCTGATGTGCACATTGTGGGATGAGGGGTATACGATGCAGCATTTTCCAAACATATTGGACAAGGAAACCTTTTTTTCCACAGTGTCTTGGGGCTAGTGTTTCTCAAGACACATTTTGGAAAAGTGAGTATAGAGTAGCAAATGAGTCATGACTAAACCTTACATGACAGATGCCGTGTGTCATTTTTTTCCTTCAGCTTAATGAACCTCCTAAGTTTCCTGGGCTGTTGGGACTTCTTATATGGTGTTGCTAAAGTAGGGAAAGTATATAAGGCTGGGTCCCAATTTGACTTTTAACTTACAAACTACAACTTTGGACAAATCGGCAAATCCCTTTGAGTCTGCTTCTTCATTGGTAAAGGAGAGATAATATCTCTATTACAGGGGACTTTGTGTACGTTATTGGGTTTGGTCTGTGAAAGGTCTTTGTACTGTATAGGCTCCTCTTAAATATATACAGTAGCGCAGTGCTTGTGCACTAAAGGGGGTTCCATATGAAAACATGAGAATATTGTCACATATTGTGGAAGGGCGTGAGGGAAAAGGTTCACAAAGATGGTGCTGACAGAAGCACTGGGTTGGAGAGAAGGACGTGTGCAATGCCAGACTCACCGTACCGACTACCTTTTGTGAGTTCATTTGAAAAGCAAAACATAGAGGTATCAGAAGCGGCGATGCTCAGAATTGTTTAAGATACAGATAGGGAAATACAAGAATTTGATTTGGGTTTGTCATTCATGGACAAGGAATACCAGTGTACTGCCTCTGTCAACATGTTTTATGACATTTTAAGTAGTTCTCAACTGCTTAAAAGACAGCTACAACGTAACCTTTAGCAGAATGTGTTTTTCTTGCATTTAGCCCAGGTCAGATGGAATAGTAGTGACTTCCTAGTGCCCAACACATGGCCTCAATTGGGTCAAGCTATTCAGGCGGTTTGCCAAAGTGTTTTATAGATCCCATCACAGTTGTTTTTTCAACCAACATTCCTCTAATATACGTAAGCTACTTCCGCAGTGATTTTAGGTGCTATTTTAATAACACCCCACAGGTGCATAACAATTCACCAATCTCGAATTTCTTTTAAATAAATGACTTAAATGAATCCCTCTTCACAACAGTTCATTGAGTGGGCTTGGCTGGTGCTGCCATCCCCATCCCAGCGACGAGGGCCCAAAGGCCATTGGATCAAGTGTATTATGAAACTGAGGTTAGCCCTTGCTGGCTCCTGATCCATCACATTGGGCTGCCTCAAACACCTTCAGTACCAGTGTTGGTCTACAGGTCAGAGGCAGTACGTGGGTAGCAGGGCTAGTGAAAAAAAGTGGTGGTTGATCCAGTGTAGTAACCCTAAGTGTCCCCCAAACCTCTCCCAACCCAGATACTCCAATGCTTAAAACCCCACCAATAAGGTATCTTACCATCTGGCTCCTTTCTTTAAAGTCTTGTCTTCAAGTGAAAAATCTCCCAGAAGATCATACCTGAAACAAACCTACTTGAAGGTGAGAGGAGAAAGCAACTGGCAAAAAACATCTCAGTAGGGACAAAGAACCAACCAGAACTCCAGGAGTAGAGGGAAGAGGGAAAGCTCTGCTAATCAAGGCGATGGGGGGTTGACTTGGATAAGCTGAGCCTCCTTCCCAGTGGTCAAGAAGGAGAAGGCGTTGCCTTGAACAAAGACTTCCATTTGAGTGTGCAGCAGACGAATTTGACTGGAAGCACTCGTCTAAGGTGCTTTTCCTCTTGGGTCCAGGAAGTATCTGCTTGTACATGTGAGTTCCAAGGAGGATGGGAGGCTTTTATGAAAGTTCAGTATCCTGCAAAACCCAGAAGGCAACAGCCAAGCAAAGGAAGTGGTGGAAACAATTAAGAAATCTAAGCAGAAACAGTTGCTGGAGAGAGGGCCATAACTGTTCTTTTGACCACATCCGATATTTCCTTCAAATTGTTATGCAGGACAGTAATCATCTCTTGGGAGGGCAAGAGGCAAACTGGGCCGGGCTGGCCTCTAATAGGTTTCAACAGCAAAGCACCCTCATAAATAGTACATGTTGTGAAACCAGAATTTTCTCCTTTTCCAGTGGACCTCTGCCAGCCCTCCTCCTTTAATTAAAGAAACGTGGCTAACCAAGAAACAAATACATCTTTTCATAAAGCATTAAGTATGGATTAAGAAGAAAAAAATAAATAAAGAGAATTCTATACTGAAGAAGTGTGCATTCAATAAGCCATTCAGGCAGAGCCTGTGATATAGATAATTCTGTATTTATGATCATGCGCACTACTTGGTAATTCCCCCACATCACCTGTCTGACATGTGACAAAATCATGCCCGAGGACAATGGCAAGACTGGAATTTGAATGCACCAGGATTCCGTCTGGAGAGGATCCTTTGTTCCTTTAGTCCTGGTGGCTTCAAACCAACCCATATTTGTTACCTGTGCCAACCCTCACATTTATTCACCCAGTATTTTCTTGTGCCATCTGGTGGATTTCAAGTGTATTTGCAGAAGCTTCCAAAATCAGTTCCACTAATTTGTGTTAACTTGTTTCATTTCGGAACTCATCATAGAGAATTGCGATGACACTTTTAAAGACTTAATTTTCTTTCTTTTTTTCTAATCTACCTTTTTTTCTAATCACACATCTATTTAGGCTTTTAAAAATCATTTATATTTTTGAATCAGTAAATTAAGTACATGGTATAAAATTCAAAAGGTGTATTTGGTGAAAGTAAGTCTCCCTCCTGCAATTGCCCGGTTCCCTAAGAGGTGACCACATTATCTTATCCCAGGAACAAACAACAGATATGTATATCTTCACACAAATGTTAGCAAGCTCTACACACTGTATGCTTTGCTTTTTTTTTTTTTTTTCTTTCTTGTTTTGCTTAACATATCTTAGAGAGCAATCCCTATCAATATGTAGCACTACCTCATTGTTTTAGACAGTTGTATATGTTCCCTCGCAAACTATATCACAAATTATTTAACCACTCCCTTTTTTGTAGGTATTTAGGCAATTTTTAATCGCTAAAACACTGCTGCCATTAAAACCCCTGTGCATCTGTCACTTTGCTCTGATGCTGGTAGATCTGTGGATTTTCGAGACGAAAGGGCATTAGGAGCACTTTAATTGTGCCTAGGCATTTTCAAATTATCAAACTTTCTGATCTGTGCCCATGTAAGTGAAAAATAGTATATTGTAATTTCACAATTTTTACAAAAAAATAATTGGAATGATGTTTAGGGATGTTTGAAAACTACCTGTATTTTCCTTCCCTTTAAACTGTTCATTCATATTCTTTGTCCATTTTTCTATTGAGCTGTTGATTTGCTTATTTATTGATAGAAGCTCTTTGTATATTAATAAAATTACTTCTTAGTAATGTCAGTTGGGAATTTTCCCCCTAATTTATCATTTGTATTTTCTCTTTGTAGAGTGTTTCTCCATGAAGATATTTCTTTTTATCTCATTGTAAAAAATTTCAGTCTTTCCACTGAACTTTAGAATAAGCGTGTCTAATTTAAATATACTTTAAAAACTATTAATATTTTTTTTGGGAATTGCACTACATTTCTAAATTAATTAATGGAGACTTGTCATTTGTATGAAATTGAGTCTTCCCATCCTGGAACATGTTGTGTTTTTCATTTGTTATGAAACTTTCAATAGTTTGAAAGTTTTGCTTGTGTAAAGTTTGTATTTTGGTGTGTGAATTTTTTCCCAGGTACTTTGTCTTCTTTGTTGTTATTGTAAATGACATCTTTTCTGCTGTTTGGTGTTCCAACTAGGTTTTGGATGTATGAAGCCTATTGATTTCTGTATTTCAATTATATAACTAACTAAATTGCTTTCTTTTATTGTTTAATATTTTTTCAGTTGATTGACTTGGATTTTTTTTTTTCAGGTAAACATTCATATCACCTGAAAATAATAATAATTTTATGCTGGCTTTGGGCTGGTGTTGAAGTAAAGATATTTTACTATGTTAAGGAAGTATTAATCTCTTTCTATTTTATTGAGTCTATTTTTAAATAAAAATTTATCAGTTCTCAGTTTCATCTTACTGGACCTATCAACAACACGTGACACAACTGATCACATCCTCCTCCATGATATACCCTCTTCCCTTGCCTTCCAGGTCACCGCCTCTCTTAGTTTTCCTCCTATCTCATTAGGCATTCCTTATCAATCTTATTTCCCCAATCCTTCTCTTTTTCCTGACCTTTTCATGTTTATTCTTTGAAACTGTTATTCCTCAGATTATTTCCTCCCAATCTCATGGATTTAAAAATCCCATCGCCAATGTCTTCCACATTTATATCTTCAGTTGAGAACTTCCTCCCAGACTCCAGACTCATTCAACTAGTACTCAACATCTTATCCACTCTGACACCATTATTATAAATGCCCCCTGCACACCCATCTCACCTTAGCACTTCCACTGACCCTTACCCTGCTTTATTTTTCCCGTAGTAATTATCACCTCCTATTACAGCTGTATTATGCAATTATTCATTATGTTTATCTCCCCCAACTGGAATGTAAGCTCCATGAGGACAAGAGTCATTGTTTGTTCACAAACTTAAAACACTTAAAGCAGTGCTTGGCACACAATAGCTATTTAGTAGTTGTTGAATCAATGGTAGACTCTTACATAGCCCATCTTTGTCCATGGGAAACACTTGTGCATCCTTGACTCTGGTGGTCCAGGCCTTGGTCCCCAGCCCAGGCTCTCTCCTCTCTGTAGTCTCATAACACTGAGCTCCAGCCATATCCTCTAAGCCTCAAATTGCTGAGCTTTCCCTACTACCAGCTCACTGTGGTCCCAGAGAAGCCTGTCTCATCTGACTTGAGATAAGAGTTCCCACCTCATCTTTCCCAAAATGATGGAAGCAGGGGACTCACATGGACTCTCATTCCCCAGCAAACCTTTCTCTAATCTCCCTGAGCTCTGTTGACATCTCCATCCTCATTTAAAGGCTACGGTTGTTGTTAATGAAGGAGCACACAGGTGGGCCTGAGAGGACTCCTTTGTAAATCCTTTGCTGTGGTCTAGCACCTCTGTTTAAAATGTGGGAGCACTATTGCCTTTTGTCTTTGAGTCCCAGCCAAAACTGAAACAGAATTAGTCTTTTTTTAACTTTATTTTGTACATTTAGTAATTGAAAATATAAACCATTAAAAACTAAAAAGAAAACACAGATGCAGAAGTAGTCTTACTTTAACATTCTGTTGCATATGATTTCATAAATAATATATCACATTGTCCTCTGTGTTTTTTAACTTACAATAAGTGGATTCACAGCAAATGTAACACTCAGCAACTTGATTTTCGCACCTTTGAGAGCCATCCATGTTGATGCATAAAGATTTAGTTCATTCATTTTAATTGATGCCTAGTATTCCATTTTATACCACAATTTACTTATCCATTCTTTTACTTATAGATATGTGAGTTGTTTTCAATTTTTCATTATTATAAATGGCAATGACATCCTTGTTCATATCCCTTTGGACATGTAAAATAAATATCCAGGATATACAGTTAAAAGTGAATTTCTTCAATATGCACATTTGCCATTTTAAGAGCTATTGCAAAATTGTTCTCCAATTTATACTCCCACAAACAAAATACTGGAATTCCTTTTACTCTAAATATTCACATCCTTGCCAGTACTGGTTATGGTCACAAATTCTTCATTTTTACTAACTTTCTGAGTGTAAAATAGTATCTCAATGTTTAAAATTGAATTTCCCTGATTACCATGGGGGTATTTTTTCATATTTTTAATTGAAATGTTTATTGAGATAATTTTAGATTCATATGAAGTTATATGAAATAATATAGACAGACCCTCATGTACTTTGTCTAATTTCCTCCAATGATAACATTTTTCAAAACTATTGTATAATATATCTCAACCAAGATATTGATATTGATACAATCCACTGATTTTACTCATATTTCTTCAGTTTTATTGTGTTCATTTGTGATTGTGTTATGCACACACAAACATAAAATTGGGGAAGTATTCAAATTTCCTCTTTTGAAAATTGACTTCATATATTTGATAATTTTTCTTTCAGATTTTTTGTCTTTTTCTTATTAATAGATAGTTTTTATACATATATTCTGGATGATAATCATTTGTCCGTCACATGTTACAAATACAGTATTTTTTCCCTTCTAGTTTCTCACTTTCATTTTAACTTTTTCTCATTTTAAAAACCATTTATTGAAGTAAATCATTCATACATGAACATACATAAACAATAAATGTATAGTAAAAGCTGTGGACTTACAAAACAAACATGCATAACATCATACAGTTCTCCCATAAATCACCCCACCAAAAACATCTTGCATTGTTGTGAAACATTTACAGCAAATGTATAGCAAATAAAAGAACTTCATAAAAACATTACTGCTAGATACACTCTGTATCTTCCATTTTGGGTACTTTCCCGCAACCCACTATTAATTTTTTTCTTTACAAACCATGTAATTTATCTAAAGTGTACAATAAATGGCATTTGGTATAATCACTGAGTTGTGCGTTCATCTCTTCAATCAATATTAGAGCATTTTCATTACTCCAAACAAAAAGAAAGAAAAGAAACACAGCAAAAAACAAACCACTATCATACTTATATGATAGTGCTGCTAATTACAAATCCTATGACGTGCTTTCACCATTCCTATACATTTACAAACATTTACAAACAACTTTTTACCAATTATGCTAGATTAAACCTCAGCTTTCCATTGCCTAATCACATTCTTTTCTCTGGTGACATATTCTAGCTATTAACTCCATGACTTTGCTCATTATATTTAGTTCATAATAGCAAAATCATACAATATTTGTCCTTTTGTGCCTGGCTTGCTTCACTCAATATAATGTCCTCCATGTTCATCCATTTTGTCATATGCTTAATGACTTCATTTCTTCTTACAGTTGAATAACATTCCATCATGTGTATATACCACAGTTTGTTTATCCTTTATCAGTTGATGGACCCCTGGTTGTTTCCATATTTTTGCAATTGTGAATAATATTGCTATGAACATGGTATGCAGATGTCTGTTTGTGTCACTGCTCTCAGTTCTTCTGGGTATATACCTAGTAGCGGCATTGCTAGGTCAAATGGTAGATCTATATCTAAGTTCCTTAGGAACTGCCAAACAGGCTTCCACAGTGGCTGTACCATTTTACTTTCCTACCAACAGTGAATAAGCCTTTCTATCTTTCCACATCTTCTCCAACATTTGTAGTTTTCTGTTTTGTTAATAGCAGCCATTCTAGTAGATGTGAACTGATATCTCACTGTAGCTTTGATTTGCATTTCCCTAATAGCCATTGATATTGAACATTTTTTCATGTGCTTTTTTGACATTTGTATTTCTTCTTTAGAAAAGTGTCTATTCAGGTCTTTTGCCCATTTTTTAATCAGGTCATTTGATTTTTTATTGTTGAGTTGTAGGATCTCCTTTACATATCATGGATATTAGACCCTTGTCGGATATGCGATTTACAAATATTTTCTCCCATTGTGTAAGCTAGCTTCTTATCCTCTTCCCAAAGCACTTTGAGGTGCAGAAGTGTTTAATTTTAAGGAGGTCTCATTGATCTATTTTTTCTTTTGTTGCTTGTGCTTTCAGTTATAAGGTTTAAGAGACCCCTACCTACTACAAGGTCTTGTAGATGTTTCCCTACATGATCTTCTAGGGGTTTTATGGTCCTGGCTTTTATGTTTAGGTCTTTCATACATTTTGAGTTGATTCTTGTATAGAGAATGAGATAGGGGTCCTCTTTCATTCTTTTCGTTATGGATATCCAGTTCTCTCAGCACCATTTGTTGAAGAGACTGTTCTGTCCCAGAAAAGTGGACTTGGTAGGCTTATTGAAAATCAGTTGACCATAGATGTGAGGGTCTATATCTGAACTCTCAATTCAATTCCTGTGATCAATGAGTCTATCTTTATGACAGTACCATGCTGTTTTGATCACTGTAGCTGCATAATATACTTCAAGGTCAGGAAATGTGAGTCCTCCAAATTCGCTCTTCTTTTTTAGGATGTTCTAGTCTATTTGGGACCCCTTTCCCTTCCAAATAAATTTGGTAATTGACTTTTATATTTCTGTAAAGTAGGCTGTTGGAATTTTGATTGATATTGCATTGAATCTATAAATCAATTTGGGTAGAACTGACATCTTCACGATGTTGAGTCTTCCATCCATTAACACAAAATGTCCTTCCATTTGTTTAGGTCTGCTTTGATTTCTTTTAACAGTGTTTTATAGTTTTCTGAATACAGATCCTTTACATTCCTGATTAAATTAATTCCTAGATATTTGAGTCTTTTGTTGCTATTGTAAATGGAATTTTTTTCTTGATTTCCTCTTCAGCTTTCGCATTACTAGTGTATTGGAATACTACTGATTTTTGCTTGTTGATCTTGTATCCTGCCAGTTTGCTGAACTCATTTATTAGCTCTAATATCTTTGTTGTAGATATTTCAGGATTTTTTAAATATAGGATCATGTCATCTGCAAATAGAATTTTACTTCCTCTTTACCAATTTGGATGCCTTTTTTTTTTTTTTTTTTTTTTTTTTTGCCTAATTGCTTTAGCTAGAACTTCTAGCACAATGTTGAATAACAGTAGTGGCAGTGGGCATTCTTGTCTTGGTCCTGATCTTAGAGGGAAAGCTTTCAACATATCGTCATTGAGTATGACGTTGACTGTAGGATTTTCATATATGCCCTTTATTATGTTGAGAAATTTTCCTTCTATATCTATCTTTTGAACTGTTTTTTATCAAGAAAGGATGCTGTATTTTGTCAAATGCCCTTTCTGTATCAATTGAGCTGATTACGTGTTTTTTTCCATTTGATTTGTTCATGTGGTTTATTACATTAATTGATTTTCTTATGTTGAACCACCCTTGCATACCAGGAATAAAACCCATTTGATCTTGATGTATAATAGTTTTTATATGCTGTTGTATCCAATTTGCAAATATTTTGAGAATGTTTGCATCTATGTTCATTAGAGAGTTTGGTCTGTAATTTTATTTTCTTGTAGTATCGTTTTCTGACTTTGATATTAGGGTGATGTTGGCTTCGTAAAATGGGTTGGGTAATTTTCCCTACTCTTCAGTTTTTTGGAAGAGTTTAAGCAGGATTGGTATTAATTCTCAAAATGTTTGGGAGAGTTCACCTGTGAAACCATCTGGTCCTGGACATTTCTTTGTTGGAAGATTTTTGATGATTGATTCACTCTCTTTGCTTGTGATTGGTTTGTTGAGTTCCTGTATTTCTTGTAGAGTCAGTGTAGGTTGTTTGTGCATTTCTAGGAATTTGTCCATTTCATCCAGGTTGTCTAATTTGTTGGCATACAGTTTCTCACAATATCCTCTTATGATCCTTCTTATTTCTGAGGGGTCAGTCATAATGTCGCTCATTCATTCCTGATTTTTTTTATTTGCATCTTCTCTCTTTTTTTCTTTAATAGTCTAGCTAAGGATTTGTCAATTTTATTGATCTTCTCAAAGAACCAGCTTTTGGGTTCACTGATTTTCTCTATTGTATTTTTGTTCTCAATTCCATTTATTTCTGCTCTAATCTTTGTTATTTCTTTCTTATGTTTGCTTGGGATTGGTTTGCTGTTCTTTTTCTAGCTTCTCCAGTTGTTCAGTTAGATCTTTGATTTCAGCTCTTTTTTCTTTTTAAATATAGGTATTTAGGGGTATAAATTTCCCTTTGAGCATTGCCTTCACTGATAAGTTGTATTCTCATTTTCATTCATCTCGAGATTTCTACTAACTTCTCTTGCAATTTCTTCTTTGACCAACTGATTGTTTAAGAAAGTGTTGGTTACCTCCATATATTTGCAAAATTTCCCCTTTCCCACATATTATTAATTTCAAGCTTCATTCCATTATAATCACAGAAGGTTTGTTGTATAATTTCAATCTCTTAAATTTATTGAGAGCTATGTTGTAGCCCAACGTGTGCTATCCTGGAGAAAGATCCATAAGCACTTGAGAAGGATGTATAGCCTGCTGATTTGGGGTGCAGTGTTCTGTATATGTCTATCAGGTCCAGCTCATTTATCATATTGTTCAAGTTCTCTGTTTCCTTGTTGATCTTCTGTCTAGTTGTTCTATCGATTGATGATAGATGCATGTTGAAGTCTCCAACTATTATTGTAGAGACAGCTATTACTCCTTTCAGTTTTGCCAGAGTTTTTCTCATGTATTTTGGGGCACCATGGTTAGATACATAGTTATTTATGACTGTTACTCCTTCCTGGTGGCTTGTCTCTTTTATCAATATGTAATGGCCTTCTCCGTCTCTTATCACTTTTTTTGTATTTAAAGTCTGTTTTGTCTGATACCAGTATAGCTACCCTGCTCTTTTGGTTACTATTTGTGTGAAATATCTTTTTCCAACCTTTTACTTTCAGCCTATTTGCATCTTTGGGTTAAGGTGAGTCTCCTGCAGATAGCATATGGGTGGCTCATATTTTCTTGATTGGGGAGTTTAATCCATTAACTTTCAATGTTATTACCATAAAAGCATTACTTACTTCAGCCATTTTATCCTTTGGCTTTCATATGTCATATCTTATTTTTGTCCATACCCTTTTGGTTACCCTTTCTGATAGTCTTCATTTCTACACTCTCCTCCAAGCCTCTCTCTCTTTTCTCTTCTGGCTGCTGAACTCCCTTTAGTGTTTCCTGCAGAGCTGAATTCCTGTTTACAAACTTTCTTATTTTTCTGTTAATCTGTGAATATTTTAAGCTCACCATCATATCTGAAGGACAGTTTTTCCAGATAAAGAATTCTTGTTTGGCAGTTCTTTCTTTCATTACCTTAATTATATCATACTACTGCCTTCTTGCCTCCATAGTTTCTGAAGAGAAATCTGCACTAAGCCTTACTGGGTGTCCCTTGTATGTGATGTTTCACTTTTCCCTTGCTGCTTTCAGAATTTTCTCTTTATCTTTGGCATTTGGCATTCTACATACTGTGTGTCTTGGGTAGGTCTATTTGGATCTATTCTAATCGAGTATGTTGTGCTTCCTGGACATGTATACTCATGTCTTTCGTGAGAGCTTGGAAATTTTCAGCCATTATTTCCTTAAATACTCTTTCTGCCCATTTTCCCTTCTTACCCGCTTCTGGAAGTCCCATAACATGTATGTTGGTGTGTTTTGTGTTATCATTTAACTCCCTGAGCACCTGTTCGATTTTTTCCATTCTTTTCTCTCTCTGTTCTTCTCTCTCTTCCATTTCAGTTGTTCTGTCCTCTACATCACTGATTTCTTCCATGATTTCAAATCTGCTGTTGTGTGCCTCTATTGTATTTTTAATCTCACTTATTGTGTCTTTCATTCCCATAAGCTCTGTTATTTTTCTATCCAAGATTTCAAATTTTTCTTTGTGCTCACTCAATGTCTTCTTAATGTCTTTTATTTCTTTAGTCATGTTGTCCTTCAACTCCGTGATTTGACTTAGATCTGTATGAACCACATTGATCTGCTGTTTAAACTCCTGTGTCTCATCTGGAGTTTGATTTGTTCCTTTGCCTGAGTCATATCTTCCTTTTTCTTTGTATGGCTTGAATTTTTTTGCTGATGTCTAGGCATCTGATTCTGATGCTGAATTTACTCTGATATTCAGTTTCTCTCTCTTGCCTAGGGATTTACTATGAAGTAGTTTTGTAATACCACTATTCTTTGACCCTTGGTTCAACTTGTTCTTGATATTTAGGACTGCCCCTGTTTAACTGCTCAAACCAGGACTAAGAGCCCAGTAATGGGGTGCAGGCCAGCTTCCAAGGTCCTTGGAGGGGATGGCAGTAAAGGCACCTACTTGCCTCATTTATTTATTATTATTATTCTTTTTTGTGCACTTTTCTGGTCTGGCCAGCAGATGGCACCCTTTGGCAGACTTCTCAGCTCAGATTCCAGGTGTTAGGGGGAAATGCATCCAGAGTTACTCCTCAGGAGGGTGAGCTGGGTGGTACAGAAGCAATATCCTCAGAGCTGGCCAATCCTCACAAACAAACTTTCTCAGAGGCTGTTCTTCCCCCTTGGCTGGCCACACCTTCCCTCCTGCTTCCTCAGCAAACAGTCCTGGGGCAGTAAGGAGGGTATTTGAGACAAATTATCTTTAGCTCCTTGCCTGCTGGCTCTCAGTGCAAAAAATGTCCTGACCCCACCCAGCATGGAAGTGTGCAACCCCTCCAATGCAGCAGACCAAGTTCTCTGGCCAAAATTTGAATTTACTGTAGGCTGTGTCCCTCCCTCTCCCTTTTCTTGGGGAAAGAGAACCCCTGCAACACCCTCAGTCCATAGCCACTGCAGTTCGTAGAATGCTATTTGCTCCATAGGTGGGGGGATTGGTGCCCGCTGATGCTTTTGCGGCTCTATTCACTGATCTTTCAGCCAACTGAGACTCCTTTCTTTCGCTCCTCTGTCTTCTGGGTGGTGCCTCACCTTCCCCTGGTGTCCCGAGCCTCAGAGAAGCCCTCCAGACAGTCTCCACCTTCCTCTGCCACTCTAATCTTTCATCTTCCTGGAAGTCTCCTTAACTTTTTTTATTGTGACTTTTCTTGTGAGGAAATTTTAAATTTGTTTATTCAAATTTAATCTTTTTTTCTTTCTTGATCTAAAATTTTTTGCACCTTATTTAAGAAATCATTCCCTACCATGAATTTCTCTAATATTTTCTTCCAGGACTTGTAAAAATTTTTTTCATATTACTGTTTCTTATCCTTTGGTAAATTGTTTTTACATATGATATGAGGCAATCATTTAATTTTAGTTTTTTACACATGGAAACCAGTTTTTCCTCTACAGCAATCATTCATCAGTTCATCCCAGCTTCTATCCTTGCCTCTTCTGGTGCATATCAAGGCCCCATATAAGGTTGTTTTCATTTCTTAGCTCCCCCTTCTCTTCTGATGAGCTCTTTGTCTTTCCCTGCACTAATGCCACCTTGCCTTCATGTGATGATTTCAATCATCTCATCCATACCTCAGAAAAGTATGTTCTTAAACTTAATCCATTCTTGTAGGTGTGGACCCATTCTACATAGGATCTTTTGGTGAGTAGGATCTTAAGTTAAGATGTGACCCACCTCATTCAGAGTGGATCTTAATCCTTTTACTGGAGTCCTTTATAAGAGTATGAAATTCAGACAAAGAGAAAGAAAGCCACAGAAGCAAGAAGCTAAAAACCATGAAACCCGGAAGAGAGGGGAAAGACCAGTTGGTCTTCAGGAAGAATTGTCTTGATGATGCCTTGATTTGGGCATTTTCATGGCTTCAAAACTGTAAGCTTGTAAGCTAATAAATTCCCATAGTTAAAGCCAATGCATTTTATGTTATCTGCTTTGCAGCTTAGCAAAGTAGAATACAATTACTATAACTTTATAACTGGTCTGGATATTGGGTAGCACAAGTCTGCACCCCTTGTTCTTCTTTAAGAATAGTTTTAACTATTTGCTATTCTTGATTATTTTTGACCCTTACTCTTTCTTATGAGTAATAAAATTTTTCAAGTTTCGTGAAAAATCCAATACACTTTTTATCAAGACATAATCAAATTTATGGACTATATATTTTCCACTGAGAATTGCTTTTATTTATTGTTTTAGTTTGCCAAAGGCTGCCAATGCAAAAATACCAGAAATGGGTTGGCTTTTATAACAGGAATGTATTAGGGTAAAAATCTTACAGTTCCACAGCTGTGTAAATGTCCAAATCAAAGCATCAGCAGAGATGCTGGCTTACCAGTGGTTGGCTACTGGCAGATTCTGGACTCCTGCCACATGGCAAGGCAAAATGGCAGCCAGTCTCTGTATGTTCACTTTCTCCCCAAGCTCAGCTGTGGGTGATCAGGCATATGGCTCCTCTCTCCCTGGGCCTCTTCAGCTTCAGGCTGATCTGCTAATTCCAGCCTCCAGCATCTCTCTTAGCGTCTCGGGGTTTCTCTGTCTTTGGGCGGCTGTAGGCAATCCTGGAGGCCTTTCTCACATGATAGGCTAAAACTAGCAGCTCTCTTTCTCTGTATCTCTCTGCATGTTTCTCCAATTTGTATAGGACTCCAGTAAAAGGATTAGGATCCACCCTGCATCCCACAATCTAATCAAAGACTCTTAAACGATCTAATCAAAATGTCCCTTGAATGAATCTAACCAAAAAATCCTATCACATACTACAGGTTTACAGGCACAGGAACAGCTTAGCTTAAGAACATAATTTTCTGGCATTCAAAAAGACTCAAACCAGGACACTCATATTTTGAAATCTAGTACTATTGTTTTCATTCAATTCTAAATAGTTCGTAATTTCCCAACTTGTCATCCTTGACCCTGAGTTTTTTTTTTAGTATGTTTTGCCCTAAATGTATGTCAGCTGCTATTGGTTTTAACCATTTTTTATTGTTGTTCTAATATAATTATTTCATTGTGGTTAGATAATGTGGTCTACAGGAATAAACTCTTTAGAATCTCTTGAGACTTTTCTCGTGACCTAGCATAACTTTTATAAATGTTCTATGAGTGTGTATTTTGCGGCTAGGCCATTACATATATACATTCTCTTAGTTTATCTATCTTCACGGTGGATTGTCAAACTACCCTTTCACTTTCTAAGGTCCACAGTTTCCAAAAAGTGCTTGTTTTTTCATGAATCACACAAGTCACAAAAGCATATATTCTAAATTGCAGATATGCACTTGAGATACTTCTCACTTGGGCAACTCTGAGAAGGCCCATTTAGAGTCCAAGCATGCTTTTTGGGAAAGCACTCGCAAATCAAATAGTCACAGAATCAAATTCAGGCTTCAATACTTCATTGGAGGTTAAGGAATATGACTAGGCCCTTTCTATGTCTTGGTTTTTACATAGATTAAATTGGGATAATGCCTGCCTAAGGCATGTTTGGATGGTTAAATCTTTAAAAAGAGGGAAAAAAATGGAGTGTTCCTGGATTTAGTTATTTCTTTCCCTCTTTCCTTCCTTCAAGATGTTGCCTGGAGAACCTCAGTGCACTGAGATTCTTTCTGTCTCTGATCTCACATTAGTTAGTACCACAAATTTCAGTATATAACTGGCTCCTATTGTTCATAGAAGTGAATTTTTTTCCTTGCTTGACTGAGAAAGCTCCTTGAAGAGAGGGAATATTTCCTGAGATTTTTTTGTATCCCTATAGAGCTTACAACAATATTGAGTACATTATAGGAGTCTTAGAAAATACTTTCTTGTTGGAATAAAGAATAAAATAAAATTTGCCAAATTAGTTTTTCTTTCTCTTTTTCAACTATTGGTGGAGATTATAGTTAGCAGAGGAAACCACCAACCAACAGGAAGGAAAAGAACCTTGATAGTCTGAAAACTGAATCCTTAGACCCTGTACATAGCTTAAAATACAGAGTGGCCATAAAAATCTGGTGATACAGATAAATTATTTTTTACAGATAGAACCCAGTTGATTACTTCCTCTGGTGCATGCTAAAGGCACAGGTTTCTTCAGTGAAAATCAGACACACAAAGAAAGGAATATGCAATATGCAAACATCACATATGCATGTACGAAGCTAGATGGAAACACTACATTAATGAATCATGTTCCTTGCAATTTTGCACAGTGCATGGAGCTGTGTATTTTTAACAAGGGACAGCACAATGAGCACATCATGTAATGTCATTGAACATATTTATTTTAATACCAATTATCCACTTCTCATGAATAATTGCCTATGTTTCCAGATTGTATGGCTACCCTATATAATCCAGGAATCAAGGGGTAATAATACCTTGGGCCCAAAGGAATAATTGAATGATGATTTTCAGTCAGTATGAGAGAGAAGATAGATAAATATCTTTGGAGAGGAAGGACTCCTAAAATCCCAATGTGTGAGTTTTCTGTTCTCCCCTCATCTAAGATAAGATTGATTCTGGACTAACTTTTCACCTTACGTTACACAAATAGTCTAACTATTTATCATATCATGCTGAATCTCCAAACTTCTCTGCAGGAAGAGGACCTTAAAAATCTGCCCATTACTCAAAGTCTCAGAATCCAAGGCCATCAGAGAATGGTCATCCCAGCATTCTATTTGTGACTGCCAAGTCTAGGATCACCAAAGGTGCTGTACTTGGATCAACCCCCTTGCTGCACCACTGTCCCTTAAGCTGAACATCCCCTGAAATTGAAAAATGGCAAAGATGGATGAAAATAGGTATGAAAGAGTTAATTAAGCTGCAGGACTTAGCACAAGTCTATAACATCGATCTTATTGAATCTCAATAAATGCTTATAACTAATCACTACTAAGAATCTAATTAGACATTTATTGCTTATGTAATTCTGAGTTAATGGCATAGCAACAAGATTTATATCTTACATATTTGTTACACCTCAGCACTCTCCACTTTAATAATCAATTGATATTTAGTTAACATACATTAGCTATCCTATTAAATCTAAATTAAATGCTATTCTGATTTGATTTTATTAAATAAATGCTGGCAGCACTAATGAGGTGCAGTCCATTTAAATCATGACAGGACAGCCAAAATTGGCCCCCTCTGTTAAGTGAAGTAATTTCAGAATGAAAAAATGAACAGATGTATTCCATGAGTTGACAGTTTCATAAATACTGCACAACTCAGTCTTGATGGATTCCTGACCAACATCTTAAAAGACAAAAGAAACTTTCAGAGTATGTTTCTATTCTAATAAAGCTGTACTGTGGAGCAGGTATAGCTCAGTGGTTGAGCATGTGCTTCCCATGTACGAGATCCCAGGTTCAATCCCTGGTACCACCTTAAAAAAAAAAAAAAGTGGTACTAAACATGCTGTAGATAAAAAAATAACAACAGTCACTTCATCCTTGGCCTGACATTGATTGTAAGGCCACTAGTTTTGAGAAAACCAAGGCAGTGTTGTCTCATGAGAGGAATTCAGGTAGGCCCCCACCTTTTTGGACAAAAGTACTTCTGAAACAAACTAAACTGGACATCCTCAACAGCTGGGTATTTCTCTTTGGGTGGGGAACTGGATTTTTTTCACCAAGGAAATGGAACTTAGGAAGAAAATAACACAAGAAATAGTCATTCATTCATTTTACACTAACTGAGGACCAGCTATGTCCCAAACTAAGCAGAATTTGGCTTACCTCATAAGAAAAACATTCTGAAGACTATTCCACTTGTTATAACAGGTTCTGTGAGAAATACAAAGTATGAGCGGTGTCTGTGCCCTTGAGAAACTTACATTCTCTGTAGAGAGAAAAGTCATCCGCACATAAAAATTAACTGTAACTCATGCATCGTGACTCTGAACCACTCCTCATGGATAAGGTTGCCATGATAGCCCAAGTGTCTTGTGCTTGACATGTAAAACCTGCTTAATAAATATTTTTTGAATGAATGAAAGCTTCTCTGACACAATGGACTCATGATTCTCTTGATCCAAGGCCTTATCCAGAAGCAAACCCCTGGAAGCTCATTCTTCTTCAATTGCAAGTACCTAATTGTAAACACCAAAAGGAAAGTTAGAATAGCTGGCATGGTATCTAGGTGATAGCAACCATAGTCAAAAAAGTGGTTTCAACTATGTATCTTGGCAAATGTTGTACTGGCAACTCTTCACTTCTGTAATGCCAAATTAGAATCAACGTGTAGTACTTGTTTTTCTACAACTGAGAATTCATACTTTTCCAGTCTGTAAGTGGGAACTTGAGCTAAGCAAGTAGCTCAGATAGGGAGTCATACATGATGGTTTGCACAGGACAGTCTCAGTTTTTTTTTTTACCTGTTTTCCTAGTGAATTATTAATAATGCCAACTTTCACCCTTGATTGTCCCGATTTGGACGATAAAATATATAATCACCGTAAGTGCTGACAGAGTCTGCTGAGGCAGAGCTATGAGGCGGAATTTCCAGTCAAGAAGGTTGATTGCACACACCACTTTTACTTCCCTACTTTTGTCAGTTATGGCCTTCTTTCCATGTGCTCAAGGTTTTTAACTCTTCCATTCTGAGATATAGCTATAATTAAGCCTTCTGTGCTTTGTTTACCTGTTGACTCTAAAATTAAGAGTAATTGTAGTAAATCATATTACTGATTATCAAACATTTTTGTTTTGTTTCCCTGTGGGAGGAATATATATCCCTGCCTGTTGAACTCAAAAGTAGCTATATGATCTGCTTTTTCCAACGTGAGTGTGCATGATACATGCCATTTCCAGGCAGAAGCTTTAAATGCTAACACATAGATCACATCTCCCTCTTCCATGAGATAATAAAAGTTACAGAGAGTGGTTGCCCCATCAGTATTGGTCTCAGACTGAAGGTAACATAAAACAGAGCTACAACTACCCTGCAATGGATGTAGCAAAGGCAAGAAATAGACTACTGTTGTTGCAGGCTATGATATTTTGGGGATAATTGTTACTTCAGCATAACATAGCCCATCCAGACTGATGAAGGAATTATTTATGTATGTGATTTCCTACTGTAAAAACAAAAACAAAAACAAAACCTGAAATAAATTGCATTGGCTTAAGGGCTGGTAAGTAGAAGCAAGTATTTTAGTTTCCTGGCTGCTAAAACAAATACCATGCAATGGGATGACTTAACAACAGGAATTTATTGGCTCACAGTTTTGGAGGCTAGAAGGCTTGCTTCCTCCTGGGGTTGGTATCTTCTGGCTGGCCAGCAATCTTTGGGGTTCCTGGCTTTTCCATCACTTGGCAATGCACATGGCGATGTCTCCTCCTTTCTCCTCTGGGTTCCATTGACTTCTGCCTTCTGACTGCTCCCCATAGCTTCTCTCTCTGTGGCCTTCTCTATAAGGGCTCCAGTAAGGATTAAGGCCACTTTGATTCAGTTGGGCCTCACCCTACCTGAAGTAATTTTATCAAAAGATCCTATTATAAGACTGTTTTTACAAAATATAAATACAAATATACTAGAGAGAAGGAAAAAGAATAGCAGCTATGTATGGCAGGGGAAGCACAGAGAGATTGAGAGTTGATGAGTTTGGTTTGTTTGTTTTTTGTTTATTATTATTATTGGAATAATGAAAGGGCTCTAGGAATGATTGAAGTGATGAATGCACAAATATGTGATTATGCCGAATACCATTGTACACTTTGGATGGATTGATGCTGTATTAATATGTATCACTAAAATTGATTTGTTTTAAAAAGATAAAGTGGAAAAAAACAAACAAACAAATAATGTCCTATCTGCCTGGCTTACCTTGGCAAACCAACGTACTTGAAGTGTGGATATATCTTCTGCTTCCACTGCTTCAATTCCCTGCAGAAGGAGCCCCATGGGGAGGCCTTATTATATATATATATAATTAAATCCTATTTGCAATGGGTTTACACCCACAGGAATGAATTAAGATTAAGAACATGTTTTTCTTGGGTACATAACTCCAAGCCATCATAGTCTAGTGTCCTTGCTGCTAAAACAGCAAGTTAACTGTTATTAGAGGTGGAAGGATGGTGATGCCCTTAATGATTGTGTAGCTTTAGAATAAGAGGCAAGCAAACCATATGTTGACAACTTGAGATGGTTATTATTGGATGCATCTGACAAGAAAGAGATAAGTTTAAAAAGAATTGGCAGTTTCAAAGCAGGAAAAAGGGGAGAATAGAGAATATCCAGAAATTTGAGGGCTTTCGCGGTTTGGAAAATATAACTGATTCTCATTATCAACCAATAAAAGATAAAAACAAGGTCTTTGGACAAATTGGCCTGGTAAAGCTAAAACTCAAGGCAAGGACCAAATGAAGGGCTTATTGCATGCTATTTGTGGAAACTTCTCAATCTATTAAGATGAGATTCAGTAAATCCTTTTAATTAGTCAAAATGGCTCAGGGAAAAGAGATTGTGGGTGTGGACTCCTAGGGAAATCTGATAGACTCAAGATGCTGGCAATTAAAGAGGCCTAGAGAGGCAAGATGGAAAACAAGATAGGAATTCTTTGACAGAAATAAAATAGACAAGCTAAGTTTTTAATAAACATTTTACTACAAAAAGAACCTCCAGCCTAGACTAAAAGAGATTGTTAAAGACTTAAAACAACCTTTGCTCTTCCTCATCCTTTCTACTTGAGCAGGAAGTAGGGGGAAGGAAGCTCATCCTCTAAGGAAATCATGTTTTCCAATTATTTCTTGAGATGTAGCCAAGACTTCCCAATGGATAGGGCCAGGAGCAAAGGAAAAAAAATACCTGGGGAGCTATTCCCAGGGAGTACAATTCAAGGCCTCATCAAGGAATATTTCCCTCCTCCAGACAACATCTTCCCAGGGGTATTTCAGGATTGGTACAGGCTAGTGACAGCTGTGTGTCTCCCATTCTTCGCCTTTCCGAATGGGAGTGTTTATTATGGTTACCCTGTCCCTAATCCATTCCTGCCCATTGGTATAGGCAAGGCAGATGGTTTCTCCTCTGGTTCCTGCAGCTTTGGTTCAAGAAGAGTTGCGTCCTGACCTGAAAGAGAAACTATCTCACATTACCTGGAGGTCCTGGTTTTCCCTTTGACATAAAGGTGAAGACCAAGCTACTGTTTGGTACTTCTAGTTGTCTCTGATGGAGAAGGGGTGAGTGTGTTCTGCATCTGAGAAAAGGAGGATACTGAATAGTTGAATACCAAAAAGGTGGACTGTGGAGCTTGTATCACTGTTGACCAAATATTTTTGTTTCCATCCCTATGATGCCTCTCCCTATGGGAAGATAATAGACCTCAGTCCCACTATCAGTTGAACTCAGGAGTGGGCATGTGACTTGCTTTGGCCAATGAAATGTGCATGAAAGTGATGTATGTCATTCCTGGGCAGTTCATAGTTCACCACGTCTCTTTGTCTTCTTCCATGAGATTAACAATTTTCCAGATAATGTTTGGGTCCCAAAATGAAGGTGACATATGTCTGAGCCTCAGTTGATGTGCAGTGGATATATAGTGTGTGCAAGAAATAAATTTTTGTTGTTGGAAGGTCATTTGCAGCATAACACAGCTCATTCTGACTGTCACAGCAATATACATTGCTAGCAATATTATTATTATGTAAAGAGTATTCACTGTACTGCCGAGTAATGTGACTGAATCTATAAAGAAGGAAATATAATTCCACATGCAGAAAAGAGAATTTTGCAAGCATTCAGTGACTCCAAATCTTGCCGTTTTAGTTTGCTTCATGTTTGAACTATGACTTTTTATATAGTACTTGGTTTATCCTAGACTTTCTAGTCACCTTTCTTTTTTTCCTCTATAAAATTTTGGGATCTTTGTTTTTTCCTTGGTGTTCTGAAATTTCACCAGGATGTTTCTACACGTGGGTCACTTTTCATTTGTTTTGCCGAGCACTCTTTCTGAATACGTTCTCCCTTCCAGTGCCGCATCTCAAAAACCTGCCCCAGTCTTTCGTTGATCATTTAGTTCTCACTACGTAGTGTATCCACTTGCAATTTTCTTAGAATTACCTTTGGTTCCTTCTATTCCAGTAGACTATGAGCCACTTGAGTGCAGGGATTGAACCTTATTCTACTTTATATCCCTCACCACACTTGACATGGTTTCTGGACAGAGTAGGGACTCAATAGTAAGATGCTGAAATTTTTACTTCCATATACTTCCTGGTGACAATATTAATTTACCACAAAATTGATAGTAAATTGGATTTTAAAAGACAACTATCTTAAACTTTCAGTAATGAGTGGTGGATGTTGCCTATGAATAACCTGCAAGACAAGATAGGAAACATGAATGAGTTCCTATGTACAACCCATCTTTTAGCCTAAAGCAGGGCATGGTATTTCTCTGCTTCCACTGCTTCCTGAAATCCAGACAGTGCTAAGAAACAGCATTCATGGGTTAATATAGGGCTGCTTCAGTTACAGGAACAATTCGCATCAAGCTCTTAGCCTAATTTCACATTTAATTTTACTTCCTTAACTAATTGACTTACATATTCTAGCTTTTCTTCAGAGTTTCTATGGAGGACACACTAGAGACGTCCATCCCTTGGACCTTCTTAGCACAGGATCTCATTTGGTCATAATGGATTCTTCAGTATCAGGTACCATATGTTGCCGGTCAGGTGCCGGTCAGGACTTGGGTCTGTGAAAACGGTGCCGCGGATGAGAAAGAAAGAGTAAGACAAGAAGAGAAACTGGGATCAGGGGACTCTCCGTCCGATATGGATAGAAGAGTCTCTTTCTCTAGACCTAGCCTTAACTATAACCTTAGTTAGGGCCCCACAAAATAAGCAACAAGTATAACATTTTACAGAGCTTTGAGAAAGCTGTTCATCCCACCAAATTATCTCTCCAATTATTGGCTGATACCTAAAATTTGACCTTCAATTTTTTAACTTAGAAGTTTCAAAAACTAAGTTTCTTTTTAAACACCTGATAGAATAGATTACATGAAAGACCAAATGTGGAATACCTTACCTCCCAAAACCAGGCTTTCTGGAAACTATTGAACTTAGATTGGTCTTAGAAACATAGTTTGGAAGCTATTGTAGAGCTCAAGGCTCTCTCTCCCTAGAGATATTTTCACAAAAATAACTAAAAATATGTCATCAGCCAGAACACCTCAAGCAGAGGAATTTGGAGTCCTTTCTTAAAAGAAGATTTACCTCCTGAGAGGGAAGAAAACAGAATCTAGTCTCTAAAGCATAGAGAGCTCATCCCATCCCAAGCCCCAATAGGAAAAAAAGGCATGGAACAGGGAAACCAAAGACTCTTAAATGTGCATCTGCACAGCTTCCAAGAGCAAACTCTGACTTCAGTCACCTCCTTACAGTATCCTAATACCCCTTAGATGAGATGCATGAGCTTCAATAAGATCCATCTGAGCTTTAAGAGGGAGTCCAAAAATACAAATTGAATGGAAGTTTTAGGCAGCCAAGAGTTTGCTAGCTTTCTGGAAGATTCCAATCCAGCCCCCACACTGCCTAGCTGCCTACACCTGATTGGCCTTTTGGGTAATTGGTCACAGCTGGTGGCTTTATCGGGCCTATCCCAGGAAGGCCAGCTCTTTCTAGATAGAAGGTTCCATCCTGCCACAGTGCTCTGGAGGCCAGTGAACTCACTGGGAGGAAGCACGACTCCCACTTCTTCTGTTGAAGGTGGGGGCATTTCCTAGGTGGGGCTCTATGACAGGAATCTGGTCTCAGCTTGGGTGTCTTGAGAGAAGAGTGCAAGGCCCCTTCCTTCTGCCTTGAGAGGGTTGTCTGGTCTCTCAAATAGCTTGATTTTTCAAGGTTGCAGGGGTAGGAGTAGGGGTTCTCTTTAATTATGGTTCATCAAAGGAAAGGGCAGGCTGAATAAGTGAAAAGTTAAACTTATACTGCCTTTAAAACTGCCTTTTTATTGCATTCAAGTCATCACAATAGCCAGGCCCCTGGCCCTTAGCCCCATTTGATTGGCCACTTGCCCATTATGAGGAGTTAAGAGTTAATGATAAACTTCTAAGTCTTCGTGGCCCCATCTCAGAACAAGGCCGTATCTTGCCAGAGTGGCCATGAAGGCTTCACGAGGGACAGAGTACAGGTAGCAGAGCTTGGCTGTGTCCTTTTATATCGGGACATTCTGACAGACATGGTCCAAAAGGGAAACTGTTTACTCAAGGATCAGAAAGCAGAAAAGGAGGGTTGAAATGGAAACAGTTAATGGAGAAATTAAATTGGCAAGATGGGATTCAGAGAAATTAAGCGTGTCAGAAACATAAGGTCAAAGGCAAGGCCAAGTGAACTGGTTCTGCTACACTGTGAATTCAATGAGGCAGGGCTCTTCTTCCTTGATGGTTAAGTCAATTTAGGGGCAAATATGCTCAGTTTTGAACTTGTTTCTCTATCCCTATAGACAAAATAAAGACTTTCTTCAAGAAGTTGGATATGTGCATCTGAAGCTTAGAAAAGAGGTGAGCAATGAGATTTGGGAATTTTCACTCTGTTGACTGGAGTTGAGACCTGAACACTGATGAGATCCCCCAGGGAGAGTGAATAGCTGGATAAAGAAGGTTGGGTGGTAGACCCCTTGGGGGAACTTGAAGAGGAAATCTAAGCCATCTTTCTCTCATACACACACACACAAAGGCACACACACACAGAGGAAATGGCAAATAGCATGACTTCCCATGGCAATTTAACTGAGATTGTAGAAACCCATTAAAGCAAAAAAAAAAAAAAAAACAGTTTATGGTGGGATGGGGGCAAGTAAATAAATGGAAAAATCAGCAGCTTCATCCAAAAATCAAAAGATAAACAAAGTATGATAGACACATTTGTAGCCCTTTTTCCAGGTTAATAGAGCCCTGATTTTGTTTCATCTCTTCTGTTGGCCATATCCTTCAAAGAATGGTGGGTGCAGTCCAGGATCACAGGGCTCTCAGTCCACACACCAAGGATGGTTAAGCATGGGCATGTGGTATAATCCTGGCCAATGAGACATGAGAAAACTTCCAGCATCCTCCAGGAAAGCTTTCTGCTTGTTCTTTAAAATGGACATGAGGTGAGGGAGTAGTATTCCCTTTTCTGCCTCTTCCATCTCTCAACATTGTCATGTCTGTGTGTGACTCCTGAAACAGTGACAGATATTTTTTGACACTAAGGAGACAAGACTGAGGACAAGAGCCAACATGCTGAAGATGCCTATCCCTCAAGTGTTGGTGCTCCAGAGATAGAAGGAATATGGACTCTTGAGGCTGTTGAGTCACTGAATTACCAACCCCAGATATTCCCTCAAAACTTCCTAGAACAGGAGATGATAAGTGCCCCAGTAGTTTAAGCTCCTTTTTGTTTGGTTTTCTGATGCTTGTGGCCAAAACATCCGAACTCATACACTAACAAACCCACAATGGGACAATTTGTGGGTGACAAAATAAATCTAACACTCAGTAGCACTTGCTATGTGCCAAGCATTCTTCTAAGATCCTTATGTATATTAGCCTACTTAGTCCTCATAACAACTACAAGAGGGAAATACTATTACTTTCCTCATTGCCCAGATGAAGAATTTAGTCATAGATAGATTAAACAACTTGTTCAATACCAGACAACTAATAAGTGGTAACACTAGTATTACAAACAGGGGCAGCCCAGCTCCAGAATCTAAGCCAGGATCTTAGACTGCCTCTCAGATTAATGAGTAGGTGCTGGATTTGTAAAGTCAGTTCCTTGAAATAATTAAGAACAGCAAAGGAGAAGTCACACCTACAAAGTTTTCACTCCTTTTTCTCCTTTTTTCACTCTCCTCACCATTATCCATGTTCCTTACTGTCTCCCCACTCTGCTCTCTAAACAATATCTTATCTCAGATCTTGCTTCACCCAAAGGTGTAAATGATCAAATTAACAGGAGTTTTTGGATTTTAACTGGGATCAGAGTCTTAATCCAGCTTGAATTTTATACATCAGCCTGCCTGAACTTACCTGTGGGTGGTTCATTAAACTCACATTTGTTTAGAGCTGAGAATACACTGAAGGAAGCAATGGTTCCTTCCTCCAAGGTCAATGAGGGGAAACAAGAAGTAAACTAAGGATGCCAATGATAAGTGATATAAGATCCAGGTAACAGTGGTTGCCTCTTAGAAGGGCACCTGGTGGGTGGACAGGATGTTGTATGGAACCTGCTGAGGAAGTCTTGGTTTCTACTGTACGTCAGTTTGGTACTATCTGTACTCTTACAGTTTTTTCCCATGGCTGTGGGTTATCTATTCAAAAATAATTTCAAAACTCGAAATTCAATAAAATATGATAAATTTCTCCTAGAAGTAGAAAAAGAATGCTTGGAGAGTAAAAAGGTGTAAAGAAGCCAGGGAGCAGTTCAGGGATATTTTCTACAGGATGTCTAGGCCTTTGACATGGTCCTGACAGGAGGCCATTTCCAGTCTTAAATTTGCTCAAATCCTTATAATAAGCTACGCTTGACATTTTAATGTAGTGAGATGAGGCCACATGGACTCAGCTTTGAGGAACACAACTTGGAAATGTAAATGCAATCACAGCAGGCAGGTGTTGAATCAGGGAGCCTTGCACCAGTAGCTAAGTAACAGCCAAGCTCGGCTCACTTCCCCATGAAGCTGCAACACAAGAAAAGGCATATTGTTGAAGCTTGAATACTTGCAGGCAATTTCCATTCTTATGCTACTGATATTGCATTTGTGGAAACATAAAGAGTCCCTGGTGGTTGAGTCAACATGTACCAATTTCTAGAATTTTATTTTATAACCAAAGAATGTATTCTGTTGAAGAGAGTGTTGCCTTGTTGCCTCGTGCACTAACAATGTAATTTAAGAATCATGTTCAAGTCATGTTTACAATAAAAATTCAAGATAAAGTAATGTTTTCTTTCTAGATGACATTAAGAGTGTGACTTGTAGGTTGGAATGCTAAAGAATGAATAATCAAGAGGATTGTTGTACATTCATGCCAAGAATATAGGCAATTGTGTGTATATAGTATGAGTAACCAGGATTGTTCAATAATGGGCCATATGATCAGACATTAATATGAATATAGGCAATTTGAATTTTCAAAATTAATAGTTATTGTGAAGTAAAAAGCCTTTTGCTATTCCAAACATGAATATCAGATAAAATTAAGAAAATATAAATAAATCATCCAAGAAATCAGTTGATCTTTGTTTTCAATAAATTGCTCTGTTACATTAAAATTTAGTAAATGGCATTTCAAATCAGTATGTAAAAGATTGATTATCTATTTGATCCCTACCTCAAACTATAAACCAAAGTAAATATCAGATCTATTAATGTTTTAAAAGTAAAAAAAAAAACCAAAAATATCTCAATTAGGGAAAGCTTTTTAAAGTATACTTTTAGAGCCTGCATGCCAAGTCTGACTGAGTACATAAAGAAAAACAGATCTACAGATGAAAATATGCAAAATATAAAACTTTTCCAAGTTAATAAACCATAAAAATTAAAAAGCAAAGTATATAACTGGGAAAATATGTGTAACATAAAAAGAAATAGTAAATTTTAAAAGGTGAGCATTCCAACAGGAAAATGATCAAAATAAATGAAGGGCAATTCACACTCAAAAAAAAGAAATACTAATTATAATGATAGGCATATGAAAAAAAAGTTCAACTATACCACTGATCCAGAAATACCAAATTAGATACCTTTTTACCTATCAGCACATTGGTCATAGCACACAGGAACATATAGATCGGTACAACCTCTCTGTGGGTCAATTTGGCAACCAAAAGTTATCATTTCATAGAGTTATATCTATCCTTAGTTTATCCAGGAGGAAAAAGTTGTGGATAAATGCTATAGCAGATATTGTTAGTACCCTACACATATCCCTTCTGTGCATGTAGTCTAATTTCCAGTTGTCAGGAACCCTCTGCCTGGGGTTTTCTCTGGTAGAGAAGTGTGCCAAATCACACATGAGTCATCAACAAATAATGGGCAGAAGTTGAGGATTCTGCAATATTAGTGAATCTATCTAGACTCCTAAAATTCATGGTGGAAATGAGTCTCAGTTGCCCACTATGGTAACCTGCTCATTAGCACACCCTGTATTGATTTTCTTCCTTTCCTTTCCTCACTTCCCCATTCTGTTATTAATGTTTCCTGAATCACTCTCAAATAGGCTACTTATACTCAAGGCTTTGTTTCAAGGTCAACATTGGGGGGAACCTAATCAAAGATATATACAAACATTTATCTAAAAGGATGTTCATCACAGTGTTATTTATACTATTGGAAAACTCGAGATATATTTGTCCAATAATAGATTAGTTAACTTATATTTCATCAGTATTATGACACAGTACATACCAATTAAAATATGGTAGAAGTGGGAATGGATATAACTCAAGTGGCTGAGCGCCTGCTTCCCATGTACAAAATCCTGGGTTCAACCCCCAATACCTCCTAAATATATATATATATGATATATATATTTAGATGGTGAATATATATATATAGTAGAATAAGTAATGTTTTGAGAAGGAAAGTTATACAGTAAAATGGTTAAGATCCACCAGGTTCTGGAATGAGATGTCATTTCAGATTGACTCCACTAATTACTAGCTCTGTAATTTCAGGCAGGTTACTTAATCTCGTTGAGTGTGTTTTTTTACATATAAAATGAGGATAATGATAGTATGTCATAGTGTTGTTGTGAAGATTAAATGAGATAGTAAAGTGCTTAGCCCAGTGCCTGGCACACAGTAATCATCATCATTATTGTCATCATCATCATAAATTTTTTATAAGCATAGAAAAAAAGTATGTTTATAAATCATTATGTTCCATCATTGTAAAACACACTCTCATACACATAAGGAATTAGGAACCATATGCACAAAAGTATTAATAGCATGTCTGTCTGGGCTAAGATGGTGAATATTTCTCTTTGTACTTTTCTATATTTTCCTAATTTTTATAATCACATTTATAATAATATGACAAAAGCTGCTTTTTATGTAATTTTATGAATAATTTAAAAGCAGTCCAAGAAGGTACCTAGTCAAATTTATTCTCATTAAAATGTGGATTTTGGACCTACAGTGAGCCAATTTTTGTTGATGAAGTCAGAGAGAATTCTACTATTTATCATACTCAATTGTCTTGAGAATTTTGAGTGCATTCATCTCACTTCATTCTGATATTATGTTTATATTGCTGATGGTAGGTCTTAGTGTCAATTAAATAGAAATTATTGTCACAAAGTCATGCAAACACAAACACTTCCCAAAGACTGAACACAAGTACCTCTAGAAACTACATTACATTATATATCAGACGTTTGATAATTCAGGAAATTTCTGTGATTTAAGCATTAAAGCAAGCAAAAAACTTAAAACATAATTCATAATATCAAAATGAAGGAATTGCTTCCAAAAGAGTGACTTCATTTCACAGATAGTTCTGTACTTCTTCAGAAGTACAGAATCTGTGATTTCACTAAGTTCAAACCAGATCACAAAGAAAATTGAATTCAATTTCTATTTGCCATCTCTCAATCCATATGTCCA
Source organism: Tolypeutes matacus (assembly GCA_026826555.1). Taxonomy (NCBI): domain Eukaryota; kingdom Metazoa; phylum Chordata; class Mammalia; order Cingulata; family Chlamyphoridae; genus Tolypeutes; species Tolypeutes matacus. The sequence goes on along the minus strand of JAKSZT010026914.1, from coordinate 4,950,961 downwards.
GTGTGAACACCGTATACCTGTTCTTTCTTGAACAAATCAGCAATATTCTCATTCATTGAGTTCATATGACTATGTATTAGTAAAAAAAAAAAAATCTTGTCATCTCTGAGGGTTCTGACAGATTTATTTTCTCAGGAGACTCACTGATTCCCAGACATCTTTAATCTGAGCTTGGTAAATACTTTCAATAACTTTCTGCTACCCAGGCATCTAACTGGGTAAAAGAATCTGATCCTCACCGTCTGCTTCCTTCTTCTAAATAATCCATAAACTGGCAAAGGTTAAGTCCACCAGAACAAACAAAAATTCACACTTTTGATCACTATTAGCACTGAATCATGCAATAAACTAATCTGAAAGATCTATGGTATTCTCACGAATCATACAACAAAAAGTCAATCCCAAAAATCTTTTTGGATTTGAAAAAAAACAAAAACATTTATTCTTTTTCAATACCTTTGGCAAATGAATTCTGCTTTTTAAATCAGGTTTAGATACAATTTCTTGATTATTTATTTGCAAGCAGTTAATGTATGCTGGATTCAGTTAGGAGTTTGGGGTTTTTTCCTCTTGTTAAAAGGGTCAGCCAGGCTAGGACCCTGTCAGGTTAGTCATTCAGGTAACCTGTTGAATGCCTCTGGCTGAGCAAAAGTTTGAGACAACTTTGAAGATTAAGAAAGAAAGCAAAATATAATATTATTGAATATGAGGAGGAGGCCAGAACTATGAACCAAGAAGCAGAAGATGAGACTCTGGCACTGCATGGCCACCAAATCGATAACGTAACCTTGGCAATGAATGGCTTTTCTTTTGACTTCAGCTATTGTATCCATAACATAAAAGCACATAAGGTGATGATTCTCCCACACCTCCAGCTCTAAAACTATGGTTCTTTGCCAGGGAATGAACAATCTGGTGTTTGCAGAAGAAAATAGGAAGGTGGATACATCTGTCAAGGATGAGTGAAATAGAGAGGAAGGGAGGAATAAAGCTAAAGTTGATTGATTTGACTGATTCTACGTGCAGACTCTGAGTCACCTCACAATCCTTCCATCAACCTCAAGAGGCAGATCAACCATTCGTTCATTCAACAACTATTTCTTGAACATCTGCTGTGAGTAAGGCCATGTGCAAAGATCTTGAGATGCCACAGTAAACAAGATAAATAATCCTTACCCCCATGGAGATTACATTCCAGCCGGGAGACAGATTACATAAAAGTTATTTATTTACAGTTTCTTAAGTGATTTGAGAGAAAGAGAAAGAGAGAGATCGTGTAATAGGGCCTTACATAATATGGGGGCTCATGTCAAGAAAGTTTTTTGGGGAGAGAATAATATTTGCAATGAGATATTAAATACAAATAAGAATTAGCTAGGCAGGAAGATGGAAGGACATGTGGAAGGACATGCAGCAAAAATGAACATGGTAAGTCCAAAGGCAAGACAATCCTTCCCCAAGTAAGCAAGCCTCAGTATATTTGTCTCTTAAGTTACTTACCTGTGCAAGATCTCATTTGTAATGGCTGGGTGGTGACATTCAATATTAGGCCTATTTTATTTTTTCTGATAAAGTGTGCCTGGCTCCTTTTCGATGACTCTACCTGCAACCTGTGGGCATCAGGGTTTTGAGGTGACCCCAAAATGCACACAACTTGAATGTCTCACCTGTTGGAAGGAGACCTGTTGGTAGTAGATGGTCAACAGATGCAACCTTGAAAGGCATATCAAAGGCTGAGCAAATTCATCTCCTGGGAATCCCACAGCAGACAGGATTGATGAGGAGGTGAAGAAAGAGCTTAATCTTCTTTGTTCCTAAAAAGATAGATTGAGAAAGTATTCCTGTATTTTGCAAAGCCAAAGGGAACACTGGGCATTACATTTACATTGTGCAAAAGATCACCATATGAGTTATTTACTGTCTTTAAAGTTTCTTGTTAGTGCCTAACACTTCTAACCAATTCTCAATGCACAAGTTGATTATAGTTATTATTCAGCTGAAAGTTAAGGAATTGTTCACAATAAATCTGCATCCTGTCATGTACCAAAGCCGCACATATTTGTCCCAGTTCTTTATCGAGTGCAGATAAACATTTCACCATGTCAGGGAGCTTTTCAATATTTCAATGGCCTAGTGGGATGCTCTTTTGAGCCCAGAGGGCAATTATTAAAACTTAAGGTAAGTGGGGAAGGCAACAGAAAACGTGATTGCCAGCCCAAACAAGTGAGGTCCAGGGGACGGCTTAAGTTGTGCATTAAGTATAATCTTCTGGCTTTGACAAGAAGGTGAGGTGACCAGCAATTAGCCATTCAAGTAGAACCCTGAGCAGCGTGACTCTCGATGAGAAGTAGGCGGCTGCCCTTCCCAGTTTCTGGCATTTGAGAGTTTTGCAAGCAGGAACTCATCTTGAGTCTAATGAAATGATTTGCTAGAGTGAAATTGTTTGCTGGTTTGTTTTTGAATATGCACATTTTGTTTCTTTTATACAGAAATATTGACGGTGATGGATCAGAGTCGTAGATAAACAGTCTAAGTTAAGGCCTTGGAAGACTCGGACACTGGTGTATTTCATTTTTGTGGCCCCCTGCTGCTGCTGTCAGCATACTTTCCTCCCTCCCTCACTCATCTCCAAGGTGTATGTCCATCCCAAGCTGGTAGAAATGGCTCCCTGGTGCTGTTAGCAAATCCCTCCTATTAGCAAGGCATTCAATAAATATTTCAAAAAGGTACAAATCTCATTCTAGCAATTCATGTGTTTAGGAAACATAAATTTGTAAAATTTCCTTACATAAAATTAAATTCAGATTGCAAGTAACTATCCCATCAAGCTGGAAGGAAATTTAACCTAGCCGTTTTTGAGATGTTCTAACCCCAAATCCACCAGAATTCAGTAAAAGTCTGGACCTTTTACAGTGCCAGGGTGGAGGCATTGGGAAGAACTCTCCAGTATTGTGTCACCTGCCCACGCTGGGAAGCTCTGAGGTATCGATTGCCCAGCCCCATGGCCCAGTCAGGTGCCACCTCTGTTCCTTCCAGGCCACATTTGGTCTGCAGGCAGATCTGCTAAGCTGAGGTCTGGCCTGCCTTAGGGCACACTCAGCCTCCTTTCATGAAAGGTAGGATTATAGAGTGGCGCCTGGAGCCCCATGCTCCCAGGAGCCACATGCCTGTTGCCCTTTCTCAGTCTAGGGAAGTACCCTCTTTCTTTCCTCGTCCTTAAAAAAAAATCTTTCCTCTTTCCTATCTTTTTGGGGTACCTACCATTGTCTCTTCAACAAGCTTTAGCAAGAAATAATGAGCCAGGCTATCCATTTGAAATGAAGGGAAAGTGTTAAACTTATGAAAAGCAAACACAATTGAATTCACTGGAATCAGCTGTGTATGTGTGTGTGTATGTGTGTGTGTAGGAGGGGAAATGGAAGCTATAACATCTAACTGAGCATAAAGTGAGAATCTTGTAGAGTCAAAATACCCTTGCATCTGCGGTTTGGGGGGAATGTAATCCAACCCTGTATAAATTATTCCCATACAAACTGGAGTTTCAGAATTACTGAGTTAAACCACAAGAAGGAACAAAAAGAAAGTCTACTTGCAAATGTCTAAAATCCCTAGTGGTAAAAGAGGACGGATGGAGAATTCTAAAGTGTTCCCATTTGCCTGCAGAATTTACACCATCCTGACTTGATACAAATCCCCTCTGACTTTAATATACGTTGATGGATTTGCTTATTATTGAAAGGATTAAAGGAGAGACTGCAGATGTTTTATGCAGGGATTACATTCTAAATTAATATTTTGGTAAAAATTTCCCCCTTTCCTTTGTGTTCTGCAGTTTCACTCCATATGGGTTTTTTATTTTCTCTTTTATCTTATTTGGTGCTTGTAGAGCACATTCAATCCCAGACTATCTCTCTTCAATTCTGGAAAGTTTTACAGTCTGCTGCTAATTTAATTAGGATTGATATGACTTTATTTCAATAGGTTATCCTTATTGAGCACTTACATCTAAGACATTGTATTTACGGGAATGAGATGGGCAGTAGAGGATACATTGCTGTATACCAAAGGTAAAAATCTCTGAGTGGAATATTGTAAGGAAAGCCAAGATGGGGCATCATACCCAAGTCCTTCTCTGAAGAGATGGGGTGGAGTTTCTTCATCTGTGTCCTAATGATGTTCATGGGCCGTTCTCTCTTCCAACAATTTCTTACCCAGGAGCCTAAGACATGACACAGTGGCCGTGGAACTGCTCTGTGGAAGAGGTACTCCTCCTCCCCCTCCACCTTGGAACAGCCCTGGAATTCCAGGAGCACTCCTGGGAAATTGAGGGACTCCGCCAATTCCTCAGGCTCTTCCTCTGTGGGTCTTCACGGCCCACACATGGCAGAAGCACATTCCATTGTCCGGGGAAAGAATCCCATCTTCGGCAGTAGAAATATGTGTTTGTCTTCGAGGCCTGCTCTACCAAATATCTGGAACAGTCACACCTGGCTGGATTTGCATATGTACAGTACCTGCCTGGCCCCTGCAGTATCTGAGTTTGTGGACCCATGGTCTATGTGTAAAGCCAGCTCTGTCTCTGGATTTATCTACATCACTGAGGTAAGGAATCCTCCTCACAAACATCTGTGTTCTCCTTTGAACACTCAGTCTTCTCTGATTTGCCCTCCTTTTCTCCACCTCACCCTCGGAATTAACCTGTCTTGTCCCTGTTAGCCTTATTTGTACCTCTTCTATAACATAGTATAGTCAGCCTCATACTACCATTTGGTATATATGCATCTATTAATCTTTAAAATATAATTCCACAGTGACTTGGGCAATGCTATGTGCTGATAAACTGCCCAATAGTTATTGTTAGCTTGTTCTCAGCTTGGGTCAGCTCTGCATCAGCACCACAGTGTCCAGAAGAATTGCACTCTCGGATGGTCTCCAATGCCATCATCACCTACCTCTACTGGCATGGTCTGTCTCAAGAGCTGTTTGAGTGTGGAGAGGAGGACAAGAGCGGAGGCAAATTGTTCATATCAGGTGATATTTGGTTAAAAGGAACATTGCATGTGAAAGAAAGGTACAGAATCTAATAGCTCCCATATTGAGAAGACTTCCTCCTTGCTGGTGATGATTGGGGGTAGGAGAAAGTAAGAATGAAGTTTACATGTGGAAATGAATTGCTTCCTCCACCCAGTCCTGTCTCTTATGAACTCTGTAACAACAAGGCCCAATCCACCCACCAGGTGATGGCTCTACCTACCAGGCAAGGCTCCCCAGTGACTCTCCATATATGAAATGGGAAGAAGGGTATCACTGTTGTGAGTGGAGCCAGTGTAGAGAACGATCAAATCAGAGTAAAACCAAAAGTACTGTCCTACATTCATTTAATTAAAGAGAGCTGGCATATTTTCCCAGGCCAAAATCAGAAATTGCATTTAATGTACTGTCTAATTGCAATCAGGATTATATCACTTTGAATTTTATTCAGTACAAATTTTTGTTACCCCATATTAAAAATTGTATACAGCTCTGACTTTCCACAAATAATTTAATTGGTACATTTTAATGCACCTCTGTGTACATTTTCTGTTACCTCCCATCTGGGTATAATTTTTCGTAGTCTTCCCCCATCATGATCTGCATTTTCTCCATCAAGTTCCTCCTCTAAACCCACTTCTGTGAATCTTGCCTTCACATTATGGCATTAAAAGCTCCAGCTGGAAGGAAGTGCCTCTGAATGGAGTCCAAGGGAAGAAACAAAGAAGATGGAAACCAGATGCCATTTAAGTCATCCCAGTGTGAGTCATCCTTTTCTCCTGGAAAGTGACAAATTCAATCCTGCATCTTCTCAATGTGAAGCCTACTAAACAGATCCCTCCCTCAATCTATGTATAGTTGAGCCATCCTCAGCAGACCTATATACTTTGGCATATGGCAAATGTACACATAGTACCAACAATAACAGATGAAATTTATTGGTTATGTTTTAGATCCAACATAAGACAGTCATTTTCTTTGCAGTCATTTATCCACTCTTATTCCAGACTCCTTGCTACCATTCTTCACCAGTTACCACAAGGATTTGAAGTGAAGGATCTACAGTGATAAGAGTTTATAGTTTATTATTGCTCATGGTTAAAAAAAAAACAAAAACAAAAGCAAACAAGAATACTCTACCCAGGACAACCAGAAAGATGGCGGCAGAGTAAGGCGCTCTTAGAATCGGCTCCTGCTACCGGGCAGTTAGTAATCACCCAGAGCTATCTAAAGCACTTGTTTGGGGGCTCCAGGAGACCAGAAGTGCATCCTGCAACATCCTTGAAAGAATGGAAGGAGGAGACTCCCCATCTGCAGAGAAGATTCGTAAGTAAAGCACTCCACGCCACGGAGGCCGGTGCCCATCCTCCACTGGAGGCACAAGCCGCCTCAGGAGCTGTTCCGTGACTGGAATTGGAAGCTCCACTTCCCAAAAATGGGGGAGGAAGAAATGGTTGGGCACCAACTTCAGCTACTGATTAGTAAACTTGGCAGGCTAAGGTATAATCCTAAGAACAGCTAAAGTTTGAACCTGTCCAAGTCAGAAAGAGGCTGGCGGCCGCCATCTTAACTCCACGCCTGACATGAAAGGAAGCAGGGCTGACTGAAAATCACAGTGCTGGTAGGGACCAGCTTCTTTTCATCTAGATCAAATTGCAGTTCTAGCCTAAGCCCCAGGCCCACCTCCAGCAGGGAGGAAGCTGGGGGGAGCTGTGCCAGCCTCTCCAGGAGACCACAGGCTATGTCCTGGAGGCCAGTGATCATCCTGCTTTGGCAGTGCAAGCCACCCCAGGAACTATTCTGTGGCAGGAATTGGAAGTTCCATTTCCCAAAAAAAACAGGGGAGGAAGAGACATTTGGTCACCGATCTCAGCTACTGATTAGTAAATTCGGCTGGCTAAAGTATAACCCTAAGAACAGCTAAAGTTTGAACCTGTCCAAGTCAGAAAGAGGCCAGTAGCCACCATTTTGACTCCACCCCCAGCATGAGGGGAAGCCAGGCTGACTGAAAATCACAGTGATGATAGAGACCTGTTTCTTTCACCCAGATTGGCCTGTAGCCCTAGCCTAGGCTTTAGCCCCACCTCTAGCAGAGAAGAAGCCGAGGGCCCCTGCACCAGCCTATCCAGGTCATTGCATTTGCATTACATTTGGCTGGCACAGACTGAATAATGGGAAGTCTACTGGGGCAACTGCTGTCATCTGGAACCTGCAGTGCATAGATTGCTGCCCAGACCTGCAGCTCCATCCCTGCCCCAGGCAGGGGAGAAAGGGGCAGAAAGCATCAGCCTCTCTGAGCAACTACAGTCTATGCCTGCATGAGTTGGATTATTCCACACAGCTGTGGCTCTGTCCCTACCCCTGGCAAAGGAGAAAGTTGAGAGAAGATTCATTGGTCCTTGGGGCAATGAGGGAAAGCTTGAGCCTCCACAGCTTATAGCACCAACTACATCCTTGGCTCCTACTATACAACCAGCAAGGGAGAAAGGGCAGGAAGCCCTAAACTAAAGAGAAAAACTGCACCCAGAATAAATACTCTAGTAAGCCAGTTGCCAAGACACCAACAAAAAATTACAATCCACACCAAGCAACAGGAAGATACGGCCCAATTAAAGAAACAAGATAAGCCTCCAGATGACATAAAGGAGTAGCAACGACTAATCATAGATGTTCAAACAAATCTCCTTAATAAATTCAATGAGATGGCTAAAGAAATTAAGGATATTAAGAAGACATAGGATGAGCACAAAAAAGAATTTGAAAGCATACATAGAAAAATAGCAGATCTTATGGGAATGAAAGGTGCAATAAATGAAATTAAAAATACACTGGAATCACATAATAGCAGATTTGAGGAGGCAGAAGAAAGGATTGGTGAGCTTGAAGAAATAGCCTCTGAAAGCGAACATACAAAAGAACAGATGAAGAAAAGATTGGAAAAAACTTGAACAAGCTCTCGGGAAACCAAGTGACAGCAAGAGACATGCAAACATACATGCCATGGGTGTCCCAGAAGGAGAAGAGAAGGGAAAAGGGGCAGAAGGAATATTTGAAGAAATAATGGTAGAAAATTTCCCAACCTATTGAAGGACATAGATATCCATGTCCAAGAAGCACGACATACTCCCATCCGAAAAAATCTGAATAGACCAACTCCGAGACACATACTAATCAGAATGTCAAATGCCAAAGACAAAGAGAGAATTCTGAAAGCAGCAAGAGAAAAGCCATGCATAACATATAAGAGATACCCAATAAGATTAAGTCCTGATTTCTCACCAGAAACCATGGAGGCAAAAGACAATGGTATGATATACTTAAGATACTGCATGAGAAAAAGTTCCAGCCGAGAATCTTAGATCTGTCAAGATTGTCTTTCAAAAATGAGGGTGAGTTTAGAATATTCACAGATAAACAGAAACTGAGAACTATTGTAACCAAGAGACCTGCTTTGCAGGAAATACTAAAGGGTGTGCTACAGCCTGAAAAGAAGACAGGAGAGAGAGGCCTGGAAGAGAGTCTAGAAATGGAAATTATATCAATAAAAGTAACTAAAAGTGTCAAAAGAGTGGTGAAAATAAAATTTGACAGATAAACCCAAGTATTCAGGAATAAACTTAGCCAACGATGTAAAGTACTTGTATTCAGAAAACTACAACTCATTGTTAAAAAATAAATTTTAAAAAGACCTAAATAATTGGAAGATCATTCCATGCTCACGGATTGGAAGACTAAGTATCATTAAGATGTCAATTCTACCCAAATTGATAAACAGATTCAATGTAATCTCCATAAAAATTCTACCAGCATTTTAAAAATAAATGGAAAACATGATTATCAAATTTATTTGGAAGGGTAAGGGGTCCTGAATAGCCAGAAACATCTTAAAAAGGAAAAGCAAAGTTGGAAGAATCTCATTTCTGGACTTTAAGTTGTATTACCTAGCTACAGTGGTAAAAACTGCATGGTACTGGCATAAAGACAGACACATAGACCAATGGAACCAAACTGATGGTTCAGAAACAGACTGTCATATCTATGGTCAAGTGATTTTTGACTAGCCTGTCAAGCCACCCAGCTCGGGAAGAACAGTCCATTCAATAAATGGTGCTGAGAAAACTGGATAGCCATAGCAAATGAAGGAAAGAGGATGGCTATCTGACACCTTATACAAAAATTAACTCAAAATGAATCAAAAACCTAAATATAAAAGGAAGAACCATAAAGCTTTTAGAAGAAAATGTAGGAAAATATCTTCAAGACCTGATGGTAGGTGGTAGATTCTTAAAGGAGATAAGAGGAGGACTGAGATGGACTACTGATATTTAATGTATGTAAAAGTTTAATTAGCTTTACTGTAGAAGTGTAGAAATGTATAGAGTTGATGGTAACACATTATAGTGAGAAACAGCTGGTTTATAAATGGGGATGTGGCTGAAAATGGTAGTCTAGGTATGCAAATGCCAATTGACAGAAAGCTAGAGAATAATCTAGGGACTGAATAGTACAGTAAACCCAGAAGTGGATGAGAATAGTGGTTGATGGTACAGATGCAAGAGTGTCCTTTGTGAGCTAGAGTAGATGTACATCACTATTGCAGTGTGGTGAGAATGTGGAGAAGCATGGGAAAAATACAACTGGAGTAACCTATGGACTGTGGTTAACAGTAATAATGTAATGTTCTTGAATCTATGCCAAAGATGTACTGTGTTGATAATAGGGGAGAATGGAAAATGTATGCCAAATGTATGCTATGGACCTGGTAATAATCTGATGATATTATCAAATGTTCCACCACAGTATGGTGTGTTGATAGAGGGATGTTGTTTGGGAATTCTGCACATGTGCGTGATTGTTTTGTAAGTTTACAACTTCTGTCATTAAAATATATTTTAAAAAATAATAATAGGGTGGGTTGGTGAGGGAAATACACCAAATGTAACATAAGGACTATAATTAGTAGTAAGATTTTGACAATATTCTTTCATAATTTGTAACAAATGTCTCACAACAATGCAAGGTGTTGGTGGAGGGTTGATGTATGGTACCCCTGTATGATGTTATGAATGTTTGCTTTGTAAGTTTATGAATTTTACTATACACTTGTTGTTTATGTATGTTCATGTATAAATGATATAAAAATAATAATCATGGTAGGGTGGGTTGGGGGAAAATACTTTGTTTAGTGGTAATATTTTGAGGATGCTCTTTAATCATTAGTTAAAAATGTTTGATAGAAATGCAAGGTATTGGTGGTAGGGTGAGGTATGAGAGCAATGTATAATGTTATGTATGTTTGTTTTGTCCATTCACAACTATTGCTATATACTTCCTGTTTATGTATGTTCATGTATGAGTGATATACTTCAATAAATTAAAAAAAAATACTCTACCCTTCAGAAGTTGGAATCAATTGATTTTCCTGTGTTTTAAATGCCAACTTACACTAATTTCTGTGTAATGGATTAGATTATCCCTGAAGTTGAAAGTTGAATCATTTATTCATGCAAGTAGAGAAACAAACAAACTAACTAAAAATCTAGTTAATGTTATTTTAAAAAGGAGAGAGCAAGCCAGAGGAAGATCTTTTTTTTTGAAGAGTGACTTTGAGGAGCAACTTTCTAGAATGGCATTCAATTAAGCATGGGAAAGAACCCAAAGCATAATTGACAAGTTCTAATTTTGTTCAAAAAATAATATAAATATTTTATACACATGCATATATAATTATATGCTATGGTGGATTTGAGAACATGTCGGTATCTATATTCCCTTCCAGAATTCTGCTGGAGAATCAGTAAAGGGAAGAAATTCACAACTATGCTGAATATAGGCATGGGGCCATCAGCACACCAAGGATTTAGATAATTTTCTGGGAGATGGAAAGGAAGTGAATAGTACTGATGGATGAAACAGAGCAGAGGAAGCAACATCCCAGATATAAGCAGGAGAAAGTTGTTAAAAAAATATAGAAATGTTCTTTCCAAGAGAGCCTTGGTAAAACCCACATTGGACATTAGTGGATTAATGTTGCCTGGAGAATGAAAGGTTATACAGAGACAATTTGACATTTATCATCCCTTTTCATCATTCCTATGCATGCAGATGGGTAAGCAAGAAGGCATTCATAAATCTTCACCCCTTCCCCAAGATTTATTCTATTAAAAAAATAAGACCTCTGCCAGGGAAGAACTTAGGCTCCTTGTGTGGGTTTTGGCATCTCACAGTAAAGCCCTCTGTTTTTGATGTTTCAAGGAGAAAAGAAACCTAACTATTTGATTCCCAGTGCTTTCACCCTAAGGGAAGTTTTTCAGTAGACAAGTTCCATCCATGTACACAGCTCATCTCCCCCACCCCTTGAAAGGGATATGACTATTAAGTAACATACCTACCCAGTGTCAGAGAACTCTCCTTCCTGAACTCTCTCTCCCCCACACATGCACACAGCCAGCCACTCATGAATTAATCTAGTCTTTTATTAATAAATATAAGCAAACAACTTGAATGATCAAGCTGATAGAAATGGGAAATGAAAGATGAAAGAGTAGAGGGGATGAAAGAGAACTCTTATGAATCAAGGGATACTCTCTAAAACCAAAGGCTTAAGAAGTTTGTGTATATTATTTAAAGTTATAATCATCATTGTAGTTTTGCTATCTCATGTCCACTTCTCCTTCATGTGGTTAACAGAACCCTGATCTTGGTTTGAGATAACCATTCCTCCTCTACTCTTAGCCCACATGCTTTGGGTGAATATGATGGCAATCTCTGCCCTCGGGAATGGAATATGGAACCTAGGCATAGACCAGAGTGAGAAATCTATGCCTTGGCCAGAATCACTGGTTTTGAAATGAGCAAGCCAAGCCCATCTGCTTAAGGGGTAGATAAAATTTTTGTTCAGAAATATTCTTTCCCTCCTCCTCACTTCTGTGAGAGAAGTATATGTTGCCCATTCCACTGATTAGGGGTTCAGTTATGTAACTCTCTTTGGCCAATGGGATATTAGCAGACATGATGCAGCATAGGTTAATACATGCTTATGCAATTAGTCTTAAATGCTTTTGTGCTTCTGTTACCACCATAAGTACATGCTGGGAGTAAGTCACAGGTCCCAGGAGAAAAATGAGAGACACATGGAGCACAGCTGAGTTGGTCTAGCCTAAAAGTAAGAGCAAGCCCAGCCAAGATCAGCAGAGCCAGCCAGCCAAGCCCAAGATAGATCAACTTGCCATAGCCGACCCACAGATACATGAATTAAATAAATGATTGTTGTTTGTAACCACTGGGATTTGGGGGTATTTTTTTTTTTTAATCCAGCATTATTGTGGCCATAGTTAAATAACACAACAGTAAAGATGCACACTTTCTTTCTTGCTAGTCTGGAATCCAAAAGAATACGAAGCTAGAGCTACTGCAGCTGTTTGGCCACTGCATGAACATGAGAATGAAACTTACATATGGAGGAGAGGTGAGCTGAATTTGAGTCCTGCTCACATTGTATGATCTCTGAATCCAACCTTGTCTGATCATCTTGCTTACATGACCCAATAAATTCCCTTTATATTGCTCAACCCAGATTGATTTGGCTTTTTTTTTCCACATGCAAGCAGAGGAATGTATATTGATACCAAATGTATAGATAACCTATGGAAAAACTAAAATAATTAATAAAATTGGAGAAGGATGTGGGGTGGTACACACAAACTAATTCCTCATCTTGCATGGCATTGTTAACCTAATGTTTAAAGTAGGTAAAGCAAGAAATATAGATATGGGCATCTTTTCTGAAGTTACTAGAGGTGAGCATGAGAAAGAACTAAAATCATAAATAAACATAGGTGCTTACCTCTAATTACTGGGACATGTGGCTATTTAAACTTGAACGAATAAAACAAAATAAAATTTAAAATTCTGCTCCTTGGTCACAGTAGCCACATTTTTAATGTTCAGTAGCTACACATGGCTACTTGCAACTGTATTTGACAGCACAAATGCAGACTATTTCCATTATCACAGAAAGTTCTATTGGATGGCATTGTGGCGGAGTGTCAAAAGACACTAAAGTCAATGAATCAAACAACAGAAGTTTAAATGCATCATTCAAAATTGTACCATAGAGGTTTAAGGATACAGGCCCTGGAGGCAAACTGTTCAGGCTCAAATCCCAGATCTAATACTTGCAAGTTATAAAACCTAGGGCAAGTCATTGACCTTTCTATACTTGAACTCTCTAATCTTTAAAATGGCAAAATACCCACAGGCCCCTCTCACAAGGTCATGATGATTAAACAAGTTTATAAAGATAGATATATACATAAATAGATACATAGATAGAGACATAAACTGATATAAAAAAGAAGTTATTTGTTTTGTATTCCTAAGAGTTCCTATCATATGATAAGAATTGGTAATTATGAGTTATTATTTTTATATTTTCTATCCTTTTTTAAGGATTTTTTTTACCATATTCATATATTTTGAATAAATTATATAGTAAGTGTATATATGTGAGATTTATATATCAGCATTCCTAAATAAATATTTATTTAATGCATAGCATAAAATATATGTTTCTATATTTCTATATTTTTCTAATTTTTTCACTGATGATGTATTGTCTATATCATTAGAAAATAATTTTTTAAGACATCAACGTATTTTGAGATGAATAACGTGCTACATCTGGTAATTTGCTTTTGCTGATTTGGTCCACAGGGGCCTATGACATAATCTGCATTATTGGCCAATCAGGGCTTCATGACCTCTTTTCTGGATTATTACAAAATCATCTTGGCTGATCCCCATCCTCCATTCAGCTCTCCCCTAGTCTTCCAATATAGTCTCCACAGTGCTTCCAAAGAGATCTTTCCACAGCACACTTAAGCACTCCTCTGCTTAAAGCCTACCCATGTTTTCCCATCCCATACAGGTTAAATGCCCTGTCCGTGGCATGACACACCAAAGCCTTCCCATCAAGTCTTGCCTGCGTTTCCAGATTCACTTCCTACCACTGCCCAAGTGCATCTATGTCTCTACCCATAGACATCAAGGAGGAACATCCTCCTACCTCTTTTCCATCTAGGGACTCCCCATTTATTCTGCAAGATCCACCTAACTTCCTGCCTTCTGTGAAGGCCTCCCTTGTCTCCCAAAGCAGAGCCCAGAACTCTCACCCCAACTGGTATCAGTGTCTCAGAGCATATTCTAATGAACAGAAATCACTTGTTTACATTCTTGTCTCACTCTCAATTATGTGTCCCAGAGGCTGTGGCATCTTTACCTTCCTGTGCCAGCCTGGCTACTGACCCAAGTAGTGCTTAGTAAAGGTTTATTGTACAAATGGATTTGAGAAGACATTGTTTTTTTTTTTTATTATTATGGGTAAAAATCAAAATTCTCACAATATATACAAACATTTACAAAATGATATATAAATATATATGCATATATGTGTATTTGCTTACAAAAATGTTATTTTTATATATATATATATA
>JAKSZT010026914.1:4630862-4931436 GCA_026826555.1 Tolypeutes matacus | reverse complement strand
TCTTCTCTTACTCTCCTTTGTTAACCTATCTTTCAGACAATGGTTCTCAGAGACTGCTCACTTTCCTCAGTTCAGATCAGTGAGGTCATATACTGTTCATCCTTCAGTGCCTGGCTTGCTTCACTCAACATAAGGTCTTCAAGATTCATCCACGTTATTCCATGTGTTAGCACTTTGTTCCTTCTCACCGCTGAGTGATATTCCATTGTATGTATGTGCCACATTTTGCTTATCCATTCATCTGTTGATGGGCACCGGGGTTGATTCCAACTTTTGGCAATGGTGAACAATGCCACTATGAACATTGGTGTGCATATATCTGTTTGTATTTTTGTTTTCAGTTCTTCTGGGTATAAGTGGAATTGCTGGATCATATGGAAGATCTATTGCTAGTTTTCTGAGGAACTGCCAAACTGTCCTCCACAGTGGCTGGACCATACCGCAGTCCCACTAGCAGTGGATGAGGGTTCCTATTCCTCCACATCCTCTCCAACATTTAGTGTCTCCTGTTTTTTTAATAGCTGCCATTCTGATGGGTGTAAGATGGTATCTCATTGTAGTTTTGATTTGCATTTCCCTGATAGCAAGTGATGTTGAGCATTTTTTCATGTGCTTTTTAGCCATTTGTATTTCTTCCTTGGAGAAGTGGAGAAGACATTGTTTTAAATAAATTGTATTACCTTAATAAAACAATAAATGTTCACTGTAGAAAATTTGGTAAGTTCAGATAAACCAAAAGAAGAAAATGCAAAGTACACATAATACTGTGTCTCAGCCATTGTCACTAAATAAAAAGTTACTTGTTTTTTATGTCTGTAGACCTAATATGTATTTATGTCTATAGGCTAAACCAGAGTTTCTCAAACTTTCTTGGTTCTTGATACCCTTAGTACTTCAGTAATTTTTTGTTTTTGTTTTTCCATAAACCAAAAGAAAGGCTGAATAATTATGCGTATGAAATATTTAGGCCCAAATAACTTAGTAGTAATAGTTTGCACAGGGTCCAAAGGTGTCTCTGTTTCCCTAGAAATTTTAAAATATCCCATGGGATACCTGTGAATTCACTGCAGTGCCCCCAGGTTGCCTCTGCACATAGTTTGGGAACAAGACCAGCTAAAACAATCTTTTAAAAGAGAGGGCAGGCCCGCCCGCACGGCGTGGTTGGCTGACCCAGTGAGCACAAGCAGCAAGGGGGGGATAAATGAATAAATAAATTTAAAAAATCTTTAAAAAAAAAAAAAAGAAAGAAAACATGCTGTTATACTGTAAAACTTTAGTTAACTTGCTTTTTGTAATTAACAATACATAAAACAAATGTCCTTGTTGCTAACTACTTACCTAATAATAGTTAATAATTGAAATGTACCTAATGTGTGCCTTATGAAGAAGGTGTAATACCATATCATTATCCTTATTTTACACATGAAGAAACTGAGGCATTGATGATTTAAGAAACTTGTTCAAGTTCTCATAGCTCCTAAGTGGCAAAATCAGGCTGTGAACCCAAGAAATGGGGTCCCAGAATGACTATTTTAACCACCTCACTCACTCCTTTGAACAGTCACAGAATCATTTCAATGGTATGCTATCGTAAAGATGGTTTATAATTTATTTTATCAAATCCCAAATATTAGACATTTAAATAATTTCCAATTTTTCAGTATTTGCAACAAACTTGAAATGAACATCCTTGTAGCTATATCTCTGCATGGTTTCATGTTTATTTCCTTGGGGGAAAATTTTCTAGAAAGTAAAATTATTTTGACAAAGGGTAAGATATGAAAAGCCCAAGTTTGGGGGTAAATATCAAGTTTTTCTAACAGAAATGTCAAATGAATGTTATGTTCCACTCTACTCTTTCCTATCCTCACAAATATTGGGTATTTTAAATTATTTTAGAAAAATCAATACTAATAAATCCAGGCAAAAAAAAAAAACATGTAGCATTTTGTGTAGATTGGTACTGCTTGAGACGTAATGAGGTTGAGCATTTTTATCTTAATAATCAGACTTTATTTTTTACTTTCGAAGAAAGAAGCAAAGTCGACCTGAGCAAGGTAAAGACAGAGATGCCACTGGAAAAGCCCCTTGTGGGCTTTATCTAGATTCCATTCACATTCAACTAAAGTTATTCCAGAATCCATGCCCCATGTCATCTTTGGCAAAGGGGATTGATGCTCATTGTAACACAGAGTCTACATTATCCAATATACCATTATTTCTTAATCCTAAACTTTCCAAGGCAGGAAAATGTATTCTCATTTTAGAAATGTTTCCAGCAAGGAATGGATTTATGGAATAGTGGAGGCTAGAATCAGGATCCAGCCCCTGCTCTAAGACTAATTAGCTGGGGTATGTGACCACAGGGAAATCATTAATATCTCTTAATTGGTATACTAAAATGACCAGTGCTTCTCGGACTTCTCATGGAAATAGTCCAGAGGTACAACAAATGAAAATTATATTCCTAGGGTTAAATATTTGGGCTATATTGACCAAAAGACCTACTGCAGAGGAACAATTTTCCTTTTTGATAAATTCAGGCAAAAACTGCCTTCTTCTCAGCGAAAAATAGGTATAATATCGAGGCATTTTCAGGACATTGGAATAGTCCTGCATGACATTGCAATGACGGATACAGGCCATTATATATTTTGTCATAACTTACAAAAATTGCACAGGACAGAGTGTAAATTGTAAACTATAATCCACGGTTAGTGGCATGCTTCAATATGTGTTCATCAATTGTAACAAATGTACAACACTAATGTAGGATGTTCTTAATGTGGGAAAGTGTGGGAGGGGGAGGCTGTGGGGCTATGGGAATCTCCTATATTTTTTATGTACCATTTATGTAATCTGAAATTTATTTTAAATAATTTTTTTTTAAAAAACTGCCTTCTTCTCCACAATTTCCACAAGAAATTGTTGCTTGTAATAGATAAAGTCTGGTTTTGTATTGTTTGTTCTTTTTTTTTTTTTTTTTTTCCAAATAAAATTGGTGGCTCCAGGTAGACATGCCATATTTTAGCATGTAGCTGCAAGGACCCTGACACACTGCTGTGTACTCCACTTTGAGAAACAAGGAACTCTCTCCTAGATTCTTTCAACCTTGGACAGTGCAAGATTCTAGAGAACAAGATCTGTTTTTCAGTTAACCATTAAATGTAAAGTACTTGTTCTGAGGGATAGTTAATTTTCCTGGAGGGGTCAAGCATTTTTCCTTCCCATCAAGTCCCTTGGTCCCTCTTTCAGAGGCCATCTGGCCACCAGTGAATTGACAGATAATTTAGACCCACATGCTTGAATCTACATGAATGATATTCTCACCTCACCCTGAAAGCAACACCCCAGCGTTCTTAATAACCTCTTTCACCACAGAGGTAATATAAAGCAATGATGCAGAAATACTTTGTTCTTAGCATGGGTAGATTTAGCCTGAAATCCCGACTTCACTCCTCGTAGATCTTAGGCAAATCACAACTTCCCTGAAACTCACTTTCTGCATCAGGAAAATAGAAATAATAATGGTTCATGTGCTGTCATCTGATAGGTGTGTGGTAAGGATCATACAAACAACCTTGAAGTTAGGGGTTTTATTTTTTTATTACTAATATCCATCCTTAATCTAGAACGAAAAAATTCTCAGCTGGATGCTGCTGTGGACCTGCCAGAACACGTTCTCTTTCTTCATGGGTAGAAACTCATTTGGAAACAATGCTGGGCATTGTGGAGCTGGGTGGGGCGAGAAGGGAAATGCCGGTAACTACCAGTGAACCTTAGCCAAGCCCCCACATGGCAAGAAACGTTCTTTCTCTTGTGATTTGATTTTCTGATTAAGAAGTAACACTAGGCCAAAAGATTTTAAACTCCTGTGGCATTTAAGCCTCAAAGCTCTCCGGGAATGGAGGCTGGAGCCTCAGAACCAGCTTCCATTTTTTTCACTACCACCAACCCTCACCCTCCTGCACTGAACAAGTCGCACTAGGGAAGAGTAAGAGCCAAGCTTCATCTCGCAACCAAGCGAGAGAGCCTTGAGGCCAAATTAGACAATCTATTAACTAGCAGTTCAAATTGAGCAACTTGAGCAAGGAAACAAGCACAGGCAGAGATCACAAACAAACAAGAAGATCACAAACAAAACAAGGACAAAACTCGCAATAAGATGGAAAATGTAGCCGCTAAAGCAATCAGAGGAAAAGGGATCATTTCCTCTGAAAAGGGAGGCAATGATGGGTCCATGGGATGAAGTGACCCCTTCATATGTCTCACAGGTACGGGGGTGCTCACAGTTTAGGTTTTTCAATTCCGCAGTCATTGTTTAGAATCTTTCTGTACTGTAGCTTCATTGAGGGAAGATGAGTTTATAGATCTAAAAGCTGAGCAATGAAAAGCTGTCCCCAGTTAGGAAAAACAATAAGCACATCTGTAGATTGTGCCCTAAATTCACCCTTCTTGTTCCCCAAATAATGGTTTGTTCCCAAAGACTCGACCTGACAACATTTGATGAATATAGAAAAATTATCTTTATGTCCTGGGAGTGTGTGCATTTCCTAAGGGAGAACAAGTCCCAGTTATTCATTTCATTTGCCAAGAATAATAGCCAGGAAATGTTAATTTTAGTACAATTCACACATTTTCTGATTATTCTTCCCAGATTGGTTTCTTACTGTCTTTAGTTGCATGCATATGCCATGTCAGCTGGTCGTCTGTTACTAGTTGTTTTTGTTTTTTATTTGTTTGTTTTGGGTATATTTGTTATGGTTTATTTTTCTTGTTTTGTTTTGGGGTTTTTTTGTTTGTTTGTTTTGTTTTGTTTTTTATGCCTCTTCTAGTTTGGATTAAAGAAGCGAGGTAAAGAGGTGCAGAGTAGAATAATGGTTAACAGCACAACCTCTGGAGTCAGGTCCCCGAGTCTCCCCACAACATACTGTGTGCAAAATGAAAATGCAAGACCTCTTGTTCTAAAATTATTAGGAATTTCAAGACAGTGAAGGAAGAGTATTCAACTAAGTGTGGGGTTCTTCTGAGCACAGGACTCTGTGTGACTGCCTGGGTTACATGCCCACAAAACCAGTCCTACTATACCATACTAATTGTGTCACTTGGGAAGATGCCCCTCAGAAGCCTCAGTCTTCTTATCTTATAATTAGGGACAATAACAGTACTTTCCTAACAGAGTTGAATGATCAAACAAGAGAATAGTTGTAAAGTGCTTCACAGAGCATTGCACAGAGCAAGTGCTTAAACGTTGTTAACTATTACTACCTCTGGCTAGATTATATCATAATGCTATTAAGGACTTTGATATCCAAACAAAATGAGGAATTGGGGAAATAATTAATAATTAAGGACAACCACCACTACACTCTTTTCTCTGCTTTTATTTGTATTATCTGAACTAGAAAGCTTTAATATAAATTATCAAAAGAATTACTTTTATTATCCCTTTCACCTTGGCAGTGTGTAGACCTGGTCAGGTAAATTTAATGTGAAGTTGTAAAAATGTATAGTAATGATAAAATGTTCTAGAGAAAATGGGCAGGCTAAGACTTCTGCAAAAGAGTTAAGGACCTGGAAGATTTGGAGATTGAAGAAGCAATTTGAAGGGACAGTGTGACAATTTTGGTATCGCTGTCATTTACTTTCACTTTGGACAGGTCTTAGAAATGGAAGCCTATGGAAAATTTTGCCCTTTAAAAGCGAGGCTGGAGATTAAGGTGGGCATCTTTTAAATTAAAAATTTATATTATAAAATATTCTAATGATACAGAAAATATAGCGTATAATGAAATGAACATTGTAATAGTGTACCTACGCCCTAGCTTTATCAAATCTTTACATATTTGCTTCAGATTTTAAAAGACTATTATTGTAAAAATAAAGCACAAAAACAGAAATCCCACAGGAAAAAAAAGCAGGGATTAGGAAACGGTGGACAAGCAAGTCACCATTTAGGTCAAGAGACAGAAGTTGTACACATCCTGGATGCCTTCCATGGACCCCACCCCATTCCTTCCCCCAAAAAAGAACAACTCTGCTGAGTTTTATAGAAATCACCAAGGAGGAACTTTTTAATTTGGGTTTGAGACAAAAAGAGGAAAAAAAATTAATTCTGACCATATAATACCAAAATAACACAACTGGTAAATAGTATCATATGCAAGGACAACATCCAAAATAAAAGTAGAAATTTCTCTTGGGCATTAAAATACTTCCTTCACTCCCCCTCGAATATTTGAGAGCCTTCCTCTCTTTTCCCTTCTCTCACACATAGATTCAACATTTTCCAGATTGGATCCATTTTGGCAATTTGAAAACTACCCCACCTCTAACACGAAAACGTACTACCTCTGTTACTATCATTATTTTGCTAAAGCTGCAAAAGCTGGCTGATGTTCCAAGCTGAGAAGAATAATTAGGAAGTCAATTAGGGTCCCACTTTTGATAGCAAGACTTATACTTCTAGAATCAAGGTTTTCATATGTCATGCTTTTGCTGTTATTTTTATTTAAGTTAGAAGTTCTGCTTTGAATAAACCCACGAGTCTCTGTTCAAATTTGTTTCTTATTCCATACAGCTGATGGCTCCACAGCTACGGCCCAGGCAAGGCCAATGATTTCATTCTACTAGCTCCACAAACTCTTAGATTTGGAAGTAAGTATAGAGCATCTTAAATTCTCCCTACTTGGTCCTGACACCTGCAATAGTCACATAAGATCAGATTTAAAATTAAAGGGGGCAGTTTATATATTAGTCAGGACTCTGGTTGCGAGTAAAATAAAGTCAACTCAAAACAGTTTAGGCAAATGGTGGGAATTTACAGGCTCATGCAACCAAACTGCAAAAAAGGACAGAAGTGACTTCAATCCTCTCAAAATTATTTTTATGTCTTGTCTCTGCCTCTGCATTGGGATGTCAGCTCTCCTATCCCCAGCTGGCTTCCAGAATCTGAGGGCTGGATTGTGGTTGCCCCCAATAACAGGCAACGTCTTCTAACCTCACCTTCCTAAGGGGAAAGGGACTATCTTTCCACTTCTGATTAAAATAAATCCTAAGGTTGTACTTTTTTTTTTTCACTGTATGTAATTTTTACATCAAAAGAAAAACTGCTGTAAAAAAATATTGGATTCTATTTAATGAATGTATGCCAAAATTCTTAGAAGTATACTAGTGCCTGCAATTTACCTTAAAATACACCCCAAATAATTTGAATCAAGAGCAGGATGGAGGGATAGAAATGTTAGTGGTAGAGTTTAGGTGGCAGGGGTTCACTATAAAATTCTTTCAGCTTTGCCATCTGTGAGAAATCTTTCATAAGAAATATAAATCCTGAGGAAGGACTCTCCTCAGTCTAGCTGGGTTGCCCTCCCCAGCCCTGACCCAAAATGAGGGGCGAGGCACTGATTGCCCAGCTTAGGTCAAGTTGCTTACCATTAATCCACCCACTGTGACCAGTGTGGCACTGTTAGACACGACTCCCTTTCAGGACACATTAGCGCAGGGAGTGGAATGATGAGAACTTGCAGGAAAAAATGTTTCTCCCAAAGAAACAAATGTAGCACCAAAGTGGCTACTGGGAGATATCATCATGAGGCAGGCAGTAACCCCAATTTGATCCTTAGGGTCTTCAGAACAATGGGGACCACAGATTATAATTGAGTGCTTACATTGTGGCTATAACTTTCTGCCATTTACAAATCACTAATAGCAATAGAAGAGCTGTCTTTTCTTAGCTGGTGACTTTTAAATATATGCCACATGGAGTGTGAAAAATTAGCAGAACATGCCAAAAAGTGTGAGTGACCAGTGTTTCGGGTTAAAGGCGTATTTGTCTAAGGATGGCTGGCTTTCAACCATTTGCTAGATAATGGCTTAAGAGTGAATCCATTTATAACATTCAGCATCTGGCTCCTGGGATTCCCAGATCCTATGTTAAAAAAACATTTAAGCAAGGGTTCTTAAGTTGGGGTTGGGTTAGGTTAGGTTAGGTTAGGTCAGGTCAGGTCAGGTTAGGTTAGGTTAGCTTGTGTGAGAAGAAAAGGAGGGGTAGCCTTTTCCTCCAAGCCAAGGGAGGACTGAAGCAATTGTTCTTTAGTGTAGATTTATGTATTAATATATATTTTTGTACTCAATTATCAAAAGGCCCAAATTTCTTTCTTTTTGATTCTCCATCAGTCTTGTTATCCAACTTTTGGATATTGGATTCTAGCAAGAATTTTAATAGTCAGCATTAGGAGGAAATACACCCTTGCCTAGAAAATTCAAAACACATTTGCATAGTTCTTAATTGACAGAAATATGAGGTCAGGTTTGCTAAAGAAACTGTGTGTCCTCAAGTTGGCTGAGAATTGACATACTTAAGCCAAGGCCGTCCCAGAATTCTGTCATTTTCTTTCTGATTTAGGAGCATCCCTGATGCTCCGCTACTCTCCTTCACTATCACTTCCCACACATCAGAATCAGTGACTTGAGCTGCTGTCTATTCCACGCAAGAGCAAGGAAAGAGCAGCCCCAGATATGGCCAGTCTTTCCACCCAAGCTGGTACCAAAGCCCAGAACTACCCAAAAAAACCAGCAACTAGAGGCTCAGCTTACACAGACTTTTGTGGCTGTTCCCTCCACTGCCCAGATTCTATAGCCATTTATGTAAGATCTATAACAGTGGTTCTCAAACGTTATGATAAAAAAATTCCCTAGAGGGGAGAGGATGTAGTGCAGTGTTTGAGCACCTGCTTCCCATGTATGAGGTCCTGGTTCAATCCCTGGTACCTACATTAAAAATAATAAAAAATAAATCCTAGAGCTCTGTATTTGAGACTGTTGCTATGTTTCCTTCTGCCTAGCCCTCCAAAATTATAAATATAAATATAAGTAGCAATAATGATAGCATCATTAGCTAGCACATATGTAGAGCTTATTATATGCCAGGCACATTTCTACTCCCCTTACATATATTAGTCCATTTAATCTTCCAAACAACTCAATGATGTGGGTGATATTAATATTTCCATTTTATGGATGAAAAATTGGGGCAAAAAGAAGTTAAGCAACTTGCCCCAAGACACATGGCTAAGAAATGGCAGAACTAAGATTCAAACCCAGAGACTATGCTGTTAACCACTATGCGATGAAATTGAAATTGCAGAGGTGAGCAACTTGCCCAGGATCACACAGCAATGGGGACTGGAAACCTGGATTTGCTACTCCCAATTCTGGGACCTTTTCTGTTCCCCTCCACAGTACAAATAGAACTATGGGACTTCTGAAGAATTTTCCTTAAAAAGGGGCACAAGAGGGAAAACCACACCAGAGTGCAGTGACTTGGGTTTTCCAATCCCACACTGATGGAATTTGGCTAAAGGTCACAAATTATGTCTATATGAATGTGAAAGATCAAAAAGATTAGGAAACCCTATTGGTTCAAACCCAGTCTACAAAAGCATCCTCTGAGGTAGAAGCTACTGTTCCTGGGTCTCTGGTGCCTTGGAGTAAGGCTACAGCAAATGGTAGGAGCTGGATCTCTTTGTCCTGTCCCTTTGTTTACACATATGGAGAGCATACCATGGTCTGACCAAGCCCAGTAGACCAGAGATCACTGAGATTAGCAAAACAAATATCACAGCTCTACTTTGACTCTCATTCTCAAATACATATTTGATTCCATTCTGTAATGAAAAATTTCAAACATACACAAAAATAGAGAGAATGGTACCATGAACCCCTTGTACTCATCATCCAACTTGAACAACTACCAATATTTTGCCATCCTCACTTAATGAATCTTTTAAGAATAGAATTTGTAGGACACTGCCCAAGGAGAGTCTCATTTCAGAGGTGGAGTCCTGGAATCTGTATCTTTTTAAAAGCTCTCCAGGTGATTCTGATGAGCTTCCAGGGTCAAAACCACTGCCTTAACTCTGGCCCTGGGACTGGGGACTGCACCTCCCTAAAAGAGGCAAGAAAGTCTCACAAGTACTAATGGCTTGGGGCTCTAGGAACTCACCCAAGTTGAACAACTACCAATATTTTGCCATCCTTGCAAAATCTTGCCAAAGACTTGCAGAAAGATTTGAACATCCAGAGGTTTATCTGTCAGGGCCCAAATAGGAAAGAATTGACTCCAGTTGATTTGAATCAAGAGGCTCTAATGATAATACAGTGGTGAGGGCATGGTTAAGGAAAACTTAGGGAAATTGAGAGTAACAGTAAAAGGCTGTTACCTAGAAGAGGCCTGTCCTAGGACTCAGGAACAGAGGAGGAAATATATTTACTCAAGCCCAGTGAAAACTGCAGCCATAGATTAGAGGCTGCCTGGCAGGAGCTGTAGTTTAGACAAATTGGGCACAGCTGCTTCTAGAAGTATGACGAGGATCCGGAAGGTGTGCACTGGCCTCTCTATCCTCCCACCCTCCAGTCTCTTGCCAGGGCCTCCCTTTGGTCAGACTCAACTGGAAGCCAACAGTAATCCAGGAGATGCATCAGCAGGGGTCAGCCTCTTGGGCCACAGAGCAAGGAAGAGCAGGGCAGAGAAGGGCATAGAATATCTCTGGAAGCAGGATGAGGTAGGGAATGAGTCAGTGAATAATCAGCAAGAAGAACAAGTCAATCCTTTTGAACTTTTCCCAGAGACAGTCTGATGCTTCTCAGGCCTGGAAGAAGCCAAGTAGAAGAGGGAGTGCCTAATCCTTGGTATTATCAGTCACAAACCCTTGTCATGGTGGCATTGACACACTTTGGTGTCACAGCCATGACCCCCAGATTCATTACCCCTTCCCTCAAAGTCAAGCTGTACTCCAGGAGGACAAAAGTTCAAGGATTGTAATCACTGCCTATTTAAGTTGTCACAGCAGAATGGCCCGGCTTAATTTTTTTTTTTTTTTTTTTTTTTAACATTATTTACTGGTAAGAGGGTAATTAGTTCTCAGTGTAATACAGTTAGGGGCGATTACTTTCCTGCTACCATTTATTCTCAATTTACCAACTGAAAGGACAACGTAGGGGCTCTGATCACACACGTTTTTTTCCCCTTGAAATCTTGAACTATGTTATTTGCAATTTGTTTGAAAGCTAGCACTTCAATTTTCAAAGCTACAACCACATTCATTTTCTGGCTAAAGAACAGGAGAAGAAAACTTCCCAGATTGAGGTTAATATTTTTAACTCTTCTTCCCTAAAGTACATATAAACATGTAAACTTTGCACCCCTATGCTTTACAAATATACCAAGCAATGTAAGGCCACAGACTAAGGTAACTGTAATAAGACCTGAGCATCAGAACACAAGGCAAAAAAGGCCAGGGGGTCAGGGAAGATTCTGAGTGGTCTCCTTTAAAAAAGTCATTGACCAAAGGAGCATATCCAAAGGAAGGGGTGATGAGAATGACAGTGGATTTTGAAGGGTTCTGATTATTGCAAATATCTGATGGAACGAAATGATGAATTACACAGTTCCAAAATTCAGAACTAGGACCAGTCATAGGAACTAGTTAGCCCCCAGAAGGATGAAGTTGATAATTATTGGATTATTTCACTGCTCTAGCTCAGGGCTTGGCATAGAAAGGGCATTCAATAATATTTGTTGAGTGAATGATAATCACTGGCATTGGTGAAAACTTCCACTGTCAAGTTAGAGATCTACCTATCATTGAATTGAGAGTCTGATGATCCAGAATTTAAAGTCTGGGTGGTCATTTGTACGGAACACTGTGGAGGGCATCCTCTATCAGAGAATTGAGTCTCCTCTATTTCTGGGATTGGAAAGTCCTAAAGCTAACACCACTCAGTTGGACTAGGACTTTGTCAGGAGTGGACAGTAAAGAAGTTATCCAGGCGAGTCCATCCTCATTCTTGGGGATAATTAGGAGTAGAAGGTAAATCTCATAAATCCCTCCAACACAGGGGATAGAAGCGGCCTCCCAGGTCAGCGATATAAAAACCCAATAAGGGGGGATCCCTGAGAAGGCATCTGAATATTTTCAAATGGTAGAAAAGAAGGAATCTGGAGTTGAGTCCACCACGGCCTGTGCCTAGGAGTCCCACCCCTAGAAGCTTTCTTTAACCAAAGGTCAGGTTTCATGAGACAGGAAAAAAAGTGTTTTAGTAAGGTGCAGGCCCCAAAAGGCCAAGACAATCATTTAAGAAGTTTTATCTTTAAGACCCCAAAACAAAATTAATCCCTCCAATCTTCTAATGTTAACAAACAAAAAAACAAATCCATCATTTTAGCTCCAGCAATTGCCATATATGCCTTCATCTTCCCCATGCCATCCATGACAAGTGAACACCTTTAAATATCCTGATTTTGCATACAGATAATTAAAGAATGCAGTTTGATTGCTCATTTCATCTGTCCCATAGTTGTGAGTCAATGCACGAAACTTACACTCTGGCTATGGTTCATCTCTGAGTATTCAATTTAGCAGGCAAATTTTCCCCTTCTATTTCTACTTGGGGCCCTAGCTCTTTAAATTCTATCCTTATTGGCAGACTGTTGTCATGGAGAGAAATAACTTTAAGTAGTTCTTTGAAAAGCTTTGAGTTGCTGTTCCCTGCTATTTAAAGATCCCCCAGTACAGTGAAAAGTACACTCTGCTTCCATATAAGGCTCTGTCACTCCAAGACAAGAGTGTCACTGGGGCTTGGGTTCCATGTGCAGAACAAACATGTCCTGAGCATCTAGGGATCAAATTTATCAGGCAAATCTAACCACTCAGGAAGGCAAAAAGAAAGTCAGAAATAAGGACTCTGCTATCGGAAATCTTTGGCTGACTGGGCTCCCGAGTCTTTATGCACTGAAACAAATGAGACCAAATCATATAATCACTGCCTATTTTGCCTCCCACCTGGAGTATTTGCTTTTCTGTGGCCTTGGACCCAATTGCCATAATCCATTTCCCTATCCACCGCCTAGTCAAATACTCATATGTAAAACTTTCTTCAGTTCAATTCACAAACATATACTGGGCACTTAAAATACGTCTAACTGTTGACTGGACATTGTAGGGGATATGAAAGTGTAGAATAAAGTCTGGATAGAGTAAGGTTTGAGAGATAAGACAATGTAGATGAAAACAGAACCAAGTGATATTGAATAATAGTGATACCCAACTTTGGCTGATGATTGGACTCAATCATAGAGCTATTTTTAAAGCAAATATTCCAAACCCTTTTCTCTGAGTGACTGAAGCAGAAACTCTAGGGGCAGACACCAAGAATCAGGAAGATTGTGGAACCCCTGCCCTATCTATGTGATTGAATTCTGTATTACTTCTGGTTAGAACTACCCATCTCTGATCCTTAATTTCACATCTGTAAAACAAGGGAACTGGTTTAGATGGCTTCAGAAGTCTTTCTTGCTCTAATACTCTATATTTTGTTTTTAAAATACCCGTGTGTGTGGTTTAGACAAAAGTCCGTTTAAAAAGCCAGAGAGTTTCATGGACGATGTGGAACTTGGAGGGGCAAAAAGAATCCAATGGGTGTACCACAGCTCCAAGCATGGACTTTAGAATCAGACATCCTTTGGTTTGAATCTCAGTTCTGCAATATACTGACGGAACGACCTTAGCCAAGTAATTTAGACTCCAACATCTGATGGTGATACATTTTTTGTCTATAAAATTATGATAATAATAGTACCAATCTCTTGGAGTTGTTAGGAGGATTCAAAGAGACACTATATATAAATTATATAGTAACATCTCAATGATAATTATGAATATTTTTCTCATTATTGGTGAAGAGAAGAAGGAATTCCAGTTGGAGCCAAAGACCTTGAGCAAATGCATATACGCTGGAATGAACATGGCATGCTGGGTCGAGGTGGTCGAGGTGAAGAAACTGGATTCTGTTGGGAGGAGAGAGAGAAGTTTGGATAGTTAGGGTGGGGCTAAATTAAGTCGTTTGTTGTACAAGTTGTTTGGATAAAGAGGACCTCTTCCATTCCTCCAGTCAAGCAGATGCTTCATCATTTCCTTCAAACCGTACACAATCAAAACCTGCCCTCAAACATCAGCTATTCAAACAAGAGCTTTCTCTCTTCCTACAGAGAATGAATCCAAAGGGTGCCTTTTATACTATCGATCTGGTTATGCCAGTGTCAATCAAAAACAGCCATAAAACAACTTCAGCAAAGGAGGAAAGTGCAGCTCAGCTTGGATGATTCAAACTTCCATCTGGGTTGGAAATGCTGGGTTCCAGTCTGGTGGTTACGACTTTGAAGAAATCCACACTCACCATTTTGTTTAGAAAGTGAACTCATTCTTCAGTGAACTTGTAGCCAAATCTAATTATGCCTGGAGTCTGGGGAAGAGTACATGGGGAAAAGTGTCACAGAGAAATAGCCAGAGAGATTCAAGGGGGTGGGGGCCTACAATGCATTTCCTTCATTTCTATGTGTGCAAGTATTTTTTAAAGAAACCTTTTTCTTGGTTTCAGTTTATTCACATTAGAGACCAAGTGAATCATTTCAACAGTTTATTTATTGTCTTAGTTATCAAAGAAAATATTTTGCCCACTTATAAAAGGGGCTTTTCAATTTTTTAAAATGAAATATTTCCTCTCATCAAATAAATATGTTTTAAAGAAATGAATTTAGAGATTGGATCTAAGTTTGAGAGACTGTTCTAACTTCGCATCATTTATTCATGTTATTATTTACTGAATAGCTAATGTACATGTATACAAAGCACTTTGCTAGACACTAGGGCAGTGATTCTCAAGTAAGAACATGGGTTCCTGGGCCTATTTGCAGAGATTTTGTTTCTTTAGGGCTGGGATGGGGTCCAGAGATTTGAATTTTAGCAAGGCTCCAGGCTACACTTTTAGACACATTAGTATAAAAGGCACAAAGATGAATAAGCCAAGATTTCTGCTTCAAGGAATTTACAATTATGTATCCCATACCCATCAAGTAGCCAAATGCATTTTCCTGCTTCTGGCTCTCTTCCCTCCTCTCTCCCCCAAATTATTCACCCATTGCCTGTAAACGCAGTACTAGGCACAGTGCTAGCACTGGTAATCATAAAGATGAGAGAACAATCTCTGCCCTCCAGAAGCATGTGTTTATGAAGCTCATAATTATTACCATTTACCCTGGCAAAGTGAGCATAAGCTACTCTCTGACACACATGCATCCTATATGATAGAACCACGTAGGGAAAGTTCCTTATCCCAGCTCAGCAGTGTTTGAAATAAGCATACACGATGAGTTTCAAGAAGCTCATTAGGTGGGGAGAAAGCAGGGAGAGGGCAGAGTGAAAAAAATGTTGATTGCATATTCCTATTTAGCCACTACCCTGTTATAAAGAACTGGGACAAGTTCTAGGCACTAACAAAATTAAAAAGTGAGATGATGTTTTTGAGGGAATTTAATATTCAGATTGTGTTGGTTAGGATAAATATTTCTCCCAGTAACAGTATAACAATTCATAGTGGCATAAATAATAAAGACTTTAAATCAAATTATGTATGAAACTGGAGGTTGGTGATTCCAGTGCTGGTTCATCAGCTACACATTATCCAGGACACTGGGTTGACATCTCCAAGAATCTCTTTGGTTTCCCATGTTGCCCACAGATGGTTCTGCAGATTGCATCCCTCACAGCCTCATCCAAAGGCAGAGTGAGGGAAGCACCTCAGCTGTGAGAAGGCTTCCACATATGCCTTTTTCCTTTTGACTTGGAGAACACATCTTTCTCAGAAGATGCCTTGTATGTTTCCCCTTACACCTTATTGGCTAGAACTGGGTCACATGTCTCATTCCAAGCTACAAGGGAGGCTGGGAGAGGTAGGGATTGTTGGGTAGCCAGATAGTTTTTGCCACAGAGATGAAATAATTATAAAATCCTACAAAAACATTATTTGACCAATTGCTCAATTACATGAGTGCTTCTGGAATAAAACATAAGGGATACACTCAGCCTATAGAGAAATTTAAAGAGAGAGAGTGACCCAGTGGGAGTTTAAAGATGAGGGGGATTTAAATTGGTTGAGACTAAAGGGACAGGCTCTTTCAGGTAAGGAAGGAAATCAAGGTGGGAAATGGAGTTAAATGATCTGTAATGTATAGAAAACATAGGTGCTATCAATAGCAGCAAGATCCTAGTCTTACCAATACTTACTTCAACATCAGGATCATGTTCTTACTTTCCATGCTAAATGCCTTTCTCTTTAAATGAACAATATCTTTTCTTTTAAACATGTGTGTGTATGTGTGTGTATGTGTGTGTGTGTGTTTCTCAAGAATTATAGCTATTTAGGAAAAAAAAAACAGATCCAAGTTAAGCAGGCACATTCTCTCTGTTGATTCCTCTTTCAGTGAAGCTTTCCATGTCCCTGTGAGAGGAGTACTGAGGAGGAAGCTGGTGCTAGACACCATCCATTAATGACAATCCAAGTGTTTGAAGCCACCAAAACCCTGGGCTAGGAGAAGTTTGCTGGAATTTCTGCAAGTGGAAGGCAGTCAAAGAAGGACATGATATGAGTATCTGAAAGCTGCTGGTCAGCTGGAAAAGAGCAAAAGGCAAGTACTTGATCTATGTATTATCTCTGCCCTGACTTTGGTTATTCTATATGCCACCCTCATCTTTCTTTCTTTCTCTTATCTGTGCGGTTAAAACTCACAATTATTTTTTGTATTTGCTTACCTGGTTTTTCTAATCTTCCCCTCTACAATATAAACTTCCTGAGGACAGATATTATGTTCTTGTTCACCATTATGTCCCAGTGCATGTTAACTAACTTTGCAAACTTAATTGAAACCTACAAATTCTTCCAGCATTAGCTGTGCTTCCATCAGGCCATGCTGTTTATCCCAACAGGAGTGATGCTGGACATGGAGCATGTTCAGCAAATAAAACCTATCGAGCCAAATATCACCAGGCAGTCAATAAAGGAAGAGACATTACTCAAAGGCTTACAAAGCCAAACCTGTGGTTTGTCTCACTTTAAGGGATGCTGATTCATTATCAGCTGTCACCCTCTAGTGGTATAAAGCATGGTTCTCAATGCTTCACATTTCTGGTCATTTTCAAAAGTACGAAAAGCCAGAGAGGCTTTTGCAGAAAAGAGCGCTTTTGCTGCCCATCTTACAACCTTAGAATTACATATGTGCACACATACACACATACATATACATACATAGGTATATATGTGTGCATATATGTGCACGTGTATATATGTAAATTTAGAAGGAAAAAGGTTTGTGATTGTACCTTAACTTGATGATCCGGCTGTTTCTTAACTTACTGGAAAACAATTAGAGATGAAAAGGACTTGTTAAAACTCCCTTTGAACCCGTCTGCTTCTGTCATTACACTCGCTTATAGAATCATTTCCAAAGGAGTATTTAAAATAATTATTTATTCTCAAAGCCTTTTGGAAAACAATAGTCATATCCTATTTAATATTTGATACTTCCTCTATAACATGCATAGATCCTTCCAGAAAGCAAGAAACCATGACAAAGTCTGCCTAAAGTTTGATAGAGATTAACATTTTTAGATGCATTTCCAAAAACTATGCAATGTTTTTTTAAAAAGAATACTTAGATTAAGCCAAATTGCTACTTACACATCATTATTTGAAAAACAGACAGTTGTTTAAATAGATTCAACCACATTTCCTTGTCTCCACTCAATCCTAGCCTTCAAAACACCCACAGACACCTATATTTGTATCTGTAGGTATAGATTGAGGAAAACTTTTAAAAACAAAATATCCAAAATGGTGTCTAATTCTAAAATCACTGAGAGCAGAGGATACATTTTTTTCAAACATATATTTCAATTTGGTATTTGACTCTCCCCTTAGCTAAAGAGAGTTTATAATGAGTTTATAAGAGAGTTTATAGTGAGAAGTCCATTGGCTTATAGGTCTTGTATGAAATGCTTATTTTGTGTGTGAGCACTAATAACATTTTTCTGAACACCAATTATGTGCAATGCATAGAGCTTGGCATTTGACCTTATTAATTGACCTATGAAACAGACACTATTATTATCACCTTTTACAGATGAGCCGCTCAGATATATTGTGTTTCTGGCACAGGGTAGACTAGACCTTACTGGATTCCAGTTGGCTATCTTTTTAGAATTTACATCTCCAATC
The DNA here is from genome assembly GCA_026826555.1 of Tolypeutes matacus. Lineage (NCBI taxonomy): Eukaryota > Metazoa > Chordata > Mammalia > Cingulata > Chlamyphoridae > Tolypeutes > Tolypeutes matacus. The sequence continues at coordinate 4,913,325 of JAKSZT010026914.1, read as the reverse complement.
AATTGGTTCTACTCAACAACAAGGAAGAACCTAGTAAGTTCAATGACATTGGTCATCAAGGATTCAAAAGATTTCAGGTAATATTTATCTCCTAGACACTTGTTGATGGACATCTTTCTGCTTCAAAAAGTAGTGAGCCTACTTAATGACCCAGGTCTTACAGGGCATCAAAATTATGCTTCTGAACATCATATTTTTTATGTGCTATAATAGATAATTTGAACACATTCTAGAATATTCTTGTTTAACCAAATCTCAGTTATCACTTATTTTGCCAGTTGCTTTTTTCCCCCTAAATACAAAATGTGGTACCCTGTGCCCTCTTTTCAACCAACAAAGGGGATAATTATTTAATTTAATTTAATTTAATTTAGGACTTTAGTTACTTAAGTACCAGTTAATCAAGATTTTATTCTATTAAATTAGTATGGCCATTGGAACTTTTCCACCTTTCTAGAAGAAAATTCCCATGGTCTGGTGGGATTGCAAGGTATATGCTAATTGTAGCATAATCCTCTATAATACACCAGATGGCGGTGGCTTCTTTATATGCAAGTAAGAAAACTTCACAAATATGTTCAGACTGGTGCATTAGTGAGGCTGGTCAAAAAAGGAAAGTTACAGTCATAAATATTACAATATAGAAATCCAGATACCAAAGAGGCAATAATTTCCATGAGCCTCACAGGTATGAGCATCAAAATAAAGCAGCACAAATTGCCATAGAACTGGTTAGAATGAATAGCTTATCTTGTAAAGTGCTGAAAAAATAATTTTTAAAACAACTAATATTTTGTTAAATATTTCAGAAATGGCATCATGTTTGAGCATGCTATTCATCCACTTTGTTAAAGTAAACAGGACAAAGTAGACCGAATCAATACATTTTAAAAGAAATGAGTTGCTTTGTTTTCTTGCAGTGGAAGGATTTAGGCATTGCTGTGAGTCTGAATAGAAGTGATGCTATAAACATTGATGGCAAAAATAGCTTTCATGTTATGTAACAGAATGGATGAGACTGGGCCTGACTCATTTTTGGTGATCAAACCAGATCTCCCTTGATTGCAGACAAACCATTTTCCCATCATCTTTGTCAGGCGATGTTAAAAGTCTAGAGAATCTCACCATTATTGGCTCACCTAATTTCCTAATAATGGGGTTCTACGATTCCTTGGCTTTTAGTTTGGAGAGTCTCATACTTCTCCAGTGCTCTAAAGCCATTTTATCATGCAAACCCCAGCTAGTGACAAATACAAAAGTACTCAGAGAAATACATCTAAGGCACCTGTGAGGCAAAACTAAAACCAACTCATTGGAAACACTTTTCAGAACATTATGTTTATCAGGAAAAAATAACACTCCACACTCTGGGAAACTTAGACTCTAGTATCATCACAGGGAAATTCCTTTATTCTCTCTGGACTTTAGTAATTTCACTCACCAGATACAGAGACACATGTTCATCTGGAAGTGGGAAAGGTGATGATGCCTAAATGTTCCTTCTAGAATATCCTTAGCAAGCCTTATAGAGTAGGCTCTACACCCCCAATCACTCTTTAAGACCATTGCTCTGTTCATTTCCATCATACTGCTTACCACCCTATAAAATGGTCTTATTTATTTGTTCGCCTTTTGTGTATCTCCCTGTCTAGAACACAAGCTCCCCACAAGTGAACCCATCCTATTCACTGCTGTATCCAGATGGCCTCGGACAGTGAATAGGAAGACTGAATAAATACTGTCAAATACATGAAAGAATGAATTTATGATGTATGAATTTTCAGTCTTCTAAACAAAGTTTCCCCAATGTCCCTTGTAAGCAGATGAGTTTGTGAGAAGAGAATAAAACTGCTCAAGGAGGCTGCCCAGAGCTTGGACTCTGTAATGGTGGCACTCATTTTGTTCTGATTTCTGGTATACTTCCTTGCTTGGGGGATGAACATCCTATTCCAGGGTCCTTGAACCAATGCAGGCTCTCTTTCTTCACATGGGACTGGCTCAGTGGAGTTTTCTGAGTAGGTGAGGTCATCGCATGATTTCAGTGCTTGCCGGGCTTGCTGACATCCTTGAAGCCTCAGTTCTCATTGCCTTCAGTTCCTGTTAATATGCCAAAGGGAAAATGTAAGAAAGTTCTTTAGCCAGTTAAACTTCAGGGTGAATGACTTGATGGGGCCCTTCCTGTGCAGAGGTATTCATGGAGAGAAGGGACAACATGCAGTCATTAGAGTATCTAAGATTGGTTATACTCAAAGATAATCTTCATCTGCATTATAGTTTAGTCACAGACCAGCCCTGCCAATATCTCTCCACCCAAAGCCTAACTTGATTTGTTTTCTATTTGATTATTGCCTCACCCACTTGAGAAGAAACAAAAAAAGACTTGCCATTTTGAAGGATCATTGAGCAATCTCAGAGCTGAAAGATATCCTTATTGATGATCTAATCCAGTGTTTCCCAGACATTTCTAAATTTAAGACTCACCCAAAATGCTACTTAAAATGTCAATTCTCCGGCCTCACTCGCCTATTCTTATTCACCTTGGCTCTGGTTCACCACCTTGGGTGAGATGAGTTGCATCTGCATTTTTAACAAGTGCCCCCAGATGATCCTTATGTTCAAGCAAGTTTGGGAAACACCAATTTAATACAACACCTTCATTTATTAGGTGAATAAATCAAGGCTTAGAAAGGCCTGGATGTTCATCTGGGCCACATGGCTCACTAAGAATCTTCATTTCCTTGACCTGGATTCTTTCCCTTATGCCAAACCTGCCTCCACAAAATTTCTATCCCCATTAAAATATAATACAATATAATAAATAAATAAATAATAAATAAATAAATATACTACAGGAACACACATCACAGGAGAGCTGAACACAGACAAATGTCTTAGACTTTCTCTATATTTCCAGCGAAAATTGTTAGCTGACTTCTTTCGTTATTCTCTCCTTGTAAAATATCTTTTTTCAGAAAACCCTTAATTCGTATGTGGAATCCAGACTTTAAAAGCTAGTTCTACATATAGCATCTCTCCATGCTCTCTGCACCTGTCTTGCAGCTCTGTGGAGTCAGGCCATCATCTCTCTTTTGTCCTAACCTGGATCCTTATCAAGTATCACCTGGTTTATCTGGTGAGGAAAGAACCTAGCAAGGTAGGTGTTCAGAGCAGTTTTTCATCATCAGGAGCTAAAAACAATTACTAATGTTTTCAGTGACCTAGTCTATCTGTGCATGAGCAATTTATTTGGATTTTCTTAAGAAGGACATCATGTTCTCCATATATTTAAATGCTTAATACTTACTATCGAAGAGACAAAAATATCCAGCCAGCTCCAACTCACATAAAACAGAGCTGAAGTCTGGTGATTCAGCTAACTTTAGATGACTCAGCCTGCATTGATGGCCAGAGTTTGTGAGTCATATGTCTACTGTCTGAGGGAATTCATCTCAGGAATCTAAATTCTGGGAACCTCCAAAAACTCATTAAGTTCATTGGTAACTCATTAGTTCTATTTGAGTTATCCCAGCCTTTCCCTTCACCCTCAGTTTTTATCTCTCCTCAAAGAAATCCAAGTTGAACTTAGTGATATCAAGCAGTAGGGTCCTAAAAGGAACATCTCTCAATCAAGAGTGAACCTGTACATCCTTTTGGTTTGATTTCCCTTGGAATCTGGGCTTTCAGGTGGAACACAAAGTGTAGAGTAGTTTTGCTGAGGACAGATCCTTAGATTTGCTAAACATCATGATGAATGAAGAGTGAGTAGGAAGAAATGTCTGGTTTGGGGGTCACTGAGAGAAAACTCAATATAAATTTTATAATTTAGAATAGAATATTCTAGTCACTGAAAATTTTTATAGTATTTGAGATAAAGAAGTTATGTTTTCTATCCTGATTATCTTCAATCTTATTGACATATTTGAAAGTCTTCCAAGCCCGGCATTTTATTTTCTCTTAAATGGATCTTGCAAAATTGTTCTCCTTCTGTCAATGTACTAAAAGTTGCTATCATTTATCAAGCATTTACCTTGTACCTGGCATTGGGCTAAATTGAATGGCTGTAATTGTTTATTCACAGTGTTCTTAAAAAACAGTAATATCTTAAGGAATCCTTAAATATTGTTTATTTAAGTAAGAGATTTAGAATCGGAATCCAGAAAACGTCCATGGTCAATCCATCTGTGCTAGGTTTGTTAAATACTGAGGTGCCCATTTCATGGAAGTACTTTCTGGAAATCAGCTTCCAAGATCGGAAAAGACCAAAGACACTCAAACCACTGGAGCAACACTGACATCCCGAAGATCACTTCTGTCACTGAAGATTCTGAGCCTTGGATCAAGTGGAGTATTGGCCCAAATTCTTCCTGCAGCAGATGAGCAAATGTCTGGAGCTGGAATGACAGAGACAGTATGGGACACATGAAAAATGTTCTCCCAAAATATCTGTTATTTGCCCCTTGTACCCACAAGGGCTAATCTGGGTAAAGGCTGGACTCCCTGCCATTAGGCCCCATGCTCACAAGGCCATGACTTCCAGGCTTAGCCAGCAGCTACTCATCAACAATGCTACTACAAGTCCGAGTGGCAAACAAAGCACACACAAAAAAAAACAGACTAAAAGATAGTTCAAAGATGTTCCAGCACTTTCTTTTTACAGATGGAAAAGCTGAAATCCCAAGAAGTGATCTGCCTAGCATCACGTTGTATGTCCCTGACCAATTGTGACATGACCTGGTCTCCCAATCTCCTCCACACCAAACCATGATTTGCAACTATGATTCTTGGATCTCTATATCATTATTGGAGACTCTGCTTAAAAAGCAAGCAAACAACAACAACAAAGAACAAATGCTACTACATTCCAGAACTGATGGAGAGTGGGGAGTCACTGGAAGTAACCTTAAGGGGAAAAACACGGACAACTTCGAGCCTTCTGGCCCCTTTCGCCAAACCGGGGAGGAGTCCCTCAGCCCAAGGGGTAACCAGGACTGGAAAGCCTCCCGCGGGAGGCAGCAGCTGAGAAACAATGCAGGAGAACGAGACACAGCCTGTACCCCGGGAAAGGGGGATCTGCAACCCCCAGGAACTCGAGGGTTCCGGCCTCCCCGACCCCTCTTTCGGATACCCAGGCCGAGCCCGTGCGGATGCAGCTGCAACCAGACAGCCGCCCCACCGGCCCAGCCCGAGCCCGCGTACCTGATAAAGCCCTTGACTCTAAAGGAAAATACCACGGAACGGCCAACAGAAAGAAACCTGGTCAGGAAGCTTCACAATACTTACTGATTAGTTAATTCATCGTTCAGGAGTATACCTACCTCCAGGCTCTTATCCAGGCTAATCTCACCCTTCTCAGAATCCCTGATTTTACCCAGGGTGTGTATGACACTACCCAACACACACATACTCTGGAATGTTGCTTTTTCCACTGGACCTATTGAATGTGGTTTTTTTTATTTTCAGTTCATTAGAGCAGATGGGCTCTTGTTAAGCATGACAGAAATTCCCTCCATGCCTCTCCTCAGACACACCCTCCAACACACACCTCCTACCTTCAAAGAGTTCTTGCTTGCTGGCCAACTCCAGGGTAAGGAAGGAAAATAAGACGCCATGTAAGCTAAACTATACTTGAGTGAAGGAAGACAATTAGAAGTGGCTGCTGTTTGGGGGACTAGTGTGGAGATCCACAGCTGGAAAACGGAAAGAGGATTTTGAGAAGTTTGCTTTGTCATGCTTCAGGAAATGTCAGTAAAGATGAATTCTTTTATCAGTCAGTCTAGATTGTTATCCTGGTTTTCTTAGAATAGGACTCCATTAAGAGGCTGATCTGTCAAGCCCTTCACAGTACTTATGGTGATATTTTTGTCATGGTGAAAAGAGCTATATTATATCTAAAAACGCTTACATCAAGGCTGGCAATAAAAACAGTTTGTAAGGAAAAACATTTATACTTGCACATAAATATCTCTCTTCAATTTAGTTTAACTCTTTGGCCAACTTAAATTGAATATATGTATATGTATACATATGTATACTCAGACATACATATGTAGGTGTTTTAATTGCATATGTATATATAAATATCACATATGAGCAATTCAAGGACTTAGTAATGTTAGTGTCTATGGTGCATAATACACTCTATTAGGGATTAAATGAATGATGAATGAATTTAGGGTTGCTCAGAAAAACTAAGCTTTTTATAATGTGCAGTTATGTAAACTAACAGATGATCATCCTCCACAAGTGTGAAAGATGAAAAGAATTCTGGATCTTCAGATTGTCTTTCCACTGGTGGTCTTTAGCCATAACATACCCCATGCAAATAAAAAGACATTACCACCATGCCTTTGAGATTAATTCTCCCCCACCACCACCACCACCACACCCTATTCCCTCATTTTGGACTTTCACTGTAACACCTGGTTACAGTAAGAGTAAAGCTAGAAAAAGGTGCAGCAGGTGGACTAGCACCTCTTGCCCCTTTCTGCCACATCATTATGCAACACTGAATATAACTTCACAGAAATATTATGTTATTTCATTCATCAGCATTTTCCCAACACCAAGGGGTCCTTTAGACTTTTCCTATTAGGATATTATGCTAAATAAGTGGCTGATATATTTTCTTAGTTTAAAAATTAAGTACTCGTTTGTGGAAATAAATGTCTCAGCATTTAAAAAAGCAGAAGTGGATATAAATAAACAGTCCATGATTGAAAAAGAACAAATGCTACTTAAGCCTCCTTAAGAGTGGAAAATTTATCAGATAGTTCTATTTATGAAATCCACCTTAAAATATTACCATTTCTTTTTCAGAAGATCCTTTTCTGTTTTGCTTTGTCCTTATCATTGAAAGATTATTTTCTTGCAGTACTCTTTGACCTAGAAACTCATCATAGACATACATGCCCATAAGTATACTGGGATCTACAATGTGACATTGATAGGAACCATCAAAAACAGGAGATGGGGGCTCGTTTACAAAATATATACATTAGAGACATACGTAAACTATGTTGCTTTTTAAAAAAAGAAAAGGAAAGAGCTCTATTTTTGATATGAAGATGTCTGGATATGTTGTAAAGTAAAACAAGAACAGTATGTCTATATGTAGGATGACTCCGTGTGTTTTGTTAGTTTTTAAGTGTATATAAATAGATAGATATCTTTGTTTCTGCATAGAAAATTCTGATAGGAAAGTCAAGACAAGTATTGTTTTTACTATTAGCACTAACACTTTGATAATACTTTCATAAGTGATTTAAAAAAAAAAAAGAGCAGGTGGAGGTGGGGGGAAAGACCATTTTGTTTTTGTAAATCCAGGGCTGTTGGCCAAAATCGATAGAGTTGATCTATTTGTAAATTGAAGCTAGTCACCCCAGGCAGGGCTGCTGAGGCTGCAACCAGGCAAATTTTATAGAGACAGATGGTGAAGCATTTGACTTTTACCAATTGCTTTGGTTTCCCCTTTCGCCAAACACATTAATAGCCATTTAAAAGGGAAACACTATAATTACAACCTGCAAGACAAAAAAACAAAACAAACAAACAAAAAAACCCAGCAGCAAAATGATAAGGTTAGGTTCTTAATCCTTATTACCACCTCCTTGACACCCACTCATTCAGGAATACACCTGAGGCCACACCTTGTTTGTCAGACACCTTATCCTTGGTGTTACAGCATAAAGAAAAACAACCGAAGAAATTCCACCCAACAAGCTGTCCCGGTTAGCTCAGCATTTGCATAAACCCAGAAACATTGCCATTGTCTCTTTCCCCTTCCTATTTTACCGGCTTGCACTTTGGTGATGGGTGATAGGTGATTCTTTGTTTATCAAGTTGTCATCAAAACATTTCTTGTTTTCTCCAGGTTTTAACATTATGGCAGGTAAGGCTTAAATTTAAAGTCTCACAAGGTTTTTCTATTTATACTATCTTACTAAACTTAAAATGAAAAAGGCTTTCACACTTATTTCACCTTAAAATGAGGAGAGATTTCACTTTTTTTACCCTCAACCTGGTAATTTTTTTCTCAAAAGCAATGTCAGGTCTATGTAAACAAGAACCTTAAAAATGTCTTTACTTGTGGAGCTAAGAATTTTATAGCTATAATTCCATCTTCATTAAATAATCAGAGCTGTAGACTAGAATTAGGTACAAGGATGTTCTTCAAATTATTATTATTATAGTGAAATCACACTTATGTTGAAAAATAAGAGTTAAATCAATTCTACTACATTCATGTGATAGAACAGTGTACTGTCTATTATTATTATAGTAGAATCACACTTATGTTGAAAAATAAGAGTTAATTCAATTCTAGTACAATCATGTGATAGAACAATATTGGCAAGACTTGTAAACTATGCATGTACCATATCATTCTAATTTTATTATTTATATGTTAACTGTATTTCTGGGATTTGGGGGATATTCTGTGCTTTTCTGTACTTTCTGAGTTTTCTACAATGAATATTTCTGTCATACCAGAAAAATATAAAAGTAAAAATATCGGTAACTACCACGTGTCCACTGGGAACTGGCGATTGGCTCCAGTCAGCCCCCACCTAGGAACTGTCCCACACTCCCCATAACCTCAGCATCACCACCGTCATTCTGAGCATGCCACCAGAACTGGGGTTGAACTTGAATAGGCATCTTTGGTGAGCAATGCTAGTGCAAGAACACAAGAATTTTAATTTCTCCCAGCTTATGGCTCTTAAAGGCAGGCAAAACATTTGGTATCAATCTGTCTTCATTTCTGATAGACAAAAGAGAGGTGATAAACCCATCCTCATCAAAAGGAAGGAAGCTTAGTTCTTTCCCAGATCCCTAACATTATAAGCCAGTTATTGAAACTTCCTGAGAAGTTAGAAGAATAACTGACACATCTGATAGTACTCTAAGTGGATTGAGGAATGATATGAATATTGTAGATGTTTGGAACTATAATGGACTCCAGAAAATCATGTTCTTAAAGCTAACCCATGCTGTGGGTGTAAACCTATTTAAGCAGGACCTTTTAGTGGCCCAGGGTGACTCTTAATCCTTTTACTGCAGTCTTTTATAAGAGAACGAAATTCAGACAAAGAGAGAGAAAGCCATGGAAGCAAGAAGCTGAAAGCAATAAAACCTGGAAGAGAAGGGAGAGACCAGCAGATGCTGCCATGTGCCTTGCCATGTGGCAGAGGACCCGAAGATTGCCAACAGCTGGCCTTTGGGAAGAAAGCATTGCCTTGATGATGCCTTGATTTGAACATTTTTCTAAACCTCTAAGCTGTAAGCTTGTAAACTAATAAATTCCCATTGTTACAACCAACACATTTCATGGAATCTGCCTAGGAAACTATAACATGTATCCAGGGAATTCCACCCCACCCTCATCTCTCTCTGTCTCTGTCTTTCTCTCTATCTCACACACATACCATCCCTCTCAATACCTGCAAACAAAGACCTCCACTACTCCCTTCACCCCTCCCCGCCCCCCCCTCCAAATACACAAACATAGAGTTTAGGAGTAATAGGTTGATCCCAATTTATTTCCACAAGTTAGGTAAATTTGACTCCTTCTTCTAGTTTATTCAAAAGATTAAAATCTAGTTCTGCTTGGAGTTGGGAGTGCATCACCAATTAAACAATGAATAAAGGGAGTACAAAAAGGACTCGGTACTTACTTCTGGGAAGATGGCAGACTAGAAAGACAAGGGACTCTCATCTCTCCCAGAAAAATAGCTAGAGGACAGGCTGAAATGGCCTGGAAAAAGATCTTTTGGGGTTTAGGACACCAGGTGAAGGCTGGACAATGCCCAGAAGAGAGAGAGAAAAAGGAGGGGAATTGTGATGGTGAAACTGTGAGTTGAAACCAGCAGCTGCTACTGCCAGCACCCTCCCCCACACTAAAGCCACTTTAGCATTCTCAGGCATCCGAGTTGGCTACAGGCAAAAGGGGCTCCAGGGACCCACCACCCCAGGAAACGGAAGAGGGAGGGATACAGCCTAAGGCTGACTCAGCTTCTGATCCACAAATCTGGTTTGCTGTGTCTCGCGAGCTTTTCCAGGCTGGGTGGGGCCCTCCCTGGGAGCCGGCAAGAGACTGAAAGATCTGAGACTAAGGATATCCAACCTTCCTAATCACCATCTCTGCAAACTGAGACTGATTGTTGAGGATGAAGAGAGGAATGGAATTATTTCCTACCTGGGAAAAAGGAGGGGGCTGCCAGAGAAGACTGGAGAATGGTTACAGAGAAAGTTTTAATTACAAGCAGGAACCTCTATTACATTGATCCAGTCTGTATTGCAGCACATTCTAACCAGGCATTGAACTGAGAAGACTGCCAAAGAGTACCACCTGCTGGCAGGCCAAGGAAGTGCATGTGAGGAAATTAAAAGTAAGAGAGGAATTTTTCCAGCCTTTATAGTCTCCCTCCCCAAGGTCCTAGGAAGCAGGTTTGCAACCCATTACTGGGTCCAGAGCCCAATTTTGAGCAACTAACAGGGACAATCCTAACAATCCAGGTTGAACCAAGAATCAAAGAGCAGCAGTAACACACAGCCTCCCACCACTAAATTCCTACAAAAGAGAAAGAAATCTAGCATCAGAGTAAACCACCATCCTAATCCGATGCCTAGACATCAGCAAAAAAATTATAAGCCATGCTAAGAAAATAGAAGACATGGCCCAAGAAAAGGAATATATCAAAGCCCCAGAGGAGATGCGGGATTTGAGACAACTAATTAACAAAATGCACACAAATTTCCAAAATTAAATTAATGAGTTGAAAGACAATATGGCTAAAGTGATAAATGACATCAAGAAGACATTGGCCGAGCAAAAAGAAGAATTTGAAATCCTGAATAGAAAAGTAACAGAGCTCATGGGAATGAAAGACACATAGATGAGATAAAAAATGCATTAAGGGTATACAACAGCAGACTCAAAATGACAGAAGAAAGAATAAGTGATACTGAAGACAGAACAGCTGAATTGAAGAAAGAAAAGAATAGAGGGAAAAAAGAATGGGAAAAATTAAGCAGGGGGCTCAGGGAGTTGAATGATAACACAAAATGCAAGAACATATGTGTCGTGGGAGTTTCAGAAGGAAAAGAGAAGGGAAAAGGGGCAGAAAGAGTATTTGAGGAAATAATAGCTGAAAAATTCCAACTCTCAAGAAAGAAATGAACTTACATATTCAAGAAGCACACCATATCCCAATCAGAACAAATCCTAATAGACCTACTCCAAGACACATATTGCTTAGAATGTCAAAGATAAAGTTCTGAGAGCAGCAAGGGAGAAGCAAACCATAACATACAAGGGATGCCCAGTAAGACTTAGCATGGATTTCTCACCAGAAACTGTAGAGGCGAGAAGAGAGCTATATGATACAATTAGGATACTGAAATAGAAAAACTTCCAGCTAAGAATTCTTTATCCAGAAAAACTGTCCTTCAAACATGAAGGGGAGTATAAAATATTCACAAATAAACAGAAACTAAGAGAGTTCATAAAAAAGAATCTGCCTTTGCAGGAAGTATTAAAGGAAGCTTTAGAGCCTGAAAGAAAAAGATAGGAGACAGAGGCTTGGAGGAAAGTATAGTAGAAAGAATAGCAGAAAGCATAACCAAAAGACAAATGAAAGACAGATGAAAATATTATAAGACATATGAAAACCAAAGAATAAAATGGTGGAAGTAAATAATGCATTTACAGTAATATCATTGAATGTGAATGGATTAAACTCCCCAATCAAGACATATAGGCTGACAGAATGAATAAAAAAAACATGAGCCATCCATATGCTGCTTACAAGAGACTCACCTTAGACCTAGGGATACAAACTGGCTGAAAATGAAAGGTTGAAAAAAGATACTCCATGCAAATAGTAACCAAAAAAGAGCAGCGGTAGGTATACTAATATTGGACAAAACAGACTTTAAATGCAAAAAAGTTGTAGAGATACAGAAGGCCATTATAAATTAATAAAAGAGACAATTCAACAGGAAGAAATAACAGTCATAAATATCTATGCACCTAACCAGGGTGCTCCAAAATACACAAGACAAATTCTGGGAAAACTGAAGGGAGAAATAGACATTGTTACAATAATTATTGGAGACTTCAATACACCACTCACATCATTAGACTGGACAACTAGACAGAAGATCAACAAGGACACAGAGAACTTGAACAATATGATAAATGAGTTAGACCTAACAGACATATACAGAACATTGCATCCAAATTCAGCAGGTTATACATTCTTCTCAAGTGCCCATGGATCTTTCTCCAGGATAGACCACATGTTAGAGCACAATGCAGCTCTCAATAAATATAATAAGACTGAAATTATACAAAGCACCTTCTCAGATCATAATGGAATGAAACTGAAAATCAATAATAGACAGAAAAGAGGTAAATTCGCAAATGTGTAGAGGCTAAACAACACACTCTTAAATAATCAATGGGTCAAAGAAGAAATTGCAAATGAAATCAGTAAATATATTGAAACATATGAAAATGAGAATACAACTTATCAAAACTTATGGGATACAGCAAAGGCAGTCTTGAGAGGGAAATTTATAGCCCTAAATGCTTATATTTAAAAAAAGATGAAGGGGCTAAACTCAAAGATTTAACTGAACAACTAGAAAAAAACTAGAAAAAGAACAATAAACCAATACCAAAGCAAGCAGAAGGAAAGAAATAATAAAGATTAGAGCAGAAATAAATGAAGTTGAGAACAAAAGAATAGAAAAAATCAAAACCAAAAGCTGGTTCTTTGAGAAGATTAATAAAATCGACAAACCCTTAGCTAGACTAACAAAGAAAAAAAGAGATAAGATGCAAATAAATACAATCAGCTATGAAAGGGGGAAAATTATGACTGACCCCACAAAAATAGAAAGTATCATACAAGGATATTATGAGAAACTGTATGCCAACAAACTAGACAACCTAGACGAAATGGACAAATTCCTAGAAATGCACAAACAACCTACAATGACACTACAACAAGAAATACAAGAAATTAACAAATTAATCACATTTAAGGAGATTAACTCTATCATCAAAAATCTCCCAACAAAGAAAATCCGGACTGGATGACTTCACAGGTAATTCTACCAAGCATTTTGAAAAGAATTAACACCAATCCTGTTTAAACTCTTCCAAAAAATTGAGGGGAGGGAATATTAGCCAACCAATTTTATGAAGCCAACATCACCTTAATACCAAAGCCAGATAAAGACACTACAAGAAAAGAAAATTACAGACCAACCTTTCTAATGAACACAGATGCAAAAATTCTCAACAAAATATTTGCAAATCCAATCCAACAGCATATCAAAAGACTTATGCATCATGATCAAGTGGGATTTATTCCCAGTATTCAAGGCTGGTTCAACATAAGAAAATCAATCAACATAATACACCACATTGACAAATTGAAGGAAAAAAACACATGATGATCTCAATCAACACAGAAAAGGCATTCAACAAAATCCAGCATCCTTTCTTGACTGAAAAACCACTTCAAAACTAGGAAAATTCCTAGATATACTAAAGGCATATATGAAAAACCCACAACCAACATCGTATTCAATGGGGGAAAGGCTGAAAGCTTTCCCTCTAAGATCAGGAACAAGACAAGTATGACCACTATCACCACTGTTATTCAACATTATACTAGAAGTTCTACCTAGAGCAATTAGACAAGAAAAAAATTAAAGGCATTCAAATAGGAAAAGAAGAAGTAAAACTCTCACTATTTGCGGATGACATGATCCTATATGTAGAAACTTCTGAAATGTCTACAACAAAGCTACTTCAGCTAATAAATGAGTTCAGCAAAGTGGCAGGATACAAGATCAACACGCAAAAATCAGTAATGTTTTTGTACATGAGTATTGAACAATATGAGGAGGAAATCAGGGAAAAAATTTCATTTACAATAGCAACAAAAAGACTCAAATACCTAGGAATCAGTTTAACCAAAGAAGTACAGGACCTATATGCAGAAAACTACAAAATGATGCTACAAGAAATCAATGAAGACCTAAACAAATGGAAAGACATTCTATGTTTCATGGATTAGAAGACTAAATATTGTGAAGATGTCAATCCTACCCAAACTGACTTATAGATTCAATGCAATACCCATCAAAATTCCAACATCCTACTTTACAAAAATAGAAAAGGCATTTACCAAATTCATTTGGAAGGGAAAGTGCACCCAAATAGCCAAAAGCATTCTAAAAAAGAAGAGCCTGACCTTGAAACTTATCACAAAGCAACAGTGATCAAAACAGCATGGTACTGGCATAAAGATAGACACATCGATCAGTGGAATAGAATTGAGAGACCAGAAATTAACCCTTACCTCTATGACTAACTGTTTTTTAACAAACCTACCAAGTCCATGTTAAAGGGACAAAACAGTCTCTTCAACAAATGGTGCTGGGAGAACTGGATAACTATAACTAAAAGAATGAAAGAGGATTCCTATCTCACTTCCCTATAAAGAATCAGCTCAAAATGGATCAAATACCTAAATATAAAGCCAGGACCATAAAACTACTAGAAGAAAATGTAGGGAAACAACTTCAAGACCTTGTGGTAGGTGGTGGTTTCTTGGACCTTATACTCAAAGCACGTGCATCAAAAGAAAAAATAGATAAATGGGACCCCCTCAAAATTAAACACTTTTGCACCTCACAGGACTTTGTCAAAAGGGTGGAAAGGCAGCCGACTCAATGGCAGAAAATACGTGGAAATCACATGTCTAATAAGGGTTTAATATCCATGATATTTAAAGAGATGATACAACCCAACAACTAAAAGACAAAAAACTGAATTAAAAAATGGGCAAAAGACTTGAATAGACATTTGTGCAAAGAAGAAATACAAATGACAAAAAAAAAAAAAAAAAAAAAACATGAAAAAATGTTCAACATCACTAATGATTAGGGAAATGAAAATCAAAACTACAATGAGATATCATTTCACACCTATCAGAACAGCCACTATTAAAAAGAGAGAGAACTCCAAGTGTTGGAGAGGATGTGGAGAGAGACAAACACTCATTCACTGTTGGTAGGACTGCAGAATGGTACAGCCACTGTGAAGGACTGTTTCCTAAAGAAGTTAAACATAGATTTGCCACATGACCCTGCAATACCACTATTGGGTATATACCCAGAAGAACTGAGAACAGTGACACAAATAGAAATATGCACACCGATGTTCACAGTGGCATTATTCATGATTGCCAAACATTGGAAACAACCCAGGTGTCCATCAACCGATGAATGGATAAACAAACTGTGGTTTATTCACACGGAATATTGTGCAGCTGTAAGAAGAAATGAAGTCATAAAGCATATGACAACATGGATGAACCTGGAGGACATTACATAGATTGAAGCAAGCCCAGACACAAAAGGACAAATACTGTATGATTGTGTTACTATGAACTAAATTTATTGTGTAACATATTGTGTGATTCCACTAATATAAAATATAAATATAAATCAATTTATAAAGATGAAATTTGATTATTGGTTATGTAGGCCTAAGGAAGGCATTATATGGGGTGTGGAGTTTTTCTTTTTGGAGTAATGAAATAATTCTAAAAAATTTTTGTGATGATGAATACACAACATTGTGATTATACTAAAAGCCATGGATTATATACTTTAGATTGATTATATGGTATATATCTTAATAAAACTGCTTAATAAATAAATAAATAATTGTTCAAGAATAGCCAGAAATAGCAACTATGTACAGCAGGGGAAACATGGAGAGATTGAGAGATGAATAACTTTCTTGTTTGGCTGATTTTTATTATTATTTTTTTAAATAATGAAAATGCTCTAATAATGATTGAAGCAATGAATGCACAATTATGTGATTATACCACATGCCACTGATCATACACTTTGGATGAATTTTAATGCTTTATATCATTAAAATTGATTTGTTAAAAAAAAAAAAAAAAAAAAGACTCAGCAATTCCTAAGGAGGTCTACTGTAAAGGATCCCTTTAAACAGCAAATGTGCTTATAATGATTCCTCAAAGCTAGATGTTAAACAGCAATCAGTTCTTAGTGAACACCAACAATATATGAAACAGGATGTCTCCACTGGGCCAAGGCTCAGACTGGGACATACACCGTTAGACATGCAGAGCAGGCAACAATGACACCCACTCCCACTTGCTACTACATATCCACTGGATTACAGGAGACTGGTAAGCTTCCTGGGAGAAATCAAACAAGTACATAACTAGAGTTGACACCCACAGGCATGTCTGGTTGGAGACAGAGTCCAATCGTACAGGATGATGAAGAGTACCAGTTCCTACCAGCTCAAGAGATCAGATGGAATGCTTTTCTTCCCAACTTCCTGTTCAGTGACTGCACATTGGGAGCTTGAAATTGACCATGGTGCAAGTGAAGTAACCAAAATATACAAATTACTAAGGCATGATGTAAAAGGAAAATTCCAAAATGTTACAGGAACACACAGGGAAATACTGTTTCTCCCAGGGATAAATCGGAAAACTTCCCATGGGGAAAGTGAGATCTGAACTGGGATTTCAAGGCTAAGTAATCCCTCAATAGTAGATATGGAGGGATGGGGGTGTTTGGCAAAAGTTATTGCATGTCATGAAAACATCATAGGCAGAACTGCAAAGGAAGGAAGTTCTAGAAATGTTCAGGTACTGGAACTTGGACTATGCTTGTTTAGGAGGGTTGACTGGAGACAGTTGACCAGATCATGAAGAGGAGAGTGGCAGGCACAGAGCTATGCTTCAGGCAGAATAATGTAGTGCTGAGACAAGGCTGGAGATGGGGGAACCAAAATAAATGGTTTCAGTCATCAGAATGAGCTGGCATCAAAACACCTGAAAGGGAGAAAGAGGAGTCAAGAACTAGAAGGATAGTGACATCATCGTAGAGAAGGTGAACTACATAATCAGGTTTGGGAACAAGGCTGGAGAGTTTGGTTCTGGAATCACAAGAATAAAACTTCTAGTATAGGATTTAGCATATAAGGAAGGATTCACGAGTCTTGTTGTTGTTTTTTGTTTTGGGAGTACCAGGGCCGGGGATTGAATCACTGAGATACACCGGTTTCCCCATAAGTTTTTGACTGATTGTTGACAAGTTACCATGATAGAGTCAGTAGACACCTATTGTAACATGGTTGTTTTAACTTGCAATTTCTTAATTATGACAAAGCTTGAGCTCTTTTTATTTGTGCATTCATTCAACAAATATTTATTGACCTGCTACAATGTGCAAGAAAGTACCCATGTGTGAGTGATATAGCCGCGGTCAACACAGATCAAAATCTCTGCCCTCATGTACCTTGCCTTCTAATGGGACTGATGAACAATAACCAAACAAATAAGTGAGTGCTGTCCCGGGAAACAGAACCAACAGGAGATGTATGTATATGTGAAGAGAGAAGGAGTATAAAGAATTGGCTTACATGATTCTAAGGCAAAAGTCTGGCAAGACCAAATTCTGTAGGGCAGGCCAGAGGCTGGAAATTCCATTAAGAGTGATATTGAAGGCTTGAGTCTGAATTTCTCAGGCTGGAAACTCAGGAAGGAATGGAGGATGTAGTCTTGAGGCAGTACTCCTTCTGATCCCTGGAACCCTTAGTTCTCCCTCTTAAGACTCCGACTGATTGGATGATGCCCACCCACATAACTGAGGGTAATCTCCTTTACTTTAAGTCAACTGACTGTAGATGCTAATTCCACCTATGAAATATCTCCACGGTAACAACTAGGCCAGTGTCTGGCCAAACAACTGGACACCATAACTTAGCCAAGTTGGCACATGAAATTAACCATAACAATAAGTAAAATATATAATATATCCAACGGTGATAAGTGCTATGAAGACAAGTATAGCAGTGAAGGTGTATAGGGAATGCTGGCATTTGGGGAAGCAATTTTAAATAGGGAAGGCTTCATAAGAAGTAAAGGCTTGACAGGTGAGGCAATGAGCCATGAAGCTATCCTAGGGAAGAACAATTTAAGCAGAGGGAATAGCTTAAATTGTTAAAGGCCTGTGACTGAAGCATGCCTGCTTACGCTTTTCAAATATTTACTGAGAATTCGTAATTAGTGCTCTATGAACTGACTGTTCACATGCAAATTTTCTCTTAGGCTTCTTATCTTATTCTTATTCAAGTATGGGTCTTTTGCATGCTAAGGAAATTGGCCCTTGCTGACCCTAAATATTACAAATATTTCCCTAGTTTGTCATTTGTGTTTTTTTTTTTTTTTTTTTTTTTATGGGTAAAAATCAAAATTCTCACAATACATACAAATATTTGCAAAATGATATATAAATATATATGCATATATGTGTATTTGCTTACAGAAATGTTATTTATATATATATATACATATATTTTAAGAGGTGCTTAGATTACCTAAAATATTACACGGAACCCACTGGGATTCCCATGTTGCCCACCTCCCACACCTCCCACCACATCCCACACAAACATCTCCCACAGTGTGGCCCACCAACCTCAATGAACTTACACATCCTGGAGCCTTGAAATTGGTGTCATTTGTGTTTTATTTTATGTATTGCTTACATTATGGGCATATAGCTATCTATATATTTAGTTATAGTTCCTGTGCAGAAGTATTAATATTATGTAATAAAATTTATCAGCCTTTTCATTGTGATTTCTAGTCATCCCCCTCCAAGCATATGGAAAACTTTATTCTTTTATTTTCTTCTTTTACTCTAAGGAATTTTTAACACTTAGATTTTTTGATCTATCTGGAATTTGTTTTGATGTAATAAGTAAGCTTTTATTGTTTAAAATAAATTAAATAAATAAAATAAACTTTTACTGTTAAAAAACAACAAAAAAACAAACAAAAAAACAACAAGGGACTCTTGAAACTGAAAAACTTCTAAGACCCAAAAGAATGGATCTCTAAAGGTTAAATACCAGGCAGCTTGGGTTGAAATTCTTTGGAAAGGATCCTGCTTAAGCCTACATCCTCAGTTGCCATCAACTATTCATTAGACTCTCATTTCCCAAAGTGTTTCTGTGGCATTCTAGTTCCACAAGATGACTACACGTACTAAGGGAAAAAAAAGTTGTCCATGTTAAAATAATTTGAGACACTTGGAATAACTATTTTTCTTAACTATAGAACAACTGAGATCCTTTAATATGTTTATATCATTGGGTCTCTTCAAGAGGTACACTATAGAGTGTATCCCAAGCAATTTTGGCTATGGAAACCTCAATTCACAACCTCTTGGTAATCAATGTTCTGTATCTGGAGCAGTGGTTCCCAGATTTGGTTATATCAGAAATACAAAAAGAGATTTTTATAAAACAGATTGTTGAATCCCATTCCTGATCAAATGAGCATGATGGCATGCAGGAATTTTTTAAGCTCTCATTGACTGTTATTTGGAAATTAGTAGTCTAGAGCAGCCTGTCTTAAACGAGGTTCCACAAGAGAATTACACCCTACAGAAAATTATTTCAATGTCTATTTTCTCAATTCTCCCAAAGATAGGAAATAGCTAGTACCATTTTAGATGCATAAAGGGGAAGTTAATTCATTACGTACAATGGATTCTTGAGGGCATTATGGTTTAATTCTCTCCAGAGCCCAGGTTGAGAAGTACCGCTCCATAATATCATGTAATAATGTAATAGCCACTGTAGAGCTAAATATGGTGCTTGCAAAAAAAAAAAAAAAAAAAAAAAAAGGAAAATCCTCCCTTATATCTTATCATTTCTTCATCTTATATCCCCTACAAACAGAATAAAAACAACAGAAATATTGAATTTGGTAGCAAGAGAGAGTAAAGGGCTCAAAATTATAGACACTTATGGGCTTCTCAAATGAATAGAGTTCTCATAAATTTGTCCTGATTAATCACTTTTTAGCTTTTTACAGGTCTGTTGTAAAGCTCATTAAAAACTCAAAGCCTTTTGTAATAAGACTTAGTTTTTTACTTTATCCTAACCTCATGCCCTGTATCTTTTTAATAATTTTTACCTCCTATCAGAGTCTCAAAAGAAAATATAATATACTTCAGATTCCATGAACTTCAATGTGGTGTGCAAAAATTAGGTGCATTCAATTTTGAAATGAAGAGTGACATTAATTTGACACTCATTTGAAATGAAGAGTGACAATAATAATCATGCCTATTATTATCATTATTTCTCTCCTTAAATCAATTGGGTTGTAAGGTCAAAGGGTGCATTTCATTATATCCTAATTGGGACCACAGAGCTGTGATCTCCTTGCAACCCTAATCCCTATTATAAAATGGAAAATTCATCATTAAATTTGATGTGCATGCTCCTTTTGGGTAGTACCTTACCCTCATGAGCAAGGATTTTCTGAATGAAAATTCTAGTAATTTAGAATAATCAAGACTAGCACATCCTACATCCTAGCCAGGGTTAATATAAAAATTCAACACTTTAATTCTTGGCTATCAAAACTAATATTCTGTCAAAGTCAGAATCATTTAGAACCAAAATTCCTAAAGTGGATTTTGCAAAACACTACTGTGCAAAGTTCTGAGAAGAAAGGGTCTCAGGATCAAATAAATTCAGAAAATGTTGAAATTCTAAGTAAATCTTGGTTTTTAACTCCAAATTAAAATTCTGGCAGTTTTTATATTTAAAAAAACAAACAAAAACTTTGGATTTGAAATTTTTCAAACTTATCAGACTGGGGATTATTTTTGAGTGTTTTATTTAGCGACCTCCTACTAAATACAGTTTGGAAATTGCTGATCTAGACTAACATCTATAGAGCATCTGTTAAATGTTACTTCTCACAACAAATTTGTTTAACAGTCCCTTTTGAGCTGTTGCCAACATATTGTTTGAAACCATCTAGGAACCAGGCCCAATTATTTCCTTCCTCAGGCAACCAGTCCAAGAGGACTCTTTAGGAGACGAGGAATGAGCAGAGAGAGAGATGGCAATGCAAGAGCAGGTGCTATGGGAGTCTGGGCCAGCTGCTCATGCAACTTAATTTAGCCTTCAAAATCTGCTTGACTTCAATCCCATATATAGCTTTTTCTTTTTCTTGGGATCTTGGAATGCTCTATGAACACCCAATTTTATGGTTTGGTTGATGAGATAAAGCTAATTCATGATGGACTACTCAGGTTGCATGGTCCCTTGGTGACCTATTTTAGGCATTCATTCACTACTAGGGCCCAGTAGAAAGCTAAGAACTATTTCATAAATGGAGCATTTTCAGAAGAGGACATGGCTTTGCTCTAAAAAACTAGGAATTTGCACTGTTATTCTTCTACTGAGATTTCCCAAAGCTCTAAAAACAGCATTTCTACTTGCCAGGGGCATGCTGAGCATCATTAGATCAGCTGGGTCATAAGGCCCAAATGACAGAACAGCTTGCACAACAGTTTGAACCAGCTTCAGGGCATCTCTTATTTTAGGCCCAATCAAAACTGACAAACTTACAGGTTATATAACCTGGTAAACAGGTCAGAGTAGCACACTCAAATGTGGTATATGCTGACTTAAAAATCCAAAGACGCCCACCAAATGTTTTCCATCTTTCTTAAAGATGAGGGCACAAGATGTAGCAATTTGTCTTCCATTTTTTAGGAGATAGCACAACATTTCCCAGTTCATTAAATCCCTGCAAATTGACCCAAGAAGACCAGGATTAAATGCCCTTGAGTTTTCAAACTACCTCTGACATTGTATGTATTTTACCAAGGCATCTGACATAAAGTTACTTCCTACTCACATGGTCCAATCAGGATGAGTAATCAATATAGTGGATTAGCATATTGTCCTTCGAATGGTGAGACAATCATGGTCTCTGGACTAGGTTATTGCAGAAAGTCAGAGTGTTGGTGTACCTCTTTACTGAAACAATAAAGGTTTACTGCTGGCCCTGGCAGATAAAAGCAAACTGCTTATTTTGTTCCTTGCTAATCAGAAATGAGGGGACAAAAACATTTCCCATCTCAGTAGCTAAGTATCAGCTATTATGTGAGTAAAGAGTACACATGTAAACAGCTAAAATTATAATTACACCTCCTTAAGTTTACAATAATCACTGTCAATTCCAGACTCATTTGTATTCTGCATGAACCAATAGATGAGTTAATGTTGATGTGAAGAGAATGAATAGCCCTGCAGCTTTCAAGATTTGATGGTGACACCAATCTCTACAATTACCTCAGGGATGTAGTACTAATTTTTGCTTACTATTTGGGGAAAACAATTCCAAGGACTTCACTGGGCTCTTCCTACCATAACAGCCTTTGCACCAATGGTGAAGATGTCAATGTGGGGATCTGGCCAGTAGCTGGTTAAATCTATCCCAACCATGCTTTCAACTATTGAGGAAATAAATATACAAACCTCCTATGCTCACTGTGGTATGGACTCAGGGTCAAATTATACTTACCAGCTAAACTCCAAAGTCCCCACTCTAACTGATGGACCACAGGGGCATTTTGGGTCCTCAGAGATTTGTATCAGCTCAGGGCCAGTGAGAATTAATCCCCGAAAAGGTATTTCCTTCTCTCCACTACAGATTCACCCTAGAAAATGGCCATAGATTCCTTTGGTAAAGACTAGATAACAGATTTACAGTATATCATTGTGTCAGTGTTGTAGGACTCTTCATCGCATTGACTAGACTGTTCTCCATTCACAGGCCTCTGTGAACTGACTCATGTTGGAAATTGGGGTTAAGCACAAGATTCTTCATGACTTAGGTCATTGCTACGTATCTATTTAAGTTCTAGGGACATCATATTCAATTAAGTAGTACCCAAGATAACTGTGGTTAAAACCATTCTGATTACTTCAGGGTCATTACAGTAACCACACCTACTTTGTCTCTAGAAGTTAAGTGCTGCCACTTGACAGCTACCACTTCAGGATCACATCATTTTCATAAATATTGAAAAGTCCTGTTCAGTGATGGCATTTACACCACCATCCCTGAACTGCAGAGGAGAGCTAAAGCAGAGCTTTCTGAGGATACTTAATCACCATTCACCAATGTTTATCTTGTTGCCTTGGTTTTGAGAGTGTCCAATGGGTCCTTCTGAGAGGATACAGTGAAAAATGAGGAGCAGGACACACATGTAATATCTACTCCAAAATTCCTCTCCTCCTAAGCCTTTAGATACCTTCCTCCACATTTATACCATAGTTAGTTTAGCAACTCAACTTTTTAAAAATGTAGGTCACCAATAAATCTAGTTTCAACTAAGTAAGAACATAACAAAGCCATTCCCAGTTGTTTGAGCTATCAAAATGAATTCAGAATTTCTGTTATCTCATGAGAAATTGGCCTGTTCCTAACTGGAAAATTCCATTCCCACACATATTCTCCAAGTTTCCACCAATATAAATCATCAACAACATGCAATTCTTTTGGTGTTTAAGCTCTCCTGTATGGATTAGACTTTGAGTTGTTCCCTTGTAGCATGCTGAGATTTTACTCTGCTTATGTATGGGGACAATGTAGAGTGTAGGGTAGGTCTTTAAAAAAAATCAATATTCCCTTTTGGAGTGATTACATAAGGTGATGTTATAAATGAGTCTTCAAGTAAGGGGAAATTAGCCTCTTTCAAGAGGAAAGGAGGAAAGCTCAGTGGGATTTGAAGGATTTAAATATATTCATACTCACTCAAATTTCCCCATTCCAAATCTCAGGCTCTCAGTCAATGCTTTAATTCTCATAAAAGTTACCTACACTTATACTGTAATTTATCAGCTTGCAGAGTCACATTTTGACTGTGGCTTTAAGGTGTTTTCGTACCATAATCAAAAAAGACAATACATTCTTTTAGGACAGTCATAACTATAATTCTTTAACTGTATCTTAACCCAAGAATTTAAAACTTAAAAATTTAAAGCTTGGCAATTCAATTAGAATTTGCCACAAATATTTTAATTATCATTCCAACCAAAAAAAAAAAAATCAAGTACAAGAATCACCTGGCCTCCCAAAGACCTGACCTCAATAAACACTTCATTTCAAGCAAAAATAAATGAACAAATAGATAAACTATTTTGCCACTATTATGCCATGGGCTACCGTATCAGCTATCAATGTCTTTAACCCTAACTAGACCAAATTCCCACCTTTGCAAGTTTGTTTCCTGAACTACATCTGACACAAAATGCTTTATCAATCAGGGTTCAGTCAGAAAAACAGAAACAACTTTAGGAGGGATTAGGTGCTTATGAAATCTACTTAAGGAATTAGGTGCTTACAAAACCATTGGAATGGCTGGAAGAGAGAAGGTCAGGGAAGGCCATCACTTGTTTTCAAGTTCACTGCCAGCTTGCAGAGAATTAAGATATTTTTTCTGCAGTCCAGATCAGAAATTCAGAAATTTGCCAGAGACAGTAATGCTTGCCAAGTATTCCATTTGCTTTCCTATATTTCTCAGCCTCCTTGCAGTTTTATGAGGTCATGGAATTAGTACTGGCCAATGAAATGTGAGAATATATGTGTATAATTTCTGAATTAAGACAGAAATTCCACACAAAATTCTCTAGTCTCTCTCTTTCCATGACATAGTTACCTAGAAGACTACTAGTCCCTGCTATGTAGGGAAAACCAAGAAGGCAGGCATGAATGGTATTGAGAAATAATAGACAATGTGAAAGAATATATAAAGAAGAAAATCAGAAAATATCAGAACGATATAAATTTGAAATGATAAATTATAAAGAATGACAGAAATATGAAAAAAGAAAAGCATATAGAATATTTGTAAATTTAAAAATATGAGAATTAAAATTAAAAATCAATAGGTAGCAGATCAAGTAGCAGATTAGACATTGCTGAAGTAATTGTTATTGAAAGGGAAGATGATGCCAAAAAAAGTTTTCAAAAATGCAACTCATATTAAAAGAGATGGAATATATGAAAGAGAAGTTGAGACAAAAAGGCTTGAGTCAGTAAGTCTCACATATATATATACTCAAGTTTCCAGAAGTAAATACTTTAGAAAACTAAAGAGACTCAATCTTAAAAATAATATTGTCTGAGACTTTCCCAGAATGGTTGAAAGAACCCAGTACTCACATTCAAGAATCCCAATGAACACCAAATATATAAATACAAGGAAATATATAAATAAACCCATTGTGGTAAAACTGTAGAACACTGAAACAACCACCACACACACACACACACACACATACAAATCATAAAAAACATCCAGAAAGAAAAGAAAGATCATCCACAAAGGAAGAACAGCTAGAATGTCAAATGACTTCTCAACAGCAATAATGCAAACCATAAGAGAGTAAAATATCTTCAATGTGCAAAGAGAAAATAACTGTCAACTTAGCATTCTATATACAATAAAACCACCTTTTATGAGTGAGAGAGAATGAAAACAGTTCAGACAAATAAAAATCAAGTTTATTAAAGAATGGAAATAGAGTGCATAACCTCCAAATATCAGGGGACATGAGAATAGGAAAGAAAAACTCAATCCAAAATAAAAGGGAAAATGAGGAGTAATTTTAAAAGCAGGACAAATAAAAAGTACATAATAAGATGCTAGATGAAATCCAAATATATAAGTTATCACAATCATTATAAATGGCCTAAATTATCAAATCAAAAGGCAAAAATAGACCAGAAAACAATTCAGGAATATGTCTTTTACAAAAGATAAACCCCAAACTCAAGAATGAGGGAAGTTGAAAGTAATACGATAGAAAGAGATCCAAGTAAATATCAATCAAAATTAGCTACTGTAGCTACAGTAACATCAGGCAAGATTGACTTTAAGACAAAAGGCATTAGCAGAGATAAGGAGGTTCACTATATAATGAAAGGGTTCAATTCTTCAGGAAGACATAAAAAGGCCAACCTTTTTGTACCTAATAATATAGTCTAAAAAATATATAAAGCAGACAATGACAGAACTACTAGAGGGAAGTTGACAAATATTTCATTATAGTAAGAGATTGTAACACACCTTTCTCAGCAGTTGATAGTTCATAGAGAAAAAAATAAAATCAGTGAGGATAAAGATGATATAATGAACAACCAAATCAATGAGCTGATTTCACGTTTGTTTGGGGGTTTTTTGGTTTTGGTTTGGTTTGGTTTTCGTTTGTTTTTTGAGCCCCTGGGGCTGGAGATTGAACCCAAGACCTCGTATGTGGGAAGCCAGCACTTGACCACTGAGCTATACCGGCTTCCCAGAGTTCATTTGTTTGCTTGCTTTTGTTTTTAGGAGGTACCGGGAATCGAACCCAGGGCCTTGTAGATGGGAAGCAGGCACTCAACCACTTGAGCTATATGTGCTCCTGAGTTGATTTTATATAAGTATGATTGTATTTATTTTCTTCATTTATAAGTGAATGTTCCGGCAAAAACACAGTTGATGGTGAAAAAGAAAGGTGGGTAAAACTGATGGTGACTTGGGATGGCTCAAGGGGCACCAACCTTCACTAGTAGTAGTACTGCTGGTACTTTAC
Organism: Tolypeutes matacus; assembly: GCA_026826555.1. Taxonomy (NCBI): domain Eukaryota; kingdom Metazoa; phylum Chordata; class Mammalia; order Cingulata; family Chlamyphoridae; genus Tolypeutes; species Tolypeutes matacus. The sequence goes on along the minus strand of JAKSZT010026914.1, from coordinate 4,886,792 downwards.
TGCCGTGCATTTGAAGTGGGAGACAAAAAAAAAGTGATTGAAGTGGAAAAAAATGAATTTAAGATGAAAAAAAAAAAAGCATTTAAAGTGGAAAAAAAAAGAATGAAAGAGTTAAAATAATTGATTTTATTAAATCTCAAGTCTTGGATACATGTCCTTTTAGAATCCTGTGTGAAAAACTGAGAAGCACGGAAAACATGGTGGCTATCACTCGGAGAAGCATTAGTGCTGTGGTTTGAATTGTGAGATAAGTGAATGTTCCTGGTTCATTTATAAATGCTCCTGGTGTTGGCAGTAATGATATCATTGTAGCCAATATCAAGAAAAACACATTTTTTGAACATACATAAAAATATACCATGGAATAGGCCATAAAGCTAGCCTCAACAAATTTCAAAGGACTGGTGCAAAAGACCCATATATTCTAACTACCATACAATAAATTTACTGTTAATTACAAAAAAATAAATAGGGAAGAAATCCATACATTTGGAAATTATTTTAAAAATATACTTTCATGTATATGGATCAAAGAAAAAAGCTTAATAAAATAAGAAAATGCTTAGGAGTGAATATTACAAAAACAATACATATCAAAATTTGTGGGATATAACAAAGATGTACTAAAAAAGAAATTTATAGCCGTCAATGCCTGTATTAGAAAAGAAAAAAGACAAAAACAATGAGTTGAGTATCCAACAAAACATTTTAAAAACCATAATATAATGATTTCACATAAAGCAGAAGATAGAACATAATAAAAATAAAAGAAGAAATTAAACTAAAAGGAAAAAATTAATAAATAGAAACATCAAAGGCAAGAGTTGATTTTTTTTAAAATCAGTAAAATATATAAACTTCTGGCAAGAGACATCAAGGAAAAAAGAGAGAAAATGCAAATAATTTAAACGAAAGTTCCAACAAATATTTATTTTAAGGAATTTTAAATTTACACAAATTGTTCCAGAGAGTAGTAAATTCATTTCATGTCCCTAGCCTAACTTAAATATGCAAAAAAGAAATGTCGACACAAGAACGGAAAATTATAGGTCAATCAAGCTCAACCTAAATCCAGTAACTCATATAAAAATAATATATAAAGACCAACTAGGATTTAATCCAATAATTCAGATTGATTTAATATTAGAAAATAAGTTAATACAATTCACTACATTATGATATTAAAGGAGAAGACAAAAAAGTATCTCATTAGATATGAGGAAAAAACATCCCCTTTAATTCATATCCATTTGTAATATATGTAATAAGAAAAAAAATCTCTTAGCAAACTGAGAATTTAAGGGAGCTATTATATCCTGAGAAGAGGACATGCCAAAAATCTACAGCAATTATCACATTCAATGGTAAAATATTAATTAATTTAATATATAAGAATATTGCCATGAATGTTGGTAGAATTGGAAACAAAAAAGCATTAAGCATAAAGGAAAAAATTAAAATATTTGACTACATTAAAATTATGTCCTTCTGCTCATCCAATGGCAAAATTAAAAATGCAAGAAAAACAGTCAGCACATGGGAAAAGATAAAGAACTTCTCCAGGTCAATTTTTTTTTCTTTTAATAAATCAAAGAAAAAGAAAGCTAATGCAATTTTTTGTTTGTTTGTTTGTTTGTTTGTTTTTTAAGATTTTATTTATTTATTCATTTATCCCCCCCTTGCTGCTTATGCTCGCTGGGTCAGCCAACCACGCCGTGCGGGCGGGCTTGCCTTCACCAGGAGGCGGGGCCTCCCGTATGGTAAACGGGAGCCCTACTGATTGAGCCACAGCCGCTTCCCTAATGCAATTTTTAAAAAAGGGCAACTTACCAAAGAAGAAAGCCAAATCGCCAATAAACATAAGACAAATCTCAACCTAATTGTAATCATAGAATGTAAATTTAAACAAAAGTCAAGTGTCAATACATACTCACAAAAATGACTAAAATTAAGAAGACTGACAGTACCTGGTGCTGACTAGGGGGTAGAATAACAGCAACCCACAAACACTTCTGGTGTGATTATAAATTAGTACAACCACTTCAGAAAGCAATTTGTAATTGCCCAGTAAAGTTGAATGCGCATTCTATAACACAGCAATGCTACTCCTAGGAAGATGCACTAGAGAATTTCTTACACATTTGCACCAAGAAAAATGTTTCAAGAATGCTCATATCAACATTGCTAGTAACAGCAGAAACTGAAATCACTTCAAACACTCATCAAAAGTATTCTTTTAAAATTATTTAAAAAAAAATAATTGTAGTGTCTTCACATAATAGAACACTTTATAACAATGAAATTGAATGAACTGCAGCTAATAAGGGTGAATCCCAACTAAATAAATGCTAAGAAAAAAAAAAAGAAAGTCACAGGAGAATACATACAGTACAATCTCATTTTTAAAACTTTCTAAAACAAACAAAACTAAAGAAAATATTGAAAGAATTACATACATAGGTGGAAAATCTATATATTTATAAAAGGAAGGGATGAGTAACACTAAATTCAGGATAACCATCGCCTCAAGACACATGACACATGCAGGGGCTTCAAAATTCCATATAAATATTCTTTATCTTAAGCTAGTTGGTAAATACCTGAGTGTTCATTTATTACTTTAAAAATATACCCATATATTATATATACTCTTTTGTACAATCAAAGTAGTATGTTTTACATTTGTTTAAATGTAAAATTAGATTTAATTACTTTTATTTTTTCAATTATTTTCTTGTTGAAGAAGGAATTCTTTAAATAATTTATTGAGCCCACATCTAGCACTGTGCTAGCTCTTCACTTGGATTATTTGTATAGATCCTCACAGCAACTCCATAAAGTGGGAACTAATATGTACATTTCATACATGTGTAGATGCAAGTTCAGAGAAGTTCATTAACTTGCCCAAGTTCACAAAACTAGTAAGTGAAGAATCTGAGTTTAAAACTGAAACAATCTGACTGTAGAGGCCAAATCAGAGCCATCTTTAAGAATGATGAAGTCCTGATAGTGACCATATAACACATTACACTAGCTTTGGAAATAAGCTGTATTGAAGCAAAATGCACACATTTGCTTTTGGTTTTCCTCTCATTAGAAATATTGACCAGAGTTGAGTCTTTTGTGGTGATGTTCAAATATCACCACAGTAAGGTAGAGGACTTAAAATCATTTCCTGACTACATCCTGTTGGAGTCTCTTTTTCACTCCTTTAGTTATTTGTGCATTTTTGTTATTGTTTTCAATTTTAAGGGATTGATTTTATAAATTTAATTTTGGTTTTTGGCTATGTAAACCATTTACATGATTCCAAAATCAAAATCCCAAAACAAGGTATCCATTCCTGTTGCCTCCATCCTGCGTTCTCCCTCCCCTTTTATTAGGTTTTAGTTTATCCTTTAATCGTTTCCTTTTGCAAGGAAGAGAATACCTGTCACAAAGAAGGTAGCATACTACACACAATGATTCTGATTTTTGTGTTTTTTGATATATAGTGCAGAACCCTATTCTATCATGTAAATTAAGCTTCTAAAGAAAAGTAAATTTGTTTCTTGGTCTTCAAGGAGCTTCGTTTAAGCAAATTAGGAGACACAGGCTGTACTTGTTTCTCTTCCATTAACTAAATCTCTAGATGATTTTTGGAAAGTCATCTAATCAATGTGTGTCTCCATTTCCCCAGGTACAACACAGTAAGAAAACCAAATTATCGCAGATGTCCTGTCCATCTAAAGGCAAAGATAAACCAACAAAGCCTGAGTTGTGGCTGTTGAAGCACATCTATCTTCAGTTATTTAAACAGATTTGAGCACTATTAGGAAGTAGCCCAGAGTTTTTATTAAGATGAGATGATTTTCACTTTTTCTCATTTTCTATGCCAACCCTTTAGAGGTAAAGGCTGCAGGAAAGAAATTTAACTGAAGCAAATATGACATCAGCAAAGAAATGAGAATGGACATTTTGTTCATGTTTATAACAGTTCTATTTATGAAAACTATTGTATATTTCATCCACTGGGATCATTACTAGCATTAAAAAAATGACTACTAGAGCACAAAGTACCAAAATAGTCCACTCCAAGCACTTCAGACAGGATGCAGGATAATAATCAGAATTAGGCTGATGCATGAGCGAACATTATAGTGACGCAAAATAAGAAGAAAGAATAGTATGTTTAGCTCAAGTAGACTCAAGGAGTTGATGACCAATGTTGTAAATTTTTAGGAACAATATAAGTGGTCATTTGGTAAACAAAATAAGTACACTTACTGATGTCCATTATTGTCAACAAGAATGCATATTTTATCATTATTTCCAATGACTCTTATGCTAACAAAATACATCTATTAGATCTCAAATCATCTGAAATTCTCTGGGTTACTGATTTACAGAAGGACCTTGCCTCCAAGGGCTGTTATAATTGACTTGGTGAAACACATTAAATTACAGTAATAACCCCATGGTTTTTGTTTTTGTTTTTTTTTTACCAGGAGGTCCCGGAGATCGAACCCAGGTCCCTCCATATGGGAGACGGATGCCCAACCATTTGAGCTACATCCGCCCCCCACCCCATGGTCTTTATGATTACAAGTCTGCTCAGCTTTCCTTTCTCATTCTCTTTCTCTTTCTTCTCATAAAATTTCAGTGTGACTAGAAAAAAGCTTATTTTGAGCTGCAAGTTGACACCTAATATCTCAGGATCCATGACCCTTCAAAAATCTTCAAACCATTATTTTTCCTGTTTTCTGTGATTAGGATATTGGGAGTAAGTAATAGGCTCTCTCCCTTTGACAAATCAGACATTTGGTTCTTATTCAACATTAGGAAAACTTGTGAAATTTCAGATGAAAATGTATTTTTCAGAGAATGAATACCTAGAGAAAATACTTAATTTTCTTTTGTTAGGAGACCACTACCTTGGATACAAATAATCACTCTTCCTCCAAAAGTCATTTCTTGTATTTGGCCATCTCTGTGTTCAGTTTAAATTAAGTTTTAGTTTCAAGTAGTTTTCTCAGATCATCTCCCCTCTGATAAGATGGAGTCTGAGACACTTGACCTGAGCTGAAAGGAGGGATTGAGAGATGTTCACATCTCAGAGCTGAGGTGATCCAAGAAATGGCATCCAGAGGTAAAAATAAAACTAAAAGTCAGGACAATTATGTGATCAGTTGTTAATCCTAAAGGCAAGATAAGAACATTTAGTTCTGGGTAGAATGGAATAATTTGTGGCTGACCAATGCTTCTTTTAAGAGCAACCAGAAAAACTGGATTAAATAGAAATTCATATCTTTAAAGACATCAGATAGCTACTGAATCATAGAGGACAAGAAGGGCTAAAGGAGAAAACTTCAGATATGGAACTGACAATCTGCAGCCATTTTTTCCACATAAGAATTTGCAAATTCTAAGAGATTGGCAACCTGAAAATTTCCCAGACTGCTGTGGGACAGAAAACCAGAAGAGATTTTAATGGTCTTGTGGGATTGTAGAGATGTAATTCAAGACTTAAGGAACCTCTAACACACAACCTAAATATTAAAGACATTTGCCAAATATTAAAATGGGAAGGGCAGGAGATTTAAAAACTAAGTAGAAAACTTCTGAAATACGAACTAGCATTTTCTGTAGTCTTATAGCACTGAGGAGGCAAAGATTAGACTTTAGGACTTGCAAGCTAAGCCAAAAACCTCTTAATATTAGAGAAGAGTTATCCACTATTTCATGATCCTAAAGAGGCAAAGATTAAATCCCACCAAAAGGAGGGAGCCCAGTCCACACCAGAAATTCCATTGAAAACCCTGGAGGAAAACACCTTAATAATAAGAACAAATCAGAGGTAGACTAAGCCTAAATAAAGCTGAAAGTCACCGTCAACTCAGCTCAATCCCTGACTGGTTTAAGACGGTCAGTCATAATTTCATTTGCCTAGGAGAGGAAAGATTGAACCCTCTGAGGAGGAAGAAAAAGTCATTTGGAGCCTATATAATTTTTATACACAATGACCAGCATTCAAGAAAAAATTTCTAGACCTACTTTGAGTCAGGACTATATTACTAAAAAGCAAGACAAAAACATATAATAAAACCATAGGTGACCTAGATATTGGAGTTAGCAGACAAAGCTTTAAAATAACTGATGAATATGTTCAAGAAAATAGAGAAAATAGATTTTAAAATGGAGACTTTCTCAGAGAATTGTGATCTCTTAAAAAGATTCAAATGGAAATACTAGAATTGAAAAATATAACATCTGAAATTTAATAAATTAGAGAAGAAGACAGAACTGAGAGGCTGATCAATAGAAAGTAGGCAAACTGAAGCACAGAGAGAATAAGAATGGAAAATATAAAATGACATGCAGGGCACAATGAAAAAGTCTAACATACTATGCAATATGAGCTCCAGAAGTAGAGTAGAGAATGAGGCAGAAGTAAAATTTGAAGACTTCATGGCCCTGAACTTTCCAGTGATTTCAACCCACAAATTCACGAACCTCTGGCACAGATTCAAGCAGCAACCGTAAGCATCATATAGACAAGGAAGAGCACACTTGTGTACATCATGATAAAACTACTGAAAACCAAAAGGCAAGGAAAAGAATCCAGATACAGAGCAAAAGGCCAGAAAATGAGGAAAGGCCATTTTCAGGAAAAAAAGAGGGTAGATTATCTGGATGATCCACTAGGTGGTACACTTTGAGGTTTTTGGTGAGAGCTCTTAGGAATAAAGAGCTAGACAGGGTAACCTTGAACTTCACCCTTTGCTGGGCGAAGACAACTAAAAACAATGATAAAAATCCCAATTTTGGCACTGATTAATTTGGGTCACAAGCCTGTATTCTTACTCACTCTTTTTCATACCCAATAAATTACTTTATATAAATTATTTTAAAAAACATTGCAAATTTCAGGAAGGATTTGCTTCTTGCTGGGTACCCTAAATCTGTTGAGGACTGCTATCCCTGGCTCCCTCAGCCAAGAACACAGACATTTTTAGAACTGAGCCAGAGAAGAGTGTATCGGCATTGCCTGAAGACACTTTTTGTTCTTTTTTTTCTTTATAGAGTGAGTCTGAAATTCTGATAGGGGGTGGTGAGGAGAGGACCTGTAATTGCATATTGAAAAGCCTCCCCAAGTATTATGGATACCTGGTTAAGAAACCATTTCTTTAGATGAGTGTTTCTTGAACTGTAATGTGCAAACCACCCAAGGAGTCAATTAAAATGCAGATTCCAATTCAAATAGCTCTGCGGTGGAACCTGGGATTCTGTATTTCTAATAAACTTCCAAATGATGCAGGATACTGCTGGTACAGACCACTTTGACAAGTAAAGTTTTAGGTAAACTCTAAATCACCTAAGTTTTGACTCTCTGGCTGTAATGTGAGCTGCCTTAAGATCTGGGTCAGTAGTTTTCCTAAAGGGCTGAGAAGAGAGGGGGTGCCCAGTGATTGCCCCCTTGAAGTGTTCACCAAAGTATATGCTGAACATTATCTACTGTCATTCCAGGACATGTCAATGCATGTTTCCTAGGAGAAATAGTTCCATGGTCAAGTAAGTTTGAAAAGCATTTAAATACTTTTTACCCTCTTGGAGATTCACAATGCACACTTGCATTTTAATAATTCTCAACCGTCTGCAGTAGATAAACATGTTTAACGTGGTAACTCATTTATTTAACTGTTAGCATCCTGAGGGACTAGAGATCCATGGAACATACCTTAGGAAATGCTAGTATATAAAAAAGTTGTTTTCAAACTTTGGTGTGTATCAAAATCACACAGATGCTTGCTGAAATAGGATAGGTCTTGGGCCTTTTTACCAATTTCCCCAGGTGATTTCAGTATCAACCAAAGCTTTGGAACCACTGCCATAGAGTAATCAGAGGAGATTCTGATACCATGTGGGGAGGCGGAGTTACCTGTTAGCTCAGCTTCCCTATTCCCAATTGCCATTCCAGAAACCTATATTATCCTTGGAAGGACCAGCATCGACTACAAACTGCCTTCATCTAAGGAAGAACATTCAGACCAGTTGGGGCTCTCCAAATTGCCTCTACAGAGTTTCCCTACTGTGAGGATTCTTCCAAGTCCTTTCACTGTCACCGCCTAGACTGCAGTAGAGGCCTGGCTCCAAACCAGAGTGCAAGAGTATGACTTTTCTCTCTACAATCAATTCATCAAATCCTTATCAATCAGGATATTACACATTGCTCAGTGAACAATACAGACAAGGCACTCCCATGAGGCAGGGGTAGTGGACAAACAGTAAACAAGTAAACCAATAAATAAGTTCATTTCAGATAGTGATCAGTGCTGAAAAGAAAACAACAACAGTGTAACAGAACAGAGAAGGATGACATCAGGGATTGTGACCAGATGCTATGGTCCTGGAAGTCTGCAAAGGCCTTAGGGTCAGTCAGGGTAATATCAACACCATTGCAAAGAGGTCAGCTTGATTGGAATTGGCCTTAATGGTTCATACAACTTCATCAGATCTCCCAAATATACCTGGTCATGAGGTAGCCTACATCCTGTTTACCTATGACAGTGACTGGTCCATATAGGGCTCCCAGTGAATATTCACAAATGGTTGGTTGGTTGGATGGGTGGATGTGTAGTTAATTCTAGTGATCCTAACAAGATCCATAGAGTGAACCTTTAAATCTGTACTCATTTAAGGTATTGGGCCTGACTGTGTTATTGACTTTGATGGACAGCTCCTTCCTAAATGATAAGGCAAATGGAAGGGTACCCTATACCTGACCATGAAGCACAAAAGGAAATGGGATGAGCAAGAATACAGAAAAGCCTTTTGAAGAAAATGTCCAAGAAAAGAAGTCCAGGAGCACTGCTTTGACCCAGCTGAGGAATGAAGACCTGAGTCTCCAAAAACCAAGGCTAAGCAGTTGCACTTAGGTCAAAAAGCAGTTCACAGAGCCAAGCATTTATCAGTAGCACTCATATTTTGATCTCCATTTTTTTTTTTGACTCATGTCATAATTCTTGTTTGGTTCAGGACTTGGGAGAGGAAATTTATTTATCTCCCAAGTAGGTGCTGTGTTCGTTTTTCTGAAATTCCCTTTCTTTAGCTTCCATGTTTAACCACCTCTACCTTAAATAACCAACTACAGTAAACACTGACTCTATGCCAAGCATTCTGCTAAGAACTTTACATGGATCATCTTTTACTGAATACTCCTGATAATCCTATGAGGTTATCTTCATCCTAATGATAGAGAGGAAGTGAGGCTTTAAGTGATTAAATAAGCTAAGATAAAACTAGTAAGTGGTGGAGGCTGATGTCTTTTTTTTTTTTTTTTTTTTTTTTTTTTTTTTTTTGAGGTACCAGGGCCAGGGATTGAGCCAGGGATCTCTATGTGGGAAGCTGGTGCTCAACCACTAAGCTACATCAGCTTCCCTGAGTTGGGTTTTTTCATTTGTTTGTTGTTTGTTTTGTTTTTAGAAGGTAAGGGATTGAACCTGGGACCTCGTATGTGGGAAGCAGGAGCTCAACTGCTTGAGCTACACCTCTCCCCGATGTCTTTCTTTAAATATCTTACTATCTCTTTATTTCTATTAGATAGGTTAACATCTTTTAAAATGTTATAGTTTGGTCTTTGCTATTCAGGCTATTTATGTCCCTTCATAATTTTCATTATATATATTTTTTAAAGATTTATTTTATTTATTTACTTCACCCATTTTAACCACACACACCCCCTTGCTGTTTATGTCCATTTGCTGTTCGATTCTCTGTGTCTGTTTCTGGCCCTCTCTTCTCATTCTTCTCCTCCAGTCATCACTGGGATTCAATCCTGGGGACCTACGATGTGGGAGAGAGGCATTTTACCATCTGTGCCACCTCAGTTCCTGGTTTTTGGCAGGTCTCGTCTTGGCTCTCCCCTGTCTCTCACTCCTGCTATGTCATCATCTTGCTGCATGGCTCGGCGGGGCCTGGCCCACCTGCACGCCTTCTATACATATTTTTTTAACTTTACCGAGAGGTACCAGAGATCGAACCCAGGTTCCTCCAGATGGCAGACAGATGCCCAATAATTTGAGTCACACACTCAATTTTGTTTTTTAACAAATAAATAAATAAATCCTTAAAAAACATATAGGGGAGAAAGATATGGACTATAGTTAGTGGTAATACTTTGATGATGCTCTTTCATGATTTGTTAACAAATGTTTCACAACACTGCAGGGTGTTTGGGGGGAGGATGATGTGTGGGAGACCTGTATGATGTTATTATACATGTTCGTTTTGTAAGTTCACGATGTTTACTGAACATTTATAGTTTATGTATGTTTATGTATGAATGATATACTTCAATAAATTGTTTTTTAAAAAAAGATAGGTACAGCATTTTCTCTGCACTGAACAGGGAGACAGACATGCAAATAAGTGGCCTGTCTTATTTTATATTTTTATATTTTGTATTTTTTATGTAGCCCACACTTTTCCTTTGCTTTCCTACTTCCACATCTTTGTTTACACTTGTCTAAAATGCTCTTTTCTGCTACACCCAATCCTACTCATTCTTCAAACATCACTTTTCTCTTTGATCCTCTACCGCTGGAAGAAAATTAATTTTCCTTAGGCTCCCAGAGAAAGGTATGTTGTTTAATATGTCTGAGAACACACGGGGTTATTCATTCCACAAAACGTATTGAGGACCAACTCTATGCCAGGCACTGGGTACACTGGTGATAAAAGATATAGACAGAGTCTCCTTGATCATGGAAATGACAGAGGCAAGAGGCAGCAGAAATCAGTCAAATAATCATATAATTGAATTTAAAGGGGCATCTGGATCAGTACCATAGGATAAAGGTCTGTGGTCTTTTAAGAGTTATGGGGCTGCCTTGGGGAAGCGATACTTGAGCTGAAATCGGTAGGAATTAACTAGATGAAGAAGAAAGAGAAGGGAATTCCAGGTGGAAGGCACAACCTAGCATAACAGCAGTACAGGGGAAGGCAGGTTATTCACGGCGCTCTGAAGAGGACAGTAGCTGGAGAGGAGGGAAAGCTGCTGGTAAAGTCCAGATAAGGTGAGAGAGGCAGGATGGAGCCACAACCTCCAGGGCAAGTAAAGAACTTTGTTCTTCATCCCAATAATTATTTGCATGCCCACTCATGTGCCCTTACCCCACTGTAAGCTCCTTTTTTTTTTTTAAAGCTAGGTATTAAGAATCCTGGTTCTCTCCTACAGCACTCTGTGCTTAGGAGTATATGGGAAATTTTAGTTATGGTGTCAAATGTCAGGCCGATTTAAACAGAGATTAAAAAAAAACAGTACATTCAGCGGATTGAGGGAGGTGGAGTTTCCACCTTGAGCAAAGGGATTAGGAATTGGAAAGAAGGGGGATATAATCACCTTTCTGATTCTCTGTGACATACCTGATCAAGGTGAATGCAGTGTTTCTTTCATCAGTCAGCAAACTACCAATGAGAAGTGTCTAAAAATGTAAGCACTAAACTCAGATTTAGATCTGAAACTTTGAATTCCTTGGCAAATTGGGTGGATCTGTTAATAAGAAGAAGGGAGCATCGGGATTAATCTAGAGATTAAAGAGTGGTAAGGTTTATATCCCCACAGTGGCTTGCATAAAATAGGTTCAATAATTGATAATAAATATTAAAGTCAATTTTAGAACATCAAGAATCTTTGTATAATCAACAAATGCACACATTTAGGATCATTTCCTGGGATGTCTGTCCATGAAGAAAAACATGTGAAAATAGTACTTTCTGAGATTCAAGAGGATAAGGGTCTGGTTCTTGGTCTGGCCGTCATGAATGAGCTCTCGGGCCCCGGGCAATTCTTTGAAACCATCAAAGCCCCATATTCATTGTAAACTACTGTAGAGTTATCTTCGTAAGTATTGTGATGAGAAAGGCAAAAATGAAGTGTAATCAGAACTACCTGGACAATGGCTGAGGAAGATACAATATCAGAGCCTGGCACTCCACACACCATCTTTCAATAGTCCCAACATTGCCAACTTCTCCCCCAGTGTTTGAAAAGATTACTGGTGATTCAACAGATGAAATGGTTGGCTTGCATTCAGGAGCCATGTTGAAACAAAAAATGCACTTTCTTTTTAAACACTAAAACCACATTCAGTGAGGTAAGATGTTTCCCATTCTGAGATGCACAAGTCCCGACTGAGATAACAGCACCAGATGTACATCTTTCATTTCCCCAACTGCTGTTTTTCCATCTGCTAAGAGAAGAAAATTATACCTCCTCCTCTCTCCCTACCTCAAAAGGATTCTAGGAGGATACATGGGAATACATGTTACAGAAACCTTTAAAAAGTCCAAGTAAGTCGAATAAAATCTCCAAATCAATTTGCCACATCAATACCAAGATTTTCATGTGGCCAATATTTACAATACTGCAGTAATAGTACATAAACGGATAGAATCCCAGAGCTAAAAGTGTTCTGAGAAGAATCCAATCCAATTTCCTACCCAAAGGAGAATCCCATCTTCCACGAAGGAGAGTAGCTCCAGAGACAGAGAGATCACTATTTCATAAAGTGACCCAGTCCATGTTGCACTTAGAAATTTTTTGTTTAATGACTTGATATCTGCTTCTTTGGAACTTTCCCTCAGTGATTTCAGGAATGCCTTTGTCACCACGCAAAGTAAGTATTTTTAAGTGACCATCCTTCATATATTTGAAGGCTGCAATTACGGCTCCTCTTCTCACAGGATACGGGTCCTTGGTCATCATATTAGGGGTACCTGCCTCACCTGTGCGAAACTTAGCAGTGTCCCCATTGCAGTGTGGGCAGAAGAGCCTGGCCTGCCTATTCAAGATGTTCCTAATGGAAAAACTCGTTCCTCTCCTGGAATAACAACTGCAAAGCCAGAGTAAGTTTATCTCAGGGCTACACATTGAAGATCCCTTTCTAAAATGGAAAATGCCCAATGTGTCTATTTTGCTAATACAGAATATGGACCCCAAAAAACCCAAACCTACCAACAAACAAAAAAAACACCATCATAATTCCACAAAAAGGAATCCAACTTCTAAAATCTCCATAATTTAAATATTTGAAGTTGCTCCAGGGCTTATTTTTGGGATCTTGCATACCCTCCCTGTCAAGGACCCGACTGAGCAGAAACAAAATACTGGGATTTATTTATGTTTTCTAATGCCCAGAGATTACCAAAAATGCCAGTTATTCCTAAAACCCCATAACCTGGTGAACCCATTACTTCTAACAAGTAAGCATAAGAGCAGACCAAGGTCTTCTCCCCAAGAGCTCTAACAGCTCCTAAACAAATGGAGTTCCCTAAATTTGTCTGACTCCCTGGTTCTTAAAAGACCAGTGGCTGCATATTTCTACCAGTGATGTACTTCTTTCTGTTTCTCTCTCCTGGTCACGCTTTGGACCTCGAAATGATAGGCTAGATAGAATGGAGTACATATTGTGAAATTTGTTCATAGTTTTTGCTAAGAGTTGACAAGTTTAAAAATACAGTGTAAGAAAATTACTCATGATTGTGTAGGAAGATGGGAAAAAAATGCCAAGGGGGCATTTGAATGAGGACTTCACCATGAGAACACATGTAAAAATAATTTTTGATGCTTCAATATATGTTCATCAATTTTAACAAACATATCACACTAAAGAAAGATGTTGTTAATGGGGTAAAGTGTGCAAGGTGGGGTATATGGGAATCCCCTATATTTTTTATGTAACATTGATGTAATCTAAAGCTTCTTTAAAAATAAAGGGGAAAAATAACCTTTGATAAAGGTTTTATGATGTTCAAAAATGATCAAGCTAAGTTTTCAAGGAAACTTATTGGTGTACGAGATCATGGTGTTTCTATGTACAATAAACAGCTTACTTATGAAAGACCATTTTGTTCACTCTTTATGAGCCTACAAAGTTAGCTCCCCAGCAACACTTCAGCTAGACAAAACATACCAACACATTAGTCAGAAATATAGCTTTATTATTAGAATATTTCATAATCTAAAAACTTTTTAAATTCTGGAAACAGAATATTCCAACTTCTTTACAACTGACTGGCCCTGAAGAATACTGGAAAACAGTAACTAAGCAATCTGAACTTTGCAGTTAAGAATCTGTAACCTACTTTGGGGCACAGGGAGAGAAAGAAAGAACAGTCAAATGAAGATTTTATCCCTACAAAACAAATAAGAAAAGTAGACCTGTTTTCAGTTTAACCTTGAACATTTTCATAGAAACTTTGGGTGATTTCTTAAAAAAAAAAAAAAAAAAAAAAAAGGCAAATTCCTTAACTCTAAGATCTACCACCCACATAGACAAAAAATATTAAAAAATAAGACACAAAGTGGGATATAGCACATGGTTCAGGCCATGGCATGTATATGGAGTATCCCTTGGAATAAGCCAGCTCCTATATTTTAACAGTAATGTTATGTCTTGAAGGAAGCACAACATATGAATATAATAAATAATTTGTATAATAAATTTGTCTAATATAGAGAGAAGATATGACAGTATAGTGTTTTCTGAAGATCACTGGGTACCACCGTAAAGGAGGGCTGTAGTGCCCTCTGGGCATTTTAAATGAAAAATTGAAAATGTAAGTTATATTAAATTTTTTAAAAATCTGGCTATACCATATTCAAAACCAAGTTGTTATCTCACACACATTACAAAACAAAAAGCATGCAATATAACTAACAAATCATTTTTTTTTTTTTAGTATTTAAAAGCTAAAGTGCAATTGTGGTATAACCATCAATAATAACCTTTTGAGAAGGTTAATTCTCCAAATAAATAATAATTAGTACACTACAGTTTTTACAATGTTAGCCTAAACAGTGATATTCATAGCAATATTAATGCCCACCTGATATTTGCCTATACACCACAAGAGGCCACTCCCATCCACCAAAAGTCAAAGTGAAGACTCAAATGTCAACATTTTCACTATAATAGATTCAAAATGCTTGTATAAATTACACCTTTCAATTTATTGGCATTTTAATTAGTTGCATTATAATCTATGCTTCATGTACTTCTAATCTGATGTTTATTGCAATAATATAATTCTTACTGTTAAGATTACAATTTTAATTCTTAAAATAAGAGAATAAGATAATTTAATCTACATGAACTAACATACAGTTTAAAGACCACCCACCACAAACACACACCTTCTTCATGAGTATTTTAAAAATAAATTATTAATATACCCGACATATATATTTATGAGTGTTATATATATATGTATACATTTGTGGACAAAATTATTCTTGTTTCCAGAAGGATGTCTGCATTTTTAAACTCTGCATGAGATCTGATGAGATTGCTAATTAAAAAAAAAGAAAAGTAACATGGGAATTCATTCTTGGAAAAAATCATAAAGCAGGAGGCTTTTAACAGATAGTTCTTTGTGGGAACAAAAGCTATTCTAAGTGAGGGAGGGGAGGAGTCTCAGATTCTGGATCCTACATTCATTTTTATTTCAGAAATTACTTTAGAAAGGAGTATACAATGAACATTTCAGATGCTTAGTTGAAAGGTAAGAACATATATTTTAGTCATAAAAGGGAAGAGAAGCAGCAGGGGAGGAAGCAAGCTGCCTGGTAGACACATTAGGCCAGCAAAAAGAAAGTCACGCCCATAGCTAACACAGAGAGGCTGCAGACCCTGCCCAGGGAGGAGGTCTTTGAAAAGGACTGAGCAACTTCTGCGGTGTTTCCAGGACAGCTCACAATCTACTAAATGCACCATCCGCTGGCCTTCCAACCCCTCAGACACTGCAATGATGACGGGTGCTGACCACAAGGGGTTACTGTCCTCCCCAACCACAGCAGTAGAAGCAGCTATTAACAGACAGGCTGGCATCGCAGTCTTAGGGTGCAGAATTCTCAGCCAAAAGGCAGAGTAGAGATGTACCCAAATCTGAATAAACGTGCATCTAGGGAAACATAAAACCTGAATCAAACAAATAAACTGAAATGAGAAAAACTTGAGTCTGGCTGAACAAGTCTCTTAAGCAATCCAAATTGAAACCTTGATTAACCAGAACACTAGGGGGAACAGAATCCTGCCTTTGGGGGTGGGGGTGGGGTGGGATTGTTTCAAATTCATTGAGGGGAAGGTTAAAAACAAACAAAAATAGTTTTAACTCATTGCTATTAACAGAACTTTAACCCCCATTCCTTGCCCCACAAGTTAGAGAACAGCAGGCACAGATGGATTTTCTGCTGGTGCCTGACTTCTCCTGTATCCTTGGGTCTGAGAACCCCAGATGAGGAAACTACTGGACACTGCGTGAATTCTTTTACAAGTTGGAGAGTTGTTTTACTAAAGCCTTGGGATAAGATTGCTTTAAATTTTTATTCTTTCTGAAATTTGCCTCTTGCTTCTTAAAGGAGCCTGCCTGTAATGAAAATTCTGGTCCACCGAGATTCCAGTCTATTAAATTCTGGTTCTTAGAGGCTCTTGTATGGACACAAAATAAATGTTATACCCTGTTGCTTTCCGAATGTGTCTTACTATGGGCATTAGTGTTGATCCACAGAACATTACCCAGAGCCCAGCGATGGTGGTTCAGGACCACCTGCCCTTTTAGATGATATTCACAATTGCTGCTGGCTTCTTTTTAGCCATCTTGGGTCTGATGTTGCCTTTCCGGCTAAACCCCAGAAGCTCCCCTTTCTTCGGCGGTCTGCAGAGTTCTCTCGAGGACTCAGCCTGTTCGTGAGTGCACTTGGCAGGCTGCATGCTGGCCCTGTCATCCTTGGCCTTCTTCAGGTAACTCCTTCCCTTTGGATGGAAATGGGTCTTGAGATCAGGATAATTACACACAGAATGTGGGTGCCCTCGGCCTCTACAGATGGATGGAGAGCAGAAAGAAAGATTTCTTTAAAATCCTAAAAGAACCATAACTACGCGTGGCACACGCACTCTTGCATGCTACAATGGTGATAACACTAGCAGCAAAATAAATAATATATATTTCCATTTTTCTTCCAAAAATTCCCGTGACTTCATGAAATGCTCTCGTGAGACTAAATTCCCAAAGAGACATTACTAGTCCTATTTCACCTGTGAAGAAACTGAGGCACAGAAAATTTAAATGACTGCTCAGGATAATACATGCAGTTATGTGAGAACAGAACCCACATCTCCTGACTCTAAGTGACTACTGGGAACTCATACAAATCTGTAGTGTAGCTATTATAAATAAAATGAGTCATAATATAAATTTGCATATATATTTAATTAGTAAGCATACTACATTAATAGTACTGTAGAGCCATTGTGACTACTCTATACCTCAATAAAAGAAAGTTATACTATATAACACTATAAAAATACTGCTGTAGTACTATCATAGTGCCATATACCAAAGAGTATTAGTAGAGTTAAAAGTCACATCAACATTTTACAAACTTAAGTACACATGTAGGTACATTTTCTCAAATGCATTTAAATTATAGCTATTGTAGAAAATGCAACAGGAAAACATACTATGCATAGGACACGAACATACTATACTAAACATACATACTATACTAACATCATCAAATGGACCGAGTATAAAAAGGTATACATACAGGCATTTGGGTTTCCTATTTGAGGAGATATCTGTAAGCTGAAGGAAAACAAACAAGAAAAAGACATTACTTCACTTGCAAGTTGGATTCACTTTTTTTTTTTTTAAAGGAGGTACCAGGGATTGAACCCAGGACCTCGTACATGGGAAGCAGGTGCTCAACCACTGAGCTACACTCACTCCCCTAGGTTAGATTCACGTTTGATGATCTCATTTGCTTATATTTTTAAGAAATTGTATTTGCCTTAAGGAAGTCAGTACGTGGTCTCAGTAGCATTAACCCTGGCGCCGCCTATCAGATCAGTAAACAAGAATATCCCATGCCCAGTTTCAGCTTGCTCAGAAAGCCTCTTTGTCCACTAGTTCTGAGATTTCTCAGACGCCAACATCGGCATGTCTCAAAACTTTCAGGAAGTCAAAGAGCCCTCCCTCCAAAAGAGCAACTTTTGAAGAACATGTTTTTAAAAACTGGACTGATGCACCATTATTTCTTGATTGATTTCAGGCTGCATTTGCAGCTAATTCACTACAGCTGTGGCTGGTTACGGTGCATCAACTAAGGGGGAAATTGGCATAAAATGTTTATTGCCAAAGTACATCATTTCTCAAATGATAGCATATGAAGACCAATGCCACAGCTGTCCCAGAGGCCACCTATCACTGAGATTATTTCCCACCACCAATAAATCATGCAATAAAAATATCTGCCTGCACTTTTGTGGCTGGGCTCAGAACCACTTCATTTGTAGAATAAATTGATAATTATTATTTTATGAACCAGCTGTCACCATACAGTTTATAGGCAAAGCCCAGTGCATCCCCAGCCTTCAATTCCTGACCTCCCTCATGTAGCCGTCACTAAAAGTGGTGTCACATCAGCAGGCAGAAAAAGAAAATGACTAAAGAAATGAGGAGAAGGGATCACTGTGGTGGTGTGTCCAGTTTGGGCAAGACACATATCCCCACTGTACTAACATAATCCAAAAAACCAAGCTCAGCATAACAGGATCACTCTCCCTGGTTCTTCTGTGTGCAAATCTAGCTTTCTTCAGGAGCAAGCCAGAAAGATTTCGTAAACATATTTTTGAAGGTCATGTCCCCAAGAAGGCAAGATGGGATTCTTGTCTTCTGCCTTTTTACACAATCAAAAGTCAGCATTATTTTGATCCTGTTCTCGCAGGCTGGATTTGGCATGAGATTAGTAAATTGCAAACAGGAAAAGGCACCATCCTGACATAAAGGTAGTGAGGTTATGTAATATATAAAGACAGTGAGACAGCTGGCTCAAGCAGATGTGAGGCTGGAGGCTTTTGGGGGACCCCAAAGGAAAAGCATTTCTCCTTTTGTGCTTTTCTCCCCACAACACCAACAAGGATTTCCTTTCTGGGGTTCTCCAATGGACTTTAGTGGTTATGTGAACTGCAAAAAAAATTGTACAGGGTTGTTTTGGTTTTTTTTTCTTTAAACTCTTCCTTTTCTATTATGGAAGTATAACAAAATTTGTGTATCCCTTTATGTATGTAAGCATACAATTTGATGATATGTTGCATATGTATACAGAAGACCCACTGGAATTTTATGCAAAATTAAATGTGTGTGTATATGTGTGTGTGTGTGAAAGAGAGAGAGTGTGTATGCTTCCGTCCCTGGGGGAAAAGGGTCAACAGTGTTATCAAATGTTCAAAGGGATCCCTGACTTCAAAAATGTTTTAAAAATCACACTTATGGCCTATCAATGTCACTATGGGGCCCCACTGGGAACTCAGGAAATTAGAGTAATTTACTCTGACTTACAACAGGGAAATGCATGTATAAAGATGAGCCATGAACTTCACATATACATATACATACAGGTCTACTGTCACCTACTGAGTTAGGTACTTAGCACATAACAACCCCAATTAACCCTTGAGAAACAACCCAATAAAGTAAGCATTACCCTCCTCACTTTGCAGATATGGAAAATAAGGTAGAAAAGTTCATTTAACTGGCTGGAAGCCTCAATGCCCTACCAGCATCAGGGCTGGGCTTCAAACTCAACTTAGCAGACTCCACACCTGAACAACCTTCATTCTGTACTGCTCCCTATAAAGTATGCATTTGCATAGATAAGTCTAAGGACAAGGAAGTGTGTGTACACAGTAAATTAAATGGAATTAACAGATGAATTAGAATTTCTCCAATTGTCCTATAAATTCTGAGGTTTGGGTGCAGAGGGAGGGTCCCTTATCACAGCCACCATAGAATTTCGTATTTCTTCCCCCTGAACATAAGAGCCCACAGTTCCTCTGCCTCAAGAAACTTGCCTTAAATGGGCAGATTGAAAAGCTCATTTCCACTTAGCCCATCGACCTGCCTCCATTTTCTCCTAGTCCAACTATTCTTCCTTTTGTTCAGGGAGCAGAGAGTGTTAAGATGGGCATCAAGAGAGTTCTTGATTAGGATTCCAGATTTAAAAAATACAAATAACCTTGCACTGAAAACCAACCTAAGTACTTCTAAAATGCAAACATGGTATTTCAGATGAGTATAGGCTTGTGGAAACTAGACACCTAGCCCTCCTCCAACGTTCCCTTTTTGTAAAGAACATCACTATACACCCATTTGTTCAAGCCAAAACCTTGAATACATTCTTTTTTTTTTTTTTTTTAACTTTTTTTTTTTAGGAGGTACCAGGACCTTATACATGGGAAGCAGGTGCTCAACCACTGAGCTACATCTGCTCCCCAATGAAAGTTGGTTTTTTTGTTTGTTTGTTTTGTTTTGTTTTTAGGAGGTCCTGGGGATTGAATCCAGGACCTCGTACACAGGAAGCAGGAGCTCAACCACTTGAGCTACATCTTGATTGGATACATTCTTGATTCCTCTTCCCTCACTCACCAGATCTAATCCTTCACCAAGACCAACTAGTCTGGTCAGTTTCCCACAATATATCCTACACCTGTTACTTCTCCCCACCTCCACCCTATCCAAGCCGCCATCCTCTCTTACCTGCCATACCATCATGGCCCCCTAACCAGTATCTCAATCTTCCACCCCTTCAGCCAATTCCCCACAGAGCAGCCAAAGTGATCTCGCTACTGCTTTAAACCTCCCAATGCCTTCCCTGTGCACTTGAAAATAAATCCAAAGTCCCTGTGTGGCCTGTAAGGCCCGGCACGATCTTGATCCTCCCAACTCTCAAACGGCATCTCCTACCATTTGCACATACCAAGCCTGCTCCCTCCTAACACACATGACACTCCTATTCCTTTGCCAGTCAGGTGAAAACCACAGGCCCCTTACTAAGTCCACACTATACTGTGTATTATTTAATAAATTTATCACACCCACACTGTAACCGTTGGGGAATTTGATATAATTATGAATTCCAAAAATATAATTGGATCATGCTTGTAAACTGATCTGTTAATCTGGGCATGATTAGGTTATGATTAGGTCATTGAGCCCCACCCCTTGGTGGGTGGGGAATTGAATATAAAAGGCAAGGCAAAGGACAGTTGAAGAAGTCTTTTGAGAAGCAGTTTTGATGTTGGAAAAAGGTCCCAGGAGAAGAGAAGCAAGCCGTTCGCCTGATCGTCTACAGCTGGCCTTGTCGAGGAAACAGGAGCTAAGCCCGGAGAGAAATGCAGCCCCGGGGAAGAGAGGAACCCCAGAAGCCTGAACCCTGGCAAACGCCAGCAGCTGTCTTGCTCTAACACGTGGCAATGGACTGTGGTGAGAGAAGAAACTTAATGCTTTATGGCCTGGTATCTGTGGACTTCTACCCCAAATAAATACCCTTTATAAAGACCAACCCATTTTTAGTATTTTACATTAGCACCCCTTTGGCTGACTAATACACGCACCAACACGTCCTCACACGAATTTCAATTCAAGCTCATAGACCCCCGGTTAAGAAACCCTGACCTAGAATAATCCACTTCCAAATTTTCACAAGGCTGCCTCCTTCTTCTTATTCAGATCACAGTTCAAATACTGCCTCCTCAGCCAGGCTTTTCCTAACCACAAAATCTAAAATAGTCTGCCACCCTGGATATCTCAAACATATCATTTTATTCTCTTCCTTTATGGAAGTTTTCACTATTTAGAAATTCTAGGCTTTGTTTACTTGTTTATTGTGCCCAGCTCCTCACTGGAACATGATATCGATGAGAGCAGGGGCCTCATCTACCTTGTTCACAGCTATTTTCTCAGCACCCAGTAAGTGCTGTGTCCCCCAAAAAATACGTGTTAATTATTAGTCCTAATTTAGCAACCTGCAAGAAATAAATGCAACGCTTAAAATAAGGTTATGCAAGCTGTTTCATGACCTTCCATCTGAGCAATTCTGTGAGTGGTTTTGGCAGATAGGATATCAGGTCACTTTGTACCTAATTCAACAGCATTTTTCAGAGCATAAAGATAAAATATCTGAGTAAGCACATTACATTTTTAGATATCAGACAGGTGAAAAAGAACATAAATGCTCAAGGGAATTAAGGTACAGATGCTAAAAAATTATTTCAGAAAAAAAAATATAAGGAAGGAAATTTTTCTAGAGCACAGAAAAATCTTAAAGCTAAAAGACATCTTAGAAAGAAGCAATTTATATATCAATGTAGGAATTTCACTGCTATCTGGGGGTGGTAATTAGAAAACGAGGGAAAGAACTGGAGGTGGATAAAAGGAAATAGGAAGAGGATGATACCTTTTTTTGCAAAGCAGCCTTAATGGAGACAGTGAGAGGCAGGCCAGGCTGGGGATGGTATTCCTGTCTGTTCTGGAGGAGGGGTATCTCTAGAACTGGGTGCTACTTCTTTTACTGGGTGTGAGGCTTAGGCTCCAATAGCCTGGGTATCTGGGCCACTCTACCCCTTCACTAAGCTGAGCCAAATAGAAAGAAAGGATCCCAAGCTCATCATGGTAAAAGAATCCAAGTTACTCTGTATCTACAGCCACAGATACCCTTGGAAAGCCAGACTAACCACTTTCATTTACATCAGAGACATGGCTTCCAATTTTATAGGTGTATGGATATTACTACGATGGAATAGTCCAGGCAAGGCAGAGAAATGGCCATAGGGACTGTAGACTGTCACCCGTGCTACAAGAAGGTCCAAAGTAGAGTTCAGAGGACCATACACAGAACAGGGAGAAATTACATGTGCCCAGTCCTTTCAGAAATAGAGCAACTCATCCTCAGTGTTCTAAGGGCAACATTTCCTCTCTCTAACATCAGACAGTTCACCTTACCACTGCCTGAACCTACACTACTCACAGATGGCTCCTATTTCTAAATTCCTTTCTACAATCTTAACTGCACTCTATTTTATTTAAATAAGTCCATTTTCCTTAGGTAGATCAAGTCTAGGGAAGGCAGTTTATGTTGTATTGGAGACACAAGGTATAAAAATAAATATATCCTACCATATTTGTGTGTATGTGTATATATATATTTGTGTGTATGTATACACATAAGTATGTATGCATGAGTATTATGTGTGTGTGTGTGTATAATTTTGTTAATACATATCTGATTAGAAGAGCTAAGATTCTACTCAATTTTTGATTACATGGTACAGCTGTGATGAGAAATAATGATGGGCTATGTCTTTTAAATGATGTTCAATTCTCCAACTGGAAAAATAAACTGAGCAGAGGAAATAAGCAAAAAAAATGTAAATAAAAGAGAGAACTAATGGGCTTCCTTTATTCCTCCTTTCCGTCATTTGCTCTCTTTCTTGAAGTCACCTCTTAGCTTAGTATAGTCGGATTTTCCACGTTTCTTAGCTCTGGATTATTTATAAGTCTAAATATTGAAAAATTTACCCTATACCTTAATTTTAGAATTCCTAGCCATCAAAGTCAGGTAGTGATCAGATAATTTAGAAGGCCAAAAGACCCTACAGAGCATGGAATCCACCTACTTCATTTTATGGAAGAATTTTAGGCCCAGGAAGACAACTGTCTTGTCCAGTCAGTAGCAGGGTAAGAATGTTCCAGGAGCCAGACCTTTTACTTCATATCTGTACTCCGTGACCTCATGCCATAAGCCCTCATCTAATATAGGGCAAGATGGAAGAAGAGGGCAGAAAAAGCTCATATAGTATCCCTCCAGCTACAGTTAGTCAAGACTGGATACTCTCAGCTTCCCAAGAAGAAGAAGCAGGATCAAGGAAGGAAGAGACGATGCCCTCTTAGATACGTTACACATAGAAGAGCACAGACACCCAGGAAACAATATGTCCTACAGATAAAACTGCATTAAGTAGTTACCAAAAGCTGACAGATGTAACAAGTTTTCTTTCTTCTAGACTATTTTTGTCCCTGCCTAGAATGTTCTGGGGCTTGCATTACTGTGCTGCTCTAAGGCTGAGGACACATTACAATAAGCCCCATGTAAGATTTCTTTCATTTCTTTCCTTCCTCCTTCTGTTCTTTCCTTTCTATTGTCTGTCTTTCTCCCTCCCCATCTTCCTGCTTTTATCACCTGCTTTTTACTTCATTTATTTCTACAATCTTAACTGCTTTGTTGTTTATAAAACCAAAGAAACTGTATAGAGGACAGTTTTATCCCCCTCACCTAGAAGTGACGGTTACCTGTTCCCATTTTTTCAAAAGATGGGTTAAAAAATATCTGTAAGGGACATCTGGATGCCCCTCTAAGGAGACCAGGGAATTCTGAGCAAGCCATTTATGAGAGTTTGGTGCCTCATCCATCTCCAGGGTTCTCATCTGGGCTTGGAGGGGTTCATAAGCCCCTGAAACTATATGCAAAATTGCATGCAAAAATCTATCATAGAACTCTATTATCTGTGAATCTTTCTAAGTCTTTTTTTTTTTTTTTTTAAAGATTTTATTTATTTATTCATTTATCCCCCCCTTGCTGCTTGTGCTCACTGGGTCAGCTAACCACGCCGTGCGGGCGGGCTTGCCTTCACCAGGAGGCCCCGGGAACCGAACCCGGGGCCTCCCATATGGTAAATGGGAGCCCTACTGATTGAGCCACAGCCGCTTCCCTCTAAGTCTTTTTTTAAATCAACTGAGGGATGTTTAATCTTTAGAAACTGTTAAAAAAGCTTTTTCCTTTCTATTATGGGAGGGGGGAAGTACATGTGGTTGGATCTTGCTTTACTGAGAATGGCCAAAGCTTTCACAAGACTCTCTTGAAATGCAGCCAAAAAAGCAAAAAAACTACCAATCTACTTGAACACCAAAGTTGGGACAGATGATTTCCTTGGATACAAATATTTGGATTTAAATTCCTTTGCTCTAAAAATATTAAAATATTTCTACCAATTCACCTTGGCCTAGACTGGGACAGTAAAGAAGAGCTAGAGACTGTTATCCAGGATTTAACTTACTTCCAAGTTGCCTTGGATTCACCAGTACCACTTCCGTAACATAAGCAAGGCCCAGACAGTTCTTTAAAATGATGTCTAGAGATTCTCTGAAAATCACCGCCTAGCTCCATTAGCATTTTCATCTATTTCCAACTCAGTCACCACAAACAGGGACCACAAACACACTTGGTGCTGGAGTGTGACTCACCACGTGCTCGCTGATGTCGCGGCGGAGGCCAGCGGCCTGGTGGCTTTGATAATACTCTAACTGCTTTTCCGCCAGTTCTACCCGTTGCAACAGATTCTCAATAAAGTCCTGGAGCCGAGCTTTCCCTTGAACCTCCTTTTCTGCTGCTGCTTCCAGGAAATGGTTGAATGTAACAACTTCTCTGCAAGGCAAAAATGTCAGAACACAAAAAGGAGAAAGGAGACAGGAATTACTTCAGTCAACACATATTTATTGAGGGCCTACTATGTCTAGGCAATATGACCACAGCAATAACAAAAGAGATCAATTACATGTTAGTGGTTACATTTTGAGATTACACTATAGTAGAAAGAGACAGCCACTATTAAATACAGCAATAAATATGGATGGCAGGTCGTGGTAAGTGCTAAGAAGAAAACTGAAACTGGGAGCAAGTGCATGGGAAATGATGTTGGAAGGGTATTTTAGAAAGGACATAAGAGGACAGATGGGATTACATTTGGCATGAGATAATATCTGAGCAGAGACCTGCTGGAAGTGAGGATAAGCCAAGTAGATATCTGGGGGAAGAGCAAACCCGGTCCACAGTGGCAAGGAGCAGAGGTGTCTAAGATACGGCGAGGAGGCCTGGTGGCCGGAGCAGAGTGGCTGACGGGAAGGACAGCAGAAACAGGGGGCCAGGGAGGGCCTCGCAGGCCACTCTAAGAATCCCAGCCTTTACTATAAACGAGATGGGAAACCATCGGACGTTTCTGAAACAAGTTCTAACTTAACATTTTAATAGTCTTTGGGGGGAGAAGAGAATTCAGGGAGGGAAGTTGTGGAAGCAAAAGGCCATGCTGAGCCTCAAGTAGTCATCAAGTCCAATATTCTATTTCTACTCTAAGAATGAAAGAGCCCAAGAAATGTCTTCTTGAGGCAGCCCCAAGGTCCATCTGGAAAGCTGTTCTGGCTCTGACATAGGAGAAACAGTGGGCAGGTTGCCCTCCCTGAAAAATTGAACTAAGTACTTCAACCAACTCTCTTTTATCTATGTAATTCACTTTGGAGTCACAAATCCAAAACTTTTTAAATAACTTTATTACTATTTTATATTTTTAACACAAGTATGAAATTAACATTTTTTGTTTTATAAACAAGATAAACTTTTTAAAAATGTCAAACAATAAAGTACAACTATAAAGAAGCAAGGAAAACCCCGAAAGCCCATTATCCTGAGACTACCACCATTAACATTTTGGTGACCACCCTCGTGATCATCTCTTTAGGAAAACACAACACACACACGCATGCAATTTTTCTACTTTTCCCTCCACATCTTCTTTCTCTGACCAAGGACCAGGTAATCAGCATTTCCAATGGGTGTATATAACTACAGTTGTCTTCGCCTTGTTTTCCTCACTTAATAAGAAGTAGTGGAGATTTTTTTTTAGCCTGTATATATTCTGCCATCCTCTAGGGCTAATGAACCCCATCATTTTATCATATATTGGATATTAGCATTTCTTTTCCTGTGTCTTCAAAATCTCGCTCAAACTTTAGTGACTGTCTCCTCATTTTTCTGGTCATGTTCAACTTATACAAAGCCTAGATTCAAACGATGTTGATCATTACCTCTTCAGCCTCTTTCTTTTTAATGAGTCCTAAATTTTTAATCTAACCTCACGCAGTTCTTCTAGACAGTAATTTAATTCATTGCCTTCTCTGCAACTTTTCAACTTCCGTTTAATCTTTATTTTCCACTAAGTTCTTTAATATCCTGAGAGTAGAACTTCAGGGAAATTCGGGTCTGTCACAGTTTTGCATAAGATCTTTGGAAAATAGCTGGTAGAGGCTTCTAGCCCCCTTTTTTCCTGTATTACTACTCTGTGTGCCAATTTTGCAATTCCTTATGATATTTTCTCACAAATACATGTCATACTTGGCCATACAGAAACTTTTTGGATACTTCCTACAGAGTCCCACATCTTTGAAAACATTGTGAATTATATATTCGATAAAAATAGAAAGGAGACTGGTTCTAACAATGATTCACTCAAAGAACTGCTCATTATACCAACCCTTTTTTTTTTCAGTTTCCTTTCCAGAATCAAACATAAACTCCAATACCATAATAATTCCATTATTATTCATTAGCTAAGAACTATCCACAAAAGAGAAATAAGAGTGCTTTTGAAAAAGAGTTTTCTTTCATCATGAAGTTTCAAGTTTATTTCCAGATGTTTCTGTACTGCCTTGAACAGAAGACAAACACTTGCCAAGGTTCAAGCTGTTCAGACCACGGACACAAGCCAATTTTCAAGCTTGATATCATTTGGGTTTGACCTGCCTCCTAAGCAAGCCTCACACGAACACTTTAGCAGGAAAATAGTGAAGGGTCTGTCCAGGTGCCACATCCAGCCCTTTCATGGTTCTTAGTTATGGTTTAGATCATTTGAGGGAATATTTTCATACCTCAAAAGTACCACTGAAAACATAGCCCAGGAAATGTCTACCACATCCTCTTTCTAATGTTAAGGCTTCAATTCATTTGGAGTCCAGCCCATCATAGAGACTTCCTCAATGATATTAAGGATAATGGAATCATGAAAGAATCTCCAAATTGTACTTACAGGGAAATCAACAAAAAAACCTTACCCTTAAGAGGAAGGGAGGGAGGGAGGAAGAAAAGAAGAGGAAGAAAGAAAAAAAGAACCAATCATTTTTTTTTTTCCAATTCATGTTGGTTATTAGATTTACTATATATTTTTAATTTCATTACAATAAAATTCCACATTTATTATGGAAATTTGATCTATTGGAGGATCCAACTGGGCAGGGGCTGAATGAGCTTTTGATCTCTGCTCTATACTCAGCACTAAGTACAATGCTTGACACATACTAAATATTCAATAAATATTTGTTGTCATTAATATTTTAAAACAACAAGGAAGAAAACAAAAATGATCCATCATCCCACCACGCAGAGGTAACTACTGTTAATATATTGGGGATTTTTTTCCAGTCTTTTCTCTCTGTCCATAGTTACCATTCCTGGGCTCCTGGTTATACAATCTAGCATATAAGAAGTCAATAACATTTGACAGCTTTAAGCTCACAAAATTAACAATACAGAAGCAAGAGAAAAAAATCTGAATGCAACATAGTTTATGACTGTGATTGTATTTTTAAATCGCTTAATGTTTTGCCAACAATTCCATATAAAACTTTTAAAAATTAATGTTAATGCTCCTAGCTGTTCATGGCATGCTATGTCATAGAAGAGAAGGGTGTTTTTCTAACCTGTTCATCCAATTATCTTGTGCCTTGATGCTGAAAAGCTAATATCCTTTGTATTTTTCAACTAGCCTGGTACCGGTGCTAACCTAATTTCAGTTTGTGGATGTTTCACATCAACTAAGTAAAATGACAGTTAAAACAAGCCTGGTGGCTTAGTATGATTTTGTTTTAAAGAAGCTAAACACACAAGGGTTAGAGAAGCTCATCATACTGAGATCGTGTTTGGATAGCCTTATGAGATAAAAATAATATCAAAACCAAGTGGGTAATTGTGAAATAGGATGTGTGTACAACTTCAGATCCTTTTTTCACATCCTGTTCAGTCTGGATGAACAATATCCAGAAACACCTCTTATTTCCTCCAAGGAATCTTGGGGATTATCTCAATAGAAAAACATAGAGGTTTTAACTGCATTGTACTTGTAACCTATCTTTAATAATTATACTCTAAACAGTAAAAAAAAATAAAAAATAAAAAATCCATTTAAAGTGCAAGATACACCAATAGATTTCACTATAAGAGAAAACAAAATGTTCACTGGTAAGGTTTCAGAGTCTACACTGGAGCCCGCCATATTTTTTAATCTTTAAGAACATACAATTGTTGAGTTTTGGCATGGTAGCAAAGAAGAATATCCACTATTATCTGAAAAAGGCTAAATACCCCTCCATTTTCCTACTACATATCTGTATGTGACTGGATTTTCTTCATAAACTTCAACCAAAACAACATATTTGCGAAAGGCTGAAAGCAGAAGTGCTATTAAGATCCAGCTGCCTTCTATTAAAGCAGACATTAAAAATATTAAACTATGAAACAATACCACTCTTTTCACTAAAATGTTTTGGGGAAAATAGACTTATTTTTCATAAAATATGTTATTTATGTTAACATGTAATGGATTATTACTCATTTTAAATGAATTAATAATTTTTAAATTTCTAAGTTTTCATTTCTTCACAGTAAATATTGAGAGATACAGGCCCATAAACAAAAGCTCTTTGAGAGCCTCAAATTTTTTAAAGATTTTAAAGGGGAAGTGAGGCTGAAAAGCTTAAGAACTACAACCACACTGTGAGCCAAAAAGATCCTGGCCCCTTGGGAATCCTGTGAGGGCTTTGCAGGCCCTATGATCTCTGTCCCAACTACTCAACTCTGCCTAGCATGAAAACCGTCAAATGAATGAGCATGGCTGTGTAACAACAAAACTATTTATGGACACTGACATTTGAATTTCATATCATTTTTCCATGTGACGAATTATTATTTTTCTTTTGGATTTTTTTCCAACCATTAAAACATGTAAAACTATTGTTAGGTTGCAGGCCTTGCAGAAGCCGGCCACAGGCTGAATTGGCCCATGCGCTGCTGTGCGCTGACCTATGGGGTTGTGGGAGAGGCAGACATGACAGAAACAAACACTGGCATAAATATATCATTACAACATTGAGCTGAAGAAAAGTAATAATATGGTGCTATCAGACAGAACAGTAAAGGACATGGATAGTTTTCATTTAGATTCCAAACACCAGTGACTAAGAATAAAATATGAGAGCTGGAAGGATAGATGAAAAGATAAGGGAAAAAAAAAAAAAAACGAGCCCAGCTTTGGGGAAATTATCTTTAACTGATTCTAGGTGACTTCCGGCCCCAACTTTGACTTCTTATTTGTTTAAAAAAAGCAAAACAAGACAAATATTATTAATCCGGAGTTTTAAGTTTTAGTGATAAATATGCTTATTTAAAGCAATATTTGATAATAAAGGAAAAAATACTAGTATTTAATAAGAAAAGAATCTGAACTGCCCTTCAAATTAATTATTGTGCAGAATGACTTGCAGACCTGGAAATCTGTCAGTATCTCAGAGACTCACAGGCATTTTTGTAAGTTTAGAAGCAATCACACTAGAAGGGGGCATTGACTGAAAATGCCCTTAAGCACAATCAGTGCTTTAGTTAAGAAAAATATTCATTCACGCAGGCACTCATTCATGTACAGAGTGGCCAAAAAGTCTGAAAGAAAGATGATAATTCTTTCACTTCTTACAGGTTGAACCACCTCAATTACTTCATCTCAGGTGGGCTAAAGGCATAGGTTTATTTAGAAGAGTCAAAGACAGAAATCATGTGAGCAAGACACCACATATGCGCGTTTAGGGAATGCCTGAAATGCACACTAATGCACGGCGTTCACTGCAATTTTTCATAGACATTAAACTGTGCAGCTAATGAGGGACAACATATTGAACATACCATGTATTGTAATCCAGTGTCAATAACCCATTTATGATGGCTATTCGCCTATGCGCCCAGCTTTCCCCGCCATCCTGTTGTCTTATGTTCCCCTCAGGCCTCATCTCTGCGCAGCACTGCCCCCTCAGCTCCAGTCACAGTGAATTCCTTTCATTCCTCCAGGGAGACACACTTCTACTGTTTATACTTACTGTTCCCACCACCAGGGCCACCTCCCCTGCCCTTCCCAAGTCCACTCTCTTAATTATTCGTCTATCCTCAGGGCTTGCCTTCTGCAAGCTTTCCCTGACACTCCCCCAGGTATGGGGTACTCTTCCACAGAACTTGGCACCTTACCAGAGCACACACTGCAGAGGACTAGGTTGGCCATTTACCCCAATAGATTGTAAAATCAGTGAGTTCAGAACTTTGTCTGCTGCTTGTGTGTTAGGCTCAACCAATTTCTGCTGATCATGTGAAATGTGCAACTACAGCTCTAGCTGAAAATCTTTAACAGACTAAAAGATCCTTACGATTCTTTTTTTCTTTTTTCCAGACAAGTAGTAGAGCATCAAACCAATGAGTAACCTAAAGGTACCTCCTACTGCAGTGGGGTGAGATCTGAAATGGATGGCTCTCTTCTATTAAATAATGCTTTAACATCAGCTTCTCCTCCCAAAGGCAATCTCCACCAAGTCATTTAAATTTCATCTTACACTACTGATGTATGAACCTTTTCAGGGGTATATGAGATGATAAAAATACCTCCAGCTAAAAATAGTCCTGCAATTGATCACAGAGAACCTCAGGCAGACAATATCAGCTGCCAGGCAAATCCTGAAGCTGGAGTCAACCACCTCCAACCACTGGGAGCCTGGGTGCAATGGCTCCAGTGCTCTCGGCAGGTTCCAGCGGGTAGAGTCTGTGTACCAGCTGCACGTCTGGATCCATGTCACAGCTCTACTCTTCTTGGCCCTTTGCCTCATCTTTCTTTTTTGGGCTTCTTTGAATAAACCAATAAGTACACATTTCTCATTTAAGAATTAGGAAAAAACTAACTCTAATGAGAAAGTCAAACTATTTTTATTGGTTCTAAGTGGATCAACACCATATTCTAAGGCCCACGTGTCTAAAAAAAGAAAGAAGGAAGGGAGGGAGGGCGGAGAGAGGAGGAGAGAGAAAGAAAGAGAAAGAGAGAGACAGAGAGCGAGAGAGGGAATGGAGGGAGGAGAAGGATGGAGAGAAAAGACAGAGAAAATAAAAAATTTTCCTGGGTCCCCAAATTTTATGACATGCCACCCAGAAGAGGGCATGTTTGACATCTGTTTTTTTTGTTGTTGTTGTTGTTTTCCTATACTGGTTTATAAGTTAGAATGGAACACAGCCTGAAAATGATAACCTATTTATCAAAACGCATTAACAAGGTAGAGTTCTGTTCCCCACTGACTCTGCATCTACCACGACTCTACTTGTCCCGCTTCCTTAACAGGGATCAGCCTGAGACCAGGTTGTCTACTCAGGGCTTTAACTGATCGTAAATGAGAATGACCTAATCAAGTGGTAAGAGGGTTTAGTTGTGCAAAACAAGTTATCAAGTCAAACCTGCCTTCTAAGTCTTGGATAAAATCTTAAATGGGTAGCCCGTGCTCAGGCCACTCCTGTCCCTCTTTTTTATCTCACCCCTAATGATATGCTTAATGTTTATTTTCACTTCTAGTCTGTGAACTCCCTGAATGCAGGGACTCAACTGGTCTGTTTTACCACTGTATCACCAGATCCTAGAATAGTATTTGACACTCAACAGGCATGCAATAAAGGTTTCCCTTCTGGCTGACTCCAAGGTGGGAGCAGGGCAAATGATGAAGGAAGAAGGGAAACAGATTACATCTATTATAGCTTACAAGGGAGCAGGATGGAAATTAGAGATGAAATCACAAAAGGCCCCTTACCGCTATCACAGGCTGGCAGCAGCACAGGCCCTCCCCTCTCTGGGCACAGGCATCCAAAGAATCAAGTTAAAAGACCTCAGAAAACAAGGACAAAATCTGGGCTGGGCGTTGTGGAAGCCTAAACTCATGACCATGCTTATGACGCCACCATTTCTCAACACCCTTTGATGCTAGCAGACATCTTCCCTAATCACATAAAAAAATAAATGATTTCACCAGAGCAGCCTTCTTGAAATAGCTAAGAAGCAAGCCCATTCCAAAATGGGCCAGATTGAGCATTATATAACTCTTTAAGCTTGGGGCAAATATCAGACTTTCAGAAGTCTGGCTGGGAGGTAGTGAATTAATGGAAAAAGCACTCAGCAGAGAAAGAGGGAACTAGGGTTCCAGTTTCAGCTAGGCAACTAAATTTTTGCCCTTGAGTGAGTTCATTCCACTGCTCTGAGCATTATTTTTTTTCAACTGTAAAAGAAGGGTGTTATCCTGAAGAAGGGGGTATATTCCATTCTAATATTCCAGGGTGCCCTCAGGGGCCATCTCTCACAGTCCCTTCTCACTGTCCCTTCAACGTCACTCTCCTCTGGCCGAGGCAAATCCCACCCTTCCTCTCACACCCTCAGTTCAGCCTGTCCACAGAGAAAAAGCCATTCTCTAACATTTTATCAGCTTGAAAAGGTGGCTTATATTTAGACACTTGTTCAAACTGCCCTGGGTTTGAACAAGGGCACGTTCATCATTGTGTTTTTTCTTCCTTTAGGAGTGTAAACTCCTTTGGGAAAAATATCAAGAATTTTATGACCTCCCACCATCCACCTACCCCTGGCATAGTGCTGGGCACATCACAGATTCTCAATCAGGATTTTCCAACCTTATCAGCAGAAGTGTATGCAAGTCAATTTGGGATTACTTTTATTACACTGAAGTTCACCAAATCCCAGATCAAGCCGGCCAGGAACACTGCTATTCTCTTCACACCCCTTATTGTGAACAGATACTTTACAGCAAGGTTGGGACAGAGTTACCTGATTACAGCCAGTGTTACCCCACACCTCTGAACACCCTGTAATAAGTAATGCCCATGTCAACAGGACTTTTAAAATTACACTGACTTTATACAAATGAATGGCAGCTTCTTTCTCAGGTTTGCACTACATAAAATACCTTTCTCCTGAGCAACAAGGAGACTCTCAGGTACAAAAATGCAAAACACTGCCAATTCAAAAACCTCCTCTGTTATAGAATATACGTAGATGACCTCTACAACCCAAGGTGATCCAGCATGTAAATGGCCCTTGGGGCAGAATCAACCCTGGAACCTTTTATTTCAGTTTGAAAGAAAGGATTTTAAAGCTCAGGAAAAGATCCACAAGCAAGAGAGCTGCTTATGTGAAGTTAAAATACTAGACAGACGCTTGCTTTTTTCATTTTAACCAAAACTACAATCTGTGTTTCAAAGGGTCCCCTGAGTTTAAGTCAATTTTGAACGGCAACTTAACCACCTCCTTTCTCTCACAAATGGTTCTTGAGAGCTCACTTGGAGGTATTTCGCAGGGGAGCACAGCTCCAGGCACGTCCTTGGTCCTCCCTTATCTGGGAAGGTCACTTCTTTGGTGAAGGCCCAGCTCAGAGAGGGACCCCCAGGGAATAGAGGGAAGGGAAGGAGTAGTGCCCAGTCAGCCAGATGAGCCAACACATGCCAGCTATGGAAGGAGTGGCAGCTGGGCAGCTAGGGGTGGGGGGGGAAGGGTGAAGACACCGAGGGCACTGTCCACTGTGGCTCTCTCAGACCAAGAGATTCAGTGTCCTTCCTGGAGACAAGACTCTTTCAGTCCCATTTTATGTAGACAGTGATTATTTGAGGCTTAAATCCAGAAACAGCAGATGGCCCCAAACACAAGTTTAAAAAATGAAATATTTTATTTTAAAGTTTAAAAGTTTAAGGTAATTTCACACTATTTTTTTCAATATTTTTTTTACTGTCATTGCTTTTAATCCCTGTTAGCTCAAAAGTGATATATTAAAAGTCATAATTTACCCTCAGATACACTCACAAAAACGTGCACAAGGATAGAGAGAGATATAGATATATACAAGGCTGTTAAATGAGGTACTAATTTTAATAGTAAGAAAATGCAGCAAAATTAAGTATGCATGAATAGCAAACTGGTTAAAGTCATGGTGTGTCCTCACCACAGCATGCTACGCAATAGTCAAAAGGAATGAGATAATTCTATGTGTGGTGTATGAAGAATGTTTGCGATGTATTAAGTTAAAAGAAAAACAAACTCCACGTCCAAAAGGCAGAAGAGTGTGTGTCATGATTCCATTTGGGAAAAAACAGTGGCTCTATATGTATGTATAATTAAATATGATTGTATGTGCACAGGATATGTCTGGAAGGACAGTCACTGAACACTGGCAGCCTCTGGAGGATATGGTGGGGTACACTTGGAAAGGAGGGGGACTTTCAACACAGCAACTCTATCCAGTTAAATGTTCGTTTAACAAGTTTGAATGAGTGATCCATTTGGTCCTCAGGTGACAGCAATTGATTAATCATAACCATTGGTTCATGACACATTATCAATATCAGTCCAAGCCTGGCTCACTTCTATTTAGTGGCGAATCTTGTTTCTATTAATAAAGCATTCTTTAACCCACCACCCAAAATAAGTTTAGATCCTTTACAATAACCTGGATCTAATCATGTAGTCCTCCCCGCCATCGCCCTGTCTTCCTACACCCTAACTATTAGTGCAATCCTGTGTTCATTGTTACTTGCATAATTGATAAATAAAACAAATAAATACATGCAAAAAATTAATTTGGTTGCCTTTTAAAAGTCACTGCTTTTGAACCAAACGGAAATGTTAAAAATTTAATTTTAATTCTACACATCTGGCAGCCCCATCTGCCTTTTTTCCAGTGGTGCAAGGGTTGGTCATCTGGCGGCTATAACAGGTTGAGGCACTGAATTCTTACAAGGAAGCACCAGAAGGCAAGAGAGAAATATTTTTAGAGTTTATTTCCCTAGGAGCAAAGTAAATCAGTGTCCTTCGCAAATCTACCCTAACTACGTAATTTAAAAATGTCTAGTCTGAGAAAAGCAGGCATTCACTGTGGGTAGAACATAAGCATTTAGTGATAGTGAGTGATGCTCTCTTTAATATATAGGTTTCTCATTCTTTTACCAAATGGATGGAGCTTTAATTACTACATTTTAAGAAACAACACCAGATTGAAGAATGCCGAGGGGGAAAGAAAGCATGAAATTAAATCAATCTCTATAATAAGAACTCAAATTATTTGAACCTACCTCTTAGGATGTTTTAGTCTATCAATTTTAATGTCCTTTGACCTCATGAATTCTGAGCCTCCATTAAAAATGAAATCTGGCATTCTGCATTTGGGATATACACTGCATTATTACATACACTTTTCTAATTTGGGGTGAACACATACTAACTGATAAGGAAACACTACTCCAAGTATGATGATTTTTAAAGCAATGGATTCTGTAATCACCTATAACTTGTGAAAACCAGTATGAACTCTTTGCAAGGTGGCAAAGCTTATTTTAGTATCACACATTGCTTTACAAAAAAGAAAATTCTTAAACTTGGACGTTTGATCATAGAAGGACCACAGAAGTACACTATCAGAAAATCTTTTCATCTCGGCTTCCTCTAAATATAAATGATAATTAAGTGGATTCTCAGCTATGGACATTTAATTAACATAGGCAGATAATCCAAAATGGCAAATAAGCCAAAATTATTTGTAGTGAGAGCATATTTTTATACTTGATTAAGACACATCTCATGTTCCTGCCTTTACAACATGAAGACTGTCAAGTCGGAATGGATGACCCAGCATGCCCTTTCTGCCTTCTTGCTCACCAGCTGGTGCTGGGAATAGATCCCACCACAGGTAGGTTACCCTGCTCCTTTCTCTAAAAAAAAATTATGTTGTTTACAGCTTCCAAGGAGAGAAGGAATTCAATTTTCTACTTCAGTGTTGCTGGGTTGCAAAACATGCACAGAGAGGACAGCTAATATCAAAAGCCTTGTGCCTCCTAGGTTAAACTCTATCAATGATAGAGAAAAGCAGCCAAGGTACCTGCATATAGTAGAAACATCTTATCCGAGCCTTGATTAGCATAAGCTGGGGGGAGGAGGGCTGTGTGTTGGGGGAAGTAGTCCTAAAGCAACGGGGTTAGTATCCTGTTTCCATGCCACTTACTCTTCTTTCCTAAGAAGCTCCTCCTCCGATTCTGTCAGGCGCTGCCTCAGCGCAGCAATCATCTCCACCGCCACGTCCACCTGTCTATTCAGGGTCCGCTCCCTCCTCTGAACTTCCTGCTTTTTCTGCGTCAGCTGCACAAAAGCTGCCCGAACTTCCAATAGTTCGGCGGTTTTCTGGGCCAACTCTCTGGTGAGTTTATCAATTCTCTTCTCGATGGTCCTATCCACAGCCTCGACCATCTGGTTGAATTTTTCTCTGACATGTGCCTCGAAAGAAGCTTTGCTGTCTGAGGTGGGAAGTCCGGGACCCGACCTGGGACCACCCGGCGAGTCCGCTCGCAGGTCCATCGCAGTGTAGGTCTGCACGTAGGAAACAGGCCTCTCTGCCACCACCTCGAATGGTTTCCTGTCCTTTGAGTGTTCATGGGAAATGCTATACAAGTTAACATAGCTAGGTTTCTGCTTTACTACAATGCCACTGCTGGGCAATTTTCCCTGCTTCAGGGGTTCTGAGGAAGTAATTAGGTCTGTGTCTTTGAGGGAAGAAAAGACGCTGCATTTTGTCAAGAGGGTTCTTTCCTCATAGCTGTGACTGAATTCCAGATGGGCCCTCAAGGATGACAGGCTTCTAAATCTGGTATGGTCTCCACACCTCGGGCAGCGGAATGGCAGGCACACGGCAACATTCTCAAAGGATTCCTGCCAGGGGTATCTGCTTTCCTCAAATGCTTTCTGTTGCATTACTCTAAAATCCTGGATGGGAAAAAAGAAAACAAAACAAAAAACTCAGGTAATTTACATCTGATTAAAAAGATTACTGAAATGGTTGATGGTGCACATCTCCTGGAGGGCAGAGGCTTTTTGATTTCCAATGACTTTTGCATATGATATCTTAGGTTCAAATTAAAACCTACAGCCCATGGGTCAAATCCAGCTGCTTCCCTTCATTTCTTCATTTCTACCGGTGCTTCTGCAGTACAACTGCATACTTGAGTAGTTACAACAGAGACTCTATGGCCTGCGAAGCCCAAAAGATTTACTACCTGGCGATTACAGATAAAGTTTGCAGACCCCTACCTAGGATTATAAAAGAATAATAAAGGTGGGTAACAGTCACTCCTCACAGATGAGAAAACAGGAGCAAGGAGGCAAAGTAATCCAAGGTCAGATGGAAAGTGGCAGGTCCAGAAGTGGAACTCAAGTTTCCTACCCTCCTGAATTTAGTGCACTAAATGCAAAAATGTGTCCTATTTTACTGATACACTCCTGATAAGCATGAATACACACAAAAAATAAATAAAAAAGAGGAAAACTCACATTAATTGTCAAAATAGGTCCTAAAAGAGCAAGCTCAGTAATCTTTCCTCAAATATGAGCTAGACATAGTGGCATTAAGCACACAATAAGCTGAACATTTTTCAGTCTGAGATTTTTACCTTTGTCTTTTAATTACACAAGTCAGCATGTTATCACAATGATACTGGTTCCAAACTATACCTTTACTGACATTTGGGGACCCAATGCATTAAATACCATTTGATATAAATGGGACCATGGCCATGACCAAGATTCCATTGTAACAGAGTGTTCTGGATGGATTTATCTTGTCTCTGATCCTGTTTTAACATGACGGCCTCTAGAGATGGCATTATTTGAGCCAGGTAAGTATCAGCATAACTCTTTCAATAACAGGAAGTTCTTGTTTCCTTGGAGGAATTTATTATGTTAGCCCAAGCAACAGATGATTGCTAAGAAGCCAATTCTGCAAGCAGTGCAGATCTATTCCTCCAAGAATGGTTTCTACTTAAATTTAACAATCGTTTGGCCCCCAAAAGGAGGAGCCCAGCTAGGGGACTTAGGCTGAAAAGTGGTGTTATTGGACCCTCAACCTCATCAAAAGCAGAGGTGCAAACAAGTCCCCAGACAGCTTATTCCAGGTTAATAAAGTCTCGGGCTCCCAGGGGGGGAAACCTCTTCCTTTGCTACACCCAACTGTTTAACCACTGGTTTTCTGGAGGTGGGTGCAAACCCTGGCCCAGTGCAGGACCGAGAACGCTGGCAAGAGGTGAAAGAAGAGAAGTCAGTCTGCGAGTGGGCAACGGTAAGGAGGAAGCACCCTTATAAGGAAAAATGGGAAATCACGCGCTGAGGGAGCACGCAGGCGATCGCGGGCCCAGCGGAAACCCCAGTCCACAGGGTTGATGGGAAAGCCCTAATTTACGCTGCCTGAGCAGGACAGGCTGGCAATGACCCTGCCTTGGGGGTCCCAGCCTTCCCCGCCCCCGCTCGGGTCTGTGCCAGCCCTAGGGTGCCAAGAGTGGATACGTGCGCCCACGAGTTCCTGCAGGGAGGGCGAGAAGCCGGGTTTCCCAACTCCCCGCGGTGCTGCAGCGACGGAGACCCCCTCCCCAGCCTGGCAGCCCCGGCCGGCCCCTGTCCCAGTAGCTCGGCCGCAGACGCAGATGCCCAGCGGCCGCCACTTACCCGACTTGTTGCTGCAGCTGCAGCTGCTGCTGCCGCCGCGGCCGGTGCTGAAGCTGCGGGAGCAAAGCGGTTTTCAGCAGAGCCGTAAATCAGGCTGAGCCGGGGCCGCTCTCACACCACCCCCGCTCCGGCAGCTCCCCCGCGCGGGGACCCAGCGGCGACCCGGGGCGGGGCGTGACGCGGGCCCGCGGAGCGGCGCCCACGGCAGCCCCGGGCCCTGCGCGCCCCAAGGGTGTCCGAAGCCAACACCCCGGGGGGTCCTGAAGCGCGGCTGCCCCGCGCTGCCTCCCCGGCGGGTGTCCCCTCCGTCCTACCCAGCTGGCGGGGCACCGTCCGCCTTCGCCCAGCCTAAGAGCGGGATCCGGCTCAGAATGCCACTGACCTCACGGAAGAGATGCTGGGATCATTGCAGCGGGAGGCATGGGGAGAAATGTGCAAGCCTCGGAAACGTTGCACTTCCCGCAGGCCCTGGCAAGCTTTTTGCACTTTACAGTTACTGGGGAGCGAAAGAGTGTGGACATGGGTGTAGCACCGCTGGGCCTCTTCTCTGAAAATCTGCCGCTGAAAGGTCCGGTCCTTTTATTAGGACCTCTTCATCCTAACCAACGAGGAGAGAATGTCCCAAAATAACTAACGTAGAGAATCTACTCTGGCCTTCCCAGCCTAGTGTACTAGCGCTAAGTTAACCGTCAAAACTAAATCTAATGAAGGGTATGGACTGTGGGTAAACAGTTAAAGCAACGAGAGTCCCCACCCGTACCCACATCTCTAAGGGATACGCCCCCTTCCCCTGCAGGAGCCGAGATTTTTTATCCTAAAGAGAATTTTCTTTCCTTCTGAAGGACCCGATGACTCAGCATTTTTTCCCCCTATTTAACCTAATTTGGGATACTCCTGTTTTACCTCCTGGAATATGAAACCAGGATAAAAATTACTGTTGGGTTTTCTAGTCAAAAACGACGACTCTGGTCAGCCATCTGTGGACATTTAATGCATCTTCCCGACCCCTCAGGGTGTTCCTGTTCTCAGAGGCTGACGATTATTCATTTCAACACTGATTTTAGTTTAACTATAATTAGCTCAATGATTATCTCAGAACATTTTTTTTTTACAAGTGAATCATCACATCAATATAATTAAGAGACCAACCTCTGAAATCAGATCTGGTCAAATCCTAGCTCCTCTGCCTCCCGACTCTAGGACCTGAATCAAGTTACCTGGCTTTTCTGTGCCTTAGATTCCTCATCTGTAAGATAGGAATAATCAAGACCTGTATGCTAAGATTGTGACGATCAAACAACATGATGAGGGTAAGGCACATTCCCTGACCCAGATAGACACGATCAAGTCAGCTGATATTGTTGTCCTTATTTCCCTGTTGTTTTCAATATTTTCACCGCTGAGAGGGGCCTATTTGCCTGTAAAACCTAGGGAAAAAATGGGGGGAGGGGACCAATATGCACTAACTTCCATATAAAGTGAGACAGCCAGCAGTGCTGGGGGCTTTATTAGGTTCTCTTTGAAACAATTATATTTCTATTTCATTGAAGTTATGTTTGCCTCTCTTAAAAATACATTGATTCTAACAATTGGTTTATTCAGCTTTTTTATTTTTTCTTACTCTGAAAGATATACACATGATAGAGAGCCAGATTATCTTGGTTATCTAGCTATTTAGATATTCCCAGTTCTCTGTGCTCCCTACTGCAACACAGCTTCAAATCTGGCAAATATGGTGATGTGGAAACTGGCTATATATGTAAGACAGGACTCCTCCCCTGGCTCCTTTAACTAAGTATGGGAAATTGCAGGATATCTTACTTTGTCTTTTAGAAACCTTTATAGCCTAACTCACCAGCCCCACACATAGCTTCAGAATTCACTGTGTTTTGTGCCTCTCAAATTTCTAATTTGTTACTGTAGCCTACATAAACACTAAAGGTTTCACTGGTTTCTCTTAGCCATACTAAAGGCTCTCCACTTGGGCTAAGCCCAGCCTCCAGCCTTCACCCCAGGGGTTAACCTTTTTTGTTCCACGGACTCCTTTGCCAGTCAGGTGAAATGAATACTACTGTAATTTATATATTGCATATATTTGTAAGTGAAGGAAATGCTAGATTTCAGTTAGAGGTCAGAGAAAATAAAGATAATAAGTTGATTTTTTTTTTAAAAATTCAAGCTCACAGACCCCCTGAAATCCACGGACCCTTCGTTAAGAACCCCACTTAACCCAGAATCAGCAAATGATGTCAAAGAAAGAACAGCTGGTGATTGACAGCTCACCTGGGAAAGATTCCTCACAGTGTGAATTCATCTCATTCTTCTAGTCCTTATTGCTTCCATAATTCTCTAATGCCTATAAAATATGGTTTTGTAATTTATTTTACCTTTTCTGGTGGCAGTAATTGTCGGGAGCTGAATAGGAGTTTTTCCCTTTAAATGATGTGTTCAATTTTTCATCCATCCTACTTCACTTATTTAAATTATAACTTCTTGGTCACTATTGGAATTAAAGTCTGAGACTCGTGAGTTAGAGGTTCGAAGATAGAAGACATCCTTCTTGCTTTCAACATGTTTATATTCTGGACGAATGTTTTAGAGGTATGTCAATTACTACGCTGTAACATGAGTTGGCAAACTACAGCCTGTGGGTCAAACCTGGCTCATCATCTGTTGTTGTTTTAATATATATATTTTTTTATTTTTAAAGAAGCTTTACATTACATAAATGTTACAGCAAAAATATAGGGGATTCCCACATACTCT
Organism: Tolypeutes matacus; assembly: GCA_026826555.1. NCBI lineage: Eukaryota > Metazoa > Chordata > Mammalia > Cingulata > Chlamyphoridae > Tolypeutes > Tolypeutes matacus. Next base: position 4,844,718 of record JAKSZT010026914.1, on the reverse strand, counting down.
CCTCCTCCCCCTCCAACATTTTCCAATATTAACAACATTTCATTAGTGTGGTACATTTGTTACAATTGATAAACACATATTGAAGCATTGTACTATCCAAGGATTATAGTGTACATTATAATTTACACTTTGTCCCGCACAATTTTATAGGTTTTGACAAAATGTATAATGGTCTATACCTGTCATTGCAATGCCATGCAGGACAATTTCAATGTCCCAAAAATCATCTGTTTTTTTAAATAAATTTTTATGGAACACAGTAATGTCCATTTGTTTACATATGGTAAACTTCAGTAGTAGAGTTGAATAATCATGACAGATTATATGACCCAAACAACCCAAAATATTTATTATCTGGCCTTTCATAGAAAAAAATTTGCTAACCCCTATATTATATAGCATACTGCAAAGGAAAAAAAACAGTCTAACTCAGGCTAATGGAGGCAGCAAGATCAAGAATGTATTCCTGGAGAAGGTGGATTTTAAGCTGAGTCTTTCTGGTTGAGTACAAGTTAGCTAGGTTTGGAGAGTGTTGGGGAGATATGAGGGTAGAAGAAGGAGGGAAGATGTTTCAGTCAGACTGAACAATATGTTAAAGACCCAGAGGAATGAAACAGCGTGATACATAGTATAACACAGTTATCACAGCATGGGTCATATGTAAGTTATATATAGGGGGAGACAACTTCCCTATCAGGAAGACTGGTAGGGACCAAATTATTACCAGATGGAACAATGATAAATTTTAAGCTGGGGAGGAAGATAAGGAGATTTGGATTTTAGTAATATCAATCTTTCAATAAAATGTAGCAAATAAGTTAGAGAAGAGTTGAGTTAGGAGACAATTCAAAGACAGTTACAAGAATCTAACAGTTCTAAAGAGGGCCTGAACTAAGATGATGGCTATAAGATGGAAAGGAGGTAGGATTCAATTGTAATTCAGGAGGTAGAACCAATAGGACTTAGAGACACATTTTCTCTGGACATAACAGGAGTTGAAGGGTTTGGATAGTATCTGGATTTCTGAGCTTGGGAAAGTGAGTAGATATTTGTGCAGAATATGGAGACAAGAAATAAAGACGAGTAGATTCTTTACTCACTCATCATGGTGAGTTCCATGATGTACCTATTGAGTTTTGGAGTAAGATGATATCTAGCATTCTGAATATGTTTGTGTTGTGGATATCCAGGCAAATCTATTCACTAGGCCATTGTATATGTGAGTCTGGAGCTCAGGAGAGATGTCAGGGCTGGAGGTATAGATTTTATTATTATTTTATCCCTATTGAAGATCATATTTTATTAATTGTTTTTACTGATTCAAAATCATTCAGTGTAGAGTGAGATAAAGAGTTATTTTAATCAACTTAGCAAGATGAAAGGATAGCAGGATGTTAGTTTTTTACAATTATATCGTTATATGTTCATTACAATCAAGAAAAAAAATTAACTACCACTTCACTCCTGTTTCTCCTCCTACTTTACAAATACTAATTAGTATTTTAATCTCTCATGAATGGTGAATAAGAGCTTCACAGAGATTACTCATATACTTTGCAAATACTGGGGATCCACTGCATCCACGTAGTAGATCAGGTCCACAGGAAGTGACTAAGATGTGTTCATTTGCAATGTAAATAGAATTCCCTGGGATGAAAATTTAAAGAGAGAAAGAAAAATTCTCCCTTTCAAATAGGTATTCTGATATTATCCAGAGCCTGGCTATCCAGTTTATTGTTTATCTGGCATGTTTCTCATCTTTCTACTTGTTGGCTACAGGAATAAATGAAATAGAAAAGAAAAAAACAACAGAGAGATCAACAAAACCAGAAATTGGTTCTTTGAAAAGATCAACAAAATTGGCAAACTTTTGCTAGTCTGACAAAAAAAGAGAGAAGATAAAAATAACAAAAATCAGAAATGAAAAAAGGGACATTACTACCCACCCCCTGAAATAAAAATGATTATAAGTGGATACTATTAAAAATTGTATGCCTATAAATAGATAACCTAGATGAAATGGACAGATTCTTAGAAACACACAAACAAACTACATTGACTCAAGAAGAAATAGAAGATCTCAACAAACCAATTATAGTAAAGAGATTGAATCAATAATCAAAAACCTCCCAACCAAGAAAAGCCCAAGATAAGACGGTTTCACAAGGGAATTCTACCAAACATTCCAAGAAGACTTAACTCCAATTCTGTTCAAATATTAGTCCAAAAATTTGAGAGGAGAGAATGCTCCATAACTCATTCAACAAGACCAACATCACCCTCATACCAAAGCCAGATAAATATACCACAAGAAAAAGAAAACTACAGACCAGTATCTCTTATGAATAAAGATGCAAACTCCTCAAGAAAATACTAGCAAACTGAATCCAACAAGGTATTAAAAGAATTATACACCATAATCAAATGGTATACAAGGTTGGTTCAACATAAGAAAATCAATTAATGTAATGCACCACATTAACGGAAGGGAAAAAAAAACACATGATCATTTCAATTGATGCAGAAAAGGCATTTGACAAAAGACAGCACCATTTCTTGATTAAAAAAAAAAAAACACTTAGAACACTAGGAATGGAAGGAAACATCTTCAACATGATAAGAGGCATATATGAAAAGCGTACAGCTAATACCCTACTTAATGGTGAAAGACTGAGCACTTTCCCTCTAAGTTCAGGAACAAGACAAGGATGCCTACTGTCACCACTGTTATTCAACATTGTACTGGAAGTTCTTTCCAGAGCAATTAGGCAATAAAAAGAAATAAAAGCCATCCAAATTGGAAAGGAAGAAATAAAACTCTCCCTTTTGTAGATGATATGATCCTATATATAGAAAATCCCCCCAAATCCACAACTAAGTGCCTAGAGCTAAGAAATGAATTCAATAAAGTGGCAGGACACAAGATCAACACCCAAAAATCAGTAGTGTTTCTATACACAATCAATGAACAGTTGAAACAAGAAGTCAAGAAAAAAATTCCACTCATAATAGCAACTAAAAGAATCAAATATCTAGGAGTAAATCTAACCAGGGATGCAAAGGACTTGTACACAGAAAACTACAAAACATTGCTAAAAGAAATTAAAGAAGACCTAAATAAATGGAAATATATCCCATGTTTATGGATTGGAATACTAAATACCATTAAGATGTCATTACTACCCAAAGCAATTTATAGAGTCAATGAAATCCCAATCAAAATCCCAACAGCTTTCTTTGCAGAAATGGAAAAACCAATCATCAAATTTATCTGGAAGGGTAAGGGGCCCCTAGTAGTTAAAGACATCTTGAAAAAGAAAAATTGAGTTGGAGGTCTCAAACTTCCTGATCTTAAAACTTATTACATAAGGCTACCCATTGTATTTAGTTCATATCAGTGAGACCATACAATATTTGTCCTTTTGTGTCTGGCTTATTTCACTCAACATAATATTCTCAAGATTAGACTTATGGAGTTGGACTATGAAGTGTAGGTTGGTGGGAAATGGAATGTGAAATGAGAAGGTGGAGACAATGCTGGATGTAGACTATTTAATAAGGTTAAATGTAAATATGTGGTAATGGTTCGACTTGATGGTAACACATTATAATGAATGTAACAACTACTGTTGATTTATGGATGCAAATGTGGCTGAAACGAGTAGTCTATGGAGATTAATGTTAGTTGGAGGACGGCTGTAGGATAATATTGGGAATGTATAGTAATGATTTTGGTAATAGATGAGGATTGTGGTTAATATAGAGTAATGTTCTTCTATTACAGGGTGTTAAGAATGTGGTGATATGTGGGGAAAATATAACTAAAGTAATTTACGGACTATAGTTAACGACATTGTAATGTTTTGTGGCAAAAGCAAAGTTGGTATTATATTAATGTTAAAGGTCAAAAGAAGAATATGGAGTTTGTTTCTGTGAGGTATGAATATGATCAAGCATTTTTTCTCCATGTTTTTATTAGACCTTGACTATGTCATTTAAGTAATGTGTTCATCTGTGTATCTTTCTGAACACTAGAGGAACAAATGAGTTAGTTGGAATTAGGTGAGCTAAAAGTGCCTGGGAAGAACTTTTGGGGAGTAATGTTTCCATAACTTGTTGGGGTGCATTTTTCTGTTACTTTATTTTTGAATTTGAAATAAAGTTGTTGTTGTTGTTTTTTAATCTTATTACAAAGCCACAGTTATGAAAATAGCATGATACTGGAACAAAGAAAAATATATAGACCAATGGAATAGAATAGGACCTCATCAAAAAATAAAAAACTTTGTTCCTCAAAGGACTTCATCATGAAAGTAAAAGGACAGCTTACACAATGGAAGAAAATATTTGGAAATATCTGATAAAGGATTAATATCCAGTATGTATAAAGAAATCTTTCAACTTAACAAAAAGACAAACAACCCAATTAAAAAATGGGCAAAATACTTGAACAGACATACATCTCTCCAAAGAACATATACAAATGGCCAGAAAGCACATGAAAACATAGATAATCAATATCATTAGACATCAGGGGAATGCAAATCAAATCCACAATGAGATACCACTTCATACCCATTAGGATGGCTGCTATTTCAAAATGGAAAATAACAAGTGTTGGAGAAGATATAAAGAAATAGGAAGACTCATTCATTTTTATGGCAACATAAAACAGTGCAGCCTCTGTGGAAGACAGTTTGGCGGTTCCTTAGAGAGTTAAAGCTAGAACTATCATATGACCAGACAATCATACTACTAGGTATATATCTCAAAAAATTGAAAACAGGGGCTCAAACAGATATCTGCACATCGATGTTCATTGCTGCATTATTCACAATTGCCAAAAGATGGAAGCAACCCAAGAGTCCATCAACGAATGAATGATAAATAAAATGTGGTATATGCATACAATGGAATATTATTCAGCCGTAAAAAGGAATGAAGTCCTGATACTTGTGACAGCATGGATGAACCTTGAAGATATCATGTTGAGTGATATAAGTTAGACACAAAAGGACAAATATTGTATGATATCACTGATTTGAAACCACTAGAATAAGCAAACACATAGAGTTAGAATCTAGATTATAGGTCACCAGGGGATGGGGTGGAGGTGGACTGGGAACTTAAGGCTTAAAATGTACAGGCTTCCTGGGAAGTGGATGTGGTTCAATCGATTGGGCTCCCCTCTACCATAAGTTAAACAATGGGCTTTAATTAATAGTACAATTATTAAAAATGTGCTATCATCAAATGAAACGTGTTCCACACCAATGCAAGGTGTTGGTGGTGGAGTGATATATGTGCTTGATTGTTCTATAAACTCACAACTTCTCTAATAAAGGGGGAAAAAAAGAAATATAGAATGTATCTCTACATTATCTCCCATATACCTAATTCTCCCAACCCCAGAATGTCAAGTTTATATTGTTTCCATTACAAACACTGCTGCTATAAATATTTTGGTGTCTTTACACACAAGTGCAACTACATATGTAGAATAAATTCCTGCAAGTAGAATGGTTATAATGGCATATACATTTTTAATTTTTGTCAAAACTGCCTAGTTGCAATCCAAGCAAGTTGTATATTTCTGCCAATATTGTTGAGTGACACTTTCCCCCCCAAATCCTCACTAGTTCTTTGTATCATCTAAAAACATGTCTTTGTCAGATATAGTAACTTACTTCTTTAATTTATTTTTCTTAATGGTGAAGCTGAACATATTTTCATGTATTGAAATTCATTTCTATTTCTTTATTTTCCCATGAATCTCCATTTTTGTCCTTTACCCAATTTTCTATTGTGTTGTTGGTCTTTATTTATTGATAAGAGCTTTTTATATGTAAAAGAATGAGCTCATTATCTTTTATACGTGTTGTGAAAATGAAAATCATTTTGTCTTTAGTCATTTAGTCCTTTAATAGTGTTTTTCTGTGCCAGCATTTTAAATGTTTATTTAGTGCAAGGCATCCATTTTTAATGGTGTCTGAATTGATGCATTACTTAGAAAAGCCTTCTCTATTCTAATATTATTAAAAACAAATATTCTCATGGATTCTTCTAGTTCTTTCACATTTTCTTATTTGAGCTTTACAATAGTTTTTCAATTTATCCTTTTTATTTTCTGGGTATAAATTTGGATCATCTGCACTTGATTAACTTGTATTTATTTTTCTTCTAGGAGAAAAGATCACAGTTACTAGACCAATTTTCCTAAACTGATTGTTGAAGGAACATTCTTCCATTTGCAATGACTAGAGACAGATCTACAAATGCCCCGTTAATTTCCAAAACTCACTGATAAGATTTAAAAGACTAGGATAATTGATATTATTACGGTATTGAATTGGTATATCTTTGTTTCTTTCCCTTGACTAATTGCACTGGCTGGAATTTATGAAACAATGATAGTGCATGTGTTAAAATCTACAGTGTAAACTGTGGTCTATGGTTGGTGGCAAGGCTCCAGGATGTGTAAGTTCATTGAGGGTGATGGGCCACACTGTGGGAGATGTTTGTGTGGGATGTGGTGGGAGGTGTGGGAGGTGGGCAACATGGGAATCCCAGTGGGTTCCGTGTAATATTTTGGGTAATCTAAGCACCTCTTAAAATATATGTGTGTATATATATATATATATATATATATATATATAACATTTTTGTAAGCAAATACACATATATGCATATTAAAAAAAAAAAGTAGCCTCTATTTTGTTGAGGATTTTTAATCAGGATTAGATGTGTTTATTTGTTTTTATCTTTTTTAAAGTTCTATACCAATGTTATTTTATTACAGAAGACAAGGTAATTAACAATTATTATACACTTCGAGGAAAATATTCAATGCCACAAAGAAGAATTCATCCATGAGAAAATCTTAGTGTTCAAAATTCAACATTACCACGTTTGTGGACCATGTGGATAATGTTGTGTCATCTTTCATCAAAATAAAATTCCTCATGAAGAGTTAAAAAAAGAGAGATACGCTGTTAAATATATAGTAGATGCATTTCCACACACTGGTTTTTATCCTCTGGTGGGTGTACAAATGTTTTCACTAGATTTATAGTGTTCTTTGAAAGAAAAGAGTGAAGATTTAGTTATTTGCTTGCTTTTCAGAGCTTCTGTAGCCTTACAATGGGTTTCTAATGTTGCCGATTTTTATAAGCTTTTGAGGCTCATTAGGATCCATAACTTCCCAAGATTCTTGATTTCTTTTTTGGTCAATGATCAGTTCTGATTTTTTAAGGGAACTTACAGTAAAAGGTAAGGCTCCACCAGCTACAAAGGTCGTGATAGTCACCAAAGGAATTAAGTTCTTTCTTTTATATACAGCATTGGAAGAAACTCAGTGTAAAATGTCAATCTGCTAAATTAGCTAAGTGAAAAAAAGATGTTAACAATCATACCTGCCTGGATGAGAATACATCAAATTCATTTTTAATGATCTAATTAATAGGAGCTCTGGAAAGATGGCTGGGCACAGCTCTCTTACAAAACAGGGAAGAAAAGGACCGAAATTGTCCAAGGTTTCTGCTTTGGGGATCTGTAGTAATAGATTTCTTGCATCCCTGATATGAAATGTGCTTGGGGCATAAACATTTTTTAAAATACTTGATACTCATTGTTGTTATTTTCTAGAACACAATAATGGAATACCACAAACCAAGTATGCGTCTTATCACACCTTCAAATCCTTTATTATTGTCATTGAAAACAAACCTTTACTAATATAATAAACCAACAATTCTTGTTTTGATTTGCAATTTTTTTTACAGTGAGAATGGAAAATGTTTCTCATGCTTCTCTATTTGTTTTTCCTCTGTGAATTTCCTGTCATGTCTTTGCCACATATTTTTGTTGGTGGTTTTTAAATTCTTCAAATTGATTTGTCTAAGTGGATTGTTTAATATTACTTCTCAATTGAGTCTGTAATTCATCAGGAATTTATTTTGTTATTAATATGAGGTAAAGAGCTAAATTATTTTTCCAAATCACTAATTATCCAGTAGAGCTAGTTAAATAATCACTTTTCCTCATCATCCATTTGTGACACTTCCTTTATCTAAGGAGAATTTACATATATACTAAGACAAGTTTCTGGGCTAGATATTCTATTCCAGTGATTCTGTACTTTCATTTCTGAGTTAGTACCAGACTGCATAAGCTATTGTAATATGGAATTTGTTTCTATATCTAGTAGGGTGAATACTCCCCAGATTATTCATATGAGGAATCAATTAAGTGATTTATTCCCAACATGATCCCAATGACACTGGTCATGTGACTTGTAACTGTATATGTATATATGTAGCTAAATCTAATTATCTAATGATTTTGAAATAGTTTCATGGTGGGAACAACGAAGGAAGATGGCCTATCTGATATATAGGCCATCCTACAGCTCTATCAGGTTTCTGCATGCTTTGGAGATGAGAGATTTGGAGGAGCTATGAATCCCCTGAAAATGCTTGCAATAATTTGTGTGAATGTACAACTTTTTTTTTGCCTGGGGACAGGGTCCATAACTTTCATCAAATTCTCAATATTAATTATTCTAAATTCTATACTGAAAGAGAATCCAGCTTGTTTATCAGATAGATTTAAACTTGGGCCCCAAAGAATTATTTTGCTGAGTTGGGCTTTCATCTTACACACAGAGAAATGTGCTAAGAACCTGCCATATGGAACCTGCTATTTCTTTCATCATAAAGATATTTAGGATGTCCTCCCCCAGAGCAAACTATTGTGTCCCTTTCCTGCCTTGCAGAAGTTTTTCCCCAGCCTGAGGGCCAGGAAAAGCTGTGGCTCTCTAAAGCAAATGATGTTGTTATCTTGTGGATCCCATTTATTTGTTTATCTCCATTTTGGTAAGGACTCTGACAGAAACCCAACTTGGACACACTTAGGCAAATATTAAGAGGGAGAGAGGGGCTGGCGAAGGGGAATTTATCAAGGCATATAACACAATTACAGAATGGCAGGAGAAATCTGGGCCTAAAGGAAGACTGTAACCAAGGGCTCAAAAGCTTTCACCTCTGCTTCTCTCTGCCCAACAGTCACAGAGGTAAGATTGGGGGAAAGATGAAACATTGTACTGAAACATTGGTTTTCCCAACTTAGCATTGTTGACATAGAGATCAGATAATTCTTTGTTGTGAGGGTCTGTCCTGTGCATTTAGGATGTTTAGCGGCATCCCTGGCCTTTACCCACTTGATGCCAGTAGTGACAACCAAAATTGTCTCCAGACATTGCCAAATATTCTGTGGTTGGAAGATGGAAGGGCAAATCACCCACAGTTGAGAACCAGTGAAGAAAAGGAGCATCTGCCAGAATGAGAGGGATTAAGACCAAAGTTTTATATGACATGACCTCATTTCCTCAGCTTCTATGAAACTCAGAGACAATTTTCAGGCAACCACCAGGAAGATGTAGAATTTATTATGCAAATTCTGGGTAATAATCTTAGCTCTGCATTGCTTTCACCTCACTACCAAATCTTGATTTCTCTATTTTTTTTCTCTTTATTCCTGGTTTTAGTTTACTAAATATATATGGATTTAAGTAGATGCTTTGAATCCTCTTTATTAGTATGGGAATTAGGAAAAAAAAAGAGTTTAAAAATATTATATGTCAGAGAGTTCTGGGAAGGTGGCATCAGAGTAGGTAGGCAGGACTCAGTTCTTTCACAAAAACAATGGAGAAAAGGCAAAAAGCTGTCTGAAGGACCTGCTTTGGGGGTCAGCAGACCAGGACAGTGCTGCACACCCCTCAGAAGGGTGAGGGACAAAGAGTCAAAGAACCAAAACAACAAACATGAGTTACTCAATCCCACAGCAGCCAGGAATGGCCCCCATCCCCCATCCTCAAGACATTAAGCCTGGATAAAACTCTTGGCTCACTGCAGCCAACTGAGACGGGAACAGACATCTTCCTCCCTGTCAGCTTTTACAAGGGAAGAGGGAGGGTGCATTGGAGGGTGGAGAGTGGATTCTCTTCAGTGAATTCAGCCAGCAGAGCCCACTTTGAATCTTGGCTCTGGTCAGACCAGAAACATGGGAAAGCAAAGGTTGAAAGAAACACCTCTGTGGAAAGTTTGCTGACAAGTGCCATCTCTGGCCAGCCAGGAAACTGCAAGGATTAAAAAACTGCTTTTAGGTCTCTCTTTAGCCCCAACCCCTGGAAGAAAATCTGCACCCCATTAGTGAGTCTTTGGCCCAATTTTGATAACTTAAGCTGGGCAATTTTAAAGACTCAGAATAAGTTGAACCAAAAATAAAAGAAGAGCTGTGAAAAAAAAACACTAGGCAAAAGAGAGAACTTAACCATCAGAGTAAATTCCCCAACATTTTCAAATGCCTAGACATCAGCAAAAAATTACAAGCCAAACTAGGAAGCAGTAAGGGATGGCCCAGTCAAAGGAACAAACCAAATATCCAAATGAGACACAGAATTTAAGACAACTAATCAATAATCCACAAATCTCCTAAATCAATCAAAAAATTGAAGGAAAATATGACAAGATGAAGGATACTAAGAAGACACTGGATGAGCATAAGGAACAATTAGAAAGTCTGAGAAGAGAAGTAACAGAGCTTATGGGAATGAAAGACACAATGGATAAGATTAAAATTATATTAGAGGAGAGTGGGTGTAGCTCAGTGGTTGAGTGACTGTTTCGCATGTACAAGGTCCCAAGTTCAATCCCCAGTATCTCCTAAATAAAAAAACACATGATGAAATACCATTAAAAGTCATGTTTTCGGAAAAAAATACATTAGAGGCACATAACAAGAGATTTGAATCACTCAAAGGCAGAACTAGTGATTTCAAGAACAGAACATCTGAACTGGAAAAGACAGGAAAAGAGAAAGAGAAAAGAATGGGGGGAAAATGGTACAGGGCCTCAGGGAAATGAATGACAATGAAAAATGCACAAACATTTGCATTATCAGTGTCCATGAAGGAGAAGAAAGTGGAAAAGGGACAGAAAGATTATTTGAGGAAATAATAACTGAAACCTTCCCAAAACTTATGAAAAACATAAATATCAATATCCAAGAAAAGCAATGAACTCCAAACAGAATAAATCCAAATAGACCTACTTCTAGACACCTACTATTCAGAATGACAAATATGAGAGATAAAGAAAGATTCTGAAAGCAGCAAGAGAAAAGCAAAGCATCACATACAAGGGAACCTCAATAAGATTGTCAACCTCACATCAGAAACCATAGAAGTGAGAAGAAAGTGATATGATATATTTTATGAACTGCCATTAAAACATAGAAAAACTGCCACCCAAAAATTCTGTACCTGGCAAAACTGTTCTTCAAAAATGAGGGTGAGTTTAAAGACTTCACAGAGAAACAAAAACTGAGTAGCATGTTATAAAAACACTAGAATTAGAAGAGATACTAAAGGGATTGATGCAGCCTGAAAGGAAAAGAAAAGGGCAAGACAATTGGAGAAGAGTGGAGAAATGGAGTTTATTAGGAAGGCTAAATGAAAGAGTAAAAGGAGAGGCAATAGTAAGATGTAACAAGAGAAAGCCAAAGGATAAAATGGATGAAGTAAGTAATGCCTTTACAGTAATAACATTGAATACTAATGGCTTTAACTCCCCAATCAAAAGACATAGACTGATAGAATTGATTTAAAAAAATATAAGCCATATATATACTGTCTGCCAGAGACTTCTACAGGCATAAGGATACAACCAGGTTGAAAGTGAAAGATTGAAAAAAGATATTCCACATAAACAGTAACCAAAAAAGAGCTGGAGTAGCAATACTAATATCAGACAAAATAGATTTTCAATGCAAAACTGTTTAAGGGATGAAAAAGATCATAGTATATTAATAAAAGGGGCAATTCACTAAGAAGAAATAACTATAATATTTATGTACCTAACCTTGGTGCCCCAAGATACATGAGGCACACACTGGAAAAACTGAAGAGGGAAATAGATGTCTCTATAATAATAGTGACTTCAATATACCACTCTCAGTATTGTACAGAACATCTGGAGAGAGGATAAATAAAGAAACCGAGAGCTTGAATAATATGATAAACTAGAACTAACAGACATTTCTAGAGCATTACACACCAAAACAGCAGGATATACATTCTTTTCAAGTGCTCATGGATCCTGCTCCAGGATAAACCAGATGTTGGGTCATAAGACAAGTTGAATAAATTTTAAAAGATTGAAATTATATAAGATACTTTCTCTGATCATAAAGACTGAAGCTGGGAATCAATGAATGGACAGAAAAAGGGAAAATTCATAAATACATGGAGATTAAACAACAAATTCTTTTTTTTGGGGGGGGGGAATCAGGCACACAAACCACTGAGCTCCCCCAACAACACACTCTTAAATGATCAGTGGATCAAAGAAGAAATTGCAGGAGAATTCAGGAATATTTTGGGATGAATGAACAGGAGAACACAATGTATCAAAACCTATGGAATGGAGCAAAGGTAGGGCTGAGAAAGAAATTTTTAGCCCACAATGCTTACATTAAAAAAGAAGAAAGAGCTAAAATCGAAGTCCTAACCGCACACCTGGAGGAACCACAAAAAGAACAGCAAACTAATCACAAACCAAGCCTAAGGAAATAACTAATAAAATTCAGAGCAGAAAATAATGAAATTGAGAACTACAAAAATAGAGAATCAAAAGACACAAAAGTTGATTCTTTGAGATCAACAAAATCAATAGCTAGATTGACAGAGAAAAAAGAGAGAAGACACAAATAAGTAAAATCAGAAATGAGAGAGGGGTTATTACCGCTAACCTGGCAGAAATAAGAGAGACCATAAGAAGATACTTTGAACAACGGTATGCCCAAATACTAGACAATGTAGAGGAAATGGATAAATTCCTAGAAACACATGAACAAACTACGCTGACCCTAGAAGAAATAGAAGACCTCAACAAACAAATCACAAGTGAAGAGATTAAAACAGTCTTCAAAAACCTCCCAAAGATGAAAAGCCCAGGCCCAGATGGCTTCACAGGTGAATTCTAACAAACATTCAAAGATGATCTAATACCAATCTTGCTCAAGACCTTCTTAAAAACTGAACAGGAAAGAATGCTATTAAACTCATTCTGTGAAACCAACATCACCCTAATACCAAAACCAAATAAAGATACTATGAAAAAAGAAAATTATAGACCAATAACTCTAATAAATATACATGCAAAAATCCTTAACAAAATACTGGCAAACCAAATCCAAAAGTACATTAAAAGAATTATACACCACAATCAAGTGGGTTTTATCCCAGGTATGGAAGGTGGTTCAACACAAGAAAATCAGTTAGTGTAATAAACCACATTAATAAACTGAAGAGGAAAAAGCACACGATCCTCTTGATGGATGCAGAAAAGGCATTTGCAAAATAAGCATCCTTTCTTGATTAAAACACTCCAAAAGACAGGAATAGAAGAAAACTTTCTCAACATGGTAAAGTGCATATATGAAAAACCTACTGCTAGTCTTATACCCAACAGTGAAAGACTAAAAGCTTTCCCACTGAGATCAGAAGGCAAGGATGCCCACTGTCACCACTGTTATTCAATACAGTGCTAGACGTTCTAGCTAGAGCAATTAGGCTAGACAAAGAAATAAAAGGCACCCAAAAAGGAAAGGAAGAAGTAAAGCTTTCCCTATTTTGGAGTGATATGATTCTATACCTAGAAAATCCTGAAAAATCCACAACAAAGCTTCTAAAACTATTAGATGAGTTCAGAAAAATGGCAGGATACAAGATTAATTAATACACAAAAATCAGTAGTGTTTCTATACACTGTGGATGAGCAATCGGGGGAGGATTCAGAAAAAAGTTTCATTTATAATAATTTATAATTCATAAATTTATAATTTATAATAGTGACTAAAGAATAAAATATTTTGGAATAAATTTAACCAAGGACATAAATCACCTGTTTTCAGAAAACTACAAAGCATTGCTAAAATAAACTGATGAAGACTTAAATAAATGGAAGGACATTCCGTGTTCGTGGACTGGAAGATTAAATATTATAAAGATGTCATTTCTACTCAAACTGATTTACAGATTCAATGCAATCCCAGTAAAAACCCAAACAGCCTTTTTGCAGAAATGGAAAAGCCAATTATCAAATTTATTTGGAAGTGCAAGGGGCCCCAAATAGCCAAAAATGTCTTAAAAAAGAAGAACAAAGTTGGTGGACTCTCAGTTCCTAACTTTAAAGCCTATTACTTAGCTACAGTAGTAAAAACAGCATCTGGCATAAAGATAGACAGATTGACCAATGGAACTGAATCAAGAACTTATTTTCAGAAATAAATCCTCACATCTACAGTCAAGTGATTTTGACAAGGCTGTCAAACTCACAAAGCTGGGCCAGAACAGTCTATTCAACAAATGTTGCTAGAAGAACTGTATATACATATCCAAAAGAAATTAAGAAAACCCCTATCTCACACATTATTAAAAAATTAACTCAAAATGGATAAAAGCCCTAAATATAAAAGTGCCAACCATAAAACTCCCAGAAGAAAAAGTGGGGAAACATCTTTAAAATCTTGTGGTATGCGGTAGTTTCTTAAACCTTACACGCAAAGCATGAGCAAGCAAAGAAAAAATAGATAAATGGGACCTTCTCAAAATTAAACACTTTTGCACCTCAAAGGATTTTGTCAAAAGGATGAAAGACAGCTGAGTCAATGGGAGAAAATATTTGGCAATTATATATCCAATGTGTTTAATATCCATGATGTAAAAAGAGATACAACAACTCAACAATAAAAAGACAAAATACTTGATTAAAAAATGGGCAAAAGTCTCGAATAGACATTTGTCCAAAGAAGAAATACAAATGGCAAAACAAACAAACAACAAAAAAAAAAACCACATGAAAAAATGTTCAACATCACTAACGATTAGGGAAATGCAAATGAAAACTACAAGATATCATCCCACACTTTTTAGAATGGCCACTATTAAAAAGTCAGAAAACTACAAGTGTTGGAGAGGATGTGGAGAGATAGGAACACTTATTCACTGTCGGTGGGACTGTAGAATGGTACAGCCACTGTGGATGGCTGTTTGGCAGTTTCTAAGGCAGTTGACTATAGACTTGCCACATGACCCAGCAATACCATTACTAGATATATACCCAGAAGAACTGAGAGCAGTAACACTAACAAACGTCTGCACACTGATGTTCATAGCAGTGTTATTCACAATTGCCAAAAGGTGGAGACAACCCAGATGTCCATCACTTGATGAATGGATAAACAAATTGTAGTATATATACAATGGAATATTATGCAGCTGTAAGAAGAAATGAAGTCATGATGTATATGACAAATGAATGAACCTGGAGGGTATTATTTTGAGTGAAGCAAGCCAGACACAAAAGGACAAATACTGTATGAGTGTGCTATTATAAACTAAATATATTGTGTAAACTCATGGAGTTAAAAATTAGAATAGAAGTCACCAGAAAATAGAATGAGGGTAGAGAATGGAAGCTGAGGGCTAATGTGTTTGGAATTGGTAAAAAGGTTGTTTGTAAATCTTTGGAAATGAATAGAAATGGTGAAAGCATAATGTTTGTAATTAGAAAAGCTATTATATGGCTATGACAGTGGTTGAAAGGGAAAGTCTAAGGACATGTATATTACTAGAAGGAAAGCTAAAAACATGTAACACGAGACTGTATAACATAGTGAAACCTCATATGAAATACAAATATGGGAAATATTGCATTTATGATTTTTTCATAAAATATAAATTCAAATAAACTAGAGAAACAAAAACAGAATAGCAGGTATATATGGCAGGGGAAGCATAGAGTAATTGAGAGGTGATGAGTTTTGTTTGTTTTTTTATTTTTATTATCATTATTATTGGAATAATTAAAATGCTCTAATAATGATCAAAGTGATAAATACACAACTATGTGACTGTACCAAATAGCACTGATTATACACTTTGGATAAATTTATCCGTTATTAACATGTATCAATAAAATTGATTTGTTAAAAAATATATGCTACATCATTTTACTCTTCTGCTCAAAATCCTGTACTGACTCCCCCTTTCATACAGAATAAAGCTCAAGTTCTTAAACAGCCTTCCAGGACCAATAATCTGGCCTCCCATTTCCAACCACTCAGACCTCCTCTTCAACTCCTTCCTCCTCGGTTCTCTTTTCCAGGCACATCAGCCTCCTTAATGTTCTTTGAATACCCAGACACACTCATGTTTATGGCCTTTACTCTAGCTGTTCCTCTGTCTTAAATATTTTTCCCAGATAGTCACTTGACTAACTCCCTTACTCCAAACCATATTCAGACCTTGCTTACATATCAGTTTGCCAATGAGTCCCACCCTGACTACCTTATTCCATGCTGCAACTTGATCATCCCTACCATCCCCGTTCCCACTATGGCAATCTCAATCTTCCTGTATCTTGCTGTGTTTTTTCCCTTTTACATATCATTTGCCAGGTTGTAACACATCACATAGTGTATATAATTGTATATATAGTGTATATGTTGAACTAAAATATTAATAAATTTTATAATTTACTGTCAGTCTCCTGTTAGAATATAAGTTCCATGAGGGCAGAGACCTTTGTTTTGTTTATTGATGCTTCCCAAGTACCTAGAATAGTATTGGACACATGGTAAGTGCTTAATAAATATTAGTTAAATTAATTGATGAATAAATGGTTGAATAAATAAATGTTGTTTTCATGATTAAATTGGTGAATACATGTAAAATGCTTAGAGCAGTATCTGGCATGTGGAAAAGTTCAATAAAATCGTACGTGTTTTTTAAAAATATTATATGTCTATGGTATTTTGGCTTCTTTTATTTTATAGCTAAAAATATCCAAATCTTATATCCAGCTCCTTAAAGTAAGATGAAATAAAAGTTATCTTTTTGTCTTATTTCAGCATAGCCTTTTCTCTCTCCTTGAGATAAAGTAATTTCCGGTGGAAAATTTACAACTCAATCAAAGTTGAATCTGAAGAAGTTTCACCGAAGTAAATTGAGAAGACTGAGGGCTATATTTCCTTTAAGATTTTATACCAAATACCTCTTACAACTCTCAAAGATATACATGATAAACAAAGCCTCCATTTTTTAGCACTAACAGGTAAATTATTCCTGCCTGTTTCTTTACATGAAACAACGAATATTTTGAGAAGAAATAATCCAATATACACAGTTGTACATAGGTAGGAATATTTTCGGAGAGAAACCAGAAAACCCAAAAGAAAAAAATTTATTAAAAAAAATTTTTTTTTAAACCATAGTCTGATGAGGAGAAGTTTCTGACAAAAATAAGTTTACTACGATATAAACTGTCATTGCTGCTGGGATGTAAGCCAGCAGTCTTCAAACACTGTTGTCAACTAACAAGGCTGTGACAAAGATATAAAAAGAGAATACCTTTAGGAGGGCTTTCAGCTAGAATTGTTTCTTTTTAAATAAAATTTTATTGAAATATATCACTCATACATGAACATACATAAACAATAAGTATATAGTAAAATTTGTGAATTTACAAAACAAACATGCATATCATCATACAAAGCTCCTGTATAACAACCCACCACCAACACCTTGTAGTGTTGTGAAACACTTGTTACAAACTATGAAAGGGCATCATCAAAATATTGCTACTTATTATTGCCCATAGCTTGTATTGGTGTATTTTTCCCCAGCCCACCCAATTAGTAACATTTTATATTAGTATTAATACAAAAAAGATTAAGAACCCCTGCTCTACAGTTTACCTCTGTGAGTTTACTCATTGCATTTAGTTCATATTAGTGAGACCATACAATGTTTGTCCTTTTGTGTCTAGCTTATTTCACTCAACATAATGTTCTTCAGGTTCATCCATGTTATTATATGCATCCTGATTTCATTTCTTCCTACAGCTGAATAGTATTCCATTATATGTATATACCACATTTTGTTTATCCATTCATTGGTTGATGGACACTTGGGCTGTGTATTAGTCAGCCAAAGGGGTGCTGATGCAAAATACCAGAAATCTGTTGGCTTTTATAAAGAATATTTATTTGGGGTAGAAGTTTACCCCAAAAAGCAGCCATAAAGCCTAAATTACTTCCCTCACCAAAGTCTGTTGCCACGTGTTGGAGCAAGATGGCTGCTGATGTCTGCCCAGAGTTCAAGCTTGCTGGATTCCTCTCTTCCTAGGGCTTGATTCTCTCTGGGCTCAGCTGCTTTGCTCCTCTGTGTGCTTACTTCCCAGGGCTCCAGCATTAAAACTGGGAACTCAAGGTCCTACTGATGTGGCCTAATCAAAGCCCTAATCATAATTTAATCAAGTAAACCTCTGAATCCAATATAATCTAATATGCCCAGAGGAAAAGACCAGTTCACAAACAATCCAATACCTATTTTTGGAATTCATAAATAATGCCAAACTGCTACAGACTGGTTCCATATTTTAGCAATTGTGAATAATGCTGCTATGAACATCAGTGTGCAAATGTCAGTTTATGTCCTTTCTTTCAGTTCTGCTGAATATATTCCTAGTTAAGAGGATGCTGGATATACAATCCAGCAATCCAGTTGATATACAGAACTTGCTGAAGTTCTGTATTCAGCTCCTTAAGGTACGGCCAAACTGTCTTCTACAGAGATTGTACCATTCTACATTCCCACCAACAGTAAATAGTGTTCCTGTTTCTCCACTTTTCCAGCACTTATAATTTTCTGTTTTGTTTTTTTTTTAAATAATAGCCATTCTATAAAATGTGAAATGGTATCCCAATGTAGTTTTGATCTGCATTTCCAGAATAGCTAGTGATGTTGAGCATTTTTTTCATGTGCTTTTGGTCATTTATATTTTCTCTTTGGAGAAATGTCTTTTCTAGTCTTTTGCCCATTTTTTTTTTTTGACTTAAAAAAAATTTATTGAAGTATATCACTCATACATGAACCTACATAAAAAATAAGTGTATAGTAATAGTTGTGAACTTACAAAACAAACATACATAACATCATACAGGGCTCTAATACTTCACCTTACCTCCAATACCTTGCATTGTTGTTAAACGTTTTTAACTAACGATTAAAGAGCATCTTCAAAATATTACTACCAACCAAAGTATTTCCCCCCAAACCATGCTATAACTATTATTTTTATATCATTTATACATGAACATGCATAAACATTAAGCGTATAGTAAAAGTTGTGAACTTACAAAGCAAACATTCATAACATCATACAGGGGTCCCATACATCAGCCCTCCACCAACACCTTGCATTGTCGTAAGACATTTTTTACAAATTATGAAAGAATATTGTCAAAATCTTACTACTAATTATAGTACTTACCTTACATTTGTGGTATTTTTTCTCCCAACCCACCCTATTTTTGCACATTTTTTAAATGGGTTGCTTGTCTTTTTGTAGTAGTTGTATGACTTCTTTATATAACATGGAAATCAAACCCTTATCGGATAAATGGTTTCCAAATATTTTCTCCTATCGCATCGGCTGTCTTTTTACTTTCTTGACAAAGTCTTTTGAAGAACAAAAGTGTTTAACTTTAAGGAAGTTCCATTTATCTATTTTTTGTTTTGTTGCTCATGCTTTGGGTGTAAGGTTTAAGAAACTAATGCCTACCACAAGATCTTGAAGATGTTTTCCTATATTTTCTTCTAGGTGCTTTATGGTTATCACTTTTATATTTATATTTAGGTCCTTGATCTATTTTGAGTTAATTTTTGTATAAGGTGTGAGATAAGGGTCCTTTTTTCTTTTGGATATGGATATCCAGTTCTTCAAGCAACATTGGTTGAAATAGATTGTTCTGGCCCAGCTGTGTGAGCTTGACAGCTTTGTGAGGGTCTATTTCTGAGTTCTCAATTTGGATCTATTGGTCAATCTGTCCATCCTTATGCCAGTACCATGCTGCTTTTACCATTGTAGCAAAGTAATATGTTTTAAAGTCAGGAAGTGAGGGTCCTCCAACTTCATTCTCTTTTTTAAGACATTTTTGCCTATTCAGGACACCATACTCTTCCAAATAAATTTGCTAATTAGCTTTCCATTTCTGCAAAACAAGGCTGTTAAGATTTTTATTAGGATTGCATTAAATCTGTAAATTAGTTTGCGTAGAAGTGACGTCTTAATAATATTTAGTCTTCCAGTCCATGAACATGGAATGTCCTTCCATTTATTTAAGTGTTCATCAGTTTATGTTAGCAATGTTTAGTAGTTTTCTGAAAACAGTTGCTTTATGTCCTTAGGTAAGTTTATTTCTAAATATTTGATTCTATTAGTCACTCTTATAAAACGATTTTTTTTTTCTGATTTCCTCCTCAGATTGCTCATCCATAGTGTATAGAAACACTACTGATTTTCACATATTAATATTGTACCCCGCCACTTTGTTAAACTCATCTATTATTTCTCATAGCTTTGTTGTGGATTTTTCAGGATTTTCTAGATATAGGAACATATCAGTAAAAAGGGTGCCCTTTATTTCTTTATCTAACCTAATTGCTCCAGCTAGAACTTCTAGCACAATATTGAATAACAGTAGTGACAGTAGGCATTCCTCATCTCAGCAAGAAAGCTTTCAGTCTTTCACTGTTGTGTATAAGGCTAGGCAGTAGGTTTTTCATATATGCACTTTACCATGTAGAGAAAGCCTCCTTCTATTCCCATTTTTTGGAGGGTTTTTACCAAGAAGGATGCTGTATTTTGTCAAATGTCTTTTCTGCATTAATCAAGAAGATGATGTGATTTTTCTTCTTCAATTTATTAATGTGATTTATTACACTAATTGATTTTCTTGCATAGAACTATTCTTGCATACCTGGGATAAAACCCACTTGATTGTGGTGTATAATTCTTTTTTTTTTTTTTTAAAGATTTTATTTATTTATTCATTTATCCCCCCCCCTTGCTGCTTGTGCTCGCTGGGTCAGCTAACCACGCCGCGCGGGCTTGCCTTCACCAGGAGGCCCCGGGAACCGAACCCGGGGCCTCCCACATGGCAAACGGGAGCCCTACTGATTGAGCCACAGCCACTTCTCGGTGTATAATTCTTTTAATGTGCTTTTGGATTCAGTTTGCAAGTATTTTGTTGAGGATTTTTGCACGTATATTCATTAGAGTTATTGGTCTGTAATTTTCTTTTTCATAGTATCTTTATTTGGTTTTGGCATTAGGGTAACGTGGGCTTCATAGAATGAAGCATTCTTTCCTGTTCAATTTTTCGGAAGATCTTGAGCAAGATTGATATTAGATCATGTTAGAATGTTTGTTAGAATTCACCTGTGAAGCCATCTGGGCCTGGGCTTTTCACTTTGGGAGGTTTTTGATGACTGTTTTAATCTCTTCACTTGTGATTGGTTTGTTGAGGTCTTCTGTTTCTTCTACAGTCAGTGTAGGTTTTTCATGTGCTTCTGGGAATTTATCTATTTTGTCTTTGTTGTCTAGTTTTTTGGCATACAGGTGTTCATAGTATCCTCTTATGAGCTCTCTTATTTCTGCAGGGTCAGTGGTAATATCTCCCCTCTGATTTTATTTATTTACAACTTCTCTCTTTTTTTTTTTTTTTTTGCTTTTTCAGTCTAGCTAAAGGTTTGTCGATTTTGTTGATCTTCTCAAAAAAACAACTTTTTATTTTGTTGATTCTTTTTTTTGTTTTTGTTGTTCTCAATCTCATTATTTTCTGCTCTGATCTTCATTATTTATTTCCATTGTTTTGGGATTAGTTTGCTATTCTTATTCTAGTTCCTCCAGATATGCAGTTAGGACTTCAATTTTAGCTCTTTCTTCATTTTTAATGTAAGCACTGAGAGCTATAATTTCCTCTCAGCACTGCCTTTGCCCTATCCCATAGGTTTTGATATGTTGTGTTCTCATTTTCATTTGTCTCAAGATATTTACTGAATTCTCTTGCAATTTCTTCTTTGACTCACTGATTGTTTGACTTTGTTGTTTAATCTCTATATGTTTATGAATTTTCCCTTTTTCAGTCATTTCCAGCTTCATTCCATTATGATCAGAGAGAGTGTTTTGTACAATTTCAGTCTTTTTTAATTTACTGAGACCTGTCTTGTGACCCAACATACCATATCCTGCAGAAGGATCCATGAGAGCTTGAAAAGAATCCTGCTGTTTTGGGATATAATGCTCTAGAAATATGTGTTATGTATGGTTCATTTATCAGATTATTCAAGTTCTCTATTTCTTTATTTGTCCTCTGTCCAGATGTTCTATTCAATACTGAGAGTGGTGTATTGAGGTCTCCGACTATAATTGTAGAGATGTCTATTTCTCCCTTCAGTTTTGCCAGTGTATGCCTTATGTACCTTGGTGCACCTAGGTTAGGTGCATAAATATTTATTACAGTTATTTCTTCTTGATCAATTGTCCTTTTTATTAATATATAATGTCCTTCTTCATCCCTTATAACAGTTTTGTATTTAAAATCCATTTTGTCTGATATTGGTATTGCTATTCAGATGTTTTTTGGTTACTATTTGCATGGAATATCTCTTTTCAACCTTTCACTTTTAACCTGGTTGTGCACTTACATCTGTGGTGGGTCTCTTGTAAACAACATATAGATGGCTTAAATATTTTATCCATTCTGTCAGTTTATGCCTTTTGATTGGGGAGTTCAAGTCATTAACATTCAATGTTATTACTGTAAAGGCACTACTTAATTTGTCCATTGTATCCTTTGGCTTTCCATTGTCATATCTTACTATTGCCTGTCTTTTTACCCTTTATTTAGCCTTCCTAATAACCTTTATTTCTGCACTCTTCTCCAAGTCTCTTGCTTTTGTTTTGTTCTTTCAGGCTGCAGCACTCCCTTTATTATCTCTTTGAATTGTGGTGTTTTAGTAACATACTCTTTCAGTTTTTGTTTGTCCATGAAGACTTTAAACTCACCCTCATTTTTGAAGGACAGTTTTGCTAGATACAGAATTCTTGGATGGGAGTTTTTCTCTTTCAGTACCTTAAGTACATTATACCACTTTCTTCTCATCTCCATTGTTTCTGATGAGAGGTTGGCACTTAATTGTATTGAAGTTCCCTTGTATGTAATGCTTTGCTTATGTTTATGTGTTTCACATTGTCTTTCATTTCCCTGAGACCCTCTTACATTTTTTTTCCTTCTTTTCTCTTTCTGTTCTCCTGTCTTTCCAGTTCAGATGTTCTGTCCTCAATATCACTAAATCTGTCTTCAAGCAATTCAAATCTGCTCTAATGTGCCTCTAATGTATTTTTAACCTCATCCATTGTGTCATTCATTCCTATAAGCTCTGTTACTCTTCTTTGTAGGTTTTCAAACTTTTCTTTACGTAAGGAAAACCTTACATAAAGAGTTGCAGAAGGTACCAGGAACCGAACCTGGGACCTCCCATGTGGGAGGTGGGTGCTCAACTGCTTGAGCCACATCCACTCCCACTCCAGGATTTATTTTTCCCAATAATCTAAGTGTCTTCCTAATATCCTTTATCTCTTTAGTCATATTTTCCTTCAATTCTTTGACTTGATTTAGGAGATCTGTGTGATTATCTTTGTTTAGTTGTCCTAAATCCTGTATCTTGTTAGGCTGTTTGGTTTGTTTCTTTGACTGGGCCATCTCTTCCTGTTTCTTAATATGGCTTGTAATTTTTTGCTGATGTCTAGGCTTCTGAATATGTTGTTTAATTTACTTTGATGGTCAATTTCTCTTTCTTGCCTAGTGATTTTTTTTCATGGCTCTTCTCTGATTTTTGGTTCAACTTATTCTGTCTTTAAAATTGTCCAGCTTAAGTTATCAAAATTGGGCCAGGAACTCACTAATGGAGTGTAGATTTTTCTCCCATAGGTTGGAGATAGGAGAAACCTAAAGCAGTTTTTTTTTCTTGCAGTTTCCCAGCTGGCCAGTAGATGGTGCTCATCAGCAAATCTTTCCATGGAGGTGTCTCTTTCAATCTCTCTTACCGGTACTTCTCCTCTGGCCAGAGCCAAGATTCAAAGCCAGCTCTGCCAGCCAAATTCACTGAAGAGAAACCACTCTCCACCTTCCTCCACACCCTCCCTCTTCCCAGGGAGAAAGATGCCTTTTCCCCTCTCAGTTGGCTGCAGTGAGCCAGGGGTTTTATACAGGCTCTGCACTTGAGAGTGTGGGCTGGGTACTGTTCCTGGTGCCACAGGCATTTATTATCTCACCATCGTCATTTTGGGTTCTTAATTTAGTTGTCCTTCGCCCCTCTAGGTGTTGTGCAGCACTGTCCTGGTCAGCACAGCAAGTCCCTCAGACAGCTTTTTGCCCTTTCTCTGTTGTTTTTGTGAGAGTTGAGCCCTGCCTGCCTACTCCTATGCCATCTTCTGAGAAGTTCTGGAATTGTCTTTTGTAAGCTGATCATAGAATAGATTTAATGTAAACTAATATTTGTCCTCTATTCCATGACTTTTGAACACACCACCAAATATCCATCTTAGGACATTTGTGCAGGTTATGAAAAATACAATTTACCATGTGCCTGCATTGAATTCCTTATAACCAACATAGTGGGTATTAATTTATCCCATTTTCAAATGAAGAAACTTCAGTTGAGAGCTTTTGAGACTTTCCCAAGTTCACACAGCTTGTTTATAAGGTAATGATAGCAGAGACCCTTTAATGAGTATCTACAATGAGGCAGGCAGAAAGCCAAGTTCTTTGCCAACACAACGGTGCTCATTATGAGCCTACAAGGAAGGCCTGCTAATATCCATTTGACAGATGTGAAACCAAAATTCAGAAAGCTTAAGTGACCTGCCCAAGGCCCTCTTCTAACTTCTGTGTAGCTGGGATTTAATCCTAGATCTGTCTGGCTCCAAACCCTGCACTGTTCTGTACATTGTAAAGCCTTCAACTGCCGTATGTTTCAGATTTAAGTGATCATTGGGGAATAGATGGTGGATTCTTAAACTTTACACCGAAACCACAAGCAATGAAAGAAAACAGGGATAAATGGGACCTCTTCAAGCTTAAACACTTCTGTGATTCAAAGGACTTTGTCAAGAAGGTGAAAATTCAGCCCATTCAATGGGAGAAAATATTTGGAAACCACATATCCAATAAGGATTTGATTTCTATTATATATAAAGACATCATACAACTCAACAATAAAAGAGCAAGAAATCTGTTTTAAAAATTGGCAAAAGATTTAAATAGACATTTTTCCAAAGAGGAAATACAAATGTTCCCTATCACTAGCTATTAGGGAAATGCAAATCAAAACGACAATGAGATGTCATCTAACACCTTATAGAACAGCCATTATTAAAACAACAGACAACAATAAGTGCTGGAGAGGATGTGGAGAAATAGGAACACTCCTTCACTGTTGGTGGGAGTGTAAGATGGTGCAGTCTCTGTGGAAGAGTTTGGCGGTTCCTCAGGAAGCTAAATATAGAATGCCACATGATCCAGCAATTCCTCTACTAGGAATATATCCAGAAGAACTGAAAAACTATGACACAAACAGCTATCTGTACACCAATGTTCATAGTGGCATTATTCACAATTGCCAAAAGATGGAAACAATCCAAGTGTCCATCAACAAATGACTGGATAAACAAAATGTGGTATATACATACGAAGAAATACTATGCTGCAGTAAGAAGAAATGAAATTGGGACACATATGATAACATGGTTGAATCTTGAAGACGTTATGCTAAGCGAAGTAAGCCAGACACAAAAGGACAAATATTGCATGGTCTCATCAATATGAACTAAATATGAAGAATAAATGCATGGAGTTAAAACCTAGAGTATAGGTTATTAGGAGATAAGTAAGGGTTGAGAAGAACTACTGATGCTAATGTATATAGAAGTTTTAATTAACTTGACTATAAAAGCCATTTCCATGTGGAAATGGATAGAGTGGATGGTAACACATTATAGTGAGTAGAAGCTGATTTATAAATGGGATTGTGGCTGAAAAGGGTAGTCTTGGGAAGTAAATGTCAAGTGAAAGAAAACTAGAGAATAATCTAGGGATTGATTAACACAATGTACCCAGAGGTGGATGAGAAATGTGGTTGATGGTACAGATGCAAGAGTGTCCTTCTGTGAGATAGAGTGGATGTACATCACTGTTGCAGAGTGATAGGAATGTGGCGAAGCATGGGAAAAATACAATTGATGTGACCTATGGACTGTGGTTAACAGCAATACTCTAATATTCTTGCATCAATGCACAATGCAAAAGATATATTGTGTTGATAATGGGAGGGTATGGAAAAAGTGTGCCAAATGTATGCTATGGACCATGTTTGGTAGTAACAGTCTGATGATATTATCTCATAATCTGTAACAAATATTCCACCATGGTGCGGTGTGTTGGTGAGGGGTGTTGTATGAGAATTCTACACATGAGCATGATTGTTTTGTAAGTTCACAACCTCTGTAATAAAAATATATTTTTAAAAAATAGGATGAGTTGGTGGGAAAATACACCAAATGGAAGAAAAGGACTATAGTTAGTTGTAATATTTTGATGATGCTCTTGCATTGTTTGTAAAAAATGTTTCACAACAATACAAGGAGTTGGTGGAGGGGTGATGTATGGGACCCCTGTATGAGGTCATGCATGTTTATTTTATAAGTTCACAAACTTTACTATACACTTATTGTTTATGCGTGTTTTTGTATGAATGATATACTTCAATTAAAAAATATATTTAAAAAAAAAGATCATTGGGGAGCAGATGCAGCACAGTGGTTGAGCACCTGCTTCCCATCTACGAGGTCCTGGGTTCAATCCTGGTACCTTCTTAAAAAATAAAAAATAAAAAAAAAGCTTTAAAGTGATCATTTAACTACATTATATGGGATTGTTTTAGGATGTATTACCTTTAAAAAAATTTTCCTGTTCTTTGCCAATTGTTTTATTTCTTTGTGATTTAGTTTTTTTAATTATAAAAGTAATGCTTGCTTTGGATTTTAAAAATGGTCAAATAGTAAAAATTATAAAGTTCAAAGTTCTCCATATTTTTCCCAGAGATAACCACTGTTAATTTTTTTTTTTTGCATAGCTCTTTTCAGAAATTTTCTATATGCAGACACACATATACGTATTATTTTCCTTTTACTCATACAAGCCCATATTTTGCATACTGTTCTGCACCATTCTTTTTTTCACTTATTGTATCTTGCACATTTTTCCATAACAGTATATATAGTTCTACATTTTCATTTAATGGTTATATGTAGCAATATTTCACTGTATGGGTGTATATAATCCATGTAACTGACCCTTATTGATGGATTAATAGGATTGTGCCCCCACTTTTTTCATTGTAAACAATACCAAAATGATATGATCTTTCCTATATCCATATCTTAGCATACTTGAGTTTATCTGTCAGATTGAATTAGGCACTTACAAAATCAAGAATTTCCCTCTAAGAAAGTCCTAATTTTTGTTATGATAAATAATGGGGCAGAAATTTCAGGAACCCAGGAGACCCAGAAATCAGTTTAAAAGACTTATTCCATAGACTCTTTATTCTCTACTTAAAACAATATTATCCAATATTCACATAGCACCATGTTGGTTTCATCCATTGCTGGAGAGCAGAATTTTTTCATATAGCTGAGCTGTTTGGATTTGCCATGTTTTGCCAGAATGATAACAGAGGGTTTCACCTACTTTAAGTGATAGTTTCAAAGGGGCAGTAGGTTCTGGTTCTTTTGATTACCTTCCTTAAGCTAGAAATCATTGGGGGGGGGCGGGGCAGGAGGCTGTCTTTGAGGCTAGTACCAAGGGAAAGTCCCTCTTAATTTGTTAAAGTAATATTAAACAGTGTTCTGGATCATTTTTGAACAATTTCCAGAGACTGCAATCATTAAGTGTTCAATTTGTGGCAACAATATGGCATTGTTCTTTCTAAGAAAGGGGCCTGCAGCTCTTGGTATTGAGAACAATGGTTATCTCACAATTTGATGTTTCTCTTTTTCTTCAAAGAGACAAAACAATATAAATATATGGTGAATGTTAAAAGGGGGGATTTGATTAAGGATTTATTTGAATAAGAGTGAATTCCTAGAAGTGGAAATACTGAATCAAATGATATACATTTTAAATTTTGATAAATATTGTCAAAATCCCCCTTAAGAAGATGTTTAAATTTATATTCCTACTATTTTATTTTATTTGTTTTTATTATTTATTTTAATCCTAGCTATTACTGCTTTAATTTTGGAAAATGTAGTTTGTAAAATATGGTATTTTGGTTTTGAATTGTATTCCTAAATTATGCATGGGGTTTAGCATCACATATTTCTTTTACTTATGAACTGCCCACCTTAGAATTTGTTTTAAGCATCTCAAAGGAAAGTGGGGAAATAATAGACTGATAGGTAAATAAGACAGACAAGTCCAAATTCCCTTTGAAAGAGGTTTCTTTTTGTCAAGTCTGCTCATGTTTTTCAGTATGCTCATTTGCAGTGTGACTTTCCAAGAGGAGGTCTAGGAAAGTTGAAGGAAAATCTTCGTTTTACACACCCGCCAACCCTTCCTCACACTACAGTTTATAATGCTTCTACCTCTGGTTCCTAAGTGCTGTGGAAATATTATTTGTAAGTATATTTTCTTTGTAGAAAAATTCTAAGTAAGGAGTTATTTGTTGTTAAATGTGTTAATTATACAGTTGTGTTATTTCTTTAAGAACTGTCTTCAGTGATAGCATAAAAAAGAGAGTTAGATAAAATAATAGAGGGAAGCAGATGTG
Source organism: Tolypeutes matacus (assembly GCA_026826555.1). Classification (NCBI taxonomy): domain Eukaryota; kingdom Metazoa; phylum Chordata; class Mammalia; order Cingulata; family Chlamyphoridae; genus Tolypeutes; species Tolypeutes matacus. The sequence continues at coordinate 4,815,920 of JAKSZT010026914.1, read as the reverse complement.
GCTCAAGCAATTGGGCTCCCGTCTACCACATAGGAGGTCCAGGGCTTGATTCCCAGGGCCTCTTGGTGAAAAGCAAGCTGGCTTGCGCGATGAGCTAGCACAGCAAGATGACGCAACAAAAAGAGACACAGAAGAGAGACAATAAGAGATGCAGCAGACCAGGGTGCTGAGGTGGCACAAGAGATTGAGCGGCCTCTCTCCCCTCCGGAAGGTCCCAGGATCAGGTGCCGCAAAACACACAGAGAGCAGACAGTGAGCGCAAAACAACAAAGTGGGAGGGGGGCGGGTTATAAATAAATATTTTTTAAAAATAAATTTTAAAAATAAAATAATAGACAATGTGGCAGACTGTCTGCAAAGATGGCTGCTAAAAATCTACCCCATCCTTATGCAATCAGGCTGCTCCTCCCATTCATAAGTGAACTCTGTTTTTCTCCTCTTGGCTCCAGCTGGCCTGTGACTTGCTGTGACACATGGAATGTGATGGAAGTGCGGTTGTACAAGTTCCAGGCCAGCCCTTAGTAGCTCTGGCAGCTTCTGCTTTACTATCTTGGAGCCTGAACCCTACTGTAAGAGACACAGGCCCAAGCAGTGCCCAGCTGTTCCAGCCACCCCCGCCAATGTGCGCACTGTATGGGTGAAGCCATTTTGGACTTTCCAGCTCAAGTCAAGCTCCCAGCATATTGCAGTCCCAGAAGGAAACATAGTCACTCCCATGTGAAGAATAGGAACCGTCCAAGTCAATCCAGCTAACCCACAGAATCAAGAGAAATAAAATAGCTAACTGAAACATTAAGGTAAGTCCTAAGAGAACACCCAGAGAGAAAATCATCTGAAATACAAAATAAAAACCAATTGTCAAGAGGAGCTTAACATGGATGCATAGGGGAAGCCCCAAAGACCAATGGAAGAGTACAAAGCTGGGGCAGATACTCTAGACCTGTATTTCCAATAGAACTTTCTATGATGATAAAAATGTTCACATGTGGCTATTGAGCACTTGAAATATGGCTAGTACAACTGTGGAGCTGAATTTTTTTATTTTAATGATTTATAATTCATTTACTCTTAAACTAAATAACCATATGTGGCTAGTAATTGCCACAGGTTGAACTCACCCTGAGGAAGGGACAAAATTCTCCAACAACTTACCCCCAAATTATCTTTTCTCCTTGCTTCCCCCTCACTATTCAGACCTTAATCTGCTTAAGAGCCCCAGAGAACTGCTTAGAATAACATATAATCTGTCAATATCTCCACACTCAGATCCAAGGAGGAGAAGGAGAGAGTGTAAGCACTGCTGCGAAATAAAAACTTTTAAATAAAATCAGTCTCTGCCTTCAATTTAAGTATATAAATAGTTTTGAGGTAAAAGGGACATTTCTACGAACTTTAGAGTATTTGGAATTCAAACCCAACACACTCAGTGTTTTCCAAACTCCTTTCAAAATATTTTGTGTATGCGACCTCTATTAACATCTTACAGAGCAATAAGACACATTTGGGAATGTTCTTTTAGAAAACTGCAGAAGAAATGTTATTAAACTGGGCTAAATGTCATAATGAAATATTGAACACTTCAACCATGAATACTATATGATAACTTTCCAAAATCAATTCCACTTCCTTAATTAGAAAATTAATCATTTGAGATTATTAAACAAATATGAGGCAAGATTAAAATGATGATTTTCATTTCCTTATAGGTTAATTTTTAAATATTTAACAAAAATAGAATAATACTCTTCTCAGAGAAGGCAAGATCGTCTCTGAGATTTAATTTAATTATATGGTAACTAGATGCCCAAAATTTTCAAACACTGTTTTTAACATTCCTACCTTCTGAAAGCAATATTGACATTTACATGAATAAAATCATCATTCTTCTGTGCCCACCTGGCAATGAGCCATGATTTCCCAAGCAACCAAGGACAAATAACTATTTCAAGGGCTCTTTTTGCTAAAGAGAAATTCTTGCATTCTTAAGAGAACAGAATTTGTTCTGCCTCACTGTTTAACACCCTTGGAATTGACAAGGTATTTCAACTGTTTATGAGTCCTCAAAAGACTCAACTCTTCTGCCCTCCAGAATTTGTTCCAATTGGATCATCAAATTTAGATAAGCCAGCTAATTATTCCAATCACTTAAAGATTAGGCAAAGTGTAAGAAAATATCTCTTCTCCCCAAATTCCTTTTCTCAGAGTTTTACTGTTGACAGCAGTCCTTAAAGATTTTCTTACTCCAAGTTTCTCATCTTGGTTGTGTATTAGAATAAAGGCTGGAGTGGGGAAAGGGACTTTTTTGAAAATGCCTATTGCTGGATCCCACCAGAGACTAATTTCAGTTGGGAGAGGGGAGCTAGGTGAGGCACAGATATCAGTAAGGCCACCAGCCATTATTCTAAAGACTATTGCATCACTGAGCTGGTCCCAGCCACTCACTTTCTGGACAGGGGGATTCAGGAGCAGCCGGCTGGGTTTGTGGTCACCATTGTACTTCTTATTCATTAGACCATCAGAACTGGAGTAGTGTGGACTAGTACACACCCAGTCTCTGGTTTTCAAGCTTGTTTATGAATCGCCAGGGTTCTAAGGAGGGGTCTCCAGGGCCACCTCAGAGGGGATAAGGGAGCAGTGAGGAAGGGGGCATCTCCTGATCTTTCACCAGAACATCCTCCCTATCGGGCAGTCCATCGAGATTCTTAATATTTTATTTTAAAAGATGGTTCCACTGCTAAAATAAGCCAAGTCTGAAAATCCACTCCTCTAAAAGTGTGAAGAGAATGTGTAAAATGACCATTTCTGAAATATTTAACAAAATATCTTAGGAGCCAGACACCAGCTCAAGTATTATTGAAATATATATAAAAAAAAAAAAAAAACACTTGAAAGAACAGATGAGTGTTTATTCTTAAGCCACAGTTTTTCAGTTGTTTTTTGAGCCCTAAGGGGTTATCTGAGCTCAAATATTTGTACTCATGAAAAATATCTGTAGCAGGTAAGACTCTCCAGCAACAAGTGCATGTTTTAAAAAGCTGTTTGGTTTTTCTGCAGTCGATCCAGTTTCTATTTTGTGTCCCACTACACGGGTAACTAATATGGAGGCTGCCCCGCCTCTGTCCCGTTTGTGTCCATTCTGGGAGATAGCTGCAGTGCCGAGGCATGAGGGAAGGGCCCTGGTCCTGCTCCCTCCTTGCTGGCATCCTCTGACATCACACTTCCCTCCCAGCCTCGGGACGGGGGCATGCAGATCCCTCTTACTTGACCGCAAGGCCTCTGAGGTCCAGCTTTCCATCAACATCTTCTGTCCAATGCTTGGCTCTCAGGGAACAGCCCGGCTGCTTCCATGGGTGTCCCAGGCTCCTCTGCTCAGACACCCCTCTACCATTTCTATCTACTCTGTGGCTCCCCCTCTACCCTGGCAAGGGGCGCGGGGGGCTGCAAATTGGCTACCTGTCCTGGCTCCGCACTGGCAGTGAGGCCCAGCTCTTCTCTGCTGCTGGGTCCTCAAAGCCCTATATAGGGTCAGCCCCAGGGTTGGGCACCAAGGCCCTGGGTCCCTCTAGAGGAAACACAAGTGTCTCATTTTCCTCTGACTCCACTTTCTTATGGAGATTGTAGTTGAGGGAGTGGGGAAACTGCCTTGAACTGAGAACCCTTTCTTTCAGAACTATTATTCCTATTCTGAAGCCCTCAGAATCCAGGCTGTTAAAACTCAAAGACTATTGTTTCTCTCAAAAACGATTGTTTCTACTATCATTCCAAAAGCCTATTTAAAACTCAAAGGCTGAGAATTGCCTGCTTATTATTCCTTTCTCTGTGTTTTCTCTTCCCAGAAGTTGCTCCGGTGGAAATGGGAAAAGTCACAAGGGGTCAAAGGCAGACAGGGAAAAAATCAGTTAATATATCAGTAGCCTGTCATTCTACAAACGCATCCAGGGGAAATATTGATCAGATTCTGATACATTTCTTGGACCTCCCTCCAATATTTATCACTGTTTCATCCTTTCCTCCTTTTTGCATGTATTCTTTAACCAGGACAGCCTACATAATTTGCGGGGCACCTTGTTCAAAATTTATTGAGAATTTCCAGAGGGCTACAGAGGCGCATTGAAGCACACAAGGAGCCTTCTGAACACCAGTTCCCCGTGTGACTGCACAGCCCACACATCAATGAAGCCAATCCTGTCCCTAATCCTTCAAGTAACTCTTTCTTTGGTTTTCACAGGAGTATTATTTGTAGTATCAAAATAATTTAAGACAGTGTAAATGTTCAGTAATAGGAATTCATAATATAAATTGCAGAATTTTCATATGATAGGCGACTATGCAGTTATTTATAATCATGTGGGGATAGTAAACGACACAGAAAAATGTTATAATGATTCTGCATATTGGAAATGTTAAAGGGCCCGCCCTGACCACGCCCCCTCATAAGGAAAACTCTGTCACACACCGCTAGCACCGCCAGTGTGCGGGACCAGGGTCCACCACAAGGCTCCTCCCTCCGCTGTAGCTGATTGGCTCAGGGGTGAGGACAGAGCAGCCAATCAGCAGACTTGACAGCAACCTAGTCTCTGTATGGCCTTAATGGAAAAAAGACCTGGACAAAGCTTGAAATTTGTACTTAAAAAAAAAAAAAAAGGAAACTATAAGACAGTAAAGATGGGAGCTCAGTTAAAATGTCACAAGGTGGGGTTGAGGCTAGAGAGGCCGCTGTGAGAAGGAGTAAACTGAAATTATGGGAGATCAGAAATTAGGAAGAAAGAAAGAAAGTCGGTTGGACTCTGAGCAAAATGAGGTCAATGGAGGGGCTCCAGCCACGTGGGAGTCCCTGATGCAGAGGCCTTGGGGCCATCCCCACGACCCCCACTCCACAAGATACGCGTCCAGGCCCAGCTTCTACTCTTGTATTTTCAAAACAGCTCCCTTGTCGTTCCTTGTAAATCCTTTCAATACGCCTTTTGGATGGACTGTTTGCAGTGTGTCTCTTATCTTGCAGCTGTTACAAAAAAGAATGTGGAAATATAGAGTCTGAATGCAATTTTATTTTTTTAGTGTGTGCTTACATGCATGGAAAGATAGGAAGTAGAGTCACAAACTTACCAACAGAATCGTCGGATGTACCAACATCAGGTGGCTTCATTATTTCTCAACTGATTTGATCACCTAAAAGATACTGCTTACTGGGTGCTTGGGACAATGAGACTTGGTAATGTTCCATTCCAGTCTTCTGTGGCATAAGCGTCTCCGCTTATTTACACCGTTATTTCTAATTCAACCCCTGAGATTTTTATTAAAAATATACCTGTATGTACACAAAATAATATATTTATCAGGCCATTCATTGCAGTATTGTTCATAATGGCAACATTTTATCCATGTTCATCAATCAAAGAGTTAAATTGTGAAACATCCTTATAATTAAATCCTCTCCAGAAAACAAAGAATGGGTATGCTTTCTTTGTACTGATATAGAATTCCTATTGACATATTTTAAATGGAAAAAAGTGATCCAAAACAGTTATGCTACATTTGATTTAAGAAAAAGGAAAAGTAAGACATTTCTCTGTGAACCTCTGTGCATTGTTTCAATTTATGAACAATGTGAGTATTATTGCTCTGAAAATGGATCAGAATTTTTGAAGTAATAACATTCAATCCTTTATGAGAGTAGTTTAAAGAGTATCTTGTGTGTGACTCAGGCCCTTAGACTTTAAGTGCCCCTGAATAGCATCTGTTTAGGGATCGTTTTCTACCTGGTCAAGCTCTCCCTGGGGCAATCTTTTCTGACGCTGGCAGCTGGTGTAGTTCACTGTCTGGTCTTTCTAAATGTGATCAGGCTGAGGGGTGGCCCAGGCTGACTCAGTCTTTAGCTCTTGCTCGTGCTCCATGCCCTCGGTCTCTTCCTGATGCTCAATCGTAGCCTCTGCTTTGAGTCTGATACCACAGCCTCCTCTACATGGTCATCCTGCCAGGCCTGCTGACTTCACTGGGCAGGTTGATGGCGGGCTCTTAATTCCATGCACATCAAAGGCAAGGCCTCTGCTTCAAGTTGAATTAATGTAGGTCAACATTTCCTAAAGGTGTGTTGTTTGGAATTTCTGCATACTATAGCTTCCTCTTGAAGATTCAAAATACATAAATTCTGTTAGGAAAAAAAAAAGGAAAAAAATATTTTCCTTGGTTTAATTCAGTATTTTCCAATCTTATTTAATCACAGAGCTCCTTTATACATAATACTTATTTATAGTTCAAGAAATGCTCATACCTTTTGGAAGTGATGCTGTTATTTATCACTCATCCTTCTGCCAAGAAAACGACCAGTGTACAGCATAATATATATGTATATATCACAGAGTTTGGAAATATCATGGAGTTTGAATTCTTCCTCCAGTATCATTGGCTGGGTGTCCTCAAGCAACCTGGTTTTTTTAAAAATGGAGCTAATAATAAATGCATCTCAGACTTCATAATAAAGAATCTAACTCAAAAAATTTTGTTTGGTCTTGGATGTCCGTCCTGTTTGATCGAGAGAATGCTGACCTTCATTCTTCATAATAGCGGGTTTTAATCAAAGTAACAATGAATTCAGGGAAAAAGACTACCTTTCCCCACCTCTTTTGCAGATAGTTGTGGCCATGTGACTAAATTCTGACCAAGAAGATATAAGAGGAAATATTGCTTGGGACTTTCAGGAAAATAGCTTAGAGAAAGCTGGCTCCTTTTCCCCACCCTCCTTCCCATTTCTTTAGATGTGGAAGTATTGTTTGAAACTCTGGAAGCCATGCTGGTGTCAGGGTGACCTCAAAGATAAAAGCTGGCCCAGTAGACCAGAAAGAAGGAAGGAAACCTGTATCCCTTATAACTTCATGGAGCCCCCAAAGCAGTCCTGGAAAGTCTGCCTCCAGATTTATTTTATGTAGAAAATAACCTTTGTGTTTTTAAGCCCCTGAAGTTGGGGTATTTTAACAGCAATCTGACTCAATTCCTAACTGTTATGATCATGGATGAGAATTCATTCATTCAATAGATTATTGAGCATCTGGGTTCCAGACATTGTGCTAAGTATCAACCCTTCCAGTACTAGATACTAGAATAATAAAAATAAAAATAGTTATTATTACAAATACTGGGCTGGATTTTCTTTTCCATTTGCCCCCTCCTAATCCACTTTTCACTCCCCTGTTTTGTCCCCCTGTGGGAAGATCCATGTGGGCACCATCAGTGGGCTCCTTACTCTTCAGTTTCCAGTTGGGACAGTCAGTGAGCAGTGCCAGTGATCAGAGGGAAAGAGGAGGTGAGGCTGGGGTATTTATTTGCCCAGTTCCCTCTGCGGGATTGCCATAAACTGGCTTCAGCCCTTTAGTGCAAGTCACAGCTCCTGTGAGGCAGCACTCTCCACGCAATTCTCTTTGTCTCTGGTTTCTAGTAACTGCCCTCTTTGCTTGCCCCTTGAGGACTCAAGCTGGTCCAAGTGCCCAGTGGTCCTATGCTGGGATTTCACCACACCCTTCCCATGCCTTTCCAGAGTCCCTTTTCAAAGTCTCCTCAAATTTGTCAATTGGAGTGTGCCATCTGTTTCTCTCTGGGAATCTACTGACACAGCTATCATTTATCAAGAACTCCTTTTGTGCCAGGCGCTGCTGGGTGCACCATTTCCTTGAAGTTTTACAATCTTGTCCATAGTTTACAAAAGAAGGGTGAAGAAGAAAGGTTAAGTTAACTATAATCAACCCACTAACCAAGTTATTTAATTTTCCTAACCAGGAAACTTACAGAGATCAGCTCACCCTTATACACAACAGTACGGTCAGCATTTTATCACGGGTGTACTCCCTCATCCTGCTCCCCCAGCCCCAGACTTTCCCTCTTAAGTCTCTTGCCCATGGTATCTTGGTGCTGCCCCTTTGGGTCTAGGGTTCCTGCTGTGGCCCTGCACTCTGGGCTGCCCTCCAGCCAGTCAGCTCCCCTGCACCCCAAGTCGCAGAGCATTGTCCCCCTACCCTTCAGTAATGGCAGAGACATTTTGGTGGCTATGTCCTCTCTGACTGCTGACCTGCTTAGCAGAAGGTGGTCTGCGAGAAACATCTACCATACTGAGTTCTGTGAAAAAATTCTGTGGCAATTCTCCACCAAAGTAATCTGATTCCTGACATTGTTTTCCTTTACGTGACTTTAAAAATTCTTAGTTATATATTCCACACTAGGAGGGGAATTCTCCTGGCAACATGTGGAATTAACAGAGGTTAAAAAAAAAAAATCACTTTTGGTAGTGGAACAAGACTCCCTATTACCTTCCATTTGTGTAGAAAAAGCCCAGACAAATACATTTATCATTATCAGCTGGTAATATGTAATTTAGGCTCCTAAACATTTTCACATTCTCTTTCCACATAATAATACATTTTTGAAAAGAGTCAGCTATGTCTAGAAGTGCATTCAATGTTTCCCCAGACAACATACATTCTACAGTTTTAACTTATTGGTTTTTAGTATTACTGGGAGGCGGGAAAAAATATCCAAATGGTTCTAGTGGCATAATGAATCCTTCATGCAAGAAACTCTTACAGTCACATTTCAAAAGCAACCCTCAAGTGTGCATGTTCTGTTTCCATTAGCCAAGCAATGCTTGAGTGATTTAACACATCTTCACTAGAGAAGGCTTGTTTATATTAAATGATACTGATGGCAGAGTATTCTGCCAAAAACATTCTGTAGCACAGGTGTAAGGTTTGTCTGAAGCATAGAACTGTAGAGACCCATTTGGTTTGGCATGGTACATTTAATCCTGATATAAAATTATATTCTCTGGAGTCTTAAGGTTGTCCCGGATGAAGCAGCAGGGGGAGAGAGTAGGGTAGCCCAGGAGGGGAGGGGTTCTGGCCCATTTTCTTCTGCTTTTACTAGTTGTATAAAGAACGTTGGCATTCCACTTAAGATATTGTTTGACAAGAATGTTCCCTTACTAAAACAAAAACTAAGAAACAAGAATGTTTTCAAAGTAGTGATCTAGTCTAAGGTTGTCATTTTAAAATTAAAAAGTTATGCCCTGAAACACAAAGCATTTTTCTAAGTGTTATACTTAGTTATTGGCCAAGCTGTGCCATCTATCAGGTTCCCAGATTCCTAGTCCAGTGATCTTATCATGTTTATACAACTAGCCTGTATCATACATATGAGCAAGAGCCAACACTGAGGTGAGTTAATATATCAATCAGGATTTATCTAACACCTGTCTGTCCATAGCAGGTACCACACTATGTCCTGGGGATATGGTGTTGAACACGATGGGCATGTTCATTGTTCTCATGGGGTTTACAACTCAGGCAGGAAATAATTATCAACTAATAATACACGAGGTTTCTATCAGTAGCTTCAGCTTCTGTCCCTCCCTTATTCAAAACAAGAACTATCAATAAACGTAATGTTTAAAAGTCATATCATATAGTCTCGTGCTGAGAACAAAAGCCAAGTTGCAACAGAGAAAAAGAAGGAAGCAGTGAGCTATAATAATCCAGAAACAGGAATAATTAAGTCCCAAGTAAATAGAGTACGGCATGCATGTAAGAGCATAAGATAACATAGATTTTTAAAGTTGCTATAAACTTGTCAAGGTGAATTTTTGAAAAGTTTTATTCATTTCTTTGTGTTGTTTATTCAGTATGCTTGAGAATATCCCCTTAACTTTCCCACAAATTTTTTTGAGTACCACATTTTGCAGGTAGCATTTTTATAACACGCCTTATAAAGATCAAACTAAACATAAGTAAGATTTGAGACAGGTTTTGAAAAACAAATAGCCATTTAAGAGGGTAGTTTCTGAACATCTAAGGCTATACAGACAACAAATCAAAATATCTCATCAATTCAGGCATAAAAATTCAATTCCTTCAGGCAAACCAATTGTAGAACTTGTGAACCAAATAACTGCTAATGACTGAGTTAACACAGTAAAGTCTATTCTAAAAGGTGCAAAAGGGCTATTTTAAAATTTCTGTTTTCATTTTAATTTAAGTAGATAAAGGCTCTGTTTCAATTCTTGGGAAATTCTAGCTGTGGGTACAGTCTTTCCAACTCACTGTTTTCTTTAAAAGTTCCCTCAAAATCATATTTTTATTCATCCCCAAGCCCTTTACTTTTCATGATCCATAATTTAAACCAAAAAGTGTTTTTCTTTTTTAATAGAGAAAGCTCATTTATGTGGCATTGCCGTCATGGAATAGTGCGTAATAGCAAACTTAGAGAGAGACCATTTTTATTATATATGAATTATTTGGTTTTAAAATCTATAAAATGCAAACAAAAATCTTTCACACAGATTTATACTAATGATTATTTAATCTTTTGTGATTCAAATGGCACTACCAAGGCTGGACTTCAGCATCACCATTGTAAACACTTAAGCTCATTGTCCAAGGTACATTGGGCTGGCTCTCTGCTAACTCATGGGCAAAACCTTGAAAATGCTTTTAAAAAAAATCTTTTATGTGAGCTTTTTACATGTCTTTTGTGTAAAAAGCAGCTTTAAAAAAAATACAAAACAAACCTTAACACACACACAGGCACATAGTTACATATACTTGTTTATTTTCCCAAATCAGAGATGAACTCTTTGTAAGTACAGCCTGAATCTTGATGCTTTATATATCAAACTCCTAGCACAGTTGCCCAACCCAAAGTCACTACTCAATAAATATTCATTGAGAGAATAAATCATAGTACTTTATAACATTTTGTTTGCATTATTTAGTTTTATTTTTCAGAACAACTTTATAACTGAGAAAAGTAGACTAAAAAAATTGAGACATGAAATATTTATCATATACAGTCATAGTATTAGTTTGTGTTAGAACCAGAACTCGACTCTTCTGACCGTATCCCATCTCCTTTCCACTCTTGGACCCTACGTCTCTGCAGAGAAGAAGAAAAGAAAAGCCTAAGGTATTTCTGTTATTCTAGCAAAGGAAATGTGTATTAATATTTATTTATTCTCTAGCACTGTGCCTTTTTCTTTGCTTCATAATACTTATTACAATGTTATTCCAACATACTTGTGTATTTGCTTGCTTTTTGTCTGTCTCTCCTCCTAGACTGTAAGCTCCCCAAGGGCAGGGAGCAGTTCAGTACAATACCTGCGAATTACCTAGAGCTCAGCCAGTGCCTTGTGCATAGTCAGCATTAAATAAACATTTGCTGAATCTATGTTGAACAGAAATTGTCTCCATTCTATCTTCAATCCCTAAGCATTAGAAAAAAATACTATTAAAAAGCATATTGAAAATTTACCTTCAGGTAGGGAGATGGCATTGAGTAAATAGTAGTACTAGAACTAAGCACCCGGGATTCCTACTCTCAGCTATGGACTACACTCTCTAAACCAAATAATTGGCATTTATTCTTAAATATTAGTTTTCCATTTCATTCAGATCTTGTTTCCAATAGATTCTGACAATTTCTTCCATGATTGACTACCTATTTTTATCTAAAAATAAAGTTTAGAATCCTTCTTACTACTTGGTAAATGCTTCCTTTAAATGTTTTATACTTATTTTTTATTATAAAAGTAAAACATACACTTGATACAAAATTCAAACAAATAATGCATAAAATAACTCACCTGGTCCCATTTCAAAAGAAAACTCTTTTTCATTTTCTTGTAAATCCTTTCAGAAAATCTTTGTTCATGTACACGTGGATGGATGTGGGTGTTTCAGTAAGTGCTTTTAAGGTGTAATAAAACTATGACTCTTTTAAATGTCAATTTTTAGAATAAAGCTACAAGATATGACCGAAATATCTATGAGGTTATTATTGGATACCACCTCCAAGCTTTTGCATGTATTACTTCAATAAAAGCACCCTCACAAACAAAACAAAAACTATTGTCTTATATTTATTAGACTAAAATCCCTGAAGCATTACTTTAAAATGTTTGTTTTGACCTACCTTGTAATTAACTTCATTCTACTTCAGTTCATTCCACTCACCTGAATAAAACATTTTCCAAAATGCCTACAAATGTAAAACCTATGCAATGTAATGGAAAGAGAAGAGTAAGGGCAAAACCCAAAGAGCTGATCCCAGTTTGTTTCTTTTGGGCAAGTCATCAAATTGCTCTCCATTTTCAATTTCTTGCCTATAAAATGGGGATAGAAATTTCTGCTCTGCATACCTCATGAGATAGTGTAGAATTCAAACAGATAGTTTGGTATTTGTACTTGGAATAGATAGATGTATTCAATAATTTTTCAAAACTAGCTTATGAACTCTTTGGTTTTAGCATTCATATCCTGGTCATGATATGACATTTTGGAGGGTTGCATGCAAAGGATCTTAGTATTCAGAAACCTTCTTTGGTAAAATGTGTTCCCTTAAGCATTTAAAGAAGAGCAACCTGCCAATCTTGCTGCACAGCTCCTCCAAGAGTTTGAGAAATGAATTTATCCTAATCATTGAATGAATGAAAACCTAAAGTTTTGCAGTAATGTCTTTAAGAAAGGTGATGTCATAATTTATCCTCCAAACCAAGACACATTGGAGGATGGAAGAAGGTACTGCTAATAATTATGCAGGCACAGCAGGCATAAACCAGGACCGTTCTGAGCAAACTTAAGACATTTGATCAACCAACCTTGAGGATTAATCGGAACCTTAGTAGGGCGCATGAATATCATGACCACTGTTTAAGGACCTGGTTTGACAAAATGTCTGACCGCTCCATCCTCTGTTCTTTAGAGCTTAGCCTGTGATGAAGTTTTCACTGGTTCCCAGGGAAATGAGAAGAATTAAGACTCAATTGTGTGGTTTCTAAAAAGCTGAACTGATTTACAAAATAAAATAAAATTCTGAAATGTACAGACTTACCTGGCCATCAACATTATTGCTCCCTACCTTTTAGTTTTCGTCCTGCCCTGCCCCCAATAAGGCTAGTGGCCTTGCCCCTCACCCCTTCTGACCTGGATGACCCTTTCAAGGTTTCTCTTTGGCTTGCACCCTACTCTGGTTTGACTCTGTGAAAGCCCCCACTTCTCATGGATGTCACTGTAGGCAGCTCCTTCTCCACACCCCAACCATCCTGAGAAAATGGGACCCCAACCAATAAAACAGCGCTACATTTCTTAAATGTAAATTACTAAGAGGTAAACCATTAATAAACTTAATGACTAGCTCAGACCCTTGAAACAAAATATATTAAAAGGCACATGCAAGAAAACATTTAGTAGTGAAATAATTTCAAATTTGTTTAATTAGAAATTTGAAAGGATAAATTCTCACTCTATTTCCTACTGATTAAAATAAAAATTTTAGTCACTGGTCAGCAATCACCATTGAAAATATAATCAGATTTCAAAGTACCACATTCTAAATCTGTCTTTTAAATTTGTCTCACAAATTGTTTTCTGCCTTTAAAATATTACTACTCAGTTTCCATTCTTTCTGCCTGGATTGTTAAACTTATATGAGTGGTTTGCCTTTATCATTAGTCTAACATTGTGCTTTAATAAAATGACAGTCAAATGTCAGGAAATTGGCCGCATTACTCCTGGTTCTAAGTTACACAGTTAGGAGAGCGGATGTGACCACAATGTGGAGAACAGTCTGTAGGGCTGAGGGTGGGAGACAAGAGAAAGGAAGACAGACTCCCCTGACCCTGGTGTGGATGGAACATCTGTTCCTTTCTAGTCAATGGGAAATCAGGCTCACCACAGCATGATAACCAATTTCTGAGTAATAACTGGGTAGTTAATGTTAAAAAGAAATAGTATGCTCTGTAAAAATAATTTTAGCGTGGCAAGTGGGGCTTTAGTCTTGAAATCTTATATAAGATTAAATAACCTCTTATCACCATTCCAAAACTGGATTTCAACACAGATCCAAAGGTGTTTTGTACTCCTTCAGATGTAAGATAATAAACAAGGAGTGATCCTTTTCTCTCCACTCCTGACCAATTCCCTGGATGCAGAGACTCACAGCCATACATTCGTTAAACCAATAGGAGCTGAGCACCCATGGTGAGCCCAGCTATGTAAGGGGAGATGATACTGGCCAAGACCTGCAAGGTCCCTGATGGTGGGAAGTGACAGGCAGCAAATGACCATCAAACAAATAAATGAATAGGTAGAAAAATTCCAGGTAAAGATGAATGCCATATACTGTATTAGAGAATTAAAACAAGTTGATGTGGGAGCTACTTTAGATGGGTGGTCAAGGAAGCCATCTTGAAAGAGGTGTCATTTTAAGATGAAACCTAAACGACAAGTAGCCAGCCACACAAAGGTCAGGGAGACTCCCTTCCAGGCAGAAGGAACAACTGGGTCAAAAGCCCTAAGGTAGAATAAGTGACACATCTGAAGAACGGAAAAGTAGACTGGTTAAAGCACAATGGAAGAAGGAGATAATGTTGGCAAGATCAGTTCACCTTAGGCTTTGTAAGCTGAGGTAAGGAGTTTGGAGTTTATTCTACTCATTGCAATATAGGATCCATTTAGGAAAATTCCTTTATTTCATGTAACCATTCTATGGTTGATGAGACTTTTTCCATTATATTAAATGGTTTTATAATTAAGGGATTTGTGTACACACCCCAATCCCCTTGTATATGCATAACACCCCAATCCCTAACACACACACTGTTTAGATCTTAAGAAAATATAGCTAGGGTTTGCTAACACTGTTTTTCTTTTGTACATTTTTAAAGTAGTACATGTTCTTTCTTAAAATTTGAAAGTAAAAAAAGAAAACTATAAAGAAGAAAATCTGATATAAGAGACGTGGATGAACCTCAGACTCATGTTAAGTGAAATGAGCCAGACACAAAAGGACAGAAATTGTATGAGCTCACTGACATGAGATAACTAGAATAAGCAAATTCAAAAAGTCGGAAACTAGAATATAGGTTACCAGGAGCTGGGGTGGAGATTGGGAATGGGGAGTTAATGCTTAACTTGTACAGAGTTTCTTTTGGGGTTGATTGTAAAGTTTGGATAATGGCTGGTGGTGATGGTAGTACAACATTGTAAACATAATTAACAGCACTGAATATATATTTGAATGTGGTTAAAAGGGGAAATTTTAGATTATGTGTGTTACTAGAATAAAAATTTTAAAAACAAACAAACATGGGAGGTAAAACACAGTGAACCCTCTTATAAATGATGGAATATAGTTGATAGTACAATTATAAAAATGCTCTTTCAAGGATTGTAACAAATGTACCGTGCTAAGGCAAGGTGTTTTAGTTTCCTAGGCTACTCAAGCAAATATCATGGAATGATTCAACTTAAACACTGGGAATTTATTTGTGTACAGTTTTGATGCTAAGAGAAAGTCCAAATCAAGCCATCACCAAGGTGATGCTTTCTTCCCAAAGGCTGTGGTGGTCTGGGGATGGCTGCCTGTGATCCTTGGTCCTTAGCTTGTTACATGGTGGCATCTCCTGGTTTCTCTCTTCTCTTCTGGGTTTTGTTTTTTTTTTTTTTTTTTCATTTCAGCTTCTGGTGGCTTCCTTTGTGGCTTTCTGTCTGTTTGAATGTCACTTCTCTTATAAAGGACTCCAGTAATAGGATTAAGACCCATCCTGGCTGACGTGGACCACACTTAAACTGAAGTAACCTCATCAAAAGATCCTCCTTACAGTGATTTACACCCACAGGAATAGATTAAGTTTAAAAGTATGTTTCTCTAGGGTATATACAGCTTCAAACCACCATACAAAGTCTTAATAATAGGATGGTATATTGAACTCTTTATTATATGCATGATTTTTTGGTAAACTGACTTGTCTTTTAAAAAAAAAAATACATGTCCTTTCCAGAAATTTGAAAGAAAAAACACTCTAAAGAAGAGAATCATCATCACCAGTAATCCTATTACTCAGATATGCTGAATATCTTCCATTTTCCCCTAAAATCCACTTTCCCCATTCTCTGCCTTGGTCTGTGCCCTAGGAGCTTGATCTATATAGGCTGCTGTAACCAGCTCCCTTGCTTTCTGGCTTCATAATGAGAGGCATGAGCAGGAGGTTGGAGAGGTAGAGGAGAAAGAAATAGGGGTATTTGTTTTCCTAGTTTGTTCCCTGCTGGGTCTCCATGGGTTGACAGCATCTCTCTGTAAAAGACCTCAGATTTTGTCAGGCAGCCCTCTCCATATTCTATCCTTTCTGGGTTCTGGCAACTGCCCACACATTTATAAATAGTCCCTTTATTAAACTGTTCTCAAAGTATCCAGTCTGATTGTGCCAAGCATACTCTGTTAGGAACTTGACAGACTAAAAATAATATTTAGTATAAATATAATTTAGAAATTATATTTCAGTATAATCCAGTAGCTAACAGTTAAAGTTTGGATCATGCTTTTTTCATTTGATATTATATTGCAAACATTTCCCCATATTATTAAATATTATCTGAAAATATTACTTGCATGGTAATATTATATTCCATTCACAATTTAAATATTTATTATGAATATTAAAATTCACAATGAATTTTAATCTGCTTCCAGTTTTTGCCATTAAGAATAGCTATGATGAATATCATTATCTATATTCCTAATTATTCCATTTAAACAGATTTTTCCCTATTCTGGGTTATGAAAATATTTTATATTTTCTATTTTCTTTATTTCTATATTTTCCTCTATTTACCTTCAATTCCAAAGGCTTTATTATTTTGTCTTTCATATTTATATTTACAATGTGTCTGGGGTTGATTTTTCCTCTACATGGACATCCCATAGGATACTGTCCCAGCACCATTTAGTGACATAATCTTCCTTTTTCTATTGTTCTGCAATGACACATTTTTCATTAATTAAATGCCCACATATTTGTAGATCTCTTTCTGGGCTTTAGTCTGTTCCAGTGGTCTATTTGTCTGTCTTTATGATGATACCATATTGTGTTAATGAGTGTAACTTTATAATAATGTCTAGATATACAGTAGAGTAAATCCTTCCACTTGGTTCTCAGTTTTCAAAATTGTCTTTTAATTATTTTTTAGGGGGAAGAGGGTTCTCAGAAGTTTCTTTTGTTTGTTAGCTTAGTTTTAAATTTCATTTTCAAATTACTATATAGTAATGTTTACTTTTTTTGGAGGAGTACAGTCCTATTAATTTTAACACAAATACAGCTTCATGTAACCACTACCACCATCAGAATATAGATAGTTCCAATGCCCTTAAAATACTCTCATGTTATCCCTTTGTAGTCACAATCTCTCTTACCCTAAACCCTGGAAATCATTGAATGTTCTCCATTGCTATAGGTTTTTCTTTGTTTGGTTGGTTTTTTGTTTGTTTTTTTTATTTTTTGTTCTTTTTGTTTTTGCTTTGCTTTATGAGAAGGCTATATAAATGGAATCATAGCATATGTAACCTTTTGAAACTGGATTCTTTCACTCAGCATAATGTCTGTGATATTGAGCCAAGTTGTGTGTATTGATAGAGTGTTCCTTTTTATTTCTGGCTAGTATTCACTGTTATAAATGGACCACAGTTTATATATTCACCCACTGAAGGACATTTGGATTGTTTCTAGTTATTAGCAATTATGGATAAAGCTGCCATAAACATTTGTGTACAGGTTTTTGTGTGAACATAGGTTTTCATTTCATTTGGAGATGCCTAGGAGTAGGATTGCTGGATAATAAGGTAAGTGTATGTTTAACTTTAAAAGAAACTGCCAAATTGGAATTGACTTCTCTCTATTTATAAAAATAAAAATTGCTGAGGTTTTTATTGGAATTATATTAAAACTATAGATTAATTTGAGGGAAATTGATAACTTTATTCTGTTTAGTTTTCTAATCCATGAACATGGTATGTCTCTCTGTTTATTTTCTGGACCTACCAATTCCTCTTTTAGGAATTTATCACATAATTTAGTCATTTTCAAAATATCTATATCATTGTTACTCCTTGAAGGATGGTTTATAATAGCAAATTTTTATCTACCTAAATAGGTTGTCTTTGGAGACAGGAACTGGCTACCTTCAGAATGTGGTGGAAGGGAGATTTTTACTGTATAACTTTTGGTGCCTTTTGAATTTTGAATCATAAGTGTGTACTAACTATTTGAAAGAGTGAACTAACTATTTTAAAATATTAAAGTGGCTTTTATTTTATAATCACAAGCTACTGAAGCCTGTTCATTGTTTTTATGCCTTTGATATCTTGCTTTTTGATTCTCAGAACAAGACAATAGGGTGTGTCCTATGGACATTTGATGCATGCTTGTTTTCATTTTTGCCTTTTTAACAGAAGCAGAAAAGCAGGGGGCGGGATTTCAGTCAACCCCAGAGGCAATCTTGATGCTGGTGGTGCTGGCAAGGATGATTGCAACAATAATGGTTGTACAATGGTTGTTAGTGTTGGCAAATATTATGGGAAAATACCTCTGCACATTGTGGTGTCAGTGGCCATAGTTGCAGTGAATCAGCAAAAGGGAGCGTGCATGACTTTAAGTGGTCACCCTAAAATGACTTGTCCTCAAAGTGCGGCCAGGGTACATGAAAAGCAAGGAGTAGTGGGTGAGATGGGGAGTGAAGGAAGGCATTGGAGCAACACTTTCTCGGGTTTATGGGGTGATGAATCTTAACAGGACTTCCCTTACTATTGTAGAATTCAGAGGAGGGTGTGATCTCTTCTACTGAGAGGAGTAAAGGTAAGTTCTTTAATTCCAATATGCATTAAGTTGTGTTAAACTCTCTTGTTCCTGACTTAGGTGGACATGTTACGCTTCAGGGACTGCAGCAAATCGAATATCCAGTTAGCTCAGTACAACCCAAGAACACTTTGTCTTTCAAAGCAATTACCTAGATTCATCTCCAAAAGGTTGTAACGTTCCAATAAAAACAAATACAAAGACTCGCTTTGAATAAACTGCATGTGCCTTCTCATAGTTTTCCATGTCAGATTCCCAGAGAAAGCCCATTATTCCTCTAAATGAGTTTTCTGATCACTTAAACAAATAGAGCATTCTGTCCTCTCACTGCTTGTCATAATGAATATTTTCAAATTAATGTATCACATAATTAATTTGTATGACATTGTTGTATTCTTATAAAGTCTGTTTGAAATAGACAGGCCCATAGTAGCAGAATAGATCTTAAGATTTCAAATATTTTCAAAGCTTATTTCCATTCCTTCAATTATAATTTCTGAAAGAATAGCAGAAGAATAATAAATGCCTCCTTTCTTGAGTAAATTTCTTGAATCTAATGAGAAGTACGGAACATAAAAATGCTGAGCCTCAAAACTGAAATCTTTCAATATTTATGCAACAAATATTAGCTTCTCTCTCATCTTGAAATGTTGACTTTAATAGACATTAGATTTTTTTTATGGTTGATATTGTTTTATAGTAAAGGGGAAAACAATTAGAATCTTCCATATTTCTAGAGAGATACATTCTAAGATAAAATTCTAAGTCTATTCCAAGTTCATATGAACATTAGGGCAACTTCAGAATAATCTAAGTTTATAAAGGAGGGAAGTTATTTTGCAAAAGTACTTTGATAGATGATCAAAGTCAAGATGATGAAAATCAGTAAATATACAAAATCTGTTAAGAGAAAATTAGTTAAATGCATCATTTTTAAAAAAAGAACAAATAGGTGCCAAGTTCATAATAAATAATCATCTCTGTAATCCTCACTTTTGGATCTGCCCCAGGAGAAATTTTCTCTCATCAACATTAACCTAACGGGGTAATTTCTGTACTCTTACTTTCTCTTCTTCACTTTTCAAACTTTATTGTGCCTTTAAGAGAGATGCAATCAGTTTAGTAATTTAGGTTTTACAATGTTGTAATATTGTAAAAAATGTTACAACATATGAATAAATGGATGTGACTGGGTTTTGGAAGCCTCAAAGGCCAGGCCTAAAAGGACGACCAAAAGAACTTTAGTTTGAAGAAGATTTGAGTACCATTGAAGTATATCTCAGCAAACAAAACAACAAAACACTCAGGGAAGCACCAATTGAACTTTTAAATTTAACAACATAGCTTCCTGGCGAATCCAGAGAAAGAAAAATAGCAAAATGATGCTAAAAAATGGGTTGTTAACTATAAGACAGTTAATAGAGGGACTTTGATGATCTATTTATCTAGTGGTGAGACAAATTCTTTTTTTTTCTGGAATTAATTAGAAACCTAGGTCAGTTGTCGACTCATTTCATAATTTATCACAATCAAAAACTCTTTGTTTTTAGTTCTTTGTCATATCAAGTGAACTTTTCAGATATGTGAAGGAAAAAAATCTCACTTATTTAAGTCATTTTGAGTCAGGCTTCTGTCCCTTATAATGAATAATGATTGTAAAATATTTGTTTTTAAAATTTATCTTTTTATTAGACACCTTAAAATATTTTAACTGAAATTTCTTATAAGTTAGTATAATATTACCAAAAAATAAACAATTAGAAAAGTTATTCATTTTTAGAATATGGGTTTGCTTTCCATATTTTCATTTATGTTGACCCACATATTCATGTGTTATAAGTAGAACATTCATGCACTTACTGAGAGGAAAACTAAACTGTCATCTCACAAGCAGGACTTTGTACAATTTCAACATACAATCAGTTAATATTTTACAGGGCTTTTTCTCTTTATCTTCTTTTCAAGCTTTGAGGTAAAAATATTTTTAGAGTTTAAGATTAATGTGCTCTTTTATCCAATACATTTTCCAAATACATGTCATTCCATTGCTTGCTGTTAAAAAAAAAAAAAAAAAAAAAAAAAAAAGCCAATTTATAGAGGAAAAGCATAGAGCATGATGGAATAAAAACTGCACTCAGTTGACTGTTAGAGTTGGGAATCAGAAGTTTTCTTCTCTTTACACACTCACATACAAACTAAGCTACTCCCAGTAAAAATATATACATATATGTTTCTTTAGTGCATTTTTCAGCAACCAACTTTAAAGACAGGAACTATTTGTAAATTAGATATTCTTTCCATTTTTTTCTAGATGATGTTGCTTTACTTTTTCAAAAGCCAGGACAGATGGCTTTCTTATTTTCAAATTTAATTATAGCTCTATGTATGAAAAGCAAACTCATTATTGCTTTTTCCATGGTTTTCTCAAAATGTTGCAGATAACTATAAATTCTAAATTTTCTCAGCTTTCATAATGGACTCAGAAAATAGATCTCAACAGGGCAGCCGAACTAATTAGAATGAGTGGTATAAAAAACAAGCCTTGGGAGCAGATGCAGCTCAAGCAGTTGGGCGCCTGCTTCCCACATGGGAGGTCCCAGGTTCAGTCCCTGGTGCCTCCTAAAACACACACACACACACACACACAAAAAAAAAACCCAACAACAACAAGCAAACAAATGAGAAAACCAACTCAGGTGAGCTGATGTGGCTCAGTGGTTGAGCACTGGCTTCCCATATAAGAGGTCCTAGGTTCAATTCCCAGCCCTTGTACCTAAAAAAAAAAAAAGAAAAAAAAAAATGAGCTTTGTACCCAAATCACAATTATAGTTTAGTGAAATTAAAATATAACCTGATCAGGGAACCAAGGTGAATGCTAATCCTAACTGCAGTTTCGAGCTCTCTCTAAAGTCATTCAAATATTTTTTAACTTATGCTATATTTTGAATCATGTTAAAATAATTAAAAATGGATTTAATTCAAATAATTAGTATCTTGAATGTGAAGATGAACACAATATTTAGACAAACTGACTAGTTGGAAGGAAAATCAAGCCTGAATTTGACCAAGCCTTTAAATTAGGGTTTTTCAACCTTGGCACTACTGACACTTTGAGTCTAATCAGTCTTTGCTGTGGGGTACTGTCCTGTGCCTTGTCGGATGTTTAGCAGCATCCCTGGACTCTCTCCACAAGATGCCAGTAGCACTTCCCTCTACCCCCAGTTTTGAAAACCAAAAATGTCTAGGCATTTCCAAATGTCCTATGGGGAGGCAAAATCACGCCTGGTTGAGAACCACTGTACTAGATCCAACCACCAATTTAAAAGAAAGTCATAGGCTAGAGGAGCAGGAAAGGTGGTCAATAAAATCCAGACTGGGGAATTCTATGGTTCAAACTGCCAGGTTTCTTCTATAAATAAATTTCAAGAAAGAAAAAAGGAGAATCAATGAGACTGAAGAGACCTGTCAAAAGACTGCAACATATGGAACATATGCTGACCCTGATCCATACAAACGAAGAAAAAAATTAAACAAAATAAGAGCAATATGCACACTGATGAGACATTGACTGGATATTTGATGGTAGTAAGGAACTGTTGTTAATTTTGGCAGGTGTAATAAAGGAATTATGGTTAAGTTCTTTTAAAAATATTTTCTCTTTTAGAGATGCCTAATGAAACACTTTCAGATTAAATGATTTGCTGCTTGGGATTTGCCTCAGATTGATTCAGGGCTGGGGCTGGGAAGAGAAAGGACAACTATAAATAAAACAAGATGGACTATGAGTTGCTGAAGCCAGTGATGGGTGTCTGAGAATTGAGTTTTATTCTCCTTACTTTTGATTATGTTTAATATTTTCCACAATAAAGAATTTACAAATATTTAAACATGTCTTTTCTAATAGATTTTAGCCCCATATTCATGATCCTTTTATTAACAGCTTAATTTTTTTAGTAACTGTGATTTAAGTTATTGATTACTAGTGAAAAACACAATGCATTTCCTTTGATCTAAATTGGTCAACTTGGCTAAATATGATTGGATTTTTACCTTATGTTACGCAAACATAGCAAAATTTGGCATGGTGCCCAGTGCAATAGTGCTCAAGTCATGCCCCCCACCAACCCTGGGGTTCCACAGAAGTTCTTCAGGTTTCCATGGATATTTGATTGAGATTTCACTTTCTAAATATTTTTCCAATTATTCTTTAAAACTACCGTTTAAAAAAAAGTCCAATGTGGAGACTTCCCTACCTGTTACCAAGTATGTAGATTAACTTGATTTTCCTAAGACCAAGAAATGGAGTTCCTCCTGCCATCTCTGTTGAATTAAATAAAGAACATCCTGAGAGTGTAAGATGAGTGGTTGAAAAGTAGTACCATTTCCATCACTCCTTTGTGTGAATCCAAATTTTGTCAAATATGTGAATACTTAAAGTGCTTTATGAATGACTATAACTTGAGATCATGAAATACAAATATTAATTTTTTGTTTATAGTTGCCTCTGACCAGCTTAATATGGAAATGTTTTTAATTATACTAAAATAATTTTTTGCTAATCAAATGCTGTTTTATTTACTTTGGAAGAAATGGGTCATGCTACAACATGAAGTTGGATTATCAATGCCCATGTGAAAGAAAATTAGGAGATCTAGTTAGGCCAAAGTATCAGCTTTTAACCAACATGTCAGGTGGTTCTGAGGCAGGGCCATATTTTTAGAAAAAAAGATCTTAACCATTTGAAATTCCATTCCAATTAGAAGCCCATTCAGGCCAGGAATCACATCTGGTTTATTCACAACCTTATGCCCAGAACATGACCAAGGAGTGGCTGGTGGGAGTTTTAGCTCCCACCTAAATCTCCATTAGCTCCCACCAAGACACCCCAGATCAAAATAAAACAAAATAAAATAATAAACCACTATTTCCATCAGTCAGGATACCTGCAAGAAAGAGAATCCAACTCAGTAAGTTAGAGAGACTCTAACCAAGGGACTCTTCCTGGAGTGTGGGCAGAGTGAGGGGAAACAACAAGGCATGCTGAGAGGCCAGGGACCAGCTATAGAGGAAGCCATTAGTGCTCCAAGTCTGAAGGACAAAGAGAGGAAATCATATCACTGAATCCCAGAGGGAGTTGGAGCCTCCAAGCAGGGCCTAAGCTTGTGAAGGGAATCAGCCACCGCTAGAATACGCAGCTCAAAACAGAAAAAAATGGGAAGAAGCAGCAACTTCTCTGTCCTGCCACCCCCCATCTCCTGCCAGTACCTCCCACTGGTTGAACCCAGGCAGAATCCAGTAGCTAAAGAACCTGGGAGATGCAATTCATAAGGGTCAGTCCCCATCAGCACAGAGCAGGGCAGAGAAAGACAGTGATGGAATGATGGCAGGTGGGCAAATGCAGAATAATCAGGAAATTTCTCCCTCCCTGCCCCTCAAAATTGGTAAAATGCACACTTAAAATCCTCAGGCTGGTGATGTCATCAATTAAATAATAGGAGAATGCAATTAAGTAAATCCTTCCATCTAGAGTTGGAATACTTATCTGATCAGTAGGAAGGAAAAACAATCCTAGTTTCAGCTTCTACTTGAAGATACCATTTATGTGAACAGGATATACACATTTTAAACTCACTTTTTATTTCCTTTTGTGAATTATGCTCTGTTCTCTTATTTGGGATGACAATCTTGTGTAGTGTCACCATCTTGTGTAATTTCTGGAAAGGAAATCTTGACCCTAGCAACTTCTGCCTTTAGAAACAGTTGCTGAGATGGCCACTGCCCCACCTCAGTCCTTAGTTGCAAGTCCACACAGCTTGCTGATGATGATCCTTTCAGGCATATCTGCAAGGCCCCTTCAGGTTCAGTGCTCTCTTTGCAACATCATTGCACTCTCAAGGTGCTCTGAGGTCCACATGCTACTCCCAAGCGATGTTGGGCTTTGGTAAGCTCTAGAAGGAACCATGGACGTTTTCCTCTGGGCAGGGGAGGCAACATGGGAATCCTTCTCTGTTCTTGCACTGTTTGAGGCAGGGGAAACTGTAAGCCCTTCTCCTGTGCATCTACTTACCTAGACACTTGGCAGATAGTTCTTCTCTGGGTCCATAGGTTTTCCCCAGGCTCTATCCAGAAATAAGGCCCAGATCCTCTTGAATTTGGATCCCCAACAAATCTTGGGTTTCTGTCGGTGCCTCTTTTCTAGGGATACCTAGTTTCTAAGCTCTCTTAGCTTCTTACACTTTCCACCTCCCTCAGCTAATTGAATACTATCAAGTTTGGGAGTAGGTACGGGGAGGCCTTTTGTATTTTACAATGTATTTCTCCAAATTTTTTGTCTATGGTAGGGACCAGACTTTTACATATCGTGGCAGCAATAAACATGGTTCTAAACCCTATCAGTCACAGGCATTCTATTCTATTCTATTCTATTCTATTCTATTCTATTCTATCCCGACCCCGTCCTGGCCCGTCAAGTCCCATCCCATCCCATCCTATCCCATCATATCCCATCTCATCCCATCCTTTTATATTGCCTCCAATATACAAAGGAGGGACTGGCATAAGATAAACATTTGCATTACCATAAAGACAAATTGGAAGGAAAACAAGCGTTATAAGTCCCAAACAGTTTCAAAAATCTGCAGGGCAAACTCCATTAGATTTCACAGTCTGAGAGTCGCCTATAGAAAGATGGTTTATTCATTTCCTCAGGGCCTCATGGGGGCCCAGAGGCCCTCTTCTCTGTTCCACTCTCATCAAACATCTGGATGGTATCTGAGCTCTAGACCTCACCCTCCAAGAACATTGGGGTGAAAGCCACACTTTCCTCCATCTCGGGGGCACAGTCTCAACCCCCTCAGAACAGTGGGGTGGTGACCTAACTCTCCCCATCCACTGGGAAATGTGCTCCACTCTCTCTGTAACCTGGGGTGCCTAAACACTCCCTGAATAATAGACTGGAAAATCTACCTTCTTCAAATGCTGGGGCAAACTCACCTTTCCGCACACATGGATGGGATTCCTCTCCTGGCCCAAGAAGATGTCCCAAGCTCAGACCTCAGTTTCCATGGTTTTCCTCTGGAAATGGTTTCTCCTTCAATCTCTCCCTTTTCTGTACCTTTTAGGCTGGGCTGACAGTGGTTTTATTAAACAGATCTTTCAAAAAGCTCATTGGTTTTGCATGAAGTTCATAGGGATCCAAGCTGTGGGCAGTAAGACTTTTCACAAGTCCTTCCTGGCTGCCTATTTCCAAGTTTAGCTAAGTCCTCACATGAGGCACTATCCTTTGGGGGCTTGTTTTCCAGAAGCTCTGAATTTTCCAAACCATCAATTTCTGGTTTCTTTGTGTGCAGGGATACAGTTCTCAGCTTATGTCTTTCCTCTCACATTTTGCTATAAGCTGCAAGGAGAAGCCAGGCCACATTTCCACTTTTAATTTGGAAATCTCCTCAGCTAAATGTCCAACCTCATCAATTTCAAATTCTGCTTTTCATGTAACATCAGGAGTCAATTTTGTCAAGTTATCTGCAACTTTAAAACAAGGAGCACATTTCCTCCTATTTCCAATAATAATTCCATCATTTCCTTCTAAGGCCTAACTGGAAATAACTTTAGGGTCCATATTCCTACCAACATTTTCTTCAAAGCAATCCAAGCCTTTTCTATCAAGCATCTCACAATTCCTCAAAAAAAGACCCCTTACCCATTTATAAAGCGATTTCTACATTTTTGGTAATTGCAAGCAGTGGCACCGCACTCTCCTGGAACCAATTTCTCTTAGTTTGCCAAAGGACTGCCCATGCAAAGTACCAGAAATGGGTTGGCTTTGGTAGTGGGAATTTTATTTGGGGTAAAAGCTTATAGTTCCTAGGCCATGAAACTTCCAAATCAAGGTACCATCAAAGATGTTTTCTCACCCAAAGTCAGCTACTGGTGATCCTGGCCTCCTGCCACTGGTGGTCAGGCAAATGTCTGGGCTTGTCTCTTCAGCCTTGAGTTGCTCTTCAGGGGCCTCTTTCCATGCCTCTGTGCTCTGCTGATTCCAGACTCTGGGGCCTCTCTCAGCCTCTCAGGGCTTCTCTGTTTTCTGCAACAGTAGGTGAATCTAGAGTTCTCTCTACTTTCTCCTTTCTCTCACATGGCAGGAACAAACAGCTGCTTCCTTTTAATATGTGTCTTTCTCTGTGTCTCTGTTTATAAAAAGTTCCAAGAAAAAGGCAGAGACGCAACCTGCGTCATGCCTCCCTGATGTAGTCCAATCAAAAAGGCCCCACACCCACAGGAATGGATTAGTTCAAGAACATAATATTTTTCTTTTGGGGACTCAAACTGTCACAATGATTTTATTCAAAGGCTACTGCAGAAGGAGAGAGAGACCAGAAACCAAGTCTGAACTCATCTCCATAGAAACAAAGGAGAGAGGGGTTTTTAAGGACTCAGGGTAGGCTAGCAGGCAGGCACTGGAGGAGGTTAGGGAGATTGATCCCTGGGATGGGTAAGTGATTTACAGAGTTTGTGATTAGCACTTCTTGGTTTGGTATGGTTTCCGTTGTTGTGATTAGGCCCCCTGGAGCTTGTAAGGACTGAGAAAGAGGAAAAAGAAGATGATGAGCCCCCTGGTTAGGCACAGGACAAGTACCTGTACCCTGTAAGGGCCAGAGTGAGAGGGAGGGCATTCTTATTTAAAACATTATTTTAAATAAGAATATTTAAAAGATGTAGAAAGCAGGAAAAAAAGATGTTTTTATTTTTAGTATGGTCCATAGAAATAATTTTAAGAGCAGTTGCATAGCTATGAAATCAAAACCATTAGGAAAAATATTTTATTCTTCAGTAATGTGGATTAAAAAGGAACTCACTCCAATTAAGTAAAAATGACAAACTTAACATTGAGGACAATTAGTGAGTGAAATTTTCAAATAAGAATTGTGCTTTAGAATAATGATTCTGCTTATCTTTGTTCTGCCATTATCTTCACAATTTTTTCTCCATTCATCTTAGTAGAGAAGTCATAAATTCTATGAACACGTAAAGGGAATGGACTTTTTCAGATATAGTAAACATCAAAGAACCTTAACCCTTAGCCAGGAACTCAGCATCTCTTCAACATGCCTAGATTTCAAAGGTTTAATTATCTGACATTTAAATCTGTATTCTCTAATCTATCTTGTTCGATAATTATGACTCTAATGTTATGTCCTTTGCTAAATGGATAAATAAAAATCAAGGAGCTTGATTCTTTTTTTTTTAAAGATTTATTTTATTTATTTCTGCCCCCCACCCACCCACCTACCCACCCCCATTGTTTGCACTTGCTATTTGTTGCGTACTCGTCTTCTTTTTAGGGGGAACCAGGAACTGAATCAGGACCTCCCATGTGGGAGGGAGGTGCCCAATCACTTGAGCCACTCCACTCCCTGCTTGTTGTGTCTCTTCATTGCATCAGCTTGTTGCATCAGCTCGCCACGTCAGCCCATCATGTCAGCTTGCTGTCTTTCTCAGTTTCTTTAGGAGGCACTGGGAACCAAACCTGGGACCTCCCATGTGGTAGACAGGCGCCCAACTGCTTGAGCCATATCCACTTCTCAGCTTGATTCTCAATTTCTTGGATTCTAGCTTAAATTAATGGGGCATTTGTGTACCAAACATTGGGTCACAGAAATCCAAATCACAGTCCAAAATAACTAAAAAAGTTAAAACATTAATGTCCCCTTAATCTACTTTTAGCTAAACATCTTGAAAATAAGCTCTACCTCATCAATAGTGTAATAATGTAGAGGGCTGTTTGTATCATCAAGTCAAATATGATTAATTTTTGAGTAAGTATATTTTTACAGAATGCATTATAAGAATAGCTAATAATGTAATTCAGGTATTGTCATATTAATTTATAATAATTAAAGAGAAAATGGGCATTTCAAATTTAAGGAATGAACACATGACATATAATGTTCATGAGAATTAATAACTTATAAGCGAACAACTCATTTAATAAAACACTTTTAGTTTATTAAAAAATAGAAGTATGAAATGACTAGGACTCATTTTTATTGACCAATTTTAGAAAAAAGGCAAGTTGATTATTAGGAAAGCAAATGAGAGCCAAGAGAAATCATCTATCCTAATTGATCATTAATAATTTTTGAACGGTTAGTCTTATTAGACATTTACATGCAATTATTAATAGTGAAAGTACTTCAATAGTTTAGCCAAGTGTTTGACATAAGTTATTTTAATGATACATGAAAGATATCTTGTTAACATTCTAGAATGAATATCTTTATTCACACAAGCATAAATATGATGATCACACTAACAGTTCAGATTTGAAATCTCATTTTAAAAATTGATTGCTATGGCATCAGACTAACATTTTATCTAGTGCTGTGTAAGCTTTTGACATTAATCTTCTTTATTTGAGGTTTGAAATGCAGCTATAGAAATAAATAATAGTGACCCTGAGAAGTTATCTAATTCAATGTATAGAATTTTTCAAAGTATATGGGAGCATTGAAACTGGGGCTGGGGGTGGCAAGGCTTTCTATTGTTACTTTTCTTCTGAAAAATTAAAGACAAACATTAACAGAGTACTAAGTTTAGTTATAGTTCTTTTGGTACTTTTCTCTAGTAAAACGTGAAAATGAATTCAGCAATGTTGGACAGACTCTTGGTTTTAGAGAAATAGATACGGCTATTGTTCAAGAGCTCTATCTTTAAAACTGGATTCTGGTTTGTTTGTTTTTTTTAGGAGAAAAAATGCTGCTGCCGCAAGGATGGGAAAAAGTGACTTTCTCAGTGGACGAATGAATATGCTTGTCCTGTGTTGGGTGCATCTGTACCCTATGCTGTTATGGCGTTATTAAGGAAGCATTTTATTTAAAAAGCATTCCAACTGTCACAACCACTGAGCTCCTGGTTGATTAATAAACTCTTGGTTATGGAGGACAGAAAAGCAAGTGCACAGCAGGTTTTTCAGCAGAGGGTATCTTTTCCTTCCAGCTCTCTTCACTTCCCATTTAACTGTCTACACCTCCACCTGCACTTATAAATTTTAGGCTCACAGTTGGAAAGACAAATAGTAGCAAATACCTTTCAAATATTGGTGTTGTAGCTGAGAGAGTAATGTAATGAGATGCCCATTGATAAAATCATGTGTTGCCACCTGCATGAAACTTTTGCCAACACTGTACACAGTCATCTTAAAATGAAGGAAATATTGTGGTAGCCCACCAGTAATGACTACTTCAGGTCCTTTAATAGATATTCTCATTGAAAAGGCCACACCAGAAAATCACTTTGTGGAATTTTCTTTTATCAGATGCAGGAATTGTACCTCAAAACACCATATAATACAGATCAAATTTTATCCAAATAAATAATAAATACAAGAAAACAAAGTATCATGTCAGTAAAGGATAGTTTATCAATATGCCCCAGCAACATATTGAAGGTCTTTAATAAGTAGTAACATTATTTTTTATTGCATTTTATAATGACTACCTTGGACCTACCCTCTACTATAAAACTGTGACATAGAACTAGATAGATTTTTTCTCTAAGGCTGGTCTAATTTCTAAAATTCTGATTGAATCTTCTTTGCTCTGAAAGCCCTCTAACACCTTTTGCCAAGAGTCATAAAAATTTTGAACTGAGTAAGCTATAAAGTATTGACATCGACCTACATTTTTTTGCTAACATTATTACACAATAAATTTTATTCTGTAGTTCAGAAAAATGTAGCATAGCATCCATTTTACATATTTGATAATAATTATTGTCATTCTCCTATTCAAAATACCTATTATAAAATCCTGTATTTATTCAACAAATCTAGCCAGGCATTATTTTAAAATGATTTTCTGAGACAAGTAAACTTGCAATTCCCCCCAATATTTTTAGGATGTAGTATTTTAGTTGAAAAATAGAAGATGATAAACATGCTTTCTTTCTCCTTTGTTCCCCATATTTAATGAATTAAGAAATAGAAAAAAAAAAAGAGAGAGAGAGAGAAATCAATAAGATACACTAAGGGTTTTGAAGAATTATTTGATTCATTTCTACAGGCATTTTCAATTTTAACACTCATTTTTATTAGACTTGCATTATGTTAAAAAATGATTTTATGGTAATCCTGATTTCTTTAACCATTCTTCTTATTTTTATTAATTTTATGAATTTGAAATGCCAGTAATAGAAGCAAATTTAGTTTCAGTAATTAAGTAATATCTAAAAAGGAAAAAACTTATTTTACCTTAGATAATAAAATACATATCCTTCTGAATATAATTTCTACAATTAGCTTAAACATAAGAAACTGTTAAAGGAGTACTAATTAGTAATTAGAATATGGTTAAATAAAAACTATACCTAAAAATAAGTTAT
The DNA here is from genome assembly GCA_026826555.1 of Tolypeutes matacus. Classification (NCBI taxonomy): domain Eukaryota; kingdom Metazoa; phylum Chordata; class Mammalia; order Cingulata; family Chlamyphoridae; genus Tolypeutes; species Tolypeutes matacus. Next base: position 4,784,878 of record JAKSZT010026914.1, on the reverse strand, counting down.
TGGATTAGAGAGGCAGAGGACTCACTTCTTTCCTAGAAAAATAGCTAGAAGACAGGTAGTAACTGTCTGAAAACTGTTCTAGGGCTAAAGACAGCAGGGGAAGGCTAGACACCACCCAGAAGAGAGAGGGGCAAAGGAAAGAGGTCTTGGCTGGTTGGAAAAGTACCATGAGTAAAGCTGCAGCAGCAGCTGCTGGTGCCCATCCCCCCACCTTTGGAGCAAAGGGTTTCCAGTCCCTGGCAGGTGGCAACAGACTGAGAGGGTTGCAGTGGCCCTCTTCTACAGCAAAATTAGATTTTGGCCAGGGAAATTGGTCTGCTGCATTGGAGGAGTCTCATACTTCCAGGTTGGTTGGAGCTGCAACATTGTTTTCACAGACAGCTGGCAGGGAGCTAAAGATAATTTGCCTTCTCAAACACCCTCTCACCTACCTTGAGCTGGTTGCTCCAGACACAGATGGAGGAAGGGTGTGGCAGGCCAAGGAAAGACACCAGCTTCTGGGAAAGTTTGTTTATGGGCTTGGCTCACCCTGAGGGCATTTCTTCTGTACCTCCCATCTGGGAAGGGTTACAGTGAATGCATCCCCCCCCCTCCCCTCAGCATCTGGGGTCTGAGCTGAGAGGTCTGCTGAATAGTGCCATATACTGACAGACCGGGAAAGTGCATGCAAAGAAAGGAAAAATAGTAAGAAAGAAATTAAAAAGACAATCTGGTGCTTGTTCTGCCCCCCTCTCTAAGGCCCTTGGAAACTGGCTTGTACCCCAGTACTGGGTCTTTAGCCCTGATTTGAGCAGTTAAACAGGGGCAATCCTAAATATCTAGAACAAGTTGAACCAAGAAATCAAGGAACAGTGTAGTACACAGTTACTTAACAGTCAGTCTCTAGGCAAGAAACAGAAACTGAACATCAGAATAAACTCAGCATCGTAATCAGATGCCCAGATATCAGCAAAAAATTTCAAGCCATACTAAGAAAAAGGAAGATATGACTCAGGCCAAGGAACAAATCAAAGCTCCAGAAGAGACATAGACTTGAAACAAGTAATCAATGATGTTCATACAAATCTCCTAAATCAAACCACAGAGTTGAAGGACAATATGGCTAATGAAATAAAAGACATTAAGAAGACACTGGGTGAACACAAAGGAAAATTTGAAACATTGGATAGAAAAAAATAACAAAACTTATGTGAATTAAAAACACAATAAGTGAGATTAAAAATACAATGTAGACATACAACAGCAGAGTTGAAGTCATGGAAGAAAGAATCAGTGACATAGAGGACAAAAAAACTCTCATTGAAAAGAGAGAAGAACAGAGAAAAGAATGGAAAAATTGAGCAGGGGCTCAGGAAATTAATGATAGCATGAGGCACATCAACATACATGTTATAGGAGTTCCAGAAGGAGACAAGAAAGGAAAATGTGCAGAAAGAGTATTTGAGGAAATAATAGCCCAAAATTTCCCAACTGTCATGAAAAACATGAACATATATGTCCAGCAAGTACAGCAAACTTCAATTAGAATAAATCTAAATACACCTATTCCAAGACACATAATATTCAGAATGCCAAAAATAAAAAGAAAATTCTGAAAGTAGAAAGGGAGAAGTGAAACATTACACATGAGGGATGTCCAGTAAGACTTAATGTGGATTTGTTTTCAATAACCATGGAGGCAAGAAGGCAGTGGTATGATATAATTAAGGTAATGAAAGAGAAAAACTGCCAGGCAAGAATTCTTTATCTGGCGAAGCTGTCCTTCAAATATGACAGTGAGTTTTAATGTTCACAGAAAAATAGAAATGAAGAGAGCTTGTAAACAAGAATCCTGCTCTGCAGGAAATACTAAAGGGAGTTCTGCATCCAGAAAAGAAAAGAAAAGACAGAGAGATGTGGAAGAGTGTGTAGAAGTGAAGACTATATCAGTAGGGTAATGAAAAGGGTAAAAAGATAGACAAAAATAAGATATGGCATATGAAAGCCAGAGGGTAAAATGCTTGAAGTATTGCCTTTACAACATTAATGGACTAAACTCCCCAATCAAAAGACATAGGCTGACAGAATGGATAAGAAAATTTGACCCGTCCATATACTGTCTTCAGGAGACTCACCTTAGACCCAAGGATGCAAATAATCTGAAAGTGAAATGTAACCAAAAGAGAGCAGGGTTAGCTATACTGGTGTCAGACAAAACAGACTTTAAATGCAAAGAAATGATAAGAAAGCCATTATATATTGATAAAAGGGAAAATCTACCTTCTGGAAGGAGTTAACAGTCATAAATATCTATAAATCTTACCAGAGTGCCCCAAAAATATATGAGGCAAACTCTGGAAAAACTGAAAGGTGAAATAGATGTGTCTAAAATAATAGTTGGAGACTTCAGCATGATCTCACATCAATAGCTAGAACAACTAGACAGAAGATCAACAAGGAAACAGAGAAGTTGAACAATATGATAAATGAGCTGGACTTGACAGACATATATAAAACATTGCACCCCAGATCAGCAGGTTATACATTCTTCTCAAGTGTTCTTGGATCTTTCTCCAGGATAGACCACATGCTAGGTCATAAAACAGATCTCAATAAATTTAAGAAGATTGAAATTATACAAAGTACCTTCACTGATCATAATGAAAAGAAGCTGAAAATCAATAATAGGCAGGAAAAGGGAAAATTCACAAATAGAGGGAGGCTAAAAAACACAGTCCTAAACAATCAGTGGGTCAAAGAAGAAATTGCAGGAGAAATTAGTAGATATGTTGAGATGTATGGCAACAAGAACACAACTTATCTCAACTTATGGGATACAGTGAAGGCAGTGTTGAGAGGGAAATTTATAGCCCTCAATTGACTATATTAAAAAAGAAGAAAGAGCTAAAATCGAAGACCTAACTGAACACCTGGAGAAACTAGAAAAGGAACAGCAAACCAATCCCAAAGCAAACATAAAGAAAGAAATAACAAAGATTAGAGCAGAAATAAATGAAATTGAGAACAAAAATACAATAGAGAAAATTCAACAAAGCCAAAAGCTGGTTCTTTGAGAAGATCAATAAAAGTGACAAACCCTTAGCTGGACTATTAAAGAAAAAAAGAGAGAAGATGCAAATAAAGAAAATCAAGAATGAAATGAGTGACATTATGACTGACCCTTCAGAAATAAAAAGGATCATAAGAAGATATTGTGAGAAACTGTATGCCAACAAATTTGACAACTTAGATGAAATGGACAAATTCCTAGGAATGCACAAATAACCTACAGTGACTCTACAAGAAATACAGGAACTCAACAAACCAATCACAAATAAAGAGATTGAATCTGCTATTAAAAATCTTCCAACAAAGAAGAGTCCAGAACCAGATGGTTTCACAAGTGAATTCTGCCAAATATTATGAGAAGAATTAATACCAACCCTGTTTAAACTCTTCCAAAAAATTGAAAGGGAGGGAAAATTACCCAACATATTTTATGAAGCCAACATCACTCTAATACCAAAGCCAGATAAAGACACTACAAGAAAAGAAAATTACAGACCAATCTCTCTATTGAACATACATGTGAAAATTCTCAACAAAATACTAACAAATCTAATCCAACAGCATATCAAGAGATTTATACACCACAATCAAGTGGTTTTTACTTCTGGTATGCAAGAGTGGTTCAACATAAGAAAATCAAGTAATGTAATACACTACATTAACAAATCAAAGGAAAAAAAAACACATGATCATCTTGATTGATGCAGAAAAAGAATTTGATAAAATCCAGCATTCTTTCTTGATAAAAATCCTTAGAAAGATAGGTATAGGAAGAGAGTTCCTCAACATAATTAAGGACATATGTGAAAATCCCACAGACAACATCATACTCAGTGGGGAGAGATTGAAAGCTTTCCCTCTAATATCAGGAACAAGATAAGGATGCCCACTGTCACCATTGTTATTCAACATTGTACTCTATGTTCTAGCTAGAGCAATTAGACAAGAAAAAGAAATAAAAGGCATCCAAGTTGGAAAAGAGGAAGTAAAACTCTCACTGTTTGCAGAGTTTAGAAACTCCTGAAATATGTACAACAAAGTTATTAGAGCTAATAAATGACTTCAGCAAAGTGGCAGGATACAAGATCAACACGCAAAAATCAGTAGTGTTTCTATGCACTAGTAATGAGCAAGCTGAGGAGGAAATCAAGAAAAAAAAATCCATTTACAATAGCAACAAAAATACTCAAATATCTAGAAATTAATTTAACCAGGAATGTAAAGGATCTGTATTCAGAAAACTAGAAAACACTGCTAAAAGAAATCAAAGGAGACCTGAACAAATGGAATAAAAACATTCCCTGTTCATGCATTGGAAGGCTAAACATCGTGAAGATATCAATTCTATACAAACTAATTTATAAGTTTCAACGCAATCCCATTCAAAATTCTAACAGCCTACTTTACAGAAATAGAAAATTCAATTATCAAATTTATTTGGAAGGGAAAGAGGTTTCAAATAACCAAAAACATCCTAAAAATGAAGAGTGAAGTTGGAGAACTCATGCTTCCTGACCTTGAAGCATATTAAAAAGCTACAGTGATCACAACAGTATGGTATTGGCATAATGATAGACACATTGATCAATGGAATCAAATTGAAAGTTCAGAAATAGACACTTCTCTATGGTCAACTGATTTTTGGTAAGTCTACAAGGCCACTTTTCTGAGTCAGACAAGTCTCTTCAACAAATGGTGCTAGGAGAATCATAACCAAAAGAATGAAAGAGGACCCCTATCTCACTACCTATACAAGAAACAACTCAAATGGATCAAAGACCTAAACATAAAAGCCAGTACCATAAGACTCCTAATCATGTACGGAAACATCTACAAGACCTTGTAGTAGGTGAGGGTCTCTTAAGTCTTACACCCAAAGCATGAGCAACAAAAGGAAAAAATAGATCATTGGGACCTCCTCAAAATCAAATACTTATGCACCTCAAAGGAGTTTACAATTAGTGTAAAACGACAGCCTACTCAATGGAAGAAAATATTTGGAAATCACACATCTGAGGAAGATCAGATATCTATGCTGTATAAAGAGATCCTACAATTCAACAATAAAAAACAAACTACATGATTGAAAAAATTGGCAAAAGACCTGAATAGACTTATTTCTAAAGAAGCAATACAAATGGTGAAAAAAACACATGAAAAAATGTCCAATATCACTGATATTTGGGAAATGCAAATCATAGCTACAATGAGATATCATTTCACACCTATTAGAATGACCACTACTGAAAAAACAGAAAACTATATATACTATATATAAGTGTTCAAGAGGTTCTGGAGAGATATGAACACTTACTCACTGTTGGTGGGGATGTAGAATGGTACAGCCACTGTGAATGTCTGTTCAGTGGTTCCTCATGAAGTTCAATACAGCTCTGCCATGCAACCCAACAATACCACTACTAGATATATACCCAGAGGATGTGAGAGCAGGTACACGAACAAACATCTGCACGCCAATGTTCATAGCGACATTATTCACAATTGCCAAAAGGTGGAAATAACCCAGGTGTCCATCAACTGACAAATGGATAAACAAACTGTAGTATATACACATGATGGAATATTATTCAGCTATAAGAAGAAATGAAGTCGTGAAGCATATGACAACATGGATAAACCTGGGAGGACATTACATTGAGTGAAGCAAGCCAGGCACAAAAGGACAAATATTGTATGATTTTGCTATTATGAACTAAATATAATGAGCAAACTCATGGAAGTAATAGCTAGAATATAAGTCACCAGAGAATGGAATGTAGTTGGGAATGGAAAGCTGAGGTTTAATCTGTACAGAATTGGTAAAAAAAAATTGTTTTTAAATATTTGGAAATGAATAGAAATGGTGAAAGCACATCATAGGATTTGAATTAGTGGCACTAACATATGGGTATGGTAGTGGTTTGTTGTGTTTTTTTGTTTGTTTTTTTGGAATAATGATAAAGCTTTAATATTGATTGAAGTGATAAATGCAAAACTCTGATTATACCAAATGCCATTGGTTTATACTCAGTGGGAGAATATACATGTATTTTTTTCATATTAAACGTGTAGTTTTATTCAGGTTTGATCTTAACAAATGTGTCAGGGAGAAAGCCCACAGAAAAGGGTGCCCTCTTCTTTCCTCCCTATCTAAAGGGGTTTGGGGAAAGATATAGGCATGGGAAAAGGGTTGTTCCCCAGACTGTAGGGATAATGCTTGGGGTAAAGGGCTATGGAGACAGGGGACCAGACTAGGGATAAGTAGGGTAAGGGCACAAGGACCATTTGCCAGAAGCCATAGCTTTCTTTTTTTTTTTTTTCTTTTTTTTTTTTTTTTTATTATGGGTAAAAATCAAAATTCTCACAATACATACAAACATTTGTAAAATGATATATAAATATATATGCATATATGTGTATTTGCTTACAAAAATGTTATTTTTTATATATATATATATACATATATTTTAAGAGGTGCTTAGATTACCTAAAATATTATACGGAACTAGGCCATTTTAAATCAGCACACACCACTCAGAACTGAGTGGGAGAGAGTGTGGTCTACAGTGTGAACTGTGGTCTATGGTTGGTGGCAAGGCTCCAGGAGGTGTAAGTTCATTGAGGTTGGTGGGCCACACTATGGGAGATGTTTGTGTTGGATGTGGTGGGAGGTGTGGGAGGTGGGCAACATGGGAAGCCATAGCTTTCTGACTCCAGATTGTCATACACACGCGCGCACACACACACACACTCACACAAAAAAATAACCTAAACCCCAAGCAGCACCCACACCCTTTTCCCACCAGGGCTGCAGCATGAGGGGAGAAGAGGAGGGCAACTTCATCATGGCTTGCTCCTGGCCAAGGGAACAGGGTAGAGGGCAGGGCATCCCTGACAGATTGAGGGGGTGGAGGGGAGAAACCAAAATAAAATGTCAAATAAATTATGTAGCAGGAATCCAGCCAAGGGCCAGACCAGAGCTGGGCCAGGCTGGGCGAGGAGGTCTGAGGGCTCCAGGATCACTGCTGCCACCACCACCACCCTGGGGGTGCCAGTTATTTTGCCGTGACCTTGATTGCTACACCTGCCTCCTCTGTCGTGGCTGACAGTGCCGTGATCAGGATGTCTTCTCTGCAGTCACAATTGTTTGATCTCCTTGCCGAGGTCTGCCTCAGGCAGATGAAGGTCCTCCTGCACCTCCCTGCTGTCCTGGAGCAGCGATAGATACCCATCGTGGATGCCACATAATAACCAAAACAAGACTGGGAAGCAGGCAGGGGAAGGATTATTGGTCCTGCATTACCGATGAGGAAGCACAGGTTCAGAGAGAAGCTGCTTCAGTGCCTTGCTACATGAATATGAGGGAGCAGAGCTCAGACTATAATCTCTATCTTCTATCACCTGGTTTTGTATAAATTACGTGGTTTATCAACAAAAAAATAATAGGATGGGTTGGGGGGAATACAACAAATGTAAGGTACAGACTATAGTTAGTAGTAATACTTTGAGGATGCTCTTTCATAATTTGTTACAAATGTTTCACAACAATGGAAGGTATTTGTGGTGGGGTGATGTATGGGAGCCCTGTATGATGTTATGCATGCTTGTTTGTTAAGTCCACAACTTTTACTATACACTTATTGTTTATGTATGTTCATGTATGAATGATACACTTCAATAAAAATTTTTAAATGGAAAAAAATAAGTTATTGGACATTGGGAAGGAAGTCTTTCTGAACAGGGTGATTACCTGGTACTTTCTATTTAATATTCCTACAGTATCTGTTTCTGGGCACAGAAACATTTTAAAAGTATATTTTGGTTAGATAGTTTTAAAATATGAATTAAGTGTCTGATTAGTATACAGAATTTTTCAGAGTCGAGCTACACATTAAGGAATAAACAGCAAACCCACAGTTAAAATATTATATTTTATTTATACTATTCTAGGAAGAAAGGTTTGACATTGTTACCTGTTTAACAAAGCAAAGATGTGAAACTCCAGAAGATGAAGGTATTATTAGGTCACACACAAATAAATCTATAACACTCATTTTTAAGTGTAATATCTTTGGTAACCATATTTACTAGCATGCATAAGTGTCTTCTCAAAAAGTCAGATCCACATTATTTGGATTGCAAGTGACAAAAAGTTTCTTGTTGATATTATATCCTATTTTAAACTTTACTCATTTCAACTAAAGAATTTTGTACATGTTTTATAAATGGATGATTACTCTTCTGCAAATAAGAGAAATGGTTTGGAGGAATGAAATTATAGTCATGGCAGAGTTAATAGGTGTAAAAAAATTAAAACAGTGACCAGCAAAAAGTATCTTTCACTTAGCATTAGCTATTATTTAACAGCTAACTTGAGAGTAACTTATCAGTAAAGTATATGCAGCTCAAAATGACACCTGAACTTAGATTTTCCAAAGTAAAACTTAAAAGGACAGAAATAAGCAGTAAGTCCCAAATGTCTTAAAAGAGAAAGAACTCAGAGTTTCATGTGTAATTATTCATCACACATCATCATCATTACTGTGATAGCACCTGTCAGCATAGTACTTTATAAAATTAATATGGAGCCCTGTCCTACCTGCCTGGCCATTCTCACGAAAGCAAATGGCAAGCCAAAAACAACAAGCCCATATGGTCCACAGCTCCTTTTCGCTGATGGCTTTAGTGATCAGTTCATATTCTTCATTAAGCAATGCAAATCTGCTAAACGGGCTCACACACTCTGGAAAGTGATCACAGGATGTTTACCTGCCTTTAGGTTTTCAGAAAATAATGGGACGGGCATTTTTCAAGACTGTATGAATTGTTCTTTCTGATGTGGTGATCTCAGTGAGAGACAAGCCAAATCCCCAGGGGGTCAGAATTTGGGGGTGGGAGAGAGGCAGATGGAGTTTAAAAATAAAGCAGTTAAGTAAACTTACTCCAGAACTTGTGGTAAGTGAGCCAACTCATTGTTCACTCTGAAATCACACAAAGTAAAAATATAATATTTTCTAAGGTCAGAATAAACTTTTTTCCTTCTAAAATTTGTCACAATTTTATTAGCCACAATACTTAAGATTTCAAGCATTAAAGGCTTTTAAAATAAGTTTGCCATTAAAAAGAAGGTATGTGTAATCATTGGGATATTTTAGATGGAAATATCACGACTTCATGCTGAAATTATCAAGCCTTTCATTCCACTGTTATCTGATTTAAATCTTGAGGATTCATAGTTTCCCTGATATTTTCTTCTTGGGACTGGCATTATATAAATGGGAATAAACCAGTTCAAGGTTGTTAATGATACTACTTTTATATATTTGTTCATGCTTTACATTTTTCAAACACTTTCACATGCACATGATAACCAAAACAAGACTGTGAAGCAGGCAGGGGAAGGATTATTGTTCCTTCATTACAAATGAGGAAACACAGGTTCAGAGAGAAGCTCAGTTTCAGTGGTTTGCCATATGGATATTAGGGAGCAGGGCTAAGGCTATATTCTCTATCCTTTATCACCCGGTTTGTATCAGTCAGGACTGGATAGTAATGCTGCAGCTACCAACCATCCCCATATCTCAGAGGCTCAAAATAACAGAGGCAAGTTTCTAGTTCTTAATACGTGTCTATCGCAAGATGCCTGGGGCCTCCTTTCAGTTCTCTCCTTCTGAAACCCAGGATATTGGATTATCTGCTATCTGGAAAGTTGCCTGTCATTGGAACACAGGGGAAGATAATTAAAGCAAATCACACTCTTGCTCTTAAAGCTGCTGCACGGACATGTCTGCTTGTAGCTGATCAGCCAAAGCAAGTCACATAGTCACTGCTAACTTTAGATAGGCCAACCTATGAGGAAGTGAACAGAGCCAGAAATATTTTGTAAATGCCACTGATTGTAATAGCCAGTCTTTATAGTCACTAAGTAATTCAGTCCACTCTCCTTCTTATGGGCAATATGCCCATCCCTGAAGGAGAAAATCCTAATGTCTTATTCAGGGAGGACATCAAGTTCAAAGAGCAACATCTTTGGGTGATACAATGTAGCTCCTACATCATGGAGAGGTGTGTATCATGTTTGGATGTGCCTCCGCTTGAACCGAAAACCTATAAACTAAAAAGACAAGTCATCTGTTCCTTATACACCAAATATGCACTGGTGAAACATGTTCAGCATAACCTCAGTAACTGTTCCCGTATAGAAAGGAGAAGAATGGCAGAGAGCAGCTAGCACCAGGTCTGTAGAAGGTGCAAAATCACGGTGGACAGATATTATAAGGATCCTCTACCCCAGGGGATGAGAAATGTTTCTTGATTAGATGGTAGAAGGGTCCAATGTTCTTAATGGCTTTTTGTTTTACCCTCTGAAAAATTCTTCCTTTTCCATTTTCTTCCTTGGCCACATTCAAAGTGAACAACAGGGAATATGGCCTTGTTGGGACACTGAGCAGCTTCTTTATGCTGTTGCATTGCAGAAGGAGAAAAACAAATATAACATATTGAGTTACCCTTAAAACCAAATGCGTTCAATTTGAAAGACTGTTCTTTATTCTGCAGTTATGTGCTTCCTATATTTTTGGTGTTAAAATGTCCTTCTTGAGGATTTCTATATCAACAGTGTGATGGACTTCATAAATAAGGAGCCCTCCTACTATGGAATAATTTTGCATGAAATATAAATTTTGCATAAAATATTACCTTGATAGAATTGCTGGGATCCCTGAATGAAGAAAACTGTAAGAGACTAAAAATGCAATAACAAAAACATCAAACATTTTAAAAACTCTGAGTTAAAACCAGAGCTGTAAGTACGCAAACATGTGCACAGGCATAAATGGTTTTGCTCTGTCATTGGCAAGAAAAAGGACTTGCACCTGAGAGTCTTATACTAAGCTTAGGTACGTGGGCTAATTGGTCTGATTTAGTACACAGAATAAGTACATTATAAATTATAAAAACAGAATAAGTATAATACAAACTATAAAGGCTCAATACTAAACATCAAAAGTAAAATTTTACCAGAAATGAAGCTCATAATGAGATGGATGAGCCTTTATCCCCCAGTTAGCTGATGTATCTATGAAAGAATATTGTTTAATGCTAGATTGAGATGGGAGTCAACATCAATTCCACATCTGTTTTTCTTTTTTTTTTTTTTAAGATTTATTTCTTCCCCACTCATTGTTTGTGCTTGCTGTCTGCTCTCTGTGTTTGTTCATTGTGTGCTCTCTATGCCTTCTCGTCTTCTTTTAGGTGTCACCGAGACCCGAACCTGGGACTTCACACGTGGGAGGGAGGTGCCCAAACGCTTGAGCCATATCTGCTCCCTGCTTGTTGTGTCTCTTGTGTCTCCTTGTGTCATCTTCTTGCATCAGTTCACTGTACCAGCCCATCATCTCAGCTCGCTGTCTTGCTCATCTTCTTTAGGAGGCACTGGGAACTGAACCTGGACATCCCATGTGGTAGGCATGAGCCACATCTGCTCCCTGTTTTTTGTTTTTATGATTTAAAAACTAAGCCCTTGGATCATTGCTTATAGCAAGATCAACACCAAAAATTTCAATTGTTCCTTCAGGCCTCAGGAGATTTTAAAACCCTAGGGCCGTTTTGTCAAATGGGAAAAGGTGACGGTGAAAGCGGAGGTGGGAAAGGAGGACCAAAACAAGGAGTATACAGCTGGCAGGCTGTTGACAGATCAGTTCTAGTCCAGGGAACATTAGGAAGCTGAGGATCTTGAAAGTGACTTCCTTAAAACTGCCTGGGCCTACATAAACCCTGTGCCCCAGTTTGAGAACCACTGATTCAAGTCATCCTGCTAATTTCTCTGGTTGATTTGCTTGCTCAGTAAGGAGCCCTCTGATTATAATATAACTTGAATTTCCTCAGGCAATAAGCAGGTCGCATTAACAGCAATAACTCAAATTGCACTTAATTTTGTCCTCACCTGCTGACAAGACTTTCCATCCCAACTCCCCAGCAGGATGGCATAAGCGTTCACAGAAAAATCCATATAGCCAATTCTCCAGCATCTCTCCCTGGGCATAGGAACCAATGCATTACAACTGTGCTCCCCCCACCCCCACCCCTATCACATAGTAAAATGTACTGGAAATTAATGAAATGTCAAATCAAATATTCTAAGCCAAAAATGAACTATTATTATTATTTTGCCAAGTATCTTTAAAAATACCATAAAGTATCACAATTGTTTAATTTTTACAAGGATATCTTAAATAATTTAAAGTATTTCTTATTATGAAATGTTTGATGCATACAAAAGAATATATAGTATGTGTGATGGTTAAGTTCATGTGTCAAATTGGCCAAGTTATGGTGCCCAGTTGTTTGGTCAAGCAAGCATTGGCCTGATTGTTACTGTGAGGGCATTTCATGGATTTAAATGATTAGTCAGTTGATTGCATCTATGGCTGATTACATCTACGGTCAACAAAGGAGATTGCCTTCAGCAATGAGAGAAGTCTCGTCCAATCAGCTGAAGGCCTTAAAGGGAGACCTGCTGGTTTCAGCAGTCAGAAAGAATTTCTGTCTCTACTTCAGCTAGCCAACTTCTCCTGGGGAATTCATTGGAGTTCCCAACTTGGAGCTGCCCCTATAGAATTTGGATTTGCCAATCCCCACAGTCGCAGGAGCCAATTTCTATAATAAAGCTCTTAATATTTACATATATATATTCTGTCCATTCTGTTTCTCTGGAGCACCCTGGCTAATACAGTATGTAACATATATGTAAGTATCAGGTAAACATTAAAATGAATACTTGGGAACCATTCACCCAACTTAGGAAATTAAAAATCACTAGTAGCTCTATATCTACATGTTTTGTCTTCATCTTGTGTTCCTGCCTTCTTCCCACATGTAGCTGCTAGCCTGAATTTTGTTTTTAGCATTCCTGTTCTTTTTAACATATAAACTTTTATCATATATATGTATCCCTAAACAATGTATTGTTTAGATTCTCTTTGCTACTCAACTTTATAAAAATTATATATTCTATGTACTGTTCTACAATTTGCTTTCTTCACTCAATATTTCTAAGATTCATCCATGTTGTTACACTTAGCTAGGTTTCCTTCAGTTTCACTAATGTATAATGTTCCATTGGATAAACCTCCATGATTTATTTATTCATTCTCCTGAAATAAACATTTTCATTGTTTTAATGTTTTTGCTATTACAAGCAATGTTGCTGGTACAATTTTACAAGAATTTCCCTAAGGAGTAGAATGGCTGGGTATACACATTTTCAATTTTACAAGATTATTCTAAATTTTTTTTCCAAAGTGATTGAACAAATTTACATCCCCCTCCACCAGTGTATATAAGATTCTCTTGACTTCAATCATCATAACCCTGACTTACAAAAAAGTTGAACAACATTTCACATTTTATTTGCCTTTGGATTTGCTATTCCATAATATGCCTACCTAATGTATCTTTTGTCCATTTTCCAGTTGGATTCTTATTGATTTATAGGAGTTCTTTATAGATAGATAGATACATACATAGATAGAGAGATATTATCTGTTAGTGGTAGGTGATAGTTCTTGAATATACCCAACACTATTCATATAAGTTTTTCTCATTCTGTTCTCAGAGTTCTGTGAGTCCTGTAAAGTTGCCCTTCAGTACTGACATTTTCCCCCTGCTACAGTAATGCCTCATGTTTGTGTGGGATAACCAGTTTACAAAACACTCTCACAAATCTTATCTCATTCAAGTCTCTCAACAACTTTTAAAAGAAGAACATTATTATTATTAATCTCATTTTATAGAGAAGAAAACTGAATGCCTTGCTCAAGGTCATACGGCTAATAAGTCCTCAGACGCCACATTCCATTTTCTCCTTATGATGATATGCTGCTTTGGGTGTTTGCAGGTGATGACTTCGTTTAAGCAAATATTACACCTCTGCTTAGCAATTTTACCTTGATTCCTTACTTCTTCATTTGTATATAATTCAAAATACAACTCTAGTCTACAGAATCTATTCTAAACCCCTAAACCTACAGAGAGTAAAGGGAACACCAAGAGAATTTTCAATAGGAGGTTTTTTTGTTTGTTTATTTTTAAAGAGAGAGGCTCGAAGGATATTAGAAATCACAATAGTTACCTGTTATGGGGAAAATCACATTTTTAAAAATTGTGGGTCTGTTATGTAATGGTGAACTGATTTTAAGTTCAGTGTTTTCCTTTCTTTTTGCCTCTCAGAGAGTTAAAATGAGGGATACTGGAAATAAAGAGAGGAAAGATAGACTTTAAAATTTATAGCTATTTTCTAAATTAGTCGCTTTTCTATGTCAAATAGTGATTTCCTGTTTTATTATTAATTATTAGAGAGTTATTTGTTATACTGTATTATATATAACTAAGACTTATAATTAGCATTTGATATTGAACTTATAATAGGAAGTAATATTGGTAGGGCAGTAATTCCATCACTCACTCCCACCTGAAGCTCCTATACCTTGGCATTTGAATGGGTATCTACCTTCTGTGGAAGTCCAAAGAGGGTGAGTTAAGATATGCCTAAATATTATCTCAAATATTTGAGATGGTGAAAGCTAGTACTTCCTACTTTCTGGGAGTTGTGAAAAATAATAAATACACAAATAAATAAATTCTCAAGCTAATCAAAATACTGCATGTGAAGACTTTAATGTTTTGTTAGTTTCCATGGATGATTCTATTATTATGTACATTACATACACGAGAGAAAATCATGTCTGATGAAACTAGCAATCATAAGGACCTGTGATATTCCTATTCTCAGGTATATTTAATCTCCATACAAGAATTGTATCTTAAGCATTTCCTGGACACACCCCTTGATGGATGGTAAAGAGAAAAGACAACACTATAAATTCTTTTCCAAAGAGAAAGGTCTTAAATAGCAACTGTCTAATCTACAGATAATAATTATTGAATATAACCTTTCCTAGATCCCTTTTCTTGTGTATTACAAATAAATGCATCTTCAGTTATACACCTAGTCTATGCTCATCAAATAGGCCTATATCAATATCCAATTTCAAGTTGGGTGGCTTGTCCCTGTTTCCATCAAATGATGGGTTCTCCATGTGCTTTGATCTAAGTCTGAGAGTTGGGTGTGTTATATGATGAATAGTATGCACCTGATGATGGGCTGTATGTGTATTTCTTCAGGTACTACACTGGGCTGTGCTGCTCACACTGAATAGAGGATAATTACACCACAAAGTGGTGAGCATAAGGGGAGAGGTGTGCACTGGGGAAGGAACACCTAAGGACTCTAGAATTTAGATCTGTTTGGAGAAAAGGAGTTGTACTCTGTATTTGTGATTTTGAGCTCTACATATTTTATAGTTGTGTGCAAGGACAAGGTGGGGGAGGTGGTCATTCCTAGCTGGGTACCTTTTAGTATCACTTAGTCTAAAGGACTTCAAAGATGTAAAGTACCCAGTAGAGACAAAGGCACCTTTTATATTTTCAGCAGCACATCTTCAAAACATACTGCTTAGCAAAAGGCCTTGTGGATAAGGTGACCTTATAATTTAATATTCAAGTTGTCTGGGACAAGTTCAAAATGGGTGGGACATTGGGACAACAGGTGCTAACAGGGATTCCCACAGACAAAATATATGGTCACCCTATTTATGGAGGGAAAGGTGTCCAAGGATTTCAATGAGATGAGGATAAGAGGGTTAGTTTAGTAGACTCTTCCTTCAGGGAAAAAAAAAAAAGGAGACGTCTAAGGAGGCTTCCTATTGCCTTTGCAGGGAGAATTCAGGTTGAGACAGGAACAATTAATTTTAAAAACCTTAAAAGGGCCTGAAATGTTCGCCACTTCAATTTTCATTGTTAAAAAGTCCATCTTTCCCCACTGGATTAATAACGAAATACTTCCATTTAAAAGGGTCTTTGTGCTGGTCTTTAGAGGCAATAAGAAATGGGGCTCTAGTGAAGTATTATCCCACTCTGCTGTTACTTTGGATGTTGGTGCAAGAACTCTAGGGAGAAGGTGGGTATGTGGATAATGAAAGGGGACTTCGCAAGAAACAACAGAGTACTTGGGTGGGGGAAATCTGGGATTATAAAGATAAACACGAGGGGCAAAAGAAAAAATCTTGTGAAATGCCTGAAATGGTGTCTCATGAACCTGATTAATAAGGCTGTCACCTCTGTGGGACCGTAGGTGACGATGCTGAGCTGTTTGAGGCCGCTCTGTTCCTTTGAGAGATGTCACTTGGCTCTCTGAGAGGGCTCCGAGTGACACTTGTATTCCTGAGTCCAGTAGCTGCAGGCGCGAGTGTGCCAGCCGCTGGGCGCTTTGGACGGTGCTTGGTGGGACGCAGGAAGAAGGCTGCGGGGCGAGGGCAAAGGGCGCGTCACGCAACCGCCAGCCTAAATGCGCTGGGCGAGGTCCGCTCAGCGTCGCCCACTCGGGTACCAGACCCGCCCACATACCAATCAGTGCCTTAAATCTGTCGGCTGTTCTCCACTTCCCAGCCCAATCGCCCTGAGAACTCTCGTCTCTTCAAACTTCCGGCGGCGGGCGCGGCAGGGCCACCCACTGCGCGTGCGCGCGCCGGCTCGGCCTCCCTGGGCCCCGCCTCTCCGCGTCGAGCTTGTACTGCTGGGCGGTTGTTGTCCTCCGCGGCCTCCAGCCGGGGCGGGCTTTTCAAATCTTCCCCTCGGAGAAGCGGCGGCGGCTCCGGCTGTTTGCGCTGGAGATGGAGGAGCAGACTCTGAGAAGTCCCGAGCTCGGCCTGACAGGGCTTCCCGCCCAGCAGGTGAGTGAGGAGGGGTCCCGGCTTCAACTCCTCACGCAGTCGTTTGGTCTCGTAGTCGGGAAAGCTACCCCTCCCTCTCACCCAGCACTCTCAGTCTCGTATTCAGCCGTGGTCGGAAACAAAGCGACGGACTCTGAGACTGCACTCTTGGGCTCTAAAGGAGCTTGGAAATCTGCATCCCCTTCCTCCCCCAGATTTCTTTGGGACGCAGTGGCTGGAGTCACGCCGCGCGTTTCCGGGCGCACCTGTCCGCCACCCTCCCGAGAGCTTGGAAGCTCATCTTTTTCCAAGTGTGGGTAACGCAGGAAAAATGGGAGCCCCAAGATTTCCAAGCAGCCCATCCGACGCCAGTGAAGGAAAATTTGTATATTATTGGATTTAATGGAAAGCTCAGTTATTGGAGCGATGTCTACAAGCAACAAACTGGTGGGGGGAACTTCAGGTAGCTGAAGGTTTGATAGTGGATTCTCTCACACATAATTAGAAGGGAAGGGGGAGAACACTTTTAATTAGAAGTTTGATGTTTGCTTTTTAACCATGAAAAATGTGTGTTAGAAACGTTTTGTTTAACATGGACCACATTATTTATTGGCAAAATGAATTACTAAAATGTCATGCTAGTGTACTGTCCGCTCATAACCATAACATTAGGATTTTAAAAGAAAACAGTGATGTCTTTAAGATGGATCATCACTTCCATATTAATCACTTTTTTAAAAAACCTGCTTCTGAAGTAGGTTAAATTGTATGAAACCGCCGTCTTTGTAGGTCAAAAGTGGTAGAAAATTAGCAATTTCACATGGTTCAACTTAATATCTTAGTTCTGAAGTTAGGAATTTCCTCAGCAGGTAAGAAATCATTTGGTAGTCTGCAATACTGTGGAAGAAAAAAAAAAAGCAAAACAACCATTAAGAATCATTACAAAAAGTTCAGTGCTTTTATCAGTAGTGGATGCTGTTTCCTGCCAACATTTTCAAAAGTTTTAAAGATTTTGATGTACAGTTCTTTTCTCTCTTATCGTGTTGTGTTCTTTGGCTGTCCTACTTGTTAAAATCTTGATTCCTCGAGAACTGGACATCTTTTGAGAATTATGCATATATTCTATAGATGTTGGTACAGTGTGCAGCAGTACTATTGAGGGAAGGTACAAAAGAGACAAGAGTTTAAGGTCATGAAAGACGTTGAGTTGTATGAAACAAAAACATTTTAAATATATATACATAAGGGCTGGATTATTTACATGTGGTGTACAGTGTACTGTGTACAGTACTTAACAATTTCTTAAGAAGTATGAAATCTAAGTAATTAAGTTATAGAACTCCTTTTGTTTTCATCTTGGAGAATTGCAAAATAGTATTAGGTTTCACCCTAACAGAAATTTTGAGGGTCAGTAAGAAAATTTCATATTTGGCAACACTGAAATTTTATTTGGTAATACTTCCCTTGCTATTAATGAAACTGCCACCTAATTGGGATAAGACCAAAGACTTTGAGATGCTCACACATTCAAACATCTCTACTCAAACCTTGGAGTCCTCTGTGATTACTCGGAGCATAGAAGAGTAGTTTTGGAGTCAAATTAAGGTAAAATCCAACTCTTTTTTTGTGTGACCTTGACTGTGTTACCTTTTTCTAAGCCTCAGTTTCCTCAGCTGTAAAATAGATATAATGCCTTTTCCGGAAAGTTGTTGGGATTTAAGAATCTCTGTATATCACTTAGCACAGCACCTACTACTCAGGACCTGCTTGAGAGGTCACTATTCTTGTTATTATCCTCTGTCCCATTCATCTGAGCAGTTATGTCAGTCACCTACCCTTCCCATCACCACCACCCTACCCCACCCCTTTTTAATAAATGTTTAAGCATTTGAAGTCTTAATAAAAATAAAATTCCAGAAGCAATATTATCTCATTGCAAAAAAATCAACATATAAAGAAGCATATGGATTTAAGAATTCTTTCTCCATTTCCATTCCCCAGAATGACCACTATTAACAATTTCAAGACTTTTCTGAACATAAACAATTCTTAAAATATATACAATATCTTTTTCTTTCTTTCTTTTTTAGAAAAATAAGTTCACATTATATAATCTTGCAGTTTTATTTTTGTTCTTCATCTTCACCTTGGTCTCTCAGCTAATCTGTTTTAATGACATCGACATCTATTAGGTAGGTGATAATTTCTATTTAGATTATTGCAATCTAGATTATTGCAACAGCCCAACTTCAATTTTCTTTTACTCAGTTCTTAATACCAACATTAAGGCCATTTTCTTTACACTTTCTTTGTGCAATTCTAACTCTTAAAACTAGTGACTGTTTTCTACGTATTCTAGATTTTTACTTTTAAGGCGTCTCCCTATTTCCTTCTTTCCTTAGTCCTGTCCTTTTATTTTTATCAGCATGACTTTTAAGTACCTACCAGGTCAGAACAATGGCATAGGATTCTGTTTCACTTGATAGCAAGCAAACCCCTTTTCAGAAAATTGAAGAGGAAGAAATAGCAAGAGGATGACTCTTCCCTCATTCTCTGCTCTTCCTGTAGACTTGAGTTCATACACTCCTATGAGGGATGAATACAAGGAAACATGCATTTGTCATTGGTCCTAATCATTCTTGACTTTACCTGACCAGACCATTATGACTGAGGAACAGCAGTGATGATTTTGGCTCCCTACTCCTCTTTAAAGTCAGTAAACATCACCATTGAATGCAACATGGATGCTATCATGACATGATATTGTTCTCCCTGGATAGCACTGGACATCATCTCCCACCCAAGAAAACTTTTGCACCCTTATTAACTAAAGACAAGTCCTTTTCCTCCATAAAGCCTTTCTTGACTAGAGCTGGTATGAATTGACCAGTGAGGTTTTTTTCTGCATGTGAAGTGTATATGTGTGCTTAAAGAAGTTGCATGGAGAAAACAAGAGTTTAAAGTCATGAAACCAGCAGCCCTTTATTTTTTACTCCGAATACATTCAAAGTCATATATACACTTATCAGATTTTCTCTCTGTGTCAGCTCTCCCAGGTCCATTTTACTCACATTAGCCTGAGTCTGACCTCAGGGGAAATGTTAACATTTTTTACCTTTGCAGGCCAGTCTCTGAGGTTACCTCTACCATTCTATCCTGAAAGCTGCCATAGATAATACGAAGGGGCATGACTTTGTTCCAGTACAACTTCATTTACAAAAACAGACAGCAGGCAAGCCATAATATGATCCCTGTTCTAAAGGGTAAAATTCTAATATTTGCTAAATATACCTCATTTCCTTAATATTAATTTAGTATTAAAAATAAGATTTTTTTTAAACCCTGACTTTACATTTGCTTTCTTCATTATTTCCCAAGTCTATAGTTTTATGCTGTCTTCATAAATAAGTGTTGGAGAAGACACAATCTTCATTTATATAATTAGAAAAACTGTAGAAGCTAGAACTGATTCCTCAATGTAGCTGTAGCCACCTGCTGGTTCCTTTGGGTTGTTGCAGCTTTCAAGATTGTGGAATTTCAAATAGTCCAGCAGTGGTTCTCTACTCTGGCTTCAAGTTGAATCACCATTGGAACTTAAAAACAAACCAACAAACAAACAAACAAAAATAAAAAACCCAGGCACCACCCAGAGATCATGATTGGTTTGAGGTAGGTCACAGGTCTTGGTATCTTAATGAGACACAACATTCTCTCTGCCTCAGATGATTCTGATAGGCAGTCAGCTTTGAGAACCACTGTGCTAGTTCAACTGGCTGCCTCATTGCAGCATTTAAAAAGCAAAATTAAATTTAGTAGCAGCAGATGGCATTTGTTTATATTTGAGTTGTGGGGTAAAGCTTCAAGTTGCTTTCTATGCGCTCTTCATGCTAACAAGACAGCCAGAGTTTATTTCTATAGACATATGGGTCACATAGATAATTCTTAAAATTAATTGCTAATTACATTAAAGAAGAATTTTATTTGGGAGCTGACAAAACATAAAAAGATGAAATGGATTTGTTTAATTTAATCATGTGTAAAGAAGGAAAACCAGCAAATGACATTTATGTAGTACACCAGTTTTGAGTTACAAGAGTACGAGAGAAGGTTTTTATGTGGTAATTACATGTTATAATTACAGAAAGTAATTCAACAGATCTGTTTTCTGCGTGTGAACAGTACAATTGATTGGTTGGATCGTCAAGTTAAATCCTCTACTGCAGTTTCTCTCTTTTTTTGGTTAATCTTCAGATATTACCTCTCCTAATTTCAGCTTCTTTCCTTTTGAAAGCATTGCCCTTTTACTGTCTGGAACTCTTGTTATTATATTCTATTCACATTTTTAAATTTATGTTTTGATTCAATTAAGTAAATTATAATGCTTATTTATTTTTCCTCCAGAAGCCCAAGATGGTCACTGTACTTTTAGAAATAGATGCACTGGTGCATTTTTACATGCTTGTAGTATAGTGATTTACAATTTTTAAAACTGTGAATTAAGTCAGGACAGTACATTAAAATTTTTTAATGTTACGTATAAAACTTATATATAGGGGAGCAGATGTAGCTCAAGTGGTTGAGCGCCTGCTTCTCATGTACAAGGTCTGGGATTTGATCCCCGTACCTTCTAAAAACCAACAAATGGAAAAACCAACTCTCGTTGGGAAGCAGATGTAGCACAGTGATTGAGCACCTGCTTCCCATGGTATGAGGTCCTGGGTTCAATCCCCAGTCCTCCTAAAAATAAAACAAAAAAAACCTTATATATACAATCAGGGCCATTAACGAACATTGCATGGAATAAAACACTTTCAGAACTAAGGTGTTTTAGTAGTTTCATAGTGACTCTTAAAACTAAATTAACTATATTCAGAGCCCAAGTTTTGTGACATTTTTTAAGCACAGTGCTTTACTCTGTGAGATTGTATATACACTGCTTACTATGACAAATAGCCTGTTCTCTCTCTGCTGCTAAACCTTGGTTCCTTTATATAGCATCTGCTCTTTCAGAAAATATTTCCTTGGTTAACAGTGTCACCAACCACATCTTGCCATCCCATAATACCTCTTGTTGAATGTCTATGTGTGCTGTATTATTAGAACTAGTTATGGTAAGAATATGTAGTGTTTCTCACCTTTGTTTTTATTCTATCTTTCATCCAATAGATTGTAAATATTTCCTAATAAAGTAAGGAACAAACATTTTGCAAAGAGCTTTTATAAATAGTGCTATTTTTAATACTACCATATATTAAAACTGTTGCTTTCCCAATGTGTCAGAAGATTTTAATGATATCTAGTACATTTTCCATCTATTAGGGGAAAAAAGAAATGTTATAATTTTGGGTTTCTGCTATCTTTTAAAATAAGTTTTTTTCCTTTTGTTTAGAAATGCAGCATTCAAGAAAAAATTGACTTAGAAATTCGAATGCGAGAAGGAATATGGAAACTCCTTTCTCTGAGCACTCAAAAGGACCAGTTTTTGCGTGCAGTTAAGAATCTCATGGTGTGCAATTCTCGTATAATGGCTTACACATCAGAGCTACAGAAATTAGAAGAGCAGATTGCAGATCAAACTGGAAGATGGTTAGTAGCATAATTTACCTATGGCTTTTAATGTACTTAAATATTTGAATTAAAAACATGATATAATTTAACCTTAAGTACAAACGTTAAATCACCAACTCTTAAAAAATAAGTACACTGAAGTAACAGCTGAGATCATAAACATTTTGACAGTAGAGCTCAGAGTGAGCTTACTATTAAAGAAGCATTTTTCATTGGGCAGTTTTATTGTGTTCAGTACTTGCAGATTGTAAAATGAAAATGGGTAAAGATGCAAGGACTGAAGAAATATTTTAAGAAGAAAGGCCCAAGACTGATAATTGAATATATAGAAAAGTCGATTTAAAAAATAAACTAATTGCTTACAGATGTGCTAGTAATGAGGTACTAGCTAAGAATAATGGGAACTTAGGTCTAGAAATGGAAATGAGTGGGCAGCAAAATTTATAAAGATATAAAACCTTATAAATAGATGGGAACTTAATATTCTGCTATTCCCTTCAGATGGTGAGCATAAGTCCCAGAGATAACTAGCTAATGATAGAAGCAAATGAGAGTTAGAGTTTGCTAAGTAACTTCTGGTCCTGTGTTCTATCACTCTATGCTAGCCTTTTGGATAAGGTTTCGGGTTTGTGCATAAAATTCTCATCTTATTTACAGTGCCAAGACTTACTTGGAACTAAGAATTGGCATAATTTAGTGCCTAGATTTTGATTTCCTTTTAATCTAATCTAAATGGACTTATCACCCATTGTTGATCAGTCTTAAAGTTCTGGCACTAGTGAAATGCTTCTTTAGATATGAGTAGCTTTGGTGCTGGTCACAGCACATCTCTGTTAATTCTTGAAAAATGAGGTAAAGCAAAGGTCAGAGGAAGGGATTTCTGTAAAAACAAAATATTGATGCAATCAGGATATAATAGAGACCTGGGTACAAAGTGGTCAATATTTATTAGCTCTTTTGTTTTGGATAGCTATTTAATCTATGTGGCTTTGCTTCTTCATCTGTACATTAGGCATGATAATATTTACATTTTGAAAATTGAGATTATGTATTTATAGACCTAATATACTATCTTCCATACTTAGTATTTAACATATGTTAAATAATTTTCATTTTTATGTATCCTAGACACAAAATGAAATTATTTCAGTATCATAATCTAGAAAAATATTTTCAGATACAAATACCTTGGTTTAAGTCAGTGCTTCTCAAATTGGGGTCACATGTATCATGGGGAGTACATGATTATGTGTCAGGAGATATGCAAAGCCATAGTATAAATAGGGTGTGTCTTAGGGAGTTAAATTGTTTAAGATAAAGCACAAGAAATTTAGAATTGTAGCATAGTTTAGAGTTATGCTGTCCTACTCCTGGGGATATATGTTCTTTCTCTTCAGCCTTTGCCAAGCAGGGATGTTTCGGTGGAAAAATTTGAGAAGCATTGGTTTAAGTCAAGAGTGGCTTTAAACACCCAATATTATGTCACCTCTACCAGTTATTTGGAATATTATACTGGGAACTATATCTGTCCATTTAATGTTCTTTAAATATTTACAATGGATAGTGAATTGGCCATTTTCTTGATTCTATAGTATGACTTTTGTTGAATTGCTGATTTATAAAAATGTTAAATAAGACTGTTCCTTTCTGAATTTATTTAGCAAAGATGGGAAAAAAATACATGAGACTCTTAACTGAAAAGGTGTATGATTTTCAGTTTTTTTACTGAATATCTTTAATGATGAAAATAGCCTTGTTGCTATAAACACACACATAACATGCATTTATATTTGTTCATCATTCTTATAAAAACATGTTAGTCTTATTATTGAATTTATGACTGTTAAATTTGTTTCATCTTGAATATTCTCTATTATTTCTTTTGTTTACAACTTCATTTTGTATGTGCAGATACAACCTGAGATCACTGGTCAAATATAACTGGAGAGTTATAGTACTTGCCTTATTCAGAAAAATGATCTGAAGATTAATGAGAGTATTTCTGTCCTTTGAAGGGTTGTAAAATACGCCATTTGATTATTCAATCAAGTATTTATTGAATATTTACTACTTTCAGAACACATTAAGTACTGTGCTATGGCATCCAAATTCAAAGAATTTGTCAAAATGTGAGAATATATGTATATTCATTAGTTAAATATTTTGTCTCTAGAGACCCAGAAGTCTGTTCCTTAGCTTGTTTTTTTGATAGTCTCTAAGGTAGAAATGTGTAAAATTCTCTTTTTACATTGTGGTCAGAGTTATCTAAATCTATTGGTGAACTATTTAAATAAATAGTTATTAAGAAGCACACAAGTCTACATTCTCAAACATTTTATATTAAAATGTTAAAAACTTAATATAGTCAATAAATCCAGACTTTCAAAGAAGAATTAAATCAGTGTGTAATTGTAGAATTGAAGAGCATCTAATGAAGAATTGGGTCTGGATCTTCTAGATAATGAAAGATGGGTAGGATTTGGTTAGGTGAGTAGGAGGAAAGCAGAATTCCAAGAAAGAATTCCATTAAAAGCTTAGGGTGGAATATGAATATGAATTATTCAAGAGCAGTGAAGAGATGTCTCTGGTTGGGGCTGAAGCTTAAGCCAAAGATGAAAAGGAAGAATGAAGCAAGATTCCTTAAAGCTTAGAATGCTTGATATTAACTGAGAGCGTTCTATGTGCTAGTTTTGATGCTAAGGCATTCACAATACCTCATTAAAACTGAGAAAGGTATTGTGGCAGTTTGGTATTGTTTATGAATTCCAAAAATAGATATTGGATTGTGTTTGTAAATTAGTCTGTTCTTCTGAGCATATTAGATTGTATTAGATTCAGAGGTTTCACTTTTACTTTATTAAATCAAGAATAGGGCTTTTATTTGACCAAGTCATTAGAGCGACTCAGTTTGAGTCCCTGCACCCCCCGCCCCTTTGTGGCTTATATAAACAGATGCTCGGTCAAAGACAGGAAAGTAAATACACAGAGAAGGAGAACACAGAGTTTAGTTTTGGGCACTGGAGCCCTGGGCAGAGAGCTGAGCAGCATTTGCCTGATAGTTTGCAGCTAAAGAGACCGGAGCCCTGAACAGCTGAAGAAGCCTGGAAAGAAACTAGCTCTGGGGAGAGAGATGAGCCTTATGCTAACCTACAGCTGAGATCAGAAGAAGCTGGGACCACGGAGCCTTAGGAGAAAGAGGAAGGCTGAACCATTGCAGAGACCGGCAGCCATCTTGCTCCAACACATGGCAACAGACCTTTTTGAGGGAAGTAACTTACTCTTTGTTTTTTTCTGTTTTTTTTTTTTTTCAATTTTTCAATTTTTTTTTTAGTAACTTACTCTTTATGGCCTTGTGACTGTAAGGTTCTACCCCAAATAAATACCCTTTGTAAAAGACAATAGATTTCTGGTATTTTGCATCAGTACTCCCTTGGCTTACTAATACAGGTATAAATCTCATTATTAAAAATTAGGAAACTGGGACCTATACACATTAGATAACTTTTTCAAGGCACAGTGACTAAGTGGCTAGGGCTTGAACCCAGAGGACTTAAAATCCTGTGTGTCTGCCCCACCCCCCACCCCTACCGCCATAAAAAAAAAAAAAGCCCATATACTTTCTACTACCTCAAGCTGCAGTGGTGAGCTATTATAGGTTTTTACATCCATTTATTTGTTTGCTTGTTTACCTACCTATCAGTTATTTATTATTATTTTATTTTAAGTAAGGAAGAGGCTTGATAAAATGGGTGTTTTAGGAAGGTTGTCTGACAGTGGAGTATTTAAAGGGGTGATAAGAAAATATTAATTGAAATAACCAGTTTTAGGGAAGATATTTAAGAATAGGCAGACACAGAAGTGATCTAATTATCAAATAAGTTTTTCTAGAAGGAATGAGGAAACCAAAACTAGCACATAAGGCTTTTTTTCTTTAGAACTTTTCTAATAGGTCTTCGTTCAGGTATACACTATGCAGAAACAACCATTCTGTAAACAGTTGTCAGTCATTTCTCAATCTGATGAATTTATTCAAGTAGGACAATAATCTTCATTTTACAACTTTTTAAAACTGGGGTTCTGAGAAAGAATTAAGTCTTAATGTCCTAAAATATCAATTGTACATGATGACTTATTTTTGTATGTCTAGAATAATGCTAGTTTTGTACCATCCTTGGGAGAATTGAAAAAAATGTGGTTTAGCTGAGGAACCTGAGTTGAGAAATCAGTGATTTAGTCACATCAGTTCTTATTTTTTTAACCATAACCATATATATCCTAAACTGTGTCACACCTCTCTGAATGGTTAAATGTTAAACTGGTTGAGTGTTGTTGAACCATTTCAAAGTAAGTGGCAGACAGCACGACCCTTATTAAAAATGACACTTCTAAAAATAAGAATAGTCTTATATATAACCAAAATATGATTATCATGTGTGTTTAAATTTCCTGTGGCTGCTCTAACAAATTATCACAAACTGAGTGGCATAAAACAACAAATATATTCTCTCACACCTCTGGAAGCTAGAAGTCTGAAATCAAGGTTTCGGCAGGGCCATGTTCTCTTCGATGGCTCTAGGGAAGCATCCTTCCTTGCCTCCTCCTAGCTTGTGGTGGTGGCCAACAATTCTTTTTTTTTTTTTTTTTTTTTTTTTTAATTTTTACCGGGAGGTCCCGGGGATCAAATCTAGGTCCCTCCATATGGGAGATGGATGCCCAACCATCTGAGCCACATCCGCCCCCCCAGCAATTCTTGATGTTCATGGCTTTAGCTACATAGCTCTAGTCTCTGTCTTTACATGGCCTTCTTCCCTGTCTCTCTGTCTCTTTCCCTGTAAGGACACCAGTCATTGAATTAAGGGCCCACCCTACTCCCATGTGACCTCATCTTACCAAATAACATCTGCAATAACCCTATTTCCAAATAAGGTCACATTCTGAGGTATTGGAGGTTAGACTTCAACATATCACTGTGAGGACACAATTCAACCCATAATAGTATGTAAAAATATTAACAATAAAATATTAACAATATGCCATAAAAATTATCTAATATTTAGTCCATATTCTATTTTCCTCAGTTACCAAAAGAAAATCCTTGATAGATTTTTTTCCCCAAAACCAGGATTCAATCAAGATTCATGCAGTGCATTTGGTTATCTCTCTTTCTCGCTTTTTTTAATATATACATTTTTACTAGAGAAGATATGAGCTTATAAAACAATCATGCATATTAAGCAGAATTCCTATACATCACTCCTCCATCAACAACTTACACTGTTGTGAAACATTTGTTACAGATTATGAAAGAACGTCATCAGACTATTATCACTAACTATGGTCCATAGCTTACATTTAGTATATTTTTTTCCATACACCCCCTATTATTAACACTATTTATTCATGTTTTAGTCTGCCAAGCAGGTGCCAATGCAAAGTACCAGAAATCTGTTGGCTTTTATAAGGGGGTTTATTTGGGGTAAAAGTTTACAATTCCAAGACCATAAAAACGTCCAACTTTTTTTATTTACAAATGGGTTCACACCTATGGGAACACAGATTAACGTGTCTTTTGTGGAGTTCATGGTTCAGTCCCCAATACTGAATCTAATCCCTTGGTTTAGATAGCAATTGCCAGCTTTCTTTTTTGTGGTAGAATGGTTTTCACTTTTCATATATATTTTTCAGGGTGTTATATTGGGTCTCCACAAATATTCTGTTATAGCCAATAATCTTTCATTTAATGATTTTTTATCACCCATTTATGATCCTTATCTAAATCAGTTATGATAGGGGTTGCAAAACAGTGATTATCTAATTCCATTATTCTATTTTTATTAGTTGATATTCTTCTGTAAAGAAGGACATTCCTCTCCTTTCTCTTTGCATGGATTCCTAGATTTGTATTTATTCAATGTGCTATCATTTATAGTCATTTATCTTTTTGATAGTCAAGTTGTCCCCTATTTGTTCAGTAGCAGTTTCTTTATGCAGGCATTTTTGTTATTTTGCCATGTTTCTGTTTGTTTTTAAAAATTTCTTTACTTTCTGGCACAAAAAGACAACCTAGGCTAATCTTGTTATTTCTCTGCCCCAAACCTAGAGTCAGCCATTTTCTAAGGGGCCCTGGTTCCCTTTAATGCTGAATGGTATTTTAAAACCAAGGTATGGGCACTAGGTGTGCTCATTGTTTCTGGGGAGCACTGCTTCTAAGCCTTTTCAGTGAACGTAGTTAGGAAAGAGTCTATTTTAAATATGAACTGATATTTTATAGGTTTTTTTTGTGAGTTATTTTGTGTTTGTATCGCTTTTCTCTTATGCAGAAAATCCTAGTTCCTAATAACAGTATATTTCCTTATTTGTTTTATTCTATGATTATGTAAAAGAGTTTCATAAAATTATACTACCAGTATTATTACTGACAGTTGCCGAACCTAGGCAAGTTCAAGATTTCTTGCAGTGCTTTTCTAGAATTGGATTTTACATTAGAAGCCAGTCTTAAGCCCATTTACATAGTAAAATGTATCATAATTATAGTACACATAGTTAACATAAAAAGCATAAGACAAAGCTGAAACCAAATATATTAGTCATATCAGTAAATGTAAATGGGCTTAACTCACCCATTAAAAGGATTTTTCTTTACTCTTTTTAATTTTTTAAATCATTTTTTTTTTGGTTATAGTAGTCAATAGAACTTTACATAAAAACTATATACTATGAATTTTATATATTGCATTTAGTTCTTTTTTTCCTTAATAAGCTTCTACTGTTTTGTTTTTCTTCTTTATATGGCATCATTTTGTTTCAACGAATTATCTATGTGAAGATCAATGAACTTATTCTGTTTTTCCCTTTCTTTCCCCCTTCTCTCTCTTTTTTTCTTTAGTTGTGTTATTTTTGCTTTTTGGAGTAGGCATTATTTATGTACTTATCTTACACCTGTATCTCCACCTTTGTTTTAGACTGTGAACTGCAATTAAATATGTATAAATGTTCACTTTCTGTCCTCTTATGGAACTTTCCAAAATCATCTTGTCTTTGGAGAAAGCTCATTAGCTAGTAGATTCCTCAGCATGAGAACAATTTCCTTCACATGCTTGCATGCTTAGACATGTTTTTCTTTAGGGTTGCTATTTGAAAAGAGTGGTTTGGCTGGATATAAAAATCCATGATCAATACTTTCTTTCCTTGAGTTTCTTGAAAACCTTATTCCCTTGTCATGCTATCAAAAAATGTAACGTCTAATTTTCTTCCTTTTGTAAATGACTGGTTTTCTTCCTTTGTAAATCTCTAGGTCTTTCTTTTTGCCTGGAGACCCACAGTAGTTTTCTTTATCTTAAAGTCTGATAATTTTGCTGAAATATAGCTAAAGCTGACCACTTTTGACTCATTTAGGGCCCTTTCAATATGTAGATTCAGTTCTTTTATTTCCAGAAAGTTTCTCTGGATTATAAGCAAAATATTAATTCTTTCTCACTATTTTGTTTCTCTTATTTAGGAATTCCAATTATACATTAGTTGGGTCTTCTTTGCCTGTCTTCTATATCTGTCTTTTTCTCTCTGATCCTTTTGAATTCTTTCATTTTTATTCTTTTGGTTCTTTTCATTCCTATCTGTTATGTCTTTCCCTTAGTATATTTCCAGTTTTATATATTCTTTCTTGAGTGCCTTGTATTTTAATCTTTATTTATAAAGTGATTTTTCAGTATTTTTTTTTTTCTTTGTTCTTTCCTCTTATTGTATATCTGCCTATTTTTTGTCCATTACTAGTCTGAGGGAGAGGGTTTGGTAGAGTATTTTTAATTACTTAAGAGTTTTGATTCTTTCCATTTTCATCTTAACAGCTTTGTATGGATATTGAGGACCTTTATTGGCCCTTAAAAGATTTTCCTAGGCCAAGTGATTGGGTGTGGTGGTAGTGATAGAAGGACTTACTTGATTATTAGTTCAAGAGTGTTTTCTATTATTGGAACTGTGAAGAGCTGTTCCTTTTGAGCTATTTATTGGTTTCCTGGTTCTTTAATTATATTTTGTTTCTTGGGTTTTTTTCCAACTTTCTTCTTTCTTTTTCTTCATGGCCAAGCCTCTAAAGGATACTTCCCCTTTTGTATCTCTCTCTTCTCCGCAAGACTAACAATTACTGAGCCAGAGTGCTTTGGGAGCCCCTTCCTTTCAACTCCCTAGTTACCACTGTTATGATATCCGCCAGATTTTATTTCCCTTCTCTCTTCTTCTAGGGAAGACCCCAACTTGGTGTTATTTGCATTTTGCAATGCCCATATGACTTGTTTTTTCCCCCCTATCTGGTTGTGTCATTGTCTTTTTTGGGTGCGTTGCTTCACCGCACGAGGGCCTGCACCTCCCCGCACTGCATGGCCTTTCCACGCAGGTCTGGGATGCCTTTTTTCTTTTTTGTACCAGGAAGTCCTGGGGATTGAACCCAGGTCCTCCATATGGTAAACAAGAGCTCAATTGCTTGAGCCACAGCCGCTTCCCCCATCTGACTCTCTACTTGGGTAGGACCTCCAGGAGCTGGCTTTGATGATTTCAGATATTAATTTCCCTACTAAAGTGTAAATTGAAGTTTGTAGCAGTCTCTGGTTTCTAATTACACAAGATGTGGGCCATAAGTGATTTTGTTTGCTTTCCTTGTTGATCTGAAGGCTTTTGGAGGATGTGTGAAGAGATTCCAGTTTAGGTGATTACCATTATCTTACAGGAACTGGGAAGTCATACTCTGATCTCTTTAACAAATGTTTTAGTGCCTCTTCTGCATAAGCCTCAAGATAATCCTGGTGCCAAAAATATGAATACTCACAAAGTAATCCTTGTATGCATGTAACATTTCAAAAACTGATGTATAGAATACATTTAAAAATTAATTAATTTAGTAGCCCTGTGAGGTAGGTAGATTTTCCCCCATTTTAAAGATAAGGATGCTGAGGCTAAACATCATTAGTTATTGATAGCTAAGATCCAAACTCCAGACTTACCTACTGGCTTCTTCATCAAAATAACCAGATCCTTATTTCACTCATTCATCATTCACTAAACATTTATTAGGTGTTTTGGAATGTACCAAGCTGTGTATCAACACGGGTGATACAGCAGCAAACAAAATAGATGAAATCCCTGTGCTCATGGAGCTTATATTATAGCAATAATAGCCTACCTTCCCCCTGTCCATTTCTTTCTTAACTTGTGAAATGCTTTATTTGGCTTTCTAAGAGTAATACTAATTAAAGTCAATTATAGGACCTAATTATGTGTATCATTCAACATAATGGTGATTTTAATAGTGCCAAATAACTTTGCAAGTTTTATGTGATTGCTGTACTACAGTTTCTTATACTCCAGTATCTAGTTTTTTGCTGATAATTAAGTTATTGCTGATAACTTAAAAAAAAAAAAAAAAAAAAAAGCATAGGTTGGAGGTGAAAATTGTATTCTCCTGGTAGTTCTATAATAAAACATGAAATAAGTAGACATTATGGATATTTTTTAAACTTTATGTGGTTTGGTGTCTGCTGAAAAGAGTTTATGCCAAGGTTTGAAGTAGAACACTCATCTTCCCAATTTAGGATATTGATGAAGTTATTCATTTTATACACATAGTTTTAGTATGGTTTAAATTCCATGTTAAGCATTTTTGAGTGTTTTAGTTTTCACTTATTAGCATAAGAAGTGAAGGATTTTTATAACCTCCTTTCAAATTATAGAATACCATTTAGAATTCTAGTACTTCATTAAGAAAATGTAAAATACTTTCATCATTATGCCATTTGTCATTGTAGCTTGTTAATTTTGCCAAAGAAATATTATTTTAAATTCCTGTTTGAAACAATATAAAACAAGGTACTCTATATTTACTCAATTTTAATAAAATTAAAACAAAATGGCTGATTAGCACCCTCTGTTGGTCATTTTATTTACCTACAGGAAGAAAATATAAGTGGTAAAACAAAGTTAAAAGTTTGTCTTTTGTTAGTTTATCTCTTTTAAATGTAGCATTTAGAATTCTTACCAAACTAATGCTCTAAATTGGGTATACTGAATAAGGTACACTGTTATTTAGTTGTGCTTTTGTGTTTGGATAATTTTGTGGTTATTTGCTTTTTTCTCCCACTGACTTTCTAATTTAGCACTCAGAATTGGCATTAACATTGCAGGTTTTCAAGCAAGTATTTATTTAACTGTAACAAACTATTAGCTACAGTTAGCACATTATTAAACAGATAATGTTTAACAATTTTGTTGTCAGTTTTGATTAATTAAAACACATTGCATTTTAGCATCCTAAATAACAGTTTGGGAGATGCTTGAATTGAAAATAATTCAAGCTTCAGACAATTGAGGCTGAATTACTTCAGTTCTCCTCTCATTTAAGACATACCTAATTATTCTTTTAAGATTATATGGTTAATTCAATTCATATTATATCTTTTTTTTTTTTTTTTTTTTTTCACCGGGAGGTACTGGGGATCGAACCCCGGTCTCTCCATATGGTAGACGGACGCCGAACCTCTTGAGCCACATCCGTTTCCCATATATTATATCTTGAAAATATTTGTATATAGTAAGTTTGCTGACTGGTCCTGGAAATGCTTATACAAATAATTTATAATTGTAGGCAAGAAAGCTGTACTCTGCCATGTGGCTGAATAGTTCTGAAGTGACAAAAAATTTTTTTTGGGTAAATATTCAGCAAGTTTGCTTTAGACAGTTCAAGCATTTCAGAATTCACTTGCCTGCCAAAACCTCAAGTTTAATACAATTTAATAATACCTAATGGATCTTAACTTTAGCATAATCTGTGACCTATTCCATAACATCCAAATTATTCACCATAATAGGTCCTCCTTATCTTTTTTCACCAAAATAAGTATTTTAAAGTTTAGATCATATAAAAGGTGTTTTTAAAAATATTACTTAGCAATGTATTTCTTGTGCCCATTTGAAGAAATTGAGATTTGTGTTTGAACTTCTAGAGAGCTTTCCAGTATATTATTTTTTACCAAAATTTGTAATAGGCTATTCAATTGAGCTTTTCATTCTGTGGTTAACTAGATAAGCAAACTGGTGTTTTCCAACATACTAAACTTCAATACAAGATTTCATTGAGTGAATTCCCTATTTTAATTTATAATCTAGATGTGGCCATAATTAGGATTCTGAGAATATATAACTTTAAGTCTACAACATTTCTTTAGTCATATCTAGTTTGTGGTTCTATAAATACAATATGAAAGTCCCCTATAAACTTTTAAACCTAGTACATCAGTAAATTATTTTAGCTCATTTGGAATACACAACACTTCACCTATAATACTTAGGTACCTAATATAGTAAGGGATTAAAAAAAAAAAAAAAGTAGGATCATACATTTGTTTTCAAATGTGGACACATGATAATGAATACACATTCTTTTTAACAAGCCTACTGAAAAACAATGAGATAGTGTCATTCTCTTCTGAAAATTACTGAGATAACTTTCCACTTCACACTCCCACATCATCTTTTTCCAAACCCTCTTAGAATCAAACAGTATTCAAATGAAAAATTTCCGTCTTATCACATATTTGAAGTATCTAATTAAATTACCTAGCTAACCAAA
The DNA here is from genome assembly GCA_026826555.1 of Tolypeutes matacus. Classification (NCBI taxonomy): domain Eukaryota; kingdom Metazoa; phylum Chordata; class Mammalia; order Cingulata; family Chlamyphoridae; genus Tolypeutes; species Tolypeutes matacus. The sequence continues at coordinate 4,750,879 of JAKSZT010026914.1, read as the reverse complement.
TTACAGAATTCTAATAAAGTTAAAAAAAAAGAATACTCTGGGAAATATTGCCCTAGAAATGGAATGCTAATCCATAAATGAGGGTTTTTAGAAAGTAGAGTTATTAGGAAGGGGGAGAGATTCAAGGATGGATTGAGTTTGTCTAGTCTAGTAGGAGATTTTGAAATACGTTTTTTTCATGGTAATAGAATATTAAAATCAGATCTGGAAGTGTTTTGTATGCCCAGAATTTCCTTTGACATTTTTTTCTATTGTCATGATTATATTTTCCTCTCCACATTTCATTCTCTCTACAGAGCCACTCCCTTCCTTTCCCACCTTAGTTAATTTATTGTTTGTTTTAGTGTATGCTTAGTTTTCTGGAATTTCAGGGAAATGAAATATGATATTAGCTATATATAAATATATAGCAAGAGAAATTTTCTGGGTCATTTGTCAGATTTTATAGGATAATGTACTTCTGGGCAGCAAGTTGCATGATTGGGAAGTTCATTAACTTCTTCAGACCACTATTTCTGGTAGGCTAGAAATGTAATTTACAAAATGGGGATTTCAGGTGTTATACTTTCTGGGACCTGGACAAATAAGGTACATCTTGTTTATAAATGTCAGTGATCAAAAAGGTCTTTTATTATAGAATCAGAATACAATCATAAAAGAATATAAAGTTTTTATAAAAAATAGTAGAGAATGGCTCTCTCTATTTTTCTTAAAGCCAACGAGCTATTAAACAATTTAAAGTTTGAATCAAATAGTTTACATTAACTGAAAGTCCTTACTATTCATAGGTATGTGTTTATTTTTCAAATTTAGACATTTATGGAAGATTTTAAAACAGTTGCCTATTGGAAAACATCATTTTTCATAAGCCTTTTTCTTTTGACAGCAATGTGAAATTTGAAAGTAAAGAACAAATAGCATGTAAAGGAAAGATTGCCTTATCAGGTATGCTATATTGGATCATTTTTATATTGCTTAATAAGTTGAATTAAGTAACTTCCTAGAATTGATGGGATTTTTTTTTGTTTTTTAATTCTCTGTTTCCAGTATCTCCCTTCAGTTTTCTTTTGCATACCTCTATCAGAATTTTTTTTCTAAAACACTGCTTTCATCATTATACTCTACATTTGTTTAGAAATGTTTGGGAAAACTGTTTTATATACCTTACATATATTATGCAGTTTTATCTTCAGTGCAGTCTTGTGAAATAGGTAGGGCAGTTGTTCTCAGTTTCTCATACACTCAGAGAGGTTAAGTGACTTGCTGTGAGAGGCTGAGCTGGGCTGCACAGCCAAGTCGTGTAACTCTTCATTTCTTTTCTGTTCAGAAGCTTCAATAATGTTTTTTTATGTTTGTCTAGCCTAATAATTCATGAAAATTGAAACCATATTTGTTTTGTTCATCACTGTGTATACAGAAGCTAACACAGTGTTTGGCACATAGTAATTGCTCAGTGAATATTTATTGGATGGATGACTGCCTATAGGATAAAGTTCATACTTTTTAACCCAGTGTTTTCCATTCTAACCCAATTTTTTCTAGCCTTGTTTTCCACTGCTTCTATAAATAAGCTGTCTGCTTTAGCCAGACATTTTTTTTCTTGTCCCGTGAACATGCCCTGTGCTTCTGATATCCAATTAGCTCTTGAAATAACTATATTTTCTTCAAGATCTGTTTACTTAGCCACAAAGCCTTCCCTTTTATCATTTCAGCTAGAAATGTTTTCCTTCTCTGAATTCCTAATGTGTTAAGGAGACCCTTTACCACTAGATGGCAGTTATGCTGTGTAATCTCAGTTTCTCCAAAGTGTTAAGGAAACTAAAGACAAAATGGCTTGGAGATGTCACAAATTGAAGTGAACACATGGCTTACTTGTGTGTATGCTAGATAATTCGCCTTTTACAAATGTTATTTCATCAGTATTTTGGAAACAATAGCATCTAACTCTGGGTCCTTAAGTAATAACTAGTTGTTTCCGTGACAAAATGCCTTGTTCTCTTAGTTCCAGGGAGCCTGCTGCTGCATTTCAGGCCCTCTCACCAAAGGAACTGTTTTCGGAAATGTCTTTATGGATATAAAAAATTCCCATACAGAAAAGATAGATGAATTATTCAGAAAAATAAACTATAAACATCTGTTGCTTGTTTTATAGTTATTTATGTGCATGTTTTTATCTGTCCAAGTATAAGACTGGACTAAAACATGTTTTATATTTTCTTGTATTCTTTTGATGCCAAACATAAATACTTTTTCATAGTAGATGTTCACTGTATTAATACACTGTAACATCAGTAAATAAAATATAGGTTTTTAAAGAGGATTTTCTAAAAATACTTAAGCATAATCCTCCATTCCCTGCTTCTCATATGGTACCATTCATTATACAAATGAGGTCTGTTAAATTGCTATTGAAGACTCAAATGACATGATAGAGTTAACATCTATTGTCATTTCATAATAAATAGTTTACTGACTGCAGCAATTCATGATACTGAAATTAACTATACATTTAGAAGGGTTCTTTAAATGGAAGCTTCTAAAGTATGATTTTGCATTTTCCCCATTTAAAGTAAAAGAAAAAAACTGTTTTCTTGACCACAAATACTCAAGTGTAAAATTGAACTTATTTCTACATGTGTTCCTTCTTTTCAAAAAATGATTTCAAATTAAATTAAGGAACTGAAAAGTCTCAGAAAATGGGATACATATGTAATTTCTTTTCATCTTTGTGTATACTTAATTATGTCTTGTTTGTGTATTTGGGAAATACAAAAACAAAGAAAATAAAGAACTAATTCACCTTTATAAATTCATTTTCTTTTGACATGGGCATGGAAATGTGACTTTTGGTCAAAATGAATGTTTGCAACAAAGTTTCATAATGTTTCTGAAATTGCATTAAATGCCAGAGATATCTGGGTTTTCCATTTTCAGTTTCACCATTCCCTGGCCAAATCTATAAAAGTAAAAAGAATAATTGAAGCATTTATCCTGATTATTTCCTCTGAACACCAAATAATGACATTGCAGTCAATTGTCTCAGGGTATTCACTGACTACTGATTCTATGACTAAAGCCAAATCATTATACCAAGTGCCTCACTTTTCACTTTTGAAAATGATAGACAGACTTCTTGGTACTCATAGCATCAAGCTAGCCATCCTATTATGGCTCTCTCAATTTACCATTAAAATGTCAGTGAGAAAAAAAAAAATAATACAAAGGCAAAAGTACTGTAAACTAAAATAATCAACCATTTGCAAGAATCTGGAAAGAATTTCTAACATTTGAAGCTAGATTGAGAAACACAGTTGGCAGGTTACACATCTTTTTCTTTCTGAATGGTACATGAACACTTGGGAAATAGTCCCTTTTGGGGCTGTGACACAGCTAGGCATGGGAGAGGGCAAGACTGACCCACAGCTATGAGTGTACAGGAAAGGAAGTCAGGGTCCATGTACCTTCCATGATAGTGTAAGTATTTAGTTCCACTCTAACAGCAAGAGCAGCTGTGAAGAAGAACAGTTGTGAAATGAGTCAGCAACTGTGGTCAAACAAGACAAAGCAGGGTCATTTGACAGGACATCAACTAAGTCATAATCATAAAACAACAAAGGCATTCCCTTTAAAATCAAGAACAAAGTAACTGTTTATTATCATTAATATAATTTAACACTTTAGAAATTCTAGCTAAAATAGTAAGAATAAAAAATGAAACTATGGAAGAGAATAGACAAATTGAATACTATTCAATAAATAAAGTTAATTGCAGACCTAGGTAATCAAAGGGAATTTACTGAAACACTGTTTGAATTAATAAAGAATTCAGTACAAATGGCTGGATTTAAGGTAAATATACAAAAAACAGTAGCTTCTCTCAAAACGAGCAATAACTAGATAGAAATATAATGGAAAAAATATACCCCTTACAACAAAAGGAACAAAAACATTAAATACCCAAGAATAACCTTAACCAAAATGTAAGTGTAAATGTGCCATGCTATACTATAAGGATATCAGTTTCAAAATTAATTGTGTACTAGAATTCTAAGAAATATTTGGGAGGGGAGGATTTTAACAAAATATTTCTAGTGTTCATATAAAGATACTCGTGAGTTTTTTAAAGGAAATCATCTTTCTAACATGGTATATTAAAAAGGCGCAATAGTTATAATAGAATGGTGCTGGTATTAGGATAGAACAGAGAAACTGATAAATAATTTATTTGAATCCATAAAATACGTAGCCAAGAAATAGACATTTGCTAAGAATGTCATATATGAAAAAATGGCATCATAAATCAGTAAGGAAGACCTATTTGATTTATAAATGGTGCTGGAACAATTATTTTTATAAAAAATATATTCTTACCTCACATTCTCAAAAACTTCTCACAGATTAAATAACTTTAAAAATTTTATTTTGGTTATATATGATATAAAGTTTGCTATATTAACCTTTTTTTTTTTTTTTAAGATTTTATTTATTTATTCATTTATCCCCCCCTTTGCTGCTTGTGCTCGCTGGGTCAGCTAACCATGCCGTGTGGGCGGGCTTGCCTTCACCAGGAGGCCCCCGGGAACCGAACCCGGGGCCTCCCATATGGTAAACGGGAGCCCTACTGATTGAGCCACAGCCGCTTCCCATATATTAACCATTTTGAAGTGTACAATTCAGTGGCATTATTTACATTCATAATGTTGTACAACCATTACCATTATTTCCAACTTTTTTTATCACCCCAAATAGAAACTCTATACCCATTAAGGAATAACTGTCCATTCTCCCCTTCCGCTAGCCCCTGGTAAACTTTAATCTACTTTCTGCTTCTATGAGTTTGCTTATTCTAGATATTTCATATAAGTGGAATCATACATTTTATTTGTCCTTTAGCGTCTGGCTTATTTTTACTCAGTATGATGTTTTCAAGGTTCATCCATGTTGTAACATGTATCAGAACTTCATTCCTTTTTATTGGATAATATTCCTTCCACATTGTGTATATATAACATTTTGTGTATCCATTCTTCTGTTGATGGACACTTGGCTTCTTTCCACCTTTGGCTATTGTGAATAATGCTGCTGTGAACACTGTAGAAATTTGTAGACAAGTTAAATCTTTTTAATGGAAGGAGCTTGTTTGAGTCCCTGTTTTCCTTTTTTGGGGTACGTATCTAAAAGTGGAATTGTTGGGTCATGTGGTAATTCTCTCTAACTTTTTGAGGAACTGTGAAATTGTTTTCTACAGTAAGTTTTAAAGGACAAACAAATAATATCTAGAAAAGTGTACATATTTATGTCACCACAAGGGCTTTCAAATATAAAATAATGAAATAGAAGGTAAAGATAAGTTTATTTCATTATTTAAAAGTTTAAAGTAATTCTGAATGTTACTAAATGACAAAAGGAACCAATAACTTGGAATTATAAGCAGTATGACAAAGCAGTGATAGCTTTCTACATAATGATCACCTATAGGTCAATATGTTAAAAAAAATTACCCAATAGAAAATGGTCTTTGGATATGAACAGATTCACTGAACTGGCCAATAAATGTAGTAACCTTTTTCTTGTTAATCAAGAAAATGCAAATCTTAACTATTAAAATCCTGTTTCTTGACTATTGGTAAATATTTTTTTAAAATTATTATTGAATGAGATGTATATTAGCTTGGCACAAGGAAAGAGTGCAATAAGTAATTATTTTTATCAAAACTATTAAGGGTGCAGTGGCACTCATATGTACGCACCTGGTTGGGAACTTGGTGGGGGTGGAGGGGTGGGGAGATAATCTAAAGCTTTTCTAGAAAGAAAACTAGAAATAGGCATTAAGAGTCTTAACCATGGAATTCTGAAGAAATAGAAAAGTTAACAATATCATGGGATCTAAAAGTGAGGCCCATCATAAATGTAGACAAACAGCTTACATTCAAAAAGTTTAGTAGTTAATTGAAATTAATGGGTATGAAAATTTTGCCTATAAACTTCTTAAGTGAAGGGAAGTGTCTTAAACAGAGAAATTTTCTACAAATAAATTGAAGGTTTGAGGTATTTATCTATATAGTTTATGTATTCTGTAGATAATTAGAACTAAATTCGCTTGTCCTTTGAGACTGCTTTACTGTGCTGTGTTACACCATAATTCACACATCATAATCTTATTTGGTAGAACCTTAATCCTCTAATTTTTGAAAATGTACAGTTTAGGAATGCCAGAGGAAAATTGTTACTGCTCTTGCCTAGTATTACAAGTAAAGGGAAGAATGGATGAAACTAGATTTTGGAAGTGAAAATTTAAAATATGTCAAAGCTCTAGATTAACTTCTGTTATACAAACCTTAGTGCAGTTACATTAGAGTTTGAAGAATGTGTGAATGAGAGAAAATTTGTTTAGATCATTTTTAGAGCTTATGCCTTTTCTAGGCCTGAAAAAAGTAGTATATCCTTCTTTGTAGTTTTGTTTCTTAAGGAAAATACCACAGTGTACAACATGAGTAAACAAAGATTTTCAAATTCTTTTGTAGACAAGTTAAATCATTTTAATGGAAAGAGCTTCTTTCTCAAGAGCTGGTTTTCTACCGAAAACCTTAGACAAGTCTTTCTTCATCTTTAAAGCTTGCGGATTGTATAAACGCTCTAAAGTAACTTCTACCTCTACTGTTCTATAGCTTTAAAGTATATTTACCTCCAGTTGTTACTGCTTACCCAAGACAGAAATTCCAAAAATTGGGTCCCCACATAATTCACCTATTTTAAAAATTCAGATCATAAAACGAAAATGTTGTGGCATAAGCTTATTACAGATTTTAATGAATTGATTTCTTGAACAATAGTTATTTTTTAAAAGTAATATTTACTAAATATCACTGAGATCATATATTCCTAGAGTAAGATTTTTAAAGAGAAAAATATCACCTGTTAGACTATTTTAAGAATAAATTTTATTCTTTAATGCTCAGAATACATTATGGAATTCAGAGGTTCATGTCATTTTAAGAAATAAAACTTACAGAAAATTATTATTTGTCATCTCTTTTTTTCCTTCCTTTATAGATATTCGAATACCACTAATGTGGAAAGACTGTGATCACTTCAGCAATAAAGAACGTATGTATGATTTTAATTTAAAGTTGATGTGTTTCTAATAAGAAGAATCTCGCTTAACTGTGCTTTTTTTCTGATTTTTAAAATAAATATGTTGTAATCACTTGATACTAATTAAGATAATCTGTATTAGTGTACTTTTAGTTGATAGGAACTTGTGAAAGGAGAGTTAAGTAACAGAATGGAGAAGGGAGGGATTTAGAATAAAAGAAAGTATTTAAGGAGTAAAGGTAAAGGCAACATTTTTCTATTTGATTAGAATCTGGGACATCTTTTCTGCCTTAATTTGTTACTTCAGATTATTTAACAGGATATGAAGGGAAAATTTTTTGCTTAATGTGATTTTTTTTTTCTTTCGGCATTTTATGGTTTTATATAGTCTTCACTCCATGTTTTGTTTAGGTCGTGGAAATTAATCTCACATTATTTCTAGCTATTAGAAAGCAGAAAAAATATTATAATCCTTTATCTTTCTTGTCTATTGTGATATCTTTGTTCCTCATACTTTAAAAACTGAATCATACTGGGCATAATTAGTTTTATTTGAAGAATTCAAAATCAGGTTAGTATATTTGTTATTCAATTAAAAATTAATTTACTTTAAAAAGGAATACATGTGGGGATTAAGTAAATCTTTCTGATTACTATAGAGAATAAGTTTTTCTAAAGAGCTTCATTTTCTCAATATTGAGGATGTAGCCCTTGAATCACTTAATACTGTTTTTTTTTTTTAACATCACCATATTAAATGGTCCAGCAGCTACCTATATTTTTTATGTTTCCATGTCTACTTAGTGTTTTTATGTGGTTCCCTCCTTTGCTGTTAGTTTGATAGAAATTGTTTTGCTGTTGGTATGCCTTCTCTTAACCTCTTCTAATAGAAAACTTCTTTCATTAAATAAACTTGGAAATCAAAGTAATAAAGGTAATAGAGTATCTATAATAATAACTTTGCTATTAATTAAAACTTAGAAAGTTTTATAGGAACAAAATATATGAGTTTGGTGGGTTTTTTTAGACTCCTGAGAGGCCTATGTGTTTAACTTTTTTATATTATTTTTTATTTTTTTTTATTTTTTTTATTTTAAAGGAGGCACCGGGGATTGAACCCAGGACCTTGTACGTGGGAAGCAGGAGCTCAACCAGTGAGCTACATCCGTTCCCCAACTTTATTTTTTGATACTCCATGGTTTAATTGTTGTATTCCAGTTGGATGTAAAGCATTACTGTCTAATGAGAGAACAGTCACTATAAAAAGTTAAGGGATACAATGTACAAGTGGTGAATTCTTGTATGTAAACAAGAATCTATTAACAAATATTTAAGCTTGTATATTTTAACATAATGTAGGTGTGATTTATCATGTGGGTAATTTGCTTAAAGTGCTTTTTTTTCTTCTCTAGGATCACAGAGCTATGCCATTTTTTGTTTATTCAAAATGGGAGCTGAAGTTTTTGATACTGACATGGTGATTGTGGATAAAACAATCACAGATATATGTTTTGAAAATGTAACTGTATTGTAAGTATTTTTTTAATCTTCAAAGAATGAAAATTCCATGTTTTTTTTTAACAAAAGGCATAGTTAGAGGGTCTTTGAACTATTTGGGAAGCACTGAGATCTTTATCTTTTCAAGTGATGTTGAAAATTACTTTATTCAGAAGAATCCCATTTCTAATTTTGAAATTTTCCCACATAAAATAAATTGGAGATCTTGTAATTAGTATTAGTAGTAAATATTTGACTCATTGGATATGATAAAATAAGATTTATTTTGTAGTTTCATTAACTCAGTTATGAATACTTATAATGAATGGAACATCATAATGTTATTTGATATAGAGTAAATTTGGCCATAAAAGAGGTACTTCCATCTCTCATAGGACATTTAGTTAAAGAAATACTAAAATAGTTTAACTACATTTATAAGATAGTCCTGAAATATATACCATAGGAAATGCACTTGAGTGAAACTTTGTTGTGTTCTTTTTTCTTATGGTACACTTCTTTCATGTACTCCAAAACAATAAAATACTGGGTGATCCTCAGGGCTGTTTTTATTGCCCCTGCTTTTTATAGGCTCATTTTATTGTAGTCATAACACAGAACCAAAAAGAACTCCTCAGGTAGCCATAGAAATCATTTTTAACTAACATGTGTTTTTCCTGGCCTCTTTCAAACGTTCTACTGGTCTAAATCAGTGGGTAATTTGTATATCTTTTAGAGTTTCAAAGATACTATCTTCATATCTAAATGTTGGTTGCTATTGAATTATTAAGTTAAAATCAATAGACACTTTTTTTTTTTTTGTCATTTTAAGCTATGAAGTTTTATGGTAGAGATTTGAGAGTACTAGTTTTGCCACTCACATAACATTAAAACAAACAAACAAACAAAAAAACTGCTGCAAACCATATTTTGTGGCTTTTGTCCAGTGTCCCCTAGTAATTGTATAGCCTGGAAAAATAAAATGCATTGTTCTAGGTTATTAGCAGTAACACAGGCCTTCTTACTCACAAGCTGTACTGAACCAAAGGAATTTGTTTAGACTCCAAGAAATATCCCCAAATGCTTAGATAATTGAGGCTAAAAAAAAAATAAGTTTTCCTTAGTTATCTGAATACATTTATTTCCATTACCAACTGTTGCTTGTGAATTTTTTTTTTTGCCTTACTCATCCTGTTACTGTGCTCTTTTCTTTATTTTGCTATTGTTTGTCTTTACTACAAAAGCAAAAATCAATATTTTTTCAGAGAAAAAAATTCGTGTTACTTGGGAAGACAACACATGACTTATAATTTTTTTTTAAATTTCTGTAAATATTTTTAAATTGTTTTAAAAACAACTGCTGACAAATGTTTTAAATGTTTGAAATGTGCTTTTTGTTATGATGATTGTTTCTTTTAATAAGTGTTCAATATTTATGAATCTCTGGTTTTCCTCTAAATATTGACATTTGTTAGACATTACCAGGAATACTCTGTTTAAAAGTTGCCAAATAATAAACTGTAAAAATATCTGGAAGTTATTCCTTGGATTTATCCAAACTATAGGTTGGCTATTTAAATCTTAAAAAGTCTATGCTGTGTTTTTAAAATCTCTGAGGCTGATGGATCTTCTGTCTGCAGGCAACATCTGTTGCTGATGGAACTCTTTTGCAGTCTTAAGTATATTTTATTTTAATAATACCACTACAGTCTTTCATGGTAAAGGTAGTTTATTGTGTCTAGAAAAGGGAAAAGCCAATCAGCCTTTGAGAAAATTGCAGAACTTCTGCATATTGATTTTTTTTTTTAAGAGGTACTGAGGATTGAACCCGGACCTTGTGCATGGGAAGCAGGTGCTCAACCTCTGAGCTACACCTCCTCCCCTGCATATTGGTTTAATAAATATTTATTAAGTACCTTCTGTCTTCCAAGTACAATGTTAGATTAACTATACAAAGATCATCAAGATAGCCCCCACCCTCAACGGGTTCATGCCTTGAAGTATATCAATTTATATGTGCAATTTTTGTTTTTTTTCTCTATATAACTAAATAGTGAAATGTTGTTTATAGTTATTAGGCACAAAAGTGGGGCAGGAGTGGCAGTGAGTAAGCTATGAATGAATCTTTATGGAGAAGAAATGAAACTAAAGGTTTCAGCAGAAGATTTTGTTTTGGTGGAATAGCCATTTCAGGAAATCACACATACAATGTAAATACTGTTAAAACAGCTATATGAAAGGAAGGACAAAGAGAAGTAGCATTGACAACAATATAACTAGGCAATTTTATTCTTTTTCTTTAAGTAATATGCCTGTAGGTATTGGTTACATTGAGTTTAAGATTGCCTTAGTTTAGAAGCTGATTTAGCTCTGGAAGTTGTAGTGGCTCAGGCCATTTAGATACTAAATAAACACAGGGAGATTTTGTATTATTAACATATATGTATTTATGTTGGGGTGTATGTGTGTGTGTATACATAAACCTATTTCAAATGCTGATTTTAAATGTTATGAAAACATCAGGGAAGTTATATTTATTTTCTACTGCATTAGATTTCTAACATTTGAATGCCCTTGTTTTTAGTAATGAAGCAGGGCCAGACTTTCAGATAAAGGTTGAAGTATATAGTTGCTGTACGGAAGACTCCTCTTTAGCCAACACACCGAAAAAGCTAGCTAAGAAACTTAAGACATCTATTAGTAAAGCTACAGGAAAGAAAATAAATTCAGTGCTACAGGAAGATGATCATGAAACATGCTTGTTCTTCAGTTCAGCTATTTCGTAAGTGTTCTCAATACAATATTTATGGTGACATAAAATAATTATATCTTTGTGACATATTAAAGTATTGTATGTGGAGTATGTATATACATTTTATTTTATTTATTTATTTTTTTTTTAAAGATTTTTATTTATTTATTCATTTATCCCCCCCTTGCCGCCTGTGCTTGCTGGGTCAGCCAACCACGCCGTGCTGGCGGGCCTGTCCCCCACCAGGAGGCCCCGGGAACCGAACCCGGGGCCTCCCATATGGTAAACGGGAGCCCTACTGATTGAGCCACAGTCGCTTCCCTGTATATACATTTTAAATGGAAAAAACATCCTGAAGCAGAAACAAAACTGTTAACCTGAAATTTACCAGCTGAGGTAACCTTAGTACCTTCCTTTGAAGGTAGGAAGTCGTGTGACAGCATGTTTTTAGTCATTTTTTCTTAACAAAGCCACATTGCCATTGTCACACCTAACAAAGTAAGTTCTTAATATCATTTAATGTCCAATCTGTATTAAAATTGCCCCAATTTTGAAAAATATCCTTTTGCAGTTTGTTTATTCAAATCAGGATTCAAGGTCTTCAAGTTTCATTTAGTGAGTCTTTTAATTCTCTTTAATCTATAATGATCCCCTGACCACTTTTTTTTTTTTTTTTTTTGCCATTATTTATGGAAAAAGAGAAAAGTCTTGTAGAATTTCCCATATTTTAAATTTGATTTCATTTTTGTAATATTTTAAAACATCTTTTTCTTTTCACTGTATTTCCTGTAACTTGATAGTTAAATCTAGAGGACTGATTAGATTCAGTCTGTATTTGGGGGCAATAATACTTCATATATTTAAATATACTTACTATTAAGTAATGTAATACTATATTCCATTAAGAAGCCTTGTCCCACTTTAAGTGAAGTTAAATTGATCAGAAAGTTCAGATGTAGCCAGCCTGATATGTCCATTATAAAGTTCCCTCTCAATCTTTTATCTAATGTTTTACCCAGTATTGCTGATCATTCCTTGGTTCAGTAGGGATTATAATTTGGTGATTTTCTAAATTTAGCCTTATTTATTTATTTTTTTTTTAACTTGGATTTCTTGTAAAGAACAGCTTTTCCTCATGAAATTTGTGGGTACAACTGCAGCATAATTGGTGGAGCAAAGGGAAGGAAAACGTACTTGATTCTTTCCTTTTATTTAACAATTTTTAGAATAATAAGTTGGTGTCCTACAGCCATGAAGGTGAATAAGGTGTTTTATTTGAACTCTTGAATTTTATATGTTTGTATTTCAGTCTATTATAGTTATTATTCTTTTTGCTAACCAAATTGTCCTGTCTTTGATCAATGAGAAGCCTTCAAGGTGGCTCGTGTATCTTTTTGACAGTCTTCATTTTGAAAACTTTTTTCTGACACAACAATATGTCCCAGGATAATCTTCATCTTGTATCTTTCCTCCCTTACTTGGAATCGCCATTTCTCTAAGGAGTCCTAGTTTCTTTTGGATATCTTCTTTAAACATTGTTTGTTGCCCAACAAATAGTTTTATGTTCGTGTTTATTAGCAAAACTGTTGATCAGGCTATGTTCCTAGAATTTCTTTGCATATCTACTAGAGTTAGCTCTTCAGCATGTCAATAATTTTATTATAATTACAAAATGCAAAATATTTTAGGAATAAATCCTGGAAATGTCAATCATCAAAATATAATTAAATAACTTTTTAATGTCAGATAGTAAATATAAAATACACCTTGGAACTAAAGCAATGGCTTTCAATCTATTTTGATCAAGACCCATGCGAAGAATTACATTTTTTTATCATGAATGAATAAACAGCTACATAAGCATATAGACTTCTTGAAATAATAACCCTTACTATTTGCAATATAGTTATCAGACTTTTTTTTTTTATTCTAGTTGGTTTCAACTTTTAAAAATTGCTGTTCATCAGCCATTAAATTGATTCCGTGATCCACTAGTGGGTTCCAACCCAGAGTCTGAATAACAATTATAGAGGATGCAAGTTTTTCCTAATATTAGTATTATTAAAAAGGGGGAAGGAGAGAGCCTTTAGTTTTTTCCTTTAGCACTAGGACCATCCTAAAAACTTTTCTAGATTAAAATTATGCCACAGATTTGCTGGAAGTTACTTTAATTCAACCATAATAAATGATTTTATTTCTAGGTTGAAACATATATTTTAGAACTGAAAGAGATCTTAGATAATCTACATAGCTCACCCACTTCAGTAGTTTTGAAACAGTTCATTATTTAAAGGAAGAAAATCTTACAGAAAACTTTAAACCATGTAAAAGCAATGAGTGGACTACTTAAGTGGTTTAATTATTTGGCAATGAATATTTAACTTTTTTATGTAACTCTAGAAATGTCTCTAAGCAGCCTTCTAAAAAGAAGTGGATTTGTGTAAGCACCTTCTCTTTCATATGAGAAAATTGAGGCTCAGGAAATAATGTAACTTGTCCAAGGTATAATGTAGTTAGATAAGAGACACAACTGACCCTGTCATCTATTATTTGTGTGACCTGTGGCAGATTAATTTATTCTCTGGGTTTTTGTTTTTCCCTCTTTAAAATATGGATAACAATAATAAAATAATACCTAACCGTATAGGATGATTATGATATTCAGTAAGATAATTCATGAACCTGGCATATACAGCAACCACTTAAAAATATAGCTCTTATTACTGTTACTATTTTTACTGTTCCCAGACCAATGCTTTTTTCTGAACATTTTTTAAACTCCTGCCGAAGCGTTGCAGTTTAGTAACTTGACAGGATTATAAATTTAGATTATTTTTTAAACATTTAAGACCATTGTTTATAATTCATTAGGAGTATGAAGATATCTAAGTGATGTTAGAACCTATATTTAACCTATATTCCTCTTTGATGCCTAGAGGAATTTTTGAGAATAATATTGTTTTTATATACAGTATTAAGTTCTTTTTAATAGGGATTGGCATATTTTCTTTGAAGTATTCTCCTTTTCAGATTTGTCATTCTCATTGGTTTATTCCTGAACCCAAATATAATTTTCTTTATGACTACCATTTAAAGTAGTCGTTTTTTTTTTCATAACATTTTTGGACACCCCCTCCCCCCCAAATGTGATAACAATTGGTCTATTTGATAGAAAAAATGTAGCTGATTAAACTTTGGAACTCAATATTAGGATTGGCAAAAAGGAATGAGTGTAATGTTTTAGAAAGAAAATGTTATCCTGACAAGAATGTTTTAAAAGTGAGGTCATTGTTGGTTTTGGAAGCATCGGCATTGTAATTAGTCATGGTTTAAAAATGAAATAACTTGAAATACCATCATAAAGTATTATTTGATGTGAAAGAAGACAGTGAACATTTTTGGTAATTTTTAGTATGCTCCCTGATGTGATTCATTTATCCTTTTTATTTGTGTAATTTAGTTTACTGAAATTCCTTTAGCTAGATTTTCCCAGTGTCTCTAGTAGCTGAATTAACTATTTTATAACCCTTGAGAACTATTTAGTCCATTATCCTTCATCATGTAAATATGCACCATTTTTAAAACAATCATCTCATGAAAACTTAAAAAATTGAGAGTACTCATTTGACAAAAGATTTATTAAATTTAAAATGATACCACACTACATTTTAACTTAGATTACAGTTACAAACAAGTATCCTAGCACTTGTCTTGAATAAATGGATTCTTTATGTTTTAAGGAACAATGGTAGTAAAAGTGTGAAAGATTATGCCATTTTCAAATATAAGTAAGGAATTATCAGCTACTAAGTATTATGTATTAATTAATTTGTTCATTTAATCACCCAAAAATGATTCAAGATTCTTGTAGTATAGTAAAATGTGGGTCACTATGAATCTGTTTTTACAGAAAAAGTACCTTACTTTTAAACTATTTCTAAATGAGGTGTAAAAATAGTATGAAATAATAGGCATCTCTTTGCAATATACCACATGTACTTGTAACTACAAGCAAGTCAGTTACATTCTCTGAACTTGAGTTTCTTCATCTAAAAATGTGGACCAAAATTTCTGCCCTGCACACCTCAAGTACCCAAAGTACGTATCTGGTGATAAGGTGCTGAATCTTAAAAAAAATACTGCACGTCAAATTGTCCTTAAACTGCACATAGAGAGATACAGTATTTAATGCTTTGTATGTCTCTGATTTTTAGGGGAAGGTTTCATCCTACTACTACTTCACCACATTTATTATTTCATTACAAAAGTAATATAAAGTTAACAAAAAAGAACCTTGGAGAGAAAAAAAGTTAGTTACAGTTTAACCACTTTAACCCAGATACTTTTTATCATTTTGAACTTATATTTTCCTACCAGGTTTTTAAATACATAGATTTGGAGGATATTTAGAAACTCTAAATACTGTACATTCAACTTTTTATCTAAAATTATTACAGAGTATTCACATAATCAACTTAATGACCACATTTTTTATCAGTTACCTGTATCATGGTTTTGTTTTGTTTTGTTTTAACCCTTCTTAGAGGAGATTATCAATAACTTTCATATTGTTATTTTCAGATGTGTCATTCATTGAAAGTAGAGGTAAATGTCTAATATAGTTACCTTAAAGCAATTAAGGAAAAGATATCTTAGTCACAATCATTTTTTAAGGACTTAAGAAAAAATTTAAACATCAACTTTGTTCATCACATAATTTTAGCCTATTCTGCCACACACGTTGCTTTCTAAACTTGCCACATCTCCATTGCACCCAGTGCATATGCACAGTCTATAACATGATAGTTTTCTATGCATACTAATAAGCAAAGACTACTCAAATGTTTTTGATGGTCAGTGAGGATAAATTATAGTGTCCTAAAAATAAAACCAAAAGTGTTTCTCCTCTTTCTTTCTCTCCTCCCTGCCTTCTACCATTTCAAACATTATTCATGATGGACTTAACATACATTGTGGACAGTTCATTTAATAGCTTGGCCTCTCAGTTTCATGACCTCCTTGCTTCCAGTGAATTGTTCTCCAGTCCATTTCAGCTATCCACCCCATGGTTGAACCCTAGATCTTGTCATAACAAATAATTGCACAACTCTACAATCTCTAGTGTAGGTATTCTGTTCAGTCCACAACCTCCCACATTTTGCAGCTTCCTCTCTTCAGTACTCTGGCTCCAACTTAGCTTGGACTCCATGATTTACCATTTTATTTTTTCCTAGTATCTCTCTTCCTTTGTCATACTTACCTTGGAAAAATTCCAATCCTTGTTAAATCCTATTTTTAGCTCCTCTACACCTACACTCAAGTAGATGAGTAAGCTGGAGAAAAACACAGTCATACTAACTGGCCTCACTTTAGACGCATGATCACTAACCTTAAGTGGTTTTCAGTATGACTGAAAAATCCTGCTAAGTTTCCATAGCCTTCCGTTTTCTCTCTTCAAGGTGAGTATTTCACATGTAATCTTCTCTCCTCACACCTCCATCATCCTCTCTCCATTCCTCACTCTAACAGATGACTTTATTTCATATATCATTGAAGTAATCAGAAGAGGACTTGCATTTTCTCCATCCACCAAATCTACTAGCCTACCTGCATCTGTATCTATATTTGTACTTTTCTTCCTTGAGAATTATGTTTGCCCCCTCTAAGGCCATCCTGTCATGCATTAGATGGCCATCTTCCCAACTACTCAAGAGTAAGCTCCAGCACTTGTTACCCACCCCCTCCTACATCCTCAACTTTTCTTCTGCATCATTCCCACAAACATAAACATGCTAAAATAGCTCCCATTTCTACTGCAACATTTCAGAGCTACACTTTATAAAGAAGTTATTTATATTTACTGACTCCTCTCCTCCCATTCTTTCTTGAACCACTTCAATCTGGCTTTCAACATGTCACCTCCATCCCACCCCACAGAAACTGCTCTTGTGAAGGTAACAGTGATCTACATGTTGTCTATCCCAATGGTCAGTCATTAGTACTCCTCTTCCATGATCTCTCATCATTATTTAACACAATTGCTCCTTAAAGCATTCTCCCAGTCTGCTTCATTTCAGTTAATAACAATTTCATTTTTCTAATTGCTCAGGTTAAAAGCTTTGGATTTGTCCTTGACTCATTCTTTTTTTTCGTATCCCATGTCTACATTGGTTCAACTTTAAAAATGTTTACAGATTCTTACCACTTCTTACCACCTCCACCTCTCCCACCTTATTCCACGCCAGGATGAACTCTTGCCCGGTTAATTGTAGTACCTTCACAGTTGGCTTCTCCATTTTTGCTTTTGGCCCCTGTAGTCTGTTCTACACCCAGTAGCCAGAGGGATCATTTAAAAAAACAAGTCAAACCATGGCATATTCCTCCGCTCAAAACCCTTCATTTGCTTCCCATCACACTTAGAATAAAATCCAGTGCCTTATCATGCCCTATAAATCATGACAGTGTCCATTATCTGTCCCCTACTTGCATTTTGGGCATCTCATGTCGTTCTCCTTCTCCCTTTCCACTCCTTATTGTTTGTCAGATACACCTAGCCTGTGCCCACTTTATTCTTTGCACTTATTTTCCTCGGTCTGAAATGCCCATCCTTTTTGCTCTTCCAATGGCAATTATCAGTGCTGTCACTCAGGTCTCTGCTTAAATGTGACTTCCTCTCCCTTGCCCATTTAAATAACATTCATCACCTTAATCCCTTTACCCTGCTTTATGACTAGCCCCATAGACATGATGTAATTATGTATTTATTTATCTTTCTTCGCTTCAGAGAAAGAGGGACTCCTCCCACTCCGCCCCCCTTATTTTGTTGATTGTTGCACCCCATTTCCTAAAACAGTGCCTGGCAAATGCAGGCAACTCCCATTTATTGTCAACATTCTGTTCCTGGAAATAACACATTGTGCATGAAAACACTAACAGAGATCCTATTTCCCATTATTTTAAGTGGGAAAAATTGTAATGCTTTATCAATTTAAAACTCCCAACCAATTTTCTAAAATGTAGCTCCATTAAACCTATACATCAGTGACAAAGTATCATATTGAGATAATGCTTAATGCATAGTGCCCTGATCACCAAACAACCAATAGGCAGTGTGTAGTAATATTTTTCCTTCCATTGTAATTGCTGTTCTCAATTGCTTTCATTCTTCCCACACCGTTTTCTTTAATACTTCTTTAACTTTTAGGGGACTAAATGTGTAACACTAGGCAAAAATAAGAGCTAATTATGAAAGGCACTATAGGAACAAATAGCAGAGAATGGCTCACACTATGAAGTGTGCCTCTCTAAGTTCTAGCAACAGTGGAGATTTGTTGATACTTGGTGAGCTTTTCCAAAAGTCTATCTGTAAGTCTGACATTGTACCAATTATATTCAGAATGTACCGTGAAATTTTACTCATGCAGTTTGTTAAAATGTTATGTTGAGCTTTGGGGACTGAAGCATAAATTTTCCTATATAAACATTGACAAAAAAATACGCTGGGTATTGAGAGATATGTATAGTCTGTGATATTTGTGTATTAAAAACCAAGAGACAGTTACCAAAGTAACATTCTATAGGCTATGCTTTTATTTATTAAATTAACACATACATACATTTGCATGCTTACCAAATTTATACATATTTTGTAATAGCTATTTTATTAAGGATTCAGTGAGAAATAAAAGTAGGTTTATGGAATGTATCACCTGGCACAATTAATAAAAATCCTCATCAAATACCTCTTCTCTCAAGTTTGTCTCTCTGCCTTTTTTTTCTTTCTTTTTTTTTTTTTAACACACATTCTTTGATATTTTGAATTTTTAGATTTTACTATTTTGAAAAATAAATAATAAAACAAGAAAAATCAGGAAATAAAATTAAGATTATTAGTACATAAAATGCTATTATTATTGAACAAAAACTCACTTTTTATTACCACAAAGTACCAAGAAATGAAATTTATCACCATGCTTTCTAGGTAGTTTGGCCAAAGTGCTATATTAACAAAAGCAACATAAAGGGCATCTATACTGAAAAGAAAAAAAAAAAAAATTGAATTTGTAATGAAGTCCCCATTTTTTCATACTATAGACAAGAACACCAAGTCTTTGAAGTAGGTAAACCTGAGTATGGAGATTCATTCTTATTCCAGGGAAATAAATAGGAGTGAGGTCCCATTTCTCCCCTTCCTAACAACCTTCAACTTTCTTTCCAAAATTCTTAAGGCCTTACATGATCTAATCTCTGCCCATATTTCCAACCTTGTCTTGCACTATGTGCTCCTTGTCTTGCTCACTGTGCTCCATCTAACTGATTATTAATCCTGTTTTAGTTTGCTAAGGCTGCCAATGCAATATAGCAGAAATGGGTTGGCTATTATAATGGTAATTTTATTAGGGGAAAATCTTACAGTTCTGAGGCTGCAAAAATGTCCAAATCAGGGCATCATAGAGATGCTTTCTCACCAAAGATCAGCTGCTAGTTGGATTCTGGACTCCTGTCACATGGCAAACCAAAGTGGTGGCTTCTCCTCACTTCTGGCCTGCTCCACTGATTTCAGCCTCTAGCCTCTCGAGGTTTCTCCCAGCCTCTCAGGGTTTCTCTGTCTTCCTGCAGTCTTCTCTCTCACATGGCAGGGTCAAAATGGCAGCTGCCTTTCTCTGTGTGTCTCTGCTTTCAATTCTGAGTTTATATAAGACCCCAGAAAGGGGGTGGAGACCTAACCTTGGTCAAGCCTCACTGACATAGTCCAATCAAAGGCTCCAGTGTGATCTAATCAAAACTGATCTAATCAAGGTCCCTAACTGAATCTAATGGAATCAAAAGGCCCCATATCCACAGGAAGGGGCTTAGTTCAAAGAACATGGTCTTTTCTGGGATTCACAAAACTTCAAACTGTCACACTCTCCTTTTTCACATGCTATTCTAGCTGCTTGGAAAGTTTTCCTTCATTCTTTGCTTGGTTAACTCCTTTTCTGGGTGTATTAACTATTTACCTCCTCAGGGAGACCTTTCCTGATTCCCCTACCTAACATAAGTCCTAAGTTTTCTTATCCCCTTGTTTCTTTCCTTCATTATTGCATTACAACTTGGAAATGCCAGCATTTGATTTATCTCTATTTACTCTTTTTTTTTCCCCCGTCTGTACCAGAATATAATGCCGAGTCTTGTTCACCATTTAATGCCATCACCTAGTATAGGACCTGGCACATATTAGGTGTTCCGTAAATATTTATTGAATGAATGAATGGAACTTCTTCAGAGAAACATTTCTGTGAGTTAAACAAATACTTTGCAGATTTTATTAAGACAAAACATCATAAAGAGATAAACATGCTAAACTGATTAATAACATGTGTTGACTAAAATCTGTCATCGTTAACATCCAAGTGTTTTATATAATAGAAAACATATTAAAGTATTTAAAACATGTCTTGTTTTTCACTATTAGTGGTGCAAAGTATAATTTGCTAGCTCATACTACTCTGACCTTGGAAAGTACCGAGAATAACTTCAAAACCCATAATTTGTCTATTAATGGAAATGGTAAGTATGTTATATTTTTTTACTTATTACATATATTATTCATACGCATATGTAGTGCCAGTAATACTTTCTAATTTTAGTATATTTCCAAGAAGATGATATTGGCTTAAATATTGAAGGCATGAGTGATTATGTGGGTTCTTTTCAATATGTCTATTCCCTTTTCCCAAAGGAGGAAATTTTCCTTTCTGTGTGTTTTTTTTTTGTTGTTGTTGTTTTTTGCCAGAGATTTGTTTGTGAGGCTAGCTTAGAACAGAAAGGTTTTGGGTATTCTGGGTCCTTTTCTTTGATTTGAAGTGGATTACTTCACCACCGTTCTACCTGGCAACCAAAGAACTGTTTTGTTTTTAAATTTGAAATTGAGGAGCCAGCCCTTCGGTAGTCCCGACTTTTATGGAATTTGTTTCCTTGCTTTTCTTTATGGTTTTACCACCTATTTATCCTCCCTTAAATAATATAGGTTAGGTTTGCCCGACTTGAACTATATGTGGATGGAATCACATTGTATGTCTTATTTGCTATTTCTTGCTATTTCTGTTCATTATTCTATATGTATATATTTTCACTGCATGATTATACCACTATTTTAATTTTATACGGATTCAGTTATTAATAGTTGCAGGGCTTTTCAGGTTTTCTGCTGCTTCTTGAGTCTATTTCAGTAAGTTATATTTTTCTAGATATGTATACATTTGCTCCAAAATTTGAAATTTATTAGCATTAAATTTGTCATGATATCCTTCTACTGATTTAATTCCTGCAGCATCTGTAGCAATGTCTATTCATCCTTGATAATGGCTTTTTGTCCTTTCTGTTTTTCACTTGATCAGTCTTGTAGAGGTTTGTCAATTTTATTAATCTTTTCAAAGAATGTACTTTGGACTTTATTCTCCATTATATAGTGTTTACTATTCTGTTAATTTTTTCATCTTAAATTTCTTTCCTTTTACTTTCTTGAGGTTTATTTCACTGTACTTTTTCTAACTTCTTGAATTTGGATGATTAACTCATTAATTTTCAGCCTATCTTATCTAATATTAATATATAGCTAATTAATAAATAGCCTTTAAAGCTATAAATCTTCCTGTAAATACTGCTGTGGTTGTATCCCATTATTTGTGATATATAGTACTTTTCACTTCAGAATATTTCGTAATTTATGTTGTGATTTGACACTTGAGTTACTTTTTTTACCAAATCAATTTTATTGAAACATATTAATAAAGCATACAACTCATCCAAAGTGTACAATCAATGGCATTTGATATAATCACATAGTTGTGCATTCATCACTTCAACCATCATTAGAGCATTATCATTATTTTAATAATAATAATAAACAAAAAATAAACAAGAAAATTCTTCACCTCTAAATCACTATATGTTTTTCCTGCTATACATAGCTGTTATTTCTGGCTATTCTTGCACACTTATTTATTTATTTATTTAGCAGTTTTATTGAGATATAGTCACATACCATACGATCTATCTAAAGTGTATAATCAGTGGCTTTTAGTATAATCACAATGTTGTGCATTCATCATCACAAAAAAATTTTAGAATTATTTCATTACTCCAAAAAGAAAAACTCCACACCTAGCATGTCTTCCCTAGCCCTACATAACCACTGGTCAAATTTCATCCTTATAAATTGATTTATATTTACATTTTATATAAATGGAATCATACAATGTGTTACATAATATATTTAGTTCATAGTAATGCAGTATTTGTCCTTTTGTGTGTGGCTTGCTTCACTCAACATATTATCCTCCAGGTTCATCCATGTTGTCATATGCTTTACGACTTCATTTCTTCTTACAGCTGCATAATATTCCATTGTGTGAATAAACCACAGTTTATTCATTCATCAGTTGTTTCCAACTTCTGACAATTATGAATAATGCCGCTATGACCATAGGTGTGTAGATGTCTTTCGTATCACTGCTCTCAGTTTTTCTGGATATATACCCAGTAGTGGTATTGCAGGGTAATGTGGCAAATCTATATTCAACTTCTTTAGCAACTGCCAAACAATCCTCCACATTGGCTGTACCATTCTGCATTCCCACCAACAGTGAATAAGTGTCCCTATCTCTCTACATCCTCTCCAACACTTATAGTTCTCTGTCTTTTTAATAGTGGCCATTCTGATAGGTGTGAAATGATACCTCATTGGAGTTTTGATTTTCATTTTCCTAATTATTAGTGATGTTGAACATTTTTTCATGTGTTTTTTTACCGTTTGTATTTCTTCTTTCGACAAATATCTCTTCAAATCTTTTGCCCATTTTTTAATCAGGTCATTTGTCTTTTTATTGTTGAGTTGTAACATTTCTTTATATATCATGGATAATAAACCCTTACCGGATATCTGATTTCGAAATATTTTCTGCCATTGAGTTGGCTGGTTTTCACCCTTTTGACAAAGTCTTGTGAGGTGCAAAAGTGTTTAAATTTGAGGAGGTCGGGGGACGGATGTGGCTCAAATGGTTGGGCGTCCGTCTCCCATATGGAGGGACCCAGGTTCAATACCCAGGACCTCCCAGTAAAAAAAAAAAAAATTTGAGGAGGTCCCATTTATCTATTTTTTCTTTTCTTATGTGTGCTTTGGGTATAAGGTCCAAGAAACCACCACTTACCACAAGGTCTTTAAGATGTTTCCCTACATTTTCTTCTTGTAGTTTTAGGTCTTGAGTTATATTTAAATGTATTCCTAATTTACAAAATGTGAGATCATCTAGTTTTTCTAGCTTAATTACATTGTTATCAAATAACATACTTTATTGTTTCAGGCTTTTGAAATTTGTGGAGACTTGTATTGTAGCACAGTATATGATGAGTTTTTATAAATATTCCATTTAAACTTGAAAAGAATTCTGAAGTTATTCAGTAGCATGTTCTGAATGTGCTAATTATTTGTTAGGATTATTGTTCAAATTTTTCTATGACCTTTGAAATTATGGTTGACACATTCTCTATTATTGAGAGAGGTGCGAAGCTCTTGCCATGATTATGGATTTTCCTAGTTTTCTTCACAGTTTTATACATATTGCTTTATATAATTTAAGCCTTTGCTGCTTGATGCACACAAATTTTAAATAGTGTCCTTTTTTTTCCATTCTTTTACCTCAACTTTTACTTCTTTTGTTACTGATGTGCCTCTTCAAACAGCATTATATAAGATTTTAACTTTTATCCAGTTTGACAGTCTTCGTTTTGTTTTTCTGGAGCATTTAGCCCTTTTACACTTAATGTCAAATAGTTATATATTTGGATTTAACTCTACCATCGTAGTATATGTTTTCTATTTGCTCTACCTATTTCATGGTTCTTTTCTGTTCTTTCTAGCCTTTGTAAGAATTAACCACTTTTAGCGTTTCAATTTTCCCTTGTTCTAATTGAAGTTATACATTCTTTTTCTAATCATTTAGAAATTTAGAAATTTCATTCAACACATTTATTATAGTCTAAAGTTAAATGAGTTTTACCTTTTTTTTTTTTTTTTTCAGACAATCCAAGGACTTAGGAGATTATTGTTAAACTCCATTTCCCTGACCTATGTAGTATTATGTATTATAATTCTATTTATTTTTTAAATTTCACCAAGTGGTTTTATTTTATACATTTAATAGTTATTTAGATTTACTTACATGTATACATGAATTACTTGTATCTTATACTTTGCATCTTGCATCATTTTCCTTCTGTTTTAAGTACAATCCTTAGAATTTCTTTTAGTATGTGTGCTGGTAAGTTCCACTAGCTTCTGACTTCTGTTATTGTCTGTTGAAAATCATCTTTCAGTGTGTCACTTCTGTGATGTTGATCTTTCTTTTTTTTTCCTTCCCTATGCCATCCCTTTTGCCCTCAGTTTCACTATGATATGACTAGGTGTAGAATTTATTTCTTTTTATGCTGCTTGAGACTCCTTGGGCCTCTTTAAATGTCGATTGATGTCTTTCATCAATTCTGTACAAAATATCACTCATCTCTTCTGAGAACCTGTGTTCCATTCTCTTGCTTTCCTTCTTCTAGCATTCCTATTAAGCCTTAATCTTCCTAACAGTTTTGACCATGTTTATTACCCTTTCTGATATAATTTTCATCTTTTTGTCTTTCTATATTGCTTTTTTTGGATAATTTTTCTGACCCATCTTCCATTTCCCTTATTCTTTCTTCAGCTTTGTCTAATCTGCTATTATATCTGTCTACCAAGTTCTTGATTTCAGCTATTGATTATATCAAACCCTCTATGTCACTTTCAATTTCCTGCATACATTATTAATATTCTCTTTTGTTTTAAAAAAATATAAGCATAGTTATTTTATAGTCTGTGTCTAAGAATTCAGATATCCAAAATCTTTCTGGGTCTGTTGCTATTGTTTATTTCTACTCGTTCTCACTGATGATATCTTGGTTTCTTGTGTGCTTGGTTATCATTGTATGCTTGTCATTGTAATTGGAATTCCACATTTAGGAATAAATTGAAGCGCTTAGTATTTATTTTTGTCCAGCACCTGGGAGTACCAGACCCACTTTATCCAACAGCCATACTTGAGTTTTTCTGGCCATCCCCAGGCAGTGGAAACCTGGACAACAGAGTTGG
This sequence comes from Tolypeutes matacus, assembly GCA_026826555.1. Classification (NCBI taxonomy): domain Eukaryota; kingdom Metazoa; phylum Chordata; class Mammalia; order Cingulata; family Chlamyphoridae; genus Tolypeutes; species Tolypeutes matacus. The sequence continues at coordinate 4,725,377 of JAKSZT010026914.1, read as the reverse complement.
TTTACTTCTGGTTCACTGCTGCCCTGATGGTGATCCCTTTGAGATCTCAGCTTAGTATGAGAGAATCTCCTATTAAACCACTCATTGTGCAAGTCCTGGGCTTTGATTTCTGTTCTGCTTCCCTCATCTTTCAGTACCATCAAGTCATAAGTTCAGATTTGCTGGGATTAAGAAATGCTGTCAGAGCAAACACGGTTTCTGTGTTCACTTAACTTGCTGGATTGTCATTTACCTTCACGTTTGTCAAATAATTTCTTAGTCTTATTCTTCGTCTTTGCTTTGGGAAGATTTTTATAAATATATTTTATTCAGCATTTCTGGTAGTTTTCAGTGATATAGTTGGTCTGAATAACCTAGCCTTCTGTCACTGAAAATCTGAAGTCTGCAACAGTATTGGTTACATTATCAATTTTTTGGAAAACTTAGCAAATGAAGTTTGTTGTTACCTTATTTGCACCAGCTCTTTAGAATTATTAATATAACCAACATGTTTTTAGTGCCTATTAAGTATCAGTCACTGGTCTAAACACTTTTAAAACAGTTTTTACTCTTACCCTCTATGAGATATAGGTATGAAGAACATTATAATAAAGTGGTTAATAGTGGGGACTCTAGAGCCATCAGGGTTGGATTCATATTCTAGTTATACCACTGGCTAGTTCTGTGAGCTTCTCAAGTTCCTCATTTTATTGTCATTTATATATTACAAAGGAGTAAAATATAACTTAGTGAAGGTAAATAACATGCTAGATCATGTAGCTAGCAAGTAGTAGAACCAGACTTCAGACTCAGGACAGACTGTGCTCTTTCTGTATGCTTTGCTGTCAGGCATGATTACTATTAAAATACCCAAAGACTCCAGATACTATTGAAGTGTGAAGATATTGGAAGTGATGATGAAAGACCCCATTCTTTCAACCAAATCATCTGAAAAGTAATAGAATAAAATTAAAAAAGAGAGCATCAATTTTAACTGTGATTCCTCAATTGTCTTCAGTAATCTGTAAGATCTTACTAGGTTTTCCTTCCATCAAAATACTCAAGGGCAAATAAGCATAAAAACTGGGTGGGATAACTCCCTCTTGAAAAGATGCAACACATACTAACATATTAAAGACCATGAAAAGAGACAAATGCTTGAAACAACAAAACCCAAAAACGGATATCCAAACTTTTTTAACATTGGAACTTGTAGATTCCATGGAACAAATTTTAAGAAACTTTATGCTTAACTCTTCTGATATAATAGGTATATTCCCTGGAAGTGTTTATAAATTGAAGTCTTGTATATCAGTATTTTGGAAAAAAAATTATTTAAAAGAAACAAAATCTATAATTTAAAAAGTCACCACCTAACTTATTCATTAGTGAAAATCTATATGCTAATATGAGTTTTGCCAAATAGAGTTATGCCAATGTCTACTAAATAATATAGAATCAAGAGGAAAGATTAAAAATTATATAACTCAATTTTATTATTCTTGCTAGTTGAAAGAAAAGGAAGAGCCAAAATGTTATCTTAAGCTTTATATTTGTGCAAAGAAATTTTGTGCATTTTATAAGATAATGAAACCATTTGTGAAGAATTGACTCACACAGCACTGAGATGTTATCTGGCTTCTTTATCCTGCCTGGTTTGTTGTTGTTGTTGTCATTTTTAAACGTTTTTTTGTTCCCCATTTGAAAATGAAGATGAATTAGATAAAGTCTTTAAGTAATGAAAAGTCAAACTGCTTTTTCTCTTTCTATTTCATTTCTTCTTGCCCTTAACACCTTCCCAGGTTAGGAAAGAATTTAGGTATTTTGATTAATGTATTACACAAGGACTAAGAGGTACGTTTAAAATTGAAAAGTGTATGGTTTTGGGGGTCAGGCTGCCCTGGATTTGAAATTATGGAAAGTATCTATTATGTGCCAGACACAGTGATAAATGTTGTAAACATATTATTTTATTTTATTTTCATAATGGCTTCTCTCATCTAAGATATGTGGTATTTTTTAAAATGAGAAATTGATACTCCGGTAGGTTAAGTGACTAGCCTAGATGCTATATTTATCTTGTCAGGAGTATAGAGAAGAAGCTGTGATTGTACTTTTTTTTTTTTTTATCACTCTATTTATTTATTTATTTATTTATTTATTTATTTATTTATTTATTTACTTATTTTTACATTTCTCAATTAAATGTACTGGATACATATAAAAAATTTTTTGAATCAAACAATATGTTACAGAATATATTTGGTTCATAGTAATGCATTCATACAGTATTTGTCCTTTTGTGTCTGGCTTGCTTCATTCAACATAATGTCCGCCAGGTTCATCCATGTTGTCATATACTTTATGACTTCATTTCTTCTTACAGCTGCATAATATTCCATCATGTGAATAGACCGCAGTTTGTTTATCCATTCATCAGTTGATGGGCACCTGGTTGTTTCCAACTTTTGGCAGTGGTGAATAATGTTGTTATGAACATCGGTGTGCAGATGTCTGTTCGTGTCACTGCTCTCAGTTCTTCTGGGTATATACCCATAGTGGTATTGCCAGGTTACGTGGCGAGTCTATAGTCAACTTCTTTAGGACCTGCCAAACAGTCCTCCATAGTGGCTGTACCATTTTGCATTCCCACCAACAGTGAAGAAGTGTTCCTATCTCTCCACATCCTTTCCAACATTTGTAGTTCTCTGTCTTTTTAATAGTGGCCATTCTCATAGGTGTGAAATGATATCTCATTGTAGTTTTGATTTGCATTTCCCTAATCATGAGTGATGTTGAGCATTTCTTCATGTGTTTTTTTGCCATTTGTATTTCTTCTTTGGAGAAATGTCTATTCAAGTCTTTCGCCCATTTTTTAATTGGGTTGTTTGTCTTTTTATTGTTGAGTTGTAACATCTCTTTATATATCCTGGATATTAAACCCTTATCAGATATGTGACTTCCAAATATTTTCTGCCATTGAGTTGACTGCCTTTTCACCCTTTTGACAAAGTCATGTGAGGTGCAAAAGTGTTTAATTCTGAGGAGGTCCCATTTATCTATTTTTTCTTTTGTTGCCCGTGCTTTGGTTATAAGGTCTAAGAAACCACCACCTACTACAAGGTCTTGAAGATGTTTCCCTACATTTTCTTCTAGTAGTTTTATGGTCCTGGCTTTTATATTTAGATCTTTAATCCATTTTGAGTTGATTCTTGTATAGGGGGTGAGATAGGGGTCCTCTTTCATTCTTTTGGTTATAGATATCCATTTCTCCCAAAACCATTTGTTGAAGAGACTATTTTTTTTCCCATTAGCGTGGGCTTGGTAGCTTTGTCAAAAAACAGTTGACTGTATAGTGAGGGTTTATTTCTGGGTTCTCAATTCTATTCCACTGATCAATGTGTCTATCGTTAAGCCGGTACCGTGCTGTTTTGGCCACTGTAGCTTTGTAGTATGTTTCAAGGTCAGGCAGTGAAATTCTTCTTTTTTAGAATGCTTTTGGCTATTCGGGTGCACTTACCCTTCCAGATGAATTTGGTAATAGCCTTCTCTAATTCTGTAAAGTAAGCTGTTGGGATTTTAATTGGTATTGCATTGAATCTATAAATCAGTTTGGGTAAGATTGACATCTTCACGATATTTATTCTTCCAATCCATGAACACGGAATGTCTTTCCATTTGTTTAGGTCTTTTTAAATTTCTTTTAGCATTGTTTTGTAGTTTTCTGCATATAGGTCCTATACTTCTTTGGTTAAATTAACTCCTAGGTATTTGAGTCTTTCTGTTGCTATTGAAAATGGAATTTTCCCCCTGATTTCCTCCTCAGGTTGCTCAGTACTAGTGTACAAAAACATTACTGATTTTTGCATGTTGATCTTGTATCCTACCACTTTGCTGAACTCATTTATTAGTTCAAGTAGCTTTGTCGTGGATACTTCAGGATTTTCTAAGTACAAGATCATGTCATACGCAAACAGTGAGAGTTTTACTTACTCATTTCCTATTTGGATGCCTTTATTTTTATTTTTATTTTTTTTTCCTTATCTAATTGCCCTAGCTAGAACTTCTTGTACAATGTTGAATAACAATGGTGACAGTGGGCATCCTTGTCTTGTTCCCGATCTTAGAGGGAAAGCTTTCAACCTTTCCCCATTGAGTATGATGTTTGCTGTGGGGTTTTCATATATGCCTTTTATCATTTTGAGGAATTTTCCTTTTATTCCTATCTTTTGAAAAGTTTTTATCAAAAAAGGATGCTGGATTTTGTCGAATGCCTTTTCTGCAATATTGAGATGATCATGTGGTTTTTTTGCCTTCAATTTGTTAATGTGGTGTATTACATTGATTGATTTTCTTATGTTGAACCAGTCTTGCATACCAGGAATAAATCCCACTTGGTTGTGATGTATAAGTCTTTTGATATGCTGTTGGATTCGATTTGCAAATATTTTGTTGAGAATCTTTGCATCTATGTTCATTAGAGAGATTGGCCTGTAATTTTCTTTTCTTGTAAGTGTCTTTATCTGGCTTGGTATTAGGGTGAAGTTGGCTTCATAAAATGTGTTGAGTAATTTTCCCTCCTCTTCAATTTTTTGGAAGAGCTTAAACATGATTGGTGTTAATTCTTTTCAAAATGCTTGGTAGAATTCACCTGTGAAGCCATCTGGTCCTGGACTTTTGTTTGCTGGGAGATTTTTGATGATGGATTCAATCTCCTTAAATGTGATTGGTTTGTTAAGTTCTTGTATTTCTTGTAGTATCAGTGTAGGTTGGTTGTGCGTTTCTAGAAATTTGTCCATTTCATCTAAGTTGTCTAGTTTTTGGCATATAGTTTCTCATAATATCCTCTTATGATTCTTTTTATTTCTAAGTACAAGATCATGTCATACGCAAACAGTGAGAGTTTTACTTACTCATTTCCTATTTGTAACTTCCCCCCTTTCATTTCTGATTGTATTTATTTGCATCTTCTTTCTTTTTTTCTTTGTTATACTAGCTAGGGGTTTGTCAATTTTATTTATCTTCTGAAAGAACCAGCTTTTGGTTTTGTTGATTTTCTCTATTGTTTTTCTGTTCTCATTTTCATTTATTTCTGCTCTAATCTTTATTATTTCTTTCCTTCTGCTTGCTTTGGGATTGGTTTGCTGTTCTTTTTCTAGTTTCTCTAGTTGTTCAGTTAAATCTTTGAGTTTAGCTCTTTCTTGTTTTTTTACAACCCTAAATGGGCTATAAATTTCCCTCTCAAGATTGCTTTCGCTGTATCCCATAAGTTTTGATACGTTGTTTCTCATTTTCATTTGTCTCAATATATTTACTAATTTCACTTGCAATTTCTTCTTTGACCCACCGATTATTTAGGAGTGTGCTGTTCAGTCTCCACACGTTTGTGAATTTACTTTTTTCCTGTCTATTATTGATTTCTAGTTTCATTCCATTATTATCTGAGAAGGTGCTTTGTATAATTTCGATCTTTTTATATTTATTGAGAGCTGAATTTTGACCTAACATGTGGTCTATCCTGGAGAAAGATCCATGGGACTTGAGAAGAATGTATAGCCCGCTGAGTTTGGATGCAGTGTTCTGTATATGTCTGTTAGGTCTAACTTGTTTATCATATTGTTCAAGTTCTCTGTTTCCTTGTTGATCTTCTGTCTAGTTGTTCTATCTAATGATGTGAGTGGGGTGTTGATGTCTCCAAAGATTATTATAGAAATGTCTGTTTCTCCCTTCAGTTTTGCCAGAGTTTGTCTCATATATTTTGGGGCACCCTGGTTAGGCGCATGGATATTTATGACTGTTATATCTTCCTGGTGGATTGTCCCTTTCATTAATATATAATGGCCTTCTGTATCTCTTATAACTTTTTTGCATTTAAAGTCTGTTTTGTCTGATATTAGTATAGCTACCTCTGCTCTTTTCTGGTTACTATTCACATGGAGTATCTTTTTCCAGCTTTTCACTTTCAGCCAGTTTGTATCCCTGGGTCTAAGGTGAGTTTCTTGTAAGCACCATATGGATGGCTCATGTGTTTTTATTCATTCTATCAGCCTGTATCTTTTGATTGTGGAGTTTAATCCATTCACATTCAGTGATATTACTGTAAATGCACTATTTACCTCCTCCATTTTATTTTTGGTTTTCATATGTCATCTTGTTTTTGTCTCTTTTTACTCTTTTGGTTATCCTTTCTGCTATTCTTTCTTCTATACTCTCCTCCAAGCTTCTTTCTCCTGTATTTTTCTTTCAGGTTCTAAGGCTTCCTTTAATATTTCCTGCAAAGGTGGATTCTTTTTTGCAAACTCTCTTAGTTTCTGTTTGTTTGTGAATAGTTTATACTCACCTTCATATTTGAAGGACAGTTTTGCTGGATAAAGAATTCTCGGCTGGCAGTTTTTCTCTTTCAGTTTCCTAATTGTATCATACCACTGTCTTCTTGCTTCCATGGTTTCTGGAGAGAAATCTGCACTAAGTCTTACTGGATGTCCCTTGTACGTGATCATTTGCTTCTCTCTTGCTGCTCTGAGAATTTTCTCTTTATCTTTAACATTTGACATTCTGAGTAGTATGTGTCTTGGCATAGGTCTATTTGGATTTATTCTCAGTGTGCTTCTTGGACATGTTAAGTTCATTTCTTTCGTGAGAGTTGGGAAATTTTCAGCTATGATTTCCTCAAATACTCTTTCTGCCCCCTTTCCCTTCTCTTCCCCTTCTGGAACTCCCATGACATGTATGTTGTTGCGTTTTCTGTTGTCATTCAACTCTCTGAGCCCCTGCTCAATTTTTTCCATTCTTCTCTCTCTCTGTTCTTTTCTCTCTTCAGTTTTAGCTGCTCTGTCTTTGGTATCACTTATTCTTTTTCTCTCATTTCGACTCTGCTGTTGTATGCCTCAAATGTGTTTTTGACCTCACCTATTGTGTCTTTCATTCCCATGAACTCCGTTACTTTTCTGTTCAGGGTTTCAAATCCTTCTTTGCGTTCGCTCATTGTCTTCTTGATGTCATTTTATCTCTTTAACTATATTGTCTTTCAACTCAATTTGATTTTGGAAATTTGTGCTCATCTCGCTGATTAGTTCTCTCAAATTCTGCATCAATTCTGGAACTTTGATGTATTGCTTTTCTTGGGCCAAGTCTTATATTTTCATAGTATGGCTCATGATTTTTTGCTGGTGTTTAGGCATCTGATTAGGATATAGTTTACTCAGATGCTCAATCTCTTTCTCTTTTATAGGGATTTAGTGGCAGGGGGCTGTGGGGTACCACTTATTTTTAATTTTCTTATTTGCATTTCCTTTGTCTGCCAGGAGATGGCTCTATTTGGCAGCTCTCAATTCAATGCCTGATTTGTTGCAACACAGACCAGATCAATGTGATAGAGCTTCCTGTCTGGAGGCTAAGAGCCTTGTAATTCAAAGTTTCTGAGACAGTTCTCCATTCTTCTCTGGCAGCCCCCTCCCCTTTCCCAGCTAGGAAATATTTCCACTCCCCTCTGAGTCCTCAACAATCAGTCCCTGTTAGTAGAGGAGGAGATTGGGAGGTTTGTGTATCTTTAGCCCCTTGCAGGCTCCAAGGCAAACAATGGCACAGCCTCACCCGGCCTGGAAGGGCTCTTGGGACATGGCAGACCAAACAGTTCTGTTGTAGCGATTTCCCTCGTTTGTCCCTCCCTCCTCTGGGTGGTGTGCAGCCTTCACCTGCTGTCCTAAACCCTAGAAGATCTTTTTTGGGGGCTGTTTCAACCTGTCCTCTAGCTATTTTTCTGGAGAAGAGATTCCTGTGTCTTACTAGTCCACCATCTTCCCGGAAGTCTGATTATACATTTTATTCCACAATGGTCCAAAGTATGAAGAAACCCTAGGTTGGAAGTATCAGGTGATGCAGGTTATGTGGCAAGTAATTCTAAAATCCAGTATCCCTTTTCAGAGACTGCAATCAGGAAGGAATTATTTTTCTTGGCATGTCATGAAATTTGAACTTATTTTTCACCAGAGAAATACATTGTTACACATGTTATTTAGGTTCCAGATGCATTATTGATTTCACAAACTTTATGGACTGATCTGAGAACCTAATCGTTTATTATTATATTTCTTTAGAAAGTGCATTCTAACTTAAAAATAACTAGCTTATTGATATTTAGAATATATGCCATTCATAAATCTGGGATTGTCTATATAAAGAAATTTGCTTTCAAACTTTACATTCATAAATCTGAAAGTGAATTTTAGATGTATTAGTCAGAGGCATGCTTAATAGAATTTTTCATTTCCTGCCTATTCTATGAAAGAATATTCTCAATTTGTTTATTTATATATCTGTGCATTTTGGAATCATTGCCTGTATTGTGTTTATGCATTTATTTCTTCCAACTAAAACCCTTCATTTCTAAGTTAGCAGCTTTAACAAAATATTAATACACATGATTTGAATAGTCCAAGCAAAAATTTTGTGGCTAGTTTACAGTAGAATGTTGGGTAGGAAAGTTGATAACTTTTTTGTTTGCCTTTGCCCTCTTCATTTTGACTGTTACTCTTTTTCCTTTAACTGATGTACCAAACCTTAGCTACCATGTAGCTATATATTATGTAACTGTATCTTTTACCACAAATGGTTTTCTTCCCCACAGAGTTATTGCTAAGACTTTTTGGTAAATAATAGTAACGGTAAATGGCTAGCCATTTTATAGGCAGTATCATCAGGAGTGCAGTGAAAAACTTTAAAAACTATTTTTGTCTGGTACAGTGTGAACTGAAGGACATGTATTGGGTTTTTTACTTAAACTCTGTTGCACAGAATAAATTATTATATGCAATCCTTTCCTTTCATATAGACCTACCCAAATACTATATGAAAAGAATGTCTTAACGTTTTTTGAAAGAACTTTTCTAAACAGTCTTAAAATTACAGAAAAGTTGCCCACTGAATGCCAAGATCTTTTTTCCCTAAAAAAAATTTGAAAGCAAGTTCTTACAAGATATTCCATTTCCCCCAAATATGTTAATATGTATTTCCTACTAACAGGACATTCTGCTATATCACCACAATACAACTATCCAAGTCAGGAAATGAATATTGAAACATGACTGCGTCTCCCATTATCCTAATAATGTCCTTCATGGCCAAAGGATTCTGTGCAGATGCATGTGTTGCATTTACTTATCTTTGCCTCTTTAGTTTTCTTCAATTTGGATCAGGTCCTCTGTCTCTCCTAGACTTTCATGACCTAGACATTTTAAAACATTATAGTCAGTTATTTTGTAGAAGGTCTCCCAGTTTGAGTTTGTCTAATGTTTTCTTGGGACTGGATTCAGGATATCTATCTTTAGCAGGAATATCACAGAAGTGATCCTGTATTCTTACTGCATCCTATCAGGTAGTACATAATTTTGATCCATCCCTGATGATGTTCACTTCGATTACTTGATTGAGGTGATGTCTGCCAAGCTTCTCCACTGTGGAATTACTCTTTTCCCCTTTATAATGTATTTTGTGTGTGGAAGAATACTTTGAAACTATATAAGTTTCTCATTCCTTATTAGACTTTTTATTTATTCACTGGTTTATTTATATCAGATTGGGCTTATGTTTTCCTATTTTAGTCAGTAGGTTAATATCTGTTAATATTCTTATTTATTTTAAGGTTCAAATTTTCCCCAATTCAGTCAGTGGTAGCCCATTCAAGATGTCTTCTGTGCCTTCTTGACATGTTTGTCTTATTGCTTGAGCACTTCCTTGCTTTATGGCATAAAGATATTTTAGGTTCATCCTGTACTTTTCCTGCCCCAGGCCTGGAATCAGCCATTTTTCTAAAGAGCCCTGGTTCTTTTTAGTGGAGAATAGAATAGAGAAGACAGGATCGGGCTCTAGGTGTATTCGTTGCTGTTTGGGTATCACTGTTCCTAGGTCTTCTCACTGGACAGAGCTGCATGCATAGTTATACACATATACATATGTATTTCCATATGTATTTATTCCTATATGTTGAAAAATTTTAGTTCATACTAGTATATCCAGTTCTAATCCAGTATTACATAGCTCATTGTAATACTTGTAACTCCCGTCTCCCGTTTCCCGTAGAAAGAAACCTGACTTCTTTTATCGTTAATACATATTCTTTGACTAGTCTCCCTGAAAGCAACCAATCTATCTCCCCCAGTTGAATGCTTTCTTCTTCCTGCTAGAGCTCTGACTCTCCATGTGGGCCACCCCTTATCCTCTGTGGACACTCCTTACCATGCTCAGGCTCTACCTCCCCATGCCTGGTTGCCCTCACCCTTACCTGTATGGACACTCTCCTCACACTGCTTGAGCTCTGACACCCCATGCCAGGCTGCCCCCCTGCTTGGATGCCCTTCTCACCCAACTCGGGGCTCTGACACACCGTGCTGGGTCGCCCCACGTGTGATGACCTCCTCACTGTTCCTAGGCTCTGACTCCCATATCTGCCCCCACATGTGGACACTCCCCTTACTCACCTTGGTTTCTCACACCTCACTTCAGGCATCCACCCCACATGGGCACCTTCCTCACCTTGCTAGGGCTCTGACTCCCCATACCAGACCACCCCCCTGAAGAGATACCCTCTTGGGTTCTGATGTCCCATCACAGGGTATCCTTCCACAGGGACACTGTCTTTACCTGCTCAGGACAGACTCCCCCATTCTAAGTGGTGTACCCCCGTTGTGACTGCCTTCCTCAGCCTATTCAGGCCCTGACATCTCGTAGTCACTCTCCTCGTGACTACGCAGCTCCAAAACTCAGCTCTGGCACCACAGGTCCTCCCTCAACAGATGCGTGTGCCTAACTGTGTAAGACTGAATTGTTCAGTAAGGGGAGAGGAAGGGCCAACAATCTTTATTAAATTACTTTAAAATTACTATTTTTAAAGTTGTACTCTGAAATGGTGTTGTATTCAGAGGACCACCTTCTGATTATTATAATCAAAATCAGAGCAGAAATACATAGAAAAATCACTTTATTAGAATGTTTTTTTGTATTAAATAAGGTTGCTTATATTCCCTGAACAACCTCCATCAATTAATTACTTTGTTAACGATCAAAAAAGACATCATGAGTCTAAAAGCTTCATGTCTATTCCAGGCAGTAGTGTGCCATAAGCTGTCAGTTTAATTCCATCCTGTCCTTTCTACTTTCTCATATTGGATTTTGTTATTAAATATGGTACTGCTCTTTTGAGTAGGACGAATCTCTATGTAAAAGTAATTTTGAAATGTGTTCTTGTACAAAGCAAAAAAAAATTGTAAAAAGAAAAAATTAAAATGTGTAATGACCTTAAATAAACATATATTTGTAACTTGATTTTTTTTTCTTTCCTTTAAATAGAGGCGTCTTCATTTTGGCTTCCCTTATATGGCAACATGTGCTGCCGATTAGTTGCCCAGCCAGCTTGCATGGCTGAGGATGCATTTGCAGGATTTCTTAATCAGCAGGTTAGAGGACTTTAAATATCCTACAACAGTAATAGCTCCAATTTAAATCTTAATATACCAGCAGTTGTTTGACTTTTTAATATTGAAAAGTATTTTTTTAAATGTCAGATTTCTAAATGTAATCAGACATAGAATTTGTGGGAGATGTGGAGGGGAAAGAAAGATGGCAAGGGAAAGGGTCTAATGCAAGGGTTCTTATTAAGGGGTTAATGAGCTTGAATTTAAATAAAAAAAAAACGTTCTTGTGGGACGTGTTGGTGTGGGTATGATATATTTATTAAATAATACACAGTATAGTGTGGACTTAGTAAGAGGTCCATGGTTTTTCACCTGACCAAAAAAGGGGTCTGTGGAACAAAAAAGGTTAAGAACCCTTTGTTGATGACTAAGGGGCTGCCTCTCCATGCTCCTCTGCTTGGTTAATGGTAGCAGGATAATCAGCAGCAACAGAGGCCTCCTTGTGGAAACGGATGGGGGCTACTCAACACCTTCCACATAAAGGCCTTTCTGGCAGACAGCTTTTGGCAAGTTTAGCCTCTGGGCCTTCAAAGCTGACTCTGTGCCACCTACTACTGATTTATTTATAACCATAGTTATTTATAGCCAGTAAATAATTAATTATGGGCCTCAATGAATCAATAGCTTTTTCTAAAAGATTCCATTAGGAGGAAAGAAAATGTGTATTCTTACAGGGTAGTCAACATTTTCTAGTGTTCTGAGAACAGTAAGAGCAAATTATATTTTGAACATTGAAAGTTATTTTTATAATTTTCCTGAGTCACTTGATGAATTGCCATAGAATTCTAAGCACTAGTTTTTAAAAGAACTGGCTTTTCTAAAACTGCATTGATTTATGATTTTTTTTTAGTGTAGAAGTTGTGTAGTAATCTAGAGTTAAGATGGTAAACAATGATTTAAATAATGATCATTTTTCTTTTTCAGCAAATAGTAGAAGGCCTGATTACTTGGAGAAGGTTGTATTGTGTTTTGAGAGGAGGTAAACTCTGTTGTTTTTACATCCCAGAAGAAATTGAAGCTAAAGTGGAACCAACTTTAATAGTGCCCATTAACAAGGTAAATCAAATGACATTTTGAAAATAAAAATATAACATGCTATGAAGCTTGTCCTTTTCTATACAGATTACATTATTGCCATCTTATAAAGAAAAGGGAACTGCTAAAAATAGATTAGTTCATAAAGATAGTTAAATCTGTTCTTATTTTTCTTTCTATTACTGAGTTTATCCACTAAAGGAAATACTGCATATTTCCTAAGAAAACATAATAATTAGAAATTATATCAGTAAGTAGATGTTAAAGCAAAGAATGTAACTGCATTAACAAGATATTTAAACTTTTCATGAATTTATTTAAACAAGAGATTATATAAATAAAATATTGCCTTGCATTATAGTGATGTTCTTTTTCATTAATACTCAAAGGAACCCATAAAAAGGCATTCCTGGCTATACTTTCTGATTTCTTTTGGAATTGATGGGCAATTGTCCAATCTTCTGTCAGGACAGGAAAGCCTAACAGTCTGTTTATATTGAATAGCTGAGTGCTTATACTGCATTTAAAAAGTAGTACTTTACTACCTATAGAATCCATCAGTATATGTATACTGGTTTGATAGAAAGAGACTACTAAAATTTAGTTAGAAATGTTTTCTACCTAAAATTCTGTAAGAAAACTTGTTAATGTAAGGCAGACATTTTCTTTTTTTTTTTTTTTTTAAGTTTATTTTGTATATTTAATAATTGAAAATATAAACAATTAAAAACTAATTAATTAGTTATTGTACATTTAGTAATTGAAAATATAAACAATTAAAAACTAAAAAGTAAACACAGATGAATAAATATATACATTTCTCAATTAAATGTAGGATACATATAAATTTTTTTTTCAAATCAAACAATATATTACACAATATATTTGGTTCATAGTAATGCATTCATACAGTATTTGTCCTTTTGTGTCTGGCTTGCTTCACTCAACATAATGTCCTCCAGGTTCATCCATGTTGCCATATGCTTTATGACTTCATTTCTTCTTACAGCTGCATAATATTCCATTGTGTGAACAGACCACAGGTTGTTTATCCATTCCTTTTAACCCACTATCTTAAATATAATCTTTGTCATCCAAGTCTAGTGTTTATTAAAGGATTCTTCTCTTTCCCTTTTTTTATAGCATTCCTATTTGAGAATACTTTTATGGTGTTTCTAGAGCAGAATACCCTGTTTTCTGCCTTTGGACTACACCTAATTCTTTCTAGTTGTTTTACATTGCTTGCCTTTGGAGTTGTTGAATTGAAGAATATGATAAAATATGAACCATCGCATCTGTTAACTGAACATGTTCTACCTGTCTTTGAAATTTTCTTTTAAAGAAAAATGTAGTTGTATATCCTTTGACATAATAGTTGTATTCCTGAAAACATGTATCCGTCTGCTAATCTTTAAGGAATTGAGTTAATTTCTATCTTTTCCAGCAGTTAAGGAATTCATTCAGTAAGACCTTTTATGATAAAATTAAGTTTACCAAATTTATCTGTTTTATATGTTAGAAAGATTAGTGGTGTTCTTAACAATTTTAAATAATACTTCAATATTATAACAGGGAAAGTTATTTTGGTTTAGAAAGTTAGATGACTGAAGTCTATATGTATAATTTTATTGAAAAATGGATATAATTTTTTATGACTTGACTAACTTTTTATTTTGTTTATGCAGTGATCTCTTTTTCCTCACCTTAGTCTTCTTTTGAAAAATTTCAAAAGTACAGAAAAGTTGAAATAATAATGAACACCTGTGTACATCTAGATTCTTTAGCTGTTGCTAATGTTTTGCCACATTTGCTTTCTCTCTAGATAGTTTTTTAAAAAAATTTCTGAACATTTTGAAGAAACCTAAAAATAGCATAACTTCTTTCTTCCCTGAATATTTCAGTATGTTTCTCCTAAAAACAAGGGCATTATTCTTCATAATATTATTGTCACATCTAAGAAATTCATTTCTAGTATTTTCTAATATCAGAGCAAATTACCCCCAGTTGTTCCCAAAATGTTCTTTTTAATTTTTATTTATTGTTTGAGCCAGGACTCCATCAAGGATTACAGCTTGTATCTGGTCACCACATCTTCCATTTCCTTTTCATTTTTTCATCTAAATTGTGTCCTTCACCCCCAGCATTTTTTTTTTTTTTCTGTCATTCATCACTTTGTCATTTTTTGATATTTTTGAAAAGGCCAGCCAAGTGTTTCCCTAGAATGTCCCTAAATGTGGATTTGACTAATTATTTGACTACATTCAGATTAAATATGTTTGGCAAGAGTTCTACATAGGTGATTATGTGTAACTTGTTTTTCACTAGATAGCTGGGTAGAAAGAATGGATTCCTACAAATTTAAATTTTTTTCTCTTACATGTTATTCCATGGAATATGCATAGCCACAAAACATATTAAAATGTATTTTAAACAAATGGTGTTTTTAAAGTCATTTGTTTTATTATCTAAAGACAGTTTTCAAAGTATTCATTTTACCTTATCTCAGCCATTTAAGGTAGACAGAGTAGGTTTGTTAGCCCTGTTTTACAGATCTATTATTCCTCTTTTACACATGAAGAAACAGACTCAGAGATCAGGTAGAACTTGCCAAACAAGTAAGAAAAATTATATGGCTCACTCTTTTCTTAATGAGTAGGAAAAAAAGTAGATAAAAAGTCATGGGTTGTTTTTCCGTTTCCTCATAGACATACTGCTAGACTAGCTTTGGAGGGCAAAATTAGATTTTTCCCTTGTCTCCATATTCAGGCTGAATCAGAGTTTTGAAAGTAAAGAGTAGCTCATGAGGTTCTGAGCCTGAAGCCACAACTGACCTACACGTAATGGCCTAGGCATATGTTGAAATTTACCATTTAAATTTAAGAGGACAGTTATAATGAAACTTCTTTGTTATGGTAACCAGTGTAAGTGTATTTTTCTGTCTGCTGACAAAGGATATAATTCCAGAAAAGTGGCAACACTGTTTACTTGATCTGACTAAATTGACCTTTTTTCCAATTGATTCATTTTTCCTTGTGGTAATAAAGGCTGATGGCCAGGCGATTGATGGGATTCTCTAGTCAATCAATTCCATTATTAAGATGACTGAAATCAGCACACTTAGAAATCCCAGTGGTTGTTCCACAATTGACCATTACAAATTAACAGGAAAATGATTAATTTAGTAATTTAAATAGACTCAGCCTTGGGCTTGGGGACAATGTGGGCTATATTTGACCCTGAAGACTGATGACATAAATAGCTCTTCCATTGTACATGCTTTTTACCTAAAGTACAAAAAAATAATTTTAAGATTAAATCATGATGTAAGAGTTAACATTGGGAAGATCAGTATAATTTAATTGCAGATCTCAAAGGTGAAACTGATGAAAAATCCTTCCATTCCCCAACTTTGTATTATTGCCATATTTTTTAATATTAGAGAAGTTGTAGGTTTACAGCAAAATAATGCAGAAAATACAGCATTCCCATTATCCCCACACACACAGTTTTCCCTATTATTAACACTTTGCATTAGTGTGTTACCTTTGTTACAACTGAAAGAATATTATAATCATACTATTAACTATAGTCTATAATTTACATTAGGGTTCACTGTTTGTGTTATACAGTCCCATGTAGTTTTTATTAATTTTTATTGTAGTGACATATATATAACCTAAAATTTCCCCTTTTAACCACACTCAAATATATAATTTAGTACGGTTCATTATGTTTACAATATTGTGCTACCATTACCTCCATCCATTACCAAAACTTTTCCATCACCCCAAACAGAAATTCTTAATTAGTGCTGAATTTCTGATACTGCTATCTTAATTTTCTATAGCACTGATTCCTGCCCCTTTTTTTATAGAAACCTTCTCTTTGCAGTTTCTACTTCTACGGACTTACATTTCCTTTGAAACCCCCTTCCATTCACCTGGAAACTTCCCACTTTAACAGTAAAGTCACAGGTCTTCTTATTCAAATATGTCAAATGTCATTCCAATTTAAAAAATCTTTTACTTCCTAAAACATGACAGTTATACAATTATTTCTCCTATTAATGTAATTTTACTTATTTTTTTCTCAATTTATAAAATTATTCAATTGTGCAGAAAGGTTGAAAAAATACTGTAATTATCACCCATATTCCCACCACCTAGACTCAACAGTTGTTAATATTTTGCAATATTTGATTTATTGCTTTACTTATCTATATTTTTTGCTGACCCCTTTGAACATAAGTCTCCAACATTATGAAAGTTTATCCCTGAGTAGTACATCAACATGCAACTTTCAAAAATAAGCACCTTCTTTTATATAATTGCAACACCATTATCACACTTAAGAAAATTAACAGTAATTCCTCAATATAATCTAAAACACAGTCCATATTCAAGTTTCCCCATTGTCCCCAAAATGTCTTTTTAGCTTGTATTTTCAGTCTAGGTCTATCCTAGGTTTATGCATCTTCTAAACTATAAATTAGGTCTAGAGACTTAATTAGATTCATTTTCAATATTTTTGGCAAGAGTATTTCATGGATGATGACAAGTAAATACTTTATAAAGCATCCCATTAGAAGGCACATAATGTCAGCTTGTCTTACTACTGGCAATGTTTTAAGTTTAATGACTTGGTTAAGGTCATGACCACTAGATCTTTCCAGTGTAAATGTATGTTTTCCCTTTACAATAATCAGTAAGGTAATACTTCGGCACTGTGTGAATATCTTGTTGCCCAATAATCTTTCTTCTAGCTGTTTTAGCAACCATTGATTGTCCTTGTCTGAATCTGTTATTCCATTGGAGATTGCACATGATTATCTCTTACTATCCTTCCTTCTATACATATTGGCTGGCATTCTTTTGTAGAGAAGCACTTTTCCTAATCAACTAGGGTTGAATACAGTTCCTCCTGACAAAGCAGGGTAATTTAATTTTTTAATTATCAACTTTCAAAGTTAGGAGTTGGTATTATAAAATCACCTCAGTGTTAGCAAATGGATACTCTCTCTCTCTCTTAAGTACCCTGGAAACTCATAGATTCTTATTTATTCAATGTTCTAAATCATTTGGTTTTAAAAATAAGGTACATGTTTTCATTGTTTTGCTTACTTTGTAAGTCTCTGAGACAGATCTTATGCTATTAGTGTATTCTTAAACAAGAAAGGGATCTTTGATAAATGCTAGATTGTATTTTCTGATATGTAGAGCCACGTAAGCATCAAATAAAACTTTTTAATATAGTGTTTTGTTTCAGTTTTTAATATCTTTCCAATGCTGAGTCTCTTAAGATCTTTTTATGCTTAAAAATGTTAAACATGAAATAGAAATCAGAGTTCTTCCTCTTTTTGCTGTCTTTCTTCTCTCATGGCTTAGAAAATATTATTGCTTAATACTACTTAAAAAAATATGTGAAGACATAAATTTTGTAGTTGCTAAGGTATATAAATAATAGTTCTGTTATTTTGATCATAGAATCTGTTCTCTAACTATAATTCTTGTCCTTCGAAATGGCATTTCCTGTAAGGCTAAGTCAGTTCATTAATTTTCATAGGAAGCCATCTGTGGAAATAGTCACATTCAGGGAAGAAAAGCCTAAAAGCTATTCCCCTCCTCTTTTTAATCCAAATATGAAAGGTTGATTTACTTCAAAGTGATTGCTTCAACTTCAAAAAACTTCACTATGAATGTTATTGAGCAAGACATTCTCAATAATGGGTACTTAACTGGAGCCACTGAATCTCCTATACATTGTAGAAAGCATTTTATAGCCAATGCTTTATCCATTGCCAGTGGGGGTGGGGAGTGGGATAGAAAAGAAATGTGGGTCTTTGAGATCAATAGTCTTTTCTTGATTTAAATACTATACAGCACTTCATTTTAATTAATAATGAAATTTGTGCTAAACAAGTCAATAACACTACTCGGTGTGATAGACCTGTGTTAAATTGCCTTGAAATTACTTTCAGCTATTATATTTATCGTGGACTTTGGAAAAAAAAATTATTATGGAGCACATGGGATTTTCTTTTGATTATTTTAGACTTAAAATCTGATTCCTATCAACTATTCAGATTGTCCTTTAAGAAATACAGCAAAAGATATCTTTTTTAAAACAGTCTTTCCCCTTAGGAGTTTACATCTGATTTCATTGACATACATTAAAATAATTATATCAAACTGATACTAATCATACCTAATGTTTGGTTTAATTTATGGTTAAGCTTTATTTATATATTTCAAACATTCCTTGCCACATATTGTGAAAGTGCTTTCTTTTTCATTAGAGTATATAAAGTCTACAGCTTGTTTTAACCAACAACACTTTTTTCAACTCATTTTTTTTTTCATTAGAGAGGTTGTATATTTACAGAGTAATCATGCATAAACTACAGGATTCCCATATACCACCCTATTATTAACACCTTGCCTTGGTGTGGTACATTTGTTACAATTGGTGAAAGCACATTTTTATTATTGTATTATTAACTATAGTCTGTGGTTTAACTTAGGATTCACTGTTTGTCCAACAACATTTTGTCTTCATCCCTGATTAAGAGAACTTTAGACCAAGAACCTTTGAAAGAACTCAGCATTTTTCACTCATGTTATCTGCCTTATCCTTACAACATATTTGCATGCAAAATGTGAAATAAATATTATTTCTGCATTTGTAGCAGTTTGATACTGTTTATGAATTCCAAAAATAGATATTGGATTATGTTTGTAAATTGGTCTGTTCCTCTGGGCATATTAGATTGTATTAACTTCAGAGGTTTCACTTTTACTTGATTAAATTATGATTAGGGCTTTGATTGGGCCAACTCAGTAGGATGTTGAGTCCCTGCCCACCAAGGCAGAGAAAACCACATGGCAGGTGAGAGAGTTGGAGTTTTTGATGCTGGAGCCCTGGGAAGTAAACACAAAGAGAAGCAAATATGTGAGGGAAGAGAAAAGGCTCCATTAGACACTGCAGAGGCCTCGGGAAGAGAGACGAGCTGTTCACCTGATAGTTTACAGCTGAGCAAGAGAGAAACGAGCCCCAGTGAGAGAGACAAACCTTATGCTCGGCCTACAGCTGAGAAAGGAAGGAACTGGGACCACAGAGCCTTAGGAGGAAGAGGAAGGCTGAACTGTTGCTCCAACACATGGCAACAGACTTTGGTGAGGGAAGTAATTTACTCTTTATGTCCTTGTGACTGTAAGCTTCTACCCAAATAAATACCCTTTATGAAAAACAACCAATTTCTGGTATTTTGCATCAACATCCCTTTAGCTGACTAATACAGCATTATAGATAAGAAAACAGGCACTTGTAGATTTGCTTCGTTTTTTGTACTATTTTATTTCTTCTAATCGTTTTATGGAAAAGTCTCAAGATAATAGAGGGAATATTATAATTGATTCCAGTTACACATTGCCTCCATACTAGAGTTATTTTGAAGCATAGTCTAGAGACCATATTTTTTTATCAGTAAATATTTCAGTTTTCACACATAAGAAAATTTGTAGTCCTAATATCATTAAAAATCCAGATAGTGTTCAAATTTCCCAGTCACATAATTTTTTAAAATAGCTTTTTTAATCAAGATCCAAATATAAGCCATGAATTACAGATTGCAGTTGATTAATTAGGTCTCTTAAATCTTTTTGATATGTTGGCTTCTCTCTCTCTCTCTCTTTTTCTCTTTCTCTCTCTCTCTCTCTCACACACACAATATATTTGTTGAAGAAACTGGGTTATTTATCCTACAGTGTTTTCCAGAGTCTTAATTTTGCTGATTGCTTCTTCACGTTGTCTTTTTACCTCTGTTGTTTTTGTTTTGTTTTGTTTTGTTAGATTTGGGTTTGTTGTTTTGTTAAGAATATTTCTTAGGAAGTGTTGTGTACCAGGGGGCACATAATATGCCTAGGTCCTCTGTTGATATTAACATCCATTGATGTGCATTGCTTTGGATCCATTATTTCACTAGGAATTTGAAACTGGTGATATTTTAACATTCCTTCTTCATGTATTATCTGGTATACCTCGACTTCATAAGCTATATGGTAAACTATGGTACGATTCTTGTAGGAAAGACAAGATCAGTGCTTGATTATTTGTGTGTACATACCAGTTATTAAAACATTGAGGTGGTTCCATAGCATCCTTCAAAGGTGACCAATCAGTTATTTAAAAATTATTATTTTTAAATATTATGAACTTAGGGATTTAAAGTCATTTCATGTGTCAGTCCATTGCCATTGTTATCCTTATTGATATTTAAATTGTCCCATAATTGGCTAATGCAAGCATTTTCTTGAGTCCTTAAGGTCATATAATTAAAAGCAAAATAAGCAATTAACAAAAATACTCCAGGTCTAGTAAATTTCCATTATCCATGGAAATGAAGAGGTGATGTATAGTTTTAATTCAAAATAATGAACAACTTACAAGAAACTTTCCTTTGACTTGTTATAAAATTAACTTCTCCGATTATCTTTTTCTCACCTTCACTTGGCATTCTTTGGGTACCCACCATCTCATGGAGTGGGAGTTACAGTTCAGTTATGTGCTGATTACCAAGGATGAAAAATTCACAGTGAATAATCACAAATCCATCTACAAATTAATTAAAGTGTACTAAAAAGGCCTTCCAAATCAACTAAAAGGTTTGAGATTAGCAAAAGCAAGAAAGGAAACTGACCTTGGATAAAATATTTCTCTCAGGACATGTGTTTCCTAATCTATAAATTAAAGAGTTGGACTGGGATTATCTCTAGGATCTGAGTCTATAAATGTAAAACGTTTTATCATTATCTATGTTGTTCTTTTCCTATCTTGTTCTTATATCCATCAATTATTTTTTGATCACTTATTGGGTGCTGTTCACATTTTCAGTGGTAGAAATAGTAGGAAAAGAAACCCCAAATTCCTTGCTTTCATACCCCGCTAGAAGCATATTACTTCTTTTTTTTTTTTTTTTTTTTTTAAGATTTTATTTATTTATTCATTTATCCCCCCCTTGCTGCCTGTGCTCGCCGGGTCAGCCAACCACGCCATGCGGGCAGGCCTGCCCTCACCAGGAGGCCCCGGGAACCGAACCCGGGGCCTCCCATATGGCAAACGGGAGCCCCACTGATTGAGCCACAGCCGCTTCCCCATATTACTTCTTGGAGAAGTGAAATCCTGAATGCTGTCATTGATACTTTGCTAACACTGAAAAACAGCCTGCATGACCTTTCTGAAATTTTGAGACACTTTACTTGTCCTAACCAATTTTTCTCTGATGTGCGTTTTTTTTTGTTGTTGTTGTTAAAAAAAAAGTTTCTCATTAGTTAAATTATTTGGGGTGACAAAATATAAAATTAATTCAAATGATCTGTTCTGCATTGCGTTTGCACCTTTTAAAAACCTCTCATGTTTTAAAATTTTAATGATATTTATGGTTACCAGAGTTAATAGAGTGCATAGTATTTATATAGATATTGTTGCATTATATTCTCTTAGAAGGATTTATATGACCTAGTTCATCATATTTTCTACATAACTTTTCATTTGAAATAATACCTTGGTATCATTATTAAAAATCTACATTTTTATCTATAAAACTCACATTTTTCTTTTTTGAAACATTGAATCCATTTCAACACTGCATACAAAAAGTAATTAGAAATTTGTATTAAAATGGATTTGGGTGGAGAGAAAAACAATTTAAGTAACAAGAATATCTAGGGGAGTGGATGTAGCTCAGGTAGTTGAGTACCTGCTCCCTATGTATGAGGTCCTGGGTTTAATCCCCGGTACCTCCTAAAAAAAAAAAGTAGGAAAAAAAAAAAGAATATTGAATATTTTATTTATTTATTTTTTTTAATTAAGGAAGTTGTAGGTATATAGAGAGATCATGCAGAAAATACAGAGTTCCCTTATACCACACCCATTTTTTAACATTTTGCATTAGGGTGGTCCTTTGTTACAATTAATAAGAGACTGTTATTGTAATTGTACTGTTAACTATAGTTCATAGTTTACATTAAAGTTCACTGTTTGTGCATACTGATGTTTACAGCAGCATTATTCACAGTTGCCAAAAGATGGAAGCAACCCAGATGTCCATCAACAGATGAATACATAAGCAAACTATGGTGTATATATACAGCAGAATATTATTCAGCCATAAAAAGGAATGAACTTCTAATACATGCTACAATGTACATGAACCTTGGAAATGTTATGTTCAATGCAATAGGCCAGACACAAAAAACACAAATATTGTACAAGCTCACTAGATATGAAATAATTAGACTAAGCGAATTCATAAAGTCAGAAACGAGAATACAGGTTACCAAGGGTCAGGATGTGGGTAGGGAATGAGGAGTTAATTCTTAATGGATGCAGTTTCTGTTTGGGATGATGGAATAATTTTGATGATGGTAACGCAATATTGTGACTGTGATTAACATCAGTGAATTATATATCTGAATGTGGTTAAAAGAGGAAATTTTAGGTGGTATATATGTTGCCAGAACAAAATTTTAAAAAACAAACATAGGACTGTATTTTTTAAACACTAACAACAATAAAAGTTTTTTTTCCGCTATGATTCAGCTTTAAATTAGTATGACAGAGTAGTGTACCAAAGATTCTTACTAGAGCTTAAGTCTGTGCTAGTGATAATAAGCTGTATGTTTAAATAGGTTAATTACTTGCATCTTTCAGGCTCCAATGATGCCATTTAGGGCAGCCAAATTCCTATCTTTGCATAATAGCTAGTTCTATTCCAGATTTTTTCCCCCAAGATTTGGCCTAAACTACATGTAGTTAATAGCTTGCCACGTGGCATGGCAGTAGCTGTGGTTGAATTGAAAATAGAATTCCCTCCTCTACACGTAGACACATAAGGGTCATACAATGTCATACATAGTACCACTCAAGAAAAAAGGTTCAGACAACCAATATAAATGAAACCATTGCCTGTTATAGAGTGTTGTATTCAGCACTAAAAAATAAAGAATTTTAACATTATGAGTGGTATTTTACTTTATAGATCTTTATAAAGAAAGCAGTTTCTGAGTTTCGTAAATGAATGTTACATATAAAATAAATGTTAATGAGGAAAACCTGTTTTGCTGCAGTAAACACTAAGTTATAGTTTTATGGCTTTAACTGATAATACCATATATTACGCATGAATATTAGAATAAGAAATATGCTTTACTAATTCTTTTCTATTTTATTACTGTAGGAAATGTAGTTAACATATAATCTACATTACAGTTATGACATGCTATACTTGTTTTATTGCATATTTTAAGATGTATATAAAAGACAGCAAACTTCCACTTAAACCGAGATCAAAACAGAGGTTATATTTTCATCTTATGTAATTTAGCATACGTGGTACATGTAGCATACTTTGAAACATTGTTCTGTGTTTTAAATTTAAAGCATTCTTTTAAAAAACCTGGATTTGAGTTTGAATATTAAAAATTCTTGAAAGTAACGCACTTTAAATTTCCAATGATCGGCAATAAGATTGTAATTACATGTGGTATAAGTATGGCAACTAAGCAGTGAAACATTTGTTTGATCATTGCAGAAATATTCTATTATAAATCACCAGTTTTGTCTTAATTTTTAGGAAACCAGAATTCGGGCAGTGGAAAAGGATGCCAAGAAAAGAATCCATACTTTCTCAATCATCAACCCTTTTGCTGGCCAGGCTATACCTCAGATTTTTGCAGCTGATACTAGAGAAGATCTTCAGAAGTGGATGGAAGCCTTCTGGCAGCATTTCTTTGATCTTAGTAAGTAGATGTTTGGATTTGCTAGTAGTATGTTCATATAGCATGAAAGGATGCACACAGCAATATGAATATTGAAATTATATTTTCTTATACTTTGTGTAAATAATTTTTTACTTTTATGACCTTGAATAAAATGGTAGTATATTGTCAATGCACTCAGTTTCTCTCCAGATCTGAATCACTATAGTAAAGTGTACCTTTGCATTTTCTTAGCCTCACTACCTCTTACTTTCAGGTTCCTCTGGTTCTTAAAATAAACAGACTACATTTGCTCAAAATATTAGGTTTTAACTGCTTAAGGCATTGAAATTTATCCAAAGGATTAGAAGCCATTTGAAGAATGAAGAACTTTTCCAGAATAGTCATGATCCTAAAATGTTGAAATGTTTAGAAGGAGCCTCATTTTTATGTAACCTTCTGTTAACTCCAGATTCATTATAATATCTTCTTGGACATCATCCAAGGGGATTTTTTTTAAACCACACATACGGTTTTTCTGTTTCAATAATACAATCCAAAGTCATGAATTTTAAAAACAGTGTGATAGTTGTGTAATAGGGTTCTAATTTGTAAAATATGTGAGGTTTTAATACTGTTCTCAATTTAAGTAGGAATTTGAACAATTGGAAAATCTTAAACTATTAAATTTATTTGTTAATATAGGTATAAATTTAATTAAGATAAATTAAATTTATTAATATAAAATATTAAAATTGTAGCACTTCCTTTTCTTTACTCATAGTAAATTAAGAGCTTGTTTATTATAACAACTTTATATTGAAAGTATAAAATATTGATAATGGTTATTTATAATCAAACCAATTCAACCAGTACTTTATATCTTTAAAATGTTTTTCTATAGAATCACAAAGTAGACAAATATCTCTTGATGATTTTTCAATGTTGCCATTTCCAAATAATTAAAGTTATTTCTGACTCCTAGAAATAATCCTATAGACAGTTTAGCAATTCTTATGAGATGTTTTCTGGAACACTAAAATGAATTAATCCTAATCCCTAGAATCCTCAAGTTAATTATTTTTTTTTTATTGTGGTAAAGTGGTTATAACATAAAATTTACCATTTTAACCATTTGTGTCTGTGTGATTTTCTTTTTTTTAATTTTTAATTTTTTAATAGATATTTAGATTGCATAAATGTTCCATAAAAAATATAGGGGATTCCCATATGCCCCAATTCCTACACCACCCACATTTACCCACATTAACAACATCCTTCATTAGTGTGGTACATTCATTGCAATTGATGAACACATTTTGGAGCATTGCCTCTAAGCATGGATTATAGTTTACATTGTAGTTTATACTCTCTTCCACACAATTGTGAGGTTATGGCAAGATATATAATGGCCTATATTTGTCATTGCAATGTCATTCAGGACAATTCCCAAGTCCCGAAAATGCCCCCGTATTATACCTGTTTTCCCTCTCCCTGACCTCAAAACCTCCACTGGCCACTGCCTCCACATCGATGATATAAGTTCTTCCATTGCTAGAATCATAAAAAGTCTATAGTAGAATACCAGTAAGTCCACTTTAATCCATAGTTCATTTCCCAATCCTGAGGATTCTGGGGTGAATTTTGACCATTTTTTAAGAGTACAATTCAGTGGCATTAATTACTTTTATACTGGTATGCTACTCTTACCACCTTGTATTAGTAAAACCTTTTCTTCACCCAAAACAAGAAACTGTACACATTAAGCAATAGCTCCCCATTTACCCTCTCCACAGTACTTGCCCTTTTGTGTCTGGCTTATTTCACTTAGCATAATTTTTCAAGGTTCATCTATGTTTTAGCATGCTTCAGAACTTCTTTCCTTTTTAGGACTGAGTAGTATTTCATTGTATGGATAGACCTCATTTTGTTTATCCATTCTTCTGTTGATGGGCATTTGGGTTGTTTACACTTTTAGCTGTTGTGAATAATGCTGCTATGAACATTGATGTACAAGTATCTATTTGAGACTTTGTTTCATTTGGGGGGGGGTATATACCTAAGAGTGCAATTGCCAGATCATATGGTCTGTTTAAGTTTTTGGCAAAGTGCCAAACTGTTTTTCCATAGTCACTACACCATTTTACTTATGTTCTCAAGAGTGTGCACCAGAATTCCAATTTTTTCACATCTTTGTCAACCCTTGTTGTTTTCTGCCTTTTTTTTTTTTTTTTTTTTTTCCCTGTAATAGCCATTTAAGTGGGTATGAAGTGGTAACTCATTGTGGTTTTGATTTGTGTTTTCCTAATGACTAAGGCTGTTCAGCATAGTTTCATGTGCTTGTTGGCCATTTGTACATTTTCTTTGGTCAAATGTCTGTTCAAGTCATTTGCCTACTTATTAATTGGGTTGTCTTTTTGACATTGATTTATAGAAGTTCTTTATATTTTTTGAGTATTAAACATTTATCAGATGTATGATTTCCAGATAATTTTCTCACATTCTGTAGATTGTCTTTTCACTTTCTTGATAATTTGAAGTGAAAGTTTTTAATTTTTATGAAGTCCAGTGTATCAATTTTTTTCTTTAGTCACTTGTGATTTTAGTGTTATATCTAAGAATCCATTGCCTAATGCAAGATCTTGAAGATTTTTCCATGTTTTCTTCTAAGAGTTTCGTGATTCTAGTTCTTTAATTTAGGTCATTAATCCATTTTAAGTTCTTGTATAGGATTCTAATTTCATTCTTTTGCATGTGTATATCCAGTTTTCCCACCACCATTTGTTGAAGAGACTATTCTTTCCCCATTGTCTTTTCCCCAAAGACATGGCACCTTTTTCGAAAATCAGTTGACCATAGATATGTGAGTTTATTTCCAGACTTTCAGTTATATTCCATTGGTCTATATGCTGTCCTTATGCCAATGCCAAACTGTTTGGATTATTATAGTTTGTGATAGTTTTAAAATCAGGCAGTGTGAGTCTTCCAGTTCTCTTTTTCTTTTTCAAGATTGTTTTTGGCTATTCAGAGCCCCTTATAATTCCATATAAATTTGAGGATCTGTTTTCCATTTCTGCAACAAAGGCTGTTGGAATTTTGATCAGGATTGCATTGACTCTGTAAATCACTTTGGGTATTATTGACATCTTAACAATATTAAGTCTTCCAGTCCATGAACATGGGATTTCTTGCCCTTTTTTTTTTTTTTTTTTTTTTTTTTCTCTTTCACTTTTTTCAGCAATATTCTGTAGTTTTCAGTGTACTAGTTTTTTACACCCTTGGTTAAATTTATACCTAGATTGATTATTCTTTTAAATGCAATTGTAAGTGGAATTGTTTTTCGACATTCCTTTTTGGATTGTTTATTGCTGGAGTATAGAAACAAAATTGATTTTGGAATGTTGATCTTGTACTCTGCAACTTAACTGAATTTGTTTATTAACTCTAGTAGCTTTATTGTGAATTCTTTGGGATTTTCTATATATAGGTTCATGCCATCTGCGAATAGAGATGGTTTTACTTCTTCATTCTCAATTTGATGACTTTTCTCCTTTCTCCCTCTTTCTTGGCCATCTCTCTGGCTAGAACTTCCAGAATACTGTTGAAAAGCAATGGAAAAAGTGAACACCCTTTCTTATTCCAGATCTTAGAGGAAAGCTTTCAGTCTTTCTCCATTGAGTATGATCTTACCTGTGGCTTTTTCATATATGCCACTTATCATGTTGAGGAAGTTCCTTTCTGTATCAGTCAGCCAAAGGGGTACTGTTGCAAAATACCAGAAATATGTTGGCTTTTATAAAGGGTATTTTGTTTGGTTAGAAGCTTATGGTTACCAGGCCATAAAGTGTAAGTTACTTCCCTCACCAAAGTCTGTTGCCACGTGTTGGAGCAAGATGGCTGCCAACATCTGCAAGGGTCCAGGCTTCCTCTTCCTCTTAAGGCACCACGGTCCCAGCTTCTTCCAATATCAGCTGTAGGCTGAGATAAGTCTCGTCTCTCTCCAGGTTCAGCTGCTCTGCTCTTTCCACAAGGTCAGCTGTAAACTATGAGGCAAACGGCCCATCTGTCTTCCTGGGGCATCTGCCGTGTTAATGGAGGCTTCTCTCTTTCCTCATGTATCTGCTTTTCTGTGTATTTACTTCCCAGGGCCCCAGCATTAAAACTCTAACTTTCTCCTCTGCCATGTCATTTTCTCTACTGACATGGCCCATTCAAAGCCTTAATCATAATTTAATCAAGCAAAAGTGAAACCTTTGACTCCAATACAATCTAACAAGCCCAGAAGAACAGACCAGTTTACAAACATAATCCAATATCTCTTTTTGGAATTCATAAACAATATCAAACTGCTACACCTTCTCTTCCTATTTTTCTGAATGGTTTTTTATCAAGAATGGATGCTAGGTTTTTTCAAATGCCTTTTCTGCATGAATTAAGATGATAATGTATTTTTCCCCTTCATTTTATTAATGAAATGTACTACATTAGTTGTTTTTTTTTTTTTTTATGTTGAAACACTTTTGTATTCCTGGGATAAATTCCATTTGTTTATGGTGTATAATTGTTAAAAGTGTCCTGTTGGATATGGTTTACTAGACTTATTGAGTATTTCTTTATCTGTGTTCATTGGGGATATTCTTTAATTTTCTTTCTTGAGATATCTTTATCTGGCTTTGGTATTAGGGTAATGCTGGTCTCATAGAATGAGTTATGAAATGTTCCCACCTCTTAAACTTTTTGGAAGAGTTTAAGAAGGATTGGCACCAAGTCTTCTTTAATAAATGTTTCATAAAATTTACCAGTGAAGTCATCAAGTACTGAATTTTTCTTTTTTGAGAAGTTTTTGATTACTGATTCTCTCTCTTTACTTGTTATTGGTCTGTTGAGTTTTTCTTTTTCTTCTTGAGTTAGGTTAGGTAATTTGTGTTTTCTAGGAATTTGTCTCAATTGTGTAATTTACTAGCATTCAGTTGTTCATAGTATCCTCTTTTGAGCCTTTTTATTTCTGTGGAAATGACCCCACTTTCATTCCTCTTTCTCTTTTTCTTTGTCAGTCTAGCCAAAGGTTTATCAATTTTGTTGATCTTTTCAAAGAAACCAACTTTTGGTTTCATTGTTTCTCTCTCTTGTTTTTCTGTTCTCTATTTCATTTATGCCTGCTCTACTTTTTATTATTTTCTTCCTTCTGTTCATTTTGGGTCTGGTTTCCTCTTCTTTTTTTAGTTCATCCTGGTGTGAATGTTAGGTTACTGATTTGAGTTCTTTTCATAAAATAAGCATTTACAGCTATAAATTTCCCCCTGAGCACTGCCTTCACTATGAGTTTTGGTATGTTGTATTTCATTTTCCTTCATCTCATGGTGTTTTTTCATTTTCCTTGTGATTTCTTCTTTGACACATTGCTTGTTTAACTGTGTTGTTTAATTTCCACATATTTGTGAATAGGTTGTTTTTCTAAGTCTGCTCCAATCCATGTCCTGGTCAAGTATTTTATTGCTGGTTTGGAAGAGGGGTAGGAAAGGGAATTATATTTATTGCTTGCCTCCCATATACAAGATGTTTTCTTTTGTTTCTCCTTAAACCCTGTGAGGTAGGAATTATTTCCCTCTGCTCTATAGATTAGAAAACTAAGTCCTAAGAAAGTTACTGGTTCACTGTAGGAAATCAGAAGACACCAGTGACCTTCTTGGATTCTTTAGGACTTTTTCCCCTTAAGTACGATATTTAAGCACTCAATAAATGTTTAAATATTTGTTTCACGCTTGTCAGCAAGTACTACATTTCTTAATTTAAAATTTCAGCACATTTTAGGCATAAAACTTAAAGGACAACAACTTCCTTTCTTTTGCTGATCACAGCTATAATAGTAACTGCTTTCCTAAATGCTCTGATTTAGAGTGTGTCTTATAAAAGAGTATATTATTTTTAGAAATGATTCTCATATTTTATAATGTTATGTGCATATAAACAGGAAGGAAGGGGTAATGAAGGTAAAAATGCTAGAATAATATAGTCTGAATATCAACTACTACTTGATGATTTCATGTTTTCATTCTCTAGATTCTGTGAAGTAATTCATAATGCAAAAGTGGGAAGTTAGAGAGATATGAATCATATGACTTTTTGTACCTTCAAAATAATAAGTGATGACAACTGAGTTCTCAAGCTTGGCTATTTCTTTAGTATTTAATACTTTTTAGATAAAATCTCTCAATTTCCCTAATTTTTAACATCTAAAATCTATCCAATGTGTTTCCTTATCTATTGTATCTGTGCTTTAGAATTCATGTTTGCAGCTATGAAGCCAAAATTAGCTTGTACTTTAAAATGTTTACCCTTCTAGTGATACCTTCTTGTGTTCTAAGTTGAAATATGATATGTAGAACAAAGGAAAGGGTTGATATCCAGGACAGAATAAAGTGAGAGTAATTTAATATTTAGAGTAATGTTCATTTCTTTAGCCTCACTATAAGAATGGAAAACCAGGAAGATGGGATAATCAGATATCATGAGGAAACATTAATAAAACTAGGTACAGGGGGTCAGATGTGGCTCAACTGGTTGGGCGTCCGTCTCCCATATGGAGGGACCCGGGTTCGATCCCCGGGACCTCCCGGTAAAAAAAAAACAAAAAAAAAAACTAGGTACAGTTAGCCTGGAGAAGAATAGTTGGGGGAAAGGTATGGCAAAGGATGTGATAGCTTCTTTTAATATTTGACAAACAAAAGTGGATTGACACTTGTTTTGGATAATCAAAAGGCATGGAGCTAGGGATGTTAGGTCAAACATGTAAAAAATTAAAATAAACTTAGAACAGTAAATTTTTTTCAAATATTTAATCATATAAATATTGAGTTACATTAGTAGCTTAGCAGTATAGATGAAATTTAGTATTATACATCATTTTGACTGGGAACATTGTAACAACAAATGGTATTAGGAAACATCTTCAATATATAGACTCTTGTTTGTAGTGTGTAATCATTAGACTACACACCATATAGACTCTTGTTTGAGCAAAACATCCATTTGGGCCTTTGCATGTTAGTGTACTGGTTATTACATATAACTATACATACTAATTTATTCAAGGCAAAATAAATGTTTCAGTCATAAAGTCTTGACCAGTGAACATACCACATTTGCACCTCTGACTTCAGTAACACAGAGGATAGCATGGCATTATTTTCTAATTTTCAACATGATCAGTATTCTCCTACTAGTTTAATAATGAAAAGCTTTCATCTATCAATATAGAGAAAATATTGTACTTTATCATTTGTCTAAGAATATGACATAGAAATATTTTCTAGTCTAAAATATTTCCTTTTTTTTTCATTACATAAATTTTTATTTCTTCTTTCCCCAAGAAGCAAAAGTTGGCTTTTATATATTTACCTTAAAAGGAAAGTGGAAGGAAGAAATAAGTTATCTGATCTCAGATCCTACTAGATTTAAATTCTGGAAATCAGTCTTTGAATCCACATACTCAAGATTTTAGTCCCTTTATGAGTTGCTATGTGGGTTATTTTGAAATTTGTACCATATTCTGTACATAGCATCATAAGAAAACATACTAAAAGGTTTTATAGGTGATGGATTTAAATTTGATGCATGTATTAACATGACAGTATACTAAAGACAAAAATAATTAATTTGACTAAAAATGAAATGTCTCTCATTTTCAAGCCATGGAAAATTAGTTATGTTCGAGATTGAATATAGATATTAAGAACAAAATAAAAGGCAGAGATATGTTTAGATTATAAATCAGTCTAAAAAGACATATATTTATATTACATATATTTCTACTGGTGTAAGATAGGCTATAACAATGGTGAATCTTGGTAACTTACTTTAAGAATATGGAATATATAGACACTTAGTTTCTAGCACAGTTGGTATCCAGAATGCAGGTGGATAATAAATATATGGAAGATTAAATTTTGATACCCACACGTGAGAAATAAATCTGAAGATTTTATATTAAAATAAAAACTGTTTTCCATACTTTAAAAATTTAAATTTTAATAGACAAAACAAATTATTCAAAAGTATTTTTCCTTATTCCAAACACATAATATCTTAAAACGTCCTTTCTAAAATAAATTAGACCCAGTTAGAATTTTATTGAATGATTTGCCTTTATTGAGTTCCACTTACATGTGAAAATGTAGAATTTTTCCAGAGTTCCATGATTTTGAAAAGCATGATAATCATTGTTATCATGATTGTTAAGTATTCTTGTTTCTTAATTAAAATTTTCAAAGTTAACAGATCCATATAGCTCAGTAGTTGAGCACCTGCTTCCCATGAACAAGGTCCCAGGTTTGAGCCCCAATACCTCCTAAAAACAAAACAAACAAATGAAAAAAGCAACTCTCATTGGGGAGCGGATGTAGCTCAGTGGTTGAGCGCCTGCTTCCCATGTATGAGGTCCTGGTTAAATCCCCAGTACCACCTTTAAAAAAAAAGCCTTTTCAAAGTTAAAACCATTTTTGAGAACCACCACTTTTTTGTGTTTCCTACTTCCTTTCTAGGTAATCTAATTTCAGTTGATTTTTACCTTTCAACTCTCGTAAACATTGCATGTTTTTAATTAATATTTAAAAGGAAAGAACCTTTATAAACTTTTGCCATAAGTAGAAATTTTAGTTATTGACACATTAGTGAAATAGTACAGTATCTAATAGCCTAGAGATCTTAGCTTAATATCTGTACATAAGAGTTTATTTTTTAAACAGATTACTTTTATGCCTAGAAGTGGACTTAGAAATTATAGATTGTCTATCTTTCTGTGCAAGATTTCTTAAAGCAGCACTTTATAAATTCACTGTTATTTTTCACACCAAAAAATATGTTGATATCTATTGAAAATGAAATATGTATCTTCACATTTACGTTTTAAACTAGCCTGCCTTTTCCTTTCTTAGGCCAATGGAAGCATTGTTGTGAAGAACTTATGAAAATTGAGATTATGTCACCACGGAAACCACCTTTGTTTTTGACAAAAGAGGCAACCTCAGTCTACCATGATATGAGTAAGTGGAGTTTGTCTTTTCTAAGCTGCAGGGTAACAAAAACAACATTGTCCATATTCAAAGCAGCCTATTCTATTGACATTAAAATGCTAAAATTTTCAGGGTGCAGTCACAATGAATAGAAAAAAAAAATGCTATGATTATAGACTAAGGAATTCATGCTTAATAGATGAATTAGTACAAAATTAATGAGTACACATTTTTCATAGTTTGAATGCAGAAAATCAAAAAATTGAAGGCTTCAAAATAAATAGTTGAGTAGCTGGTGAAAATACTGAAAATATAAGCCTACAGGTTCTAAAATGTAGTCATGTTCGGTAATTTTTTTTCTGTATTTTATTAAATGTGTTTTTAAGTAGTGTTAGTTAAATGTATATACATGAATGAAAGCTTTCATAGAAGGCCAAAAAAATGGTTAAGTTTAATACTTAGAATAATTTAAAATTTCTAGATTGATTAATATTCCATTTTCCCACACTTTGAAGGGTATTTATCTTCGTAGGATTGCCTCAGTGAACAGGGTTGTGAACAAGCACAAGTGACTGCTAAATTCTAGTCTAATTTGCCACGAATGTCCTTATACTTTAAAATGTTAGATTAAAAATTATAGATTTGGATTTACACTTTTGAAAATACTAGTGATTGATTTAATAAAGGCATTTATCTTTATTAAATGTCTTTTTTTAAGACTTTTTAAATGTCTTAAAAAATTTTTCTTTTTTTAAAGAAAATTTTCAAACAGTACCTTTATCGCCATAGTGGTTCAAAGGCTTCACTGGGGTTTTTGTTGTTGTTGTTTTGTTTTGTTTTGTTTTGTTTTGTTTTACCTCTTAACAGAGGCTTTACCAGTTTATAGGAAAGAATACTAATCCAGTTTTAGTTGCCCAATTTTTTATATCAGGCTTTTATAAAAAGGGAATCCACTTTTACCTAGAAGTCAGAATAGGTTTTATTTTTTTATTTTCTCTTTCCAGAATAGGTTTTAAATCCAAGAAAAGTTCTATAGAGAGTACTTGATCTATAGAATTGGAAAAAATAATACTCATATAATTCTACTCCTTTGAAAGCTGGATTGTACCCATTTATTTAGGAATATATTTATATATATATGGTGTATATTTGTAGTGCAGTACAGGATCTCACCTTATTTTTTGGTTCTATTGGTATGGTTATTTTTTTTTAAATGTTTCACTGCTTTTGCTAGTCTAAGTCTTTGATGATCATTACAGATAGCTTATTGGTTTGGAAAATAACTTAGGTCAAGAAGTGTCTACTGCTTTTGAATTATTTTCCCATGGTCTTTTCTTAAAACTATTAGGTATTGATTCCCCTATGAAACTTGAAAGTTTAACTGATATAATACAAAAAAAAATTGAAGAGACAAATGGACAGTTCCTTATTGGTCAGCATGAAGAATCCTCCCCACCTCCATGGGCCACACTCTTTGATGGTAACCATCAAATGGTCATCCAGAAAAAAGTATTCTCTTCTGTAAGTGAGCAGTTACATGATGGAAAAGGAAAAAAGAGGCGAGCTCCCCTTCCTCCTTCTGATAAACCTCCGTTTAGCCTAAAAGCACAGACCAACATAGATCAATTGGTTAAGGACAACTGGGCAAAAACAAGTGTATCTTGGACCTCACCTTTGGATACAAGATTATCTACCCTAATGCATCACTTACAGAAACCAAAGTCTGCTCCTCGAACGCTTCTTCCTGCCAGGAAAAATAGTTTAAGTGATGGTGACCACAAAGACACTAAAACCAATTTTGAAGCCAAGCCAGTGCCAGCTCCAAGGCAGAAATCTGTCAAGGACATTTTGGATCATAGGTCATGGTTGCAAGCGCAAGTATAAAAAACTCTTAAGGTATACAGCATTCAAAAAAATCTAAACTGTGAGGCTTAATCCAGAGGCAATATAGGTGTAGTAATATGTAATTACAATATAATAGTAAATATAATAGTGATTTACATTAATAATTAATAAGTATTAGTTATAGAAACTTTATTTTATAATGAAGAAGTGGGTTTCTCATTTACTGCTGATTTTCAGAATCTAAGTGAATTCCCCAGCAGAGTGCAAGAGGCAGTTTCTAGACAATATGCTAATTGTTAGAAGGGTTAATTTATTCCTAAATTAGTACCAGGCAGTGAACAAGCACTAGGCAGAATAAAGCATTAAAATTTCATTTGGAGAGAGACTGTCTAGTAATTTAAAATGTGTTAAATTGAGCCATATTCTCATTGTGAGAATTTTAATAGTAATGGAATGTTTCAAAAGTTTTATTCAAACCACAAATTATAGAATCCACCCAAGAAAATTTTCTTCTTAGCATTCTGGAATTCTCGTCTAACAGTTCACTGGCTCTAATCTATTGTTTAACTCACTAGTTTATAGGTCTGACCTTTTAAATTCCTGGGATAAATTTTGGAATATTAAATTCTTTATCTTTAAAGGAAGTTTATAGCGTGCTATTCAAAGCTGTTTCCTTGATGAAACTCTGAAGTCTTGTTGACATTAAACTCTCATAAGTGAAACATAGCAATAATTAGTTAAAGAAATGGTAGATGAACTGTTTTTTATATCTGGTTTTCTATGTATGGTGCTAATTTCCATTGTGACTTTGGAATTTGGGGAAGTGAGTAGCTGATTAACACCTTAAAATTCATTTAATATTCTTTTAAAAAGCAGATGGCAGATTTTTTAAAATGTCAGAAAAGTTGGCCGTGGAAATCATTTTCAGGATCCATCCTTTTTTTTTTTTTTTTTTTTTTTTAATTTCCTTTTTCTAGTAAGAGTTGAGGTCTGCTATTGATATTTTTCATTTAAAGTCATTCTTACAATGACATCAGAGTCATTTCCATAGGAGGTAATTTCCATAGCAACTAATCATAGTGACCCAAACAGGATTATGAAACCAAGTGAGGAATAAATGACAAGGGGATAAATATCTTAAAGGAACCAAAAAATCCATTTTTTATAATGCTGCTTCTTGTAAACAAGAGTTAAATGGTTTTAAAAATTTAATCAGAATTTCCAAATAAAATGGATTCCGTAAGATGTCAGTAGCAGTCCTAAAAATCTCAAATCACACTGAACCCTAAATGTCATTATAAGAAATAAAAATATAAGAATTAAATTACTGCCCTGCATACAATCTCTAGAGATCTTTTTAAAGCTAATAAAGCATTCTAGTTGGATCAGAACTACATTATTACAAAGTAAAATGAACACTTGACAAAAAAATAACTTATTAATTTAAATGGAACCTTTCATTATTTTTAGATAGCAGTCATTTTTCATTTATATAGAGTGATGTAACTGCTAGGTTACTTTTGTGTTTGCCCAAGACTCCTAGTAAGAATGAGGACTCAAGGGAGTAATGACACAAAAGGTCTCTTGTGACTGGCAGCACCAGGATCGACACAGTATTTGGTGAGAAAGAAACCCTGTATGTTTTTGCCTGGTATAATTTAGAGACCATCATGTATATGAAAATCTAAACGAGTAGGATTAATTTATTTTTCAAACCAGAGACTCATACATTTCTATTATGCTTACCATTTCAATAAGTGCCATATTAAAAATCTAAGTGATATCACTTTGAATATTTTATTTTTCAAATTTCACTGCTGTTTGTGACAGCATTTATGACTCTGTCCTTGCCATTAAATTATTGAGCTAGAAAATGCTGCAGGCAAAATTGTTTCTGAAACATTCTTTTGTTTTTCCTTCCCATAGTTGTTGTCTTTTTATTATACAGATCAGTATTATAACTTCCAAACTATATTCTTGTCATTTCTTTTTGTGCAAATAAATAGCAAGAAGGATTTAAATTTTACAGGAAACAGATTTATTCACTGAGAAATTACTTAGCAGTTGTGCCCTTCCTTCCTAGAACCATGTAGCTGAAGCCTGACCAAACACCACTTCTCCTCCTACCCCCCACCCCATTTTCAGGCTGTTTCTAGAAGGCCCATCTCATTGTGTGTTGCAAAACCTTTGAAATCATCCTGAAGTCCTCAGCTGCACTTCTTTTGACCTTAGTGCTCATTAAATGCTAGTTCACTCTCTCCCCAACACCCTGCAAAGGTATTTATAATATAAAGTTGGCCTTTTCTTTTTTTTCTCTTTTTTTCTTTTTCTCTTAACTTAAAAAAAAAAGTCTAAAAATATTGAGTTAAACACTTTGTCAAGGAGTTAGAGGTATTTGTTTTGTTTTGTTTTTTCATTTCCTAAACCAGAAATTTATGACAAAAATATGCCATGTAATAAAAATGTCTCAGCGTTTTTTTGAGCTGTTTTTTCACATTTTTTGTTTGCTCTGTTAATTTGTTTCTTGATTTATGAAGACTATAAACTTGAAACAAAGAGTTAGCTGTCAGACCTTAATAATAATATTATAATTGGAGAAACATAATAGAAAGTATAGATATTTCATGATAACTTGATAATTCTGGCTATTTGAAGATAATGTCTTAGATAATATTTACATTTCTCACACTGGGATTATAAATTACTCACAACAGCATTAAGATAGTCTTATTTTTTATTACCACAATGTAGTAAGCTTTTTATTTAAACATCCTACAAGGATCAAAGAAGTCATTTGTTATTATACATGCACAGCTCCTAAGGTAAACATCTTTCAAAAATATCAGGCATCTCTTGCTGAGCTTTGTTAAATCTTCTCTGTCTATAGTGCCCCCTGACTTCTGTTAAATGGATATGAATGTTTTTGGAAAACTAAAACTAGTTATAAATTCCATATCTTTATCCTTTAGGGTCCTATTAAATGTATTTTACCTGGTACTATTTATTA
This sequence comes from Tolypeutes matacus, assembly GCA_026826555.1. NCBI lineage: Eukaryota > Metazoa > Chordata > Mammalia > Cingulata > Chlamyphoridae > Tolypeutes > Tolypeutes matacus. The sequence continues at coordinate 4,687,279 of JAKSZT010026914.1, read as the reverse complement.
AAAATGGAAGCTACCTTGATTTAGTGACAACTCATGTAAGGTAGGTTAAGTAGTCAAGTATTTCTTCAGGCATCTGTTCAGCACCTCAGACACCCACTGAGAAGTTAATTAATTTAGTCCAGAATGACATTATAGGGCAGTTTGGCACAATTTATGTTAAACACCATTTGAATGTAATCACCTGTGTTGCCATGAATAAGGACTGCTACTAGAGAGAAAGAAAATACTGTACCATGATCAGGAGAACTGCTTTGCAGAAGTAGTGCTTTGCAGGAGAAGTATCTGGCCCGATAGTCATAATTTATCAAAACTCATTGTCTTTTTAAAGAATTAACTATTGAACAGTTAATTAAGCTTTAACTGATGGCCATTTATATTCTAGTAGTTGTCGTCATTGTTTTATTAGTCTTAAACAATAATGTAGTTAGTTGACTTTTTACACTTACATGTCACTGGCATTGCTATTTTAATGTTTACATGTTTATATATAAATGCTTCATTACCAATAATTCCTTGAAAATGGTTTATTCTGGATCATGCATATTCTTAGCCCTAAGAAGGATATCGCCTTTGAACTTTTAAAAGACAAGCCTATTATTAAAAAATGCATTAGGTATGTTATTTTCCATGACATGCTTGTATAATCGGAATTGGCACTGTCGGTAATTCTTATTTTTTAAATGTAGGTCAAACTTCTGGATTAAAAAGTAGTATATCTTGGACATATGTTTTCTTAAAGGACCAAAAATATTTGGTAAAGAAGCTAAGTGATGTGATTGTGACTTCTATACATTAGAACTTTTCTAGCTTTTTTTCCCTTCAGTACCCTCTTCTGGCCTAAAATGATAGAAGTAAACTGTGCTGTAGAAGTGATACAGAGAAAGACATACTCAGTAGCTGGTGCTAATTATTATAATACTAATATCCTGATAGCCTTGGTATAATTAACATTTATAAAATGTTTGTATATAATCCTTCTTACAGTATACCTTTAAAAATCTATTGCAGTAAACTTACTTTTAGTTTACTAATCCAGAATTTTCCAGAGCTTAAGCCATTCTGGCAATAAATTAGGTACCTGGGATATTCAGTCACCCGTAGCCACTAGCAGACTCCTTATTTTAATGTGCCTCCCCCAGTACTTAATTTATTCCCTTGGAGTACCTCATGGGAGGGGGAGAGAAATGAGCAATGCTGGTTCAATTATCTCAACATTTTATTTCTAAATCTGTAGTGTGACCAGAAATATTTAACTTTTCTTTTTGGAAAGAACTTTATTTTCTCTAAGGAGAGAGACCTACTAATCAATGTGCTAATAATATAAACAAAGTACCTTAAGGGTCAATTAGCAAAATAAACTAAACAAAAATATTAACAAGCATTTTTTCTGAGTATAGGAAAAATACCCATATATGCATGTTTGATAATTAGAAAGCTAAGCAAGATTTTACTGAAAGTTGTATTTTACATTGTAGCAGTTTGCTTTGAAGGATATGGTAATCTTTTAATATAACTACTAAAGGAGAGATAGAAAAGATCCTGTATATACATAATTATGCTATGTCATATGCATGTTTCAAGAGAGCAAAATAAATTGTTTTGTTGCAAATGGATACTTTTCTGTGTCTTGAATCAAAATATTTTTGTTTACTACTCAAAAGAAAACAAATTAGTAGCCAGTAAATGGACACATTTTTGTTGAATTTAGCTATTTTAATAAATATCTATTTTAACGTAATTTAATTGTGGCAGTTTTGGAGTTTTATATTAAAGGGGGGAAAAAATGTTAAGGGAATTATCCACATACTACAAATAATTTATATATATATATATAATTCTTGAATCTAGGTATTTTCACTTAGTTTTAAAAGATTCTTTTAAAATATGTTGTTAATGCAATCAGAATAAAAGTCCAAACCTCTTCCCACAGCTTTCCAAAACCATCATAACTCAGCTCCAACCTGCCCATTGTACTAGGCACCTTACACTCCTGCAGCACTGTTCTTTGGGACATTGCCTCAACAATCTATCAGTTTCTGGTTGTTCATCATTTTCTCATACTACACTTTTATGCCTACCATGCCTTTCCTCCCTCTCTTCTTCATTCAACTTCCCTCCCCCTAACCCACAGTCAGCACACTGTTCATTCTTCAAAATGGTAGTGCCTCTAAATTCACCAAGACTTCATATCCTCCTCAGCAGTTCCATCTGGGAAGAAATATACTCCTTCCTTCATGCTTTATATATACCTCTATTTATATCCTAAGCCCTTGTTTATATCCTTATTTTCCCCTATTCGTTTTATGCTTTAGTCTCCTGCATTAAAAGTTACTATAAACTTAGTGACTTTAAAGCAATACGTTTCTGTAGGCCAGAAGTCCACAGGCAGGCTCAGGTAGATTTTCTGCTTGGGATCACAAGACCAAAGTCAAGTTGTGGGCCAGGCTGGGCTCTTATATAGAGGCTCTGAGGAAAAAATCATCTTCCAGACTCATCCAGGTATCAGCAGAATTCAATTCCTTTGTGGTTGTGGGATTGCCTACTGGCCAGGGGTCTCTCAGCTCCTGGTGACCGCTCTCCAGCCCTTTCACGTGGCCCCCTCAGATTTCAAAGCCAGCCACAACACATCCAGTCCTCGTGCTTTGAATGTCTCTGCCTTTCCCTTCTGCTCCCAGCCTAAGAAAAGTTTGCTTTTTAAAGGGCTTAGGCGATTTGATGAGACCCACCAGGTTAGTCTCCCTTTTGAGTAACTCAAAGTCCACTGATTAGTCAACTTAATTACATCTGAAAAATACCTTTCACACGTGAAATGTAAAATCATCTCAGATGCAATATCTCCTCATATTCATAAGGTGCCATTTTAGAATTCTGCCTTCCACACTGTAAGATATTTTTCAAGGCCAGGGAGGATGTCTTATTGATCTTATAATCCCATCATAGTATACTGTAATAATGGTAAGTGCAGATTATTGAGTATTTCTTTTGTGTAAGGTGCTGTGCTAAGTGCTTTCCATGAACTAACTCGTAGTCCTTACCATAGCCGTCCTATTAGCCCAACTTAACAGGTAGAAGACCTGCCCTGGGTCACACTGTATTGGTAGTTAGAAGTATAGATTCTGAATTAGACCTGAGTTAATTCTAGCTCTGCCATGTCCTAGCTGTGTGATTTGAGGCTTTTTTTTTTTTAACCCTATTTAAGTTATTTTATCTTTAAGATAAAAAAATAGTATTTACATCACAGGATAGTGACACAGATAATGCATGTAATGCATAGCCCAGAGCCTGGCACATAAGTTCTTACATTGTGTAGCACCTAGCATGTAACAAATATGTAAACATGGGAAGGGAGTGAGAAGATAAAGCTGACATATCCAATGACATAAATAACTTATAACCCCTCTGCCATACAGAAGTTAAACATATTTTCATTTTCTGCTTAATGTGAACACATTAGATTTACTGTGCATAAGAATTTAAGGGATACCTAAAGATAGGTCCAAATACTTATTTGCCATTCTGTCTAGAACTCTACCTTAAGCACTGCTAGGGCCTATAAAATTAAAAGAACTTATTTTGGAGAAGATCATATTCTAGTTGGCGGGACCAACCATATTAGTATTGAGACAAAGTACTGCTTGACCTACCTCCCATTTAGCTAGCATAAATCTATCTAGTTACAGACATTTAAAACAATCCCTGCCTACCATCAGGGAACTTGTTGGTAAGATTAAATAATACCAAATAGTGTTCAGTATAAAAGAATAGTCAGTATAACACAGCTAAGCATTTAATTTTAAGTGCTATGAGAGATCAGTGAGGGATATGGGAACTTGTACAAAGCAATTTTCAACAAATGCAAGAGGCCTTGTACCTTTTTACTATTGAACTAATGATTTAAGCACTGCAAAATTACATACTTGTAGCAGTTTGAAGCTTTCGTGGACCCCAGAACACCCTGTTCTTAAAGCTAATCCATTCTTGTGCATGTAAACCTGTAGTAGGTAGGACCTTTTGATTAAATTACTTAAGTTTCTTTGATTAGCCTATGGGACCCTACTGGAGTCCTACTACTGGAGTCCTTTATAAATGGAGGAATAAAAAGCTGCAAACACAGAAAGAAGGCCACAGAGACAGAGAGGAACCCCGAAGCTGAGAGGAAGCCACTTTAGCGAGAACCTGAAAGCGAGTCCCGGAGGAAAAGGGAGAGATGAGCTGACACCACTATTGTGCCCTGCCATGTGCCTGATCACCCACAACTGCAGTTCCCATTGTAAAATTCTCACATGTATCCAGATTACTGATGTGACACTGTTTCTTACCTACCAGCCTTTTTGCAAGGGAAGAGTGACACATTAAGTTGTTTCCACCTGTGATATCTTAGCGTGACTGAATTTATCAAATTTTTCTTTGCTATATGCAAAAGGGATGGGGAGGCCCAAAGGGTTGTGAAGGGTGGCAGAGAGCGATGGACAGATTGAAGGGATGAAGTGTTGTGGAGCCTAGGGCAAACTTGATTTACGTGTATCCATACCGAGGCTTTTGATGGAGCCCATGATTCCTGCTCCCCTCTGAATGAAAGTCAACTGCACATTTTTTTTTTTTTTTTTTTTTTTTTGTAAACTGTGATAACAATAATGTTTTTAAAATAGTTATCTTAAGTTGTCAGCGCTTCTCTCATGAAGTTCCACAGACTTAAACAACAGGAATTCTTTGTCTCACAGTTTTGGAAGCTAGAAATCCAAAATCAAGGTGTCAGCAGGGCCATGCTTGCCCTGAAGTCTGCAGGGCTTCAGTGGTGGCTTGTCCGCAATGCCTAACTCAGGCTCTACCTATATCACGTGGCCATCTGTCTCCTGTTTCCTACCCTTCACTCTTCGGTATCCACATTTCCTCTGCTTATAAGGACTCCTGTCATCTGGATTAAGGCCCTTCTTGATTCAGTTTGGCTTCATCTTAATAGGATCTTCAAAGATCCTATTTAGAAATGGGTCCATATCCACTGGACCAGGGGTTGGGACTTGAGCAGGTCTTTGTGGAGGACATGATTCAATCCATCACAATATTCAATTAAGAGAACAAAGCTGCTGCCATCCCCAAATCAATCACTTTTCCCAGAAGTTTCTCTGGGAAATTAGTATAGTGTGCTTGGTAAACTTCAACACTGACTCACTGCTGTATCGTGCAGTAAACCATCCCAGGAAGTTAGATTCAATAAAACTTTGGAAATGTGATTCTACTTTAGATAGATTTCAATCCAGATCAATTGTCAAAATAAAATGCTTAGAGTGAAGAGTCCAGAAAGTGTTGGACCAACTGTACCACAAGTCTTTTCAACACTAGTGAAAAGAATCTTGTTTAATTTTCTTCTATAAACTTCTGAGGAAGCAGATGAGAAACTTGTATTATTCAAAATATTTGAAAAACCATTTACTCAGGCAATACTTTGCTAGTCTCCATCATATGCAGGCCTCTGTTAGCTGTGTGTGCATATGAAGGTGGAGGGTGAAGGCCAGTCTCTGCCCTCACAGAGCTTATAAATCAGTTGAATTGATTCATGGGATTTAGTTCCAGTATCAGGGAAAAAAATGCAATTGTTTTACTGACCAATAATCAGTAATAAAATGACAATTGTACAATGTTGCAGTTTGGTTTTGTTTTAGCAGCAGAACTCCATTTCCAAACAAAATCTTACATGAGTCTTTAATACATAAAAGAGATCAGAGTGGAACTACTCTGGAGCGGAAAGGGAGTGAGGAGCATTTGATCTCCCCATCAGGCCTCCCCAGTGTTCCCAGAAGCTCCTCTGTAGGGTCCTTCGGAACAGTGTGGAAACTTCTAGTCTAATGTATTCCTTGATTAGTCTTAATGAAGTACTGCTAGTCATTCAATTTGGAAGCTGATGAGCTTTAGGCTAACTCCACTTTTTCCTTATTGTACTTAATTGGCTTTCTAGAACCTTACATTCTGACTGCTCAGTACTGTATTTATTACTCAGTAAGCAACTAAGCAGTATTCAATCAAGCAAAACAAAAACATACCACATACTTGTACAGACACGAGAGACCAAATTTTTCTGTAAGGAAAAAAAGGCTGTCTTCATTTTAGCACATATATAAATTTTATATTTTATGTGTTGGTATCGTATTTTATTTAGGGGAAAAGGGGGGCACCAAAATCTTTTCATTGCTTAGAGCCTTCCCCACTAATCTGCCCTCAACTGATTCCTAGGACCACAAATCAAGTGGAGAAGGCATCTCCTTAAATCATAAGGCTCCTTCTCTCACAGGGCTAATAGCTACACTCCCTTGTGCTCCAAATCCCTATCCTGTTGTGAAACAGAAAAACGTGAAGAGATTCACTATGCTCTGTCTCTTTCCATGGTTGCAAAGTCTCCATATTTGTCCTCATCAAATTGAGAGAAAGTTCCCTCAAAAATCCCATTTCTAGGGGAGCAGGTGTAGCTCAAGTGGTTGAGTGCCTGCTTTCCACGTACGAGGTCCCGGGTTTGATCACTGGTACCTCCAAACAAAACAAAACAAACAAACAAATGACAAAAAACAACTCTCATTGGGGAGTGGATGTAGCTCAGTGGTTGAGTACCTGCTTCCCAAGAACGAGATCCTGAGTTCAATTCCCAATACCTCCTAAAAAATAAAAAATAAGAAAATTTTAAATCCCATTTCTAGTAAGTTGCTTGTTTAACTTGTCCTCCTTCATCAAAACTTAACATCATAGAGATATAGAAAGGAATTTTTTTGGAATCTTTTTTCCTTCTCAATATCTGGATGTAGTAAGTAGAAACCTTAGCTGAAGTATAGAATATTTCCCTTAATGTAAAACAAAACAAAACAAAACTGTGCAGGACAGAGTGTGAACTATAATGTAAACTATTGTTCACATTTAGTAGCAATGGTTCAGTAGGTTCATCAATTGTAACAAATGTACCACACTAATGAGGATGTTGTTACTCTGCAAAGGGGAAGGAGTAGGTCATATGGGAATCCCCTATATTTTTTATGTAACACTTATGCAATCTAAAGCTTCTTTAAAATTTTTTTAAAAATTTAAAATAAAATAGGGATAAATAATTCCTTAAAAAAAAAAAGAAAGAAAGAAAGAAAGAATAGGTGAGAATGAGTGTCCTAAGGTGAGTGAGTTGGGGATGGAGTAGAAAAATCAAAGCTGTGATGGCCCAGCTCCTTCCCACGGTCACACCTGGGTTTGAGTTCCAGCTATGCTCATTTAGCTGACTGGCTTTAACCTGCTCAACCAAACTCCACTAAACTCCATTTTACAGACTAACTGCAAAATGGTGATAGATCCTACTTCAGAGGGTCATTGTGAGGATTTAATGAGATAATATATATAAAGCAGTCTGTAAAATTCCAAGAAAATGGTAAGTGTTCAATAAATGTTAGCTACTATGGCTATTATCCCCAACCCCAGAAGTTGTTTTAAGTACAAGAAACACCTCATCTACTAATTTCTAATAAACTTGGGGATGGGACTACAAGGTGAGAAGTCAGTGGCCCCTTGTAGCAGTAAACCTGTTCTCTTCCTGAAAGAACTAAGAACTTACTCCTTTTCTATCTCCCCATTTCAAAGTGAAATAATGCCTTTTGCCAGAAGCATTCTTTGAATCAGAGCCCAAGGAGCTGAGGTGACAAAATGCTCATCAGTGCCTAAGTGCCAGTCAACTGTAGAGGCTGCCAATCCAAAATGTGAGTTTTCATTTCAACTGTGGAGTTAGTTTGTTTATTTATGATATATCATAGAATCAAGGAGGGGCAAGTCATGCTATCACAAAACGAGAGTCATCTTAAGTTGGTACTGAAATCAAAAATGTGTGTGGCAAATGAGGTGGAGTAGGGTGGCAAAAGTAATGGGAAAGATTTCGGCAAGATTGCTGGGGAGTTGGGGCTGGTGGTGGCAGCTGCAGTGCTTGAGTGACCATATACCAATTAGCAGTTTACCTATTAGAAGCAACAGAATTTTTACCAGTGAATGGTAAGATTTCTAGTAGAGCTTCAGGCAAAAGAATGTGTGGTAAAAGTTATATATTTATTTTCTCTTTAGTTATTGACAAGGCCTGTTTGTTTTCTTTACTCATTTCTTGTTTGAGTTCGTTGTTAAATAACTGTAAAATATAAATAGAATATTAACGCCATGGGTGTATTTGATAGTTGAGATATCTTTCTCTGGAAAAAACATAACTTTGCAACTGCAGTACTTATTTCTAAGCCCCTTAGCCTAAGAAGGAACCTCAAAGTTAATTTATTTCAATCTTCATTCCTAGGCAGAAAAATATCCACCCCCTCCATAACCATAATTTCCATGATCAGTGAATTTCCAGCCTCTATTTGACATGTGTTTGTTTGTAATTTTTTTTTTTTCAGGTTGTCCGTTTGTTTTTAGAAATTCCTTCCTGATTTCTTGTAAGCTCTAGTTCTGAGAAAGGTCTTCTTACATATTGAGAGGATACATTTTTTCTGAAACTTGCAACCTTTTCCATTGACTGCCCTTTGTGATTCTTACTCCTTACCTCTCTGACTTAATCTCCTTACCTTTGTTGGATTAAAGGACCCACTCTGGTGAATTTATAATAATAGTAACCAATTGTGTAATTTTCAGAAATAGTTACTGCCAGCAACCTCCAAATTCTTCACATAGCACCTCAAATACTTCATTAGAACAATTATGCAAACCTTTAAAATACCATTTCTCTGACAAGAATATAAACTTGAGGGAAAAGATGGTTTTCTTTTTGTCTAGCACCTAATACAGTATCTCAGTACCTGACCTATAATAATGGCCTTAGAAGAATATTTGAGACATCGAATGAATGGTTTGTAGTATTATCATTCGTTATTTTTCAGTCACCATTTACCAGTAACTTTTTTTAAAAGATGTCTGCTATTTGGACAGTTGCTTCATTGTTCAGTAGCATATTACTTTATTAAGTGTATCTTCTGTGAAACAAAATATTATAACTGTTATAGGATTCAACACTTGTATTTTAGTTACTCAACTAATCCACCCACTGAGAGAGTGAACTTTGGATTAAATGCTTTGAAGAGTAGAGTCAAGTAAATCTTGATAAAAATCAAAGGCTGAGGAAATCTTGTTTGACAGAAAGCATGAACAAAAATGCTAAATGAATACTGTTCAGGGAAAAACACTCATTCAGTGGCAGACTAAACGAAGAGTAATAGTTCAAGAGTATCAAAATGCCTATGTGACCAAAAGGCAGAAACAGCTTCTTTTTACTATAAGTTTTTTTAATATTACAGGACTCATTATATTCCGCTTTCATGGGTACCCATGTCTTTGTGGTAACGAAATATTTGAACACCTTATCTTATTCAACCTCAAATTTCCTGTGAGGTAGGTAGGAGCTGAGAGCTCTTGGTTCTGTTTTCAAGATGAGGCAGGGAATCAGTCTGTTCACACACTCAAAATGTCACAGAATCCTGGGGAGAAAGTGAAGGGAAGAATTAGCAGTTAACTCCCAGGCATATAATCAGTGTCAGAGCTGGAAAGGACATTGTCGAACTCCGTCTATTCTGGGCTTTCCCGATGAGACTTTTATTTGAGGTGACTTTATTCATTTCACCAACCACACAAATTTTAAGCAATTTTTAAAATCATAAAGATAATACAAAGACATGATAAAATAAATAAATGGTACAGAAGGGGATTAAAAATAATAATAATAAAAATAACTCCTTCCCCTCATATCCCTGTCCCATTGCACAGGAGAAATCACTGTTAACTGTTTTTAATTTCCAAAAGTTTTCTGTGCATCTAAAAGTGTGTGCATATATACATGTATACACACACAAAATTATATGTTCCATCTCCTGTTAAATATTTACACTTGGAAGTCTAATAGTCATTTCAAACTTAACATGTCCAAACTTAACATTACCTTCTCCTATTCTCTTCCAATCCTCATCTCAGTTTTCTTCATCTCAATGAGTAACAACTCCATCCTTCCAGTTGATCAGGTCAAAACCCTTGAAGTCATCTATGGCTTTTCTCTTTCCTGCTCACCCTATATCCAATTCATCAGCAAATCTTATTGGGTATATGTTTAAAATATATCCAGATTCCAACCACTTACCATCTCCATTGCTTCTGCCCTTCATGGTCTCCCTACTTCTACTTAGCTTTATATAGTCTATCCTCAGGAAGCAGACAGAGGAATCCTGTGAAAACGTAAGTCAGATTAGGCCCCTTCCATGCTCAGAAGCCATCCAAAGGCTCCCCATTTAAATCAGAGTAGAATCCTTACAATGGCATACAAGACCCTACATGATACATTTGCCCCCTTACCTTTCTGACTTAAGCTCCTATTGCTCTTGAGACCTCATTTTCTTTGCTCCAGACATGCTGGACTTTTGGCTACTTTAAACATGACAGGCATGATACTGCCTCAAGGCCTTTGCACTTGCTGTTTCCTCCACCTGAAATGCTCTTGCCCCAGTTATCCAGATGGGCTTGCTCCCTCACTTCCTTCAAGTCTTGACTTAAATGTACTTTTCTAAAATATAACCCTACTTGAAATTATAACTCCATCCCAACCTCACACTTCCTCACTTCCCTCCCTGCTTTAGTTTTCTCCTTCGGACATACTACTTTTTACCTTAGAATTCATTTCTACTTATTTGTCTTATCTCTGCAGTTGATTATGTTTCCAAAGATCCTACAATATTAGCTTCCATCCCATACACTCTTTTCTAAGGTGAACATGCCTCTCCTCGCAAGAGGAGGACTCTATTTCCCATCCACCTGAATCTGACCAGACAGAAGTGGCGCTATGTGTTTTTAAGGCTGTGCCTTAGGAGATCTGCAGCTTATGCCTTTGATGCTTGAAATGCTTCCTCTTGGAAGTCAGCATTCATAGAAGAAGAAAGACTGTCCTGACACCAACATGCTATAAGAAAGCCCAAGCTAGCCAGGTAGAAAGAGGCCATAGGGTGAAGTGACAAGGTTTCAGACATGTGAATAAAGCCTTCTTGAAACTTCCAGCCTATCACAAACGCCAGCTAAATGGAATCAAATGAACAACCCATTTGGAAGAGAAGAATCACCAAGCCATCTGAATTCCTGACTCAAAGAATTGTTAGGGAATAAAACGGTTATTGTTTGAAGATACTACATATTGGGTTAGTTTGTTAAGCAACAGTAGATAAGATCCATGCCATGAAAGAATAGGATATGGAACCTAACTCTGGCACTGAGAGGAGAAATTAGTGGCCATGGACAAGCTGCCTACAGGGCCAGCTTTCCAGGTTGGCCAGGGCACAGAGGATGCTCAGACTGTGGCACATCCCCCAAATGTGTTCCCATGCTGCTTGGAAATCCCTTTTTCTCATTCTACTTCTCCCATCCCCAGGCAAGCACTAATCTGCCTTCTGTCACTATAGTTTGAATTTTCTAGAATTCTATATTGATGGAATCATACAGAACATAGTCATTTTATTTTATTTTATTTTGGTGGGGTGTGAAGAGTCTGGCTTATTTGACTCAGCTTAATTGTTTTTAGATTCGTCAATGTTGTTACAAGTATCAATTATCCACACCTTTTTACTGCTTAGTAGTACTCCACCATTTTCCAAAGTAGTTGTACTATTTTACATTTCCACCAGCAGTGTAGGAGAGTTTCAGATCTTCCACTCCTCGCCAATCACCTGTTATGGCCAGTCAAAGTTTATGTTGGGCTATTATAGGTCCTTGGCATTTCCATATGAATTCTAGAATCATTTTGTCAATTTCCATAAAATCCCTGCTGGCATTTTGGTTGGGATTACATTTACTCTATGGATTAACTTGGAGGAAATTGACAATTTTGTCGGTATTCTGAGCCAATGCATACAGTATTTCTCCATTTATTTAGGTCTTACTTAATTTCTCTCGGCAATGTTTTGTAGTTTCCAGTGTACAGATCTTGTGCATCTTTTGTCAGATTAATCCCTTAGTTCATTTTTTGGCATTATTGTAAATTATATTTTTAGTTCAATATATGGCTTGTTCATTGATAGTATATAGAAATACAATTGAATTTTGAATATTTAATGTATATCTTGCAACTTTGTTAAACTCACTTTTTAGGTCTAGTATCTTTTTAATTGAATTCTTTGGATTTTTCAACATAAATGATCTTGTCATGTCTGAATAGAGACAGTTTTAACTTTTCCTTCCCATACTGGATTTCTTTTGTTTCTTTTTCTTGCCTTATTGCACTAGCTAGAACCTCCACTATAATGTTGAATAGAAGACTGAGAATAGACATCCTTGTCGTATTTCTCATCGTAGAGGGAATGCTTCCAGTCCTTCATCACTAAATGCGTTATTATCTATAAGTTTTTCATAGATGCTCATTATTAGGTTGAAGATGTTCCCTTCCATTTGTAGTTTGTAGTTTGCTGACAGTTTTTATCAGGACCTTATTATCTTTTAATATCTGTAGACTGCATAGTGACGTCATCTCTTTCATTGATACTAGTAATTAGTATTTCTGGCTAGAGATTTATTCATTTTATTGCTTTTTCTCAACAACCAGCTTTTATTTTATTGATGTTCTTTATTACATCTCTGTTTTCAAGTTCCTTCATTTCTACTAACTATCTGGGCGTCCATCTCCATATGGAGGGACCCCATATGGATCCCCGGGACCTCCTGGTTAAAAAAAAAAAAAAAAAAAAAAATCTACTAACTATCTATTATTTCCCTGATTCTGCTTACTTTGGTTTTCATTTGCTTTTCATTTTCTAGTTGTTAAGGTAGAAAACTGAAGTCATTGATTTGAGACCTCTCTTCTTTTCTATCATAGGCATTTAAATCTATAAATTCCCCTCCAAGTACAGCTTTAGCAGGATCCCACAAATTTCGATATGCTGTGATTTCATTTTCATTCAGTTCAAAATACTTTCTAATTTCTCTTTTAATTTTTCCTTTGATCCATGGATTATTTAGAAGAGTGATTATTTAGAAGAGTGATTATTTAGAAGAGTGATTATTTAGAAGGTAATTTCTAAATATGTGGAGATTTTCTGGAGATATTTTTTGGTATTGAGTTCTAATTTAATACCATTGTGCCAGAGAGCATACTTATATGGCCCAATATATAGTCTCTCTTGGTAAATATTCCATATAACTTGAAAAGAGATGTCTATTATGTCTTATTGGGTGGAATGTTCTATAAATGCCAATTAAGTCCATGTGGTCAATTGTGTTGTTCCAGTCTATATACTTACCGATTTTTTTTTTTCTCTGTCTCTTCAGTCAGTTATTGAGAGAGGGGTGTTGAAATCTCTGGCTATAATTATGGGCTTCTTTGTTTTTTCTTGCAGTTCTACAAGTTTTTGCTTCATGTATTTTGAAAATCTGTTAATATGTTCTTAAATATTTAGGATTTGGTATGTCCTCCTGAAGAAGTAATCCTTTTATCATTTTGAAATGCCTGTCTTCTTCCTGGCACTATTCTTTGCTCTGAAATCTCTTTTGTCTGATACTAACATAACCATTCCAGCTGTTTTGATCAGGGTTACTTTGTTATATCTCTTTTCATTCTTTTAAATTTAACCTATTATTTAAATTTATATTTAAAGTAAAATTCTTGTAGGCAGTATATAGTTAAGGTCTTCTTGCTTTTTAGTCAATCTGACAATCTGAGCTTTTTTTTTTTGTCCTTTAACTTTTTGTTCGGAAATAATTTCAAACTTATGGGACAGTTGCAAACATTATACAAAACCCATACATACCCCCCAGTTATCCAGATCCACCAATTTTAATATTTTGCCACATTTGCTCTATCATTTTAATTGGGCTGTTTAGATCATTTATGTTTAATGTGATTCTTGTTATGACTAGGTTTAAGTCTATCATCTTGATATTTGTTTTCTATTTATCCTATCAGTTCTTTGTTCCCCTTTTTCTCTTTTTCTGCCACCTTTTGGATTAACTGGGTTTTTTTTTTTTTATTATTCCATTTATTCTTTGTTGGCTTGAAAACCTCTTTGTTGTTTTATTTGTTTGTTCTTATTATTTTTCTTTGTTGTTTTAATGGTTCCTTTAGGCTGTATAGTAATGCTCATCTTGTTAGATAAGCAATGGGATTTTCCTGACAATATCGCTGCCTATAGCCTAAAAACATTTACAGGAATAGCAGTTTTTGAATATTTACTATGTGTCGAACACTGTTCAGCACTTTAAATACATTTGCTCACATAATACAACAATACTCTGAGGTATGGGCTATGCCCCCATTTTACACATGTGAAAACTGAGACCTAAGAGATGTGGTAACATTTGCTCAGGGTTAAATAGCTAGTAAATCATTGAGCCTGGATTAAGCCACTTTCCTTAGCCCTGGAGCTAAGTCTTAGTAAATTCATAATAGTGATCTGAAATCAATATTATATAAAGTAACTACCTCCTTTGAAATTTTACTTTTGTGTTATTGTTTTTATTAATGTTGTTTCAACTCACATACCAATCTGGGGGCGGCTCTAGCATTAAGGATTTCCTTGCATTTTTAATTTTATGTGGTTTGGAAATTTTCTGTGCCACATGGTTCCTTGCATGGCCTTCTCATTTCCTTCAAAGTAATCCATCAACAGAAACCACAGCATTTATTGTTCTAAATATTCTTCCACTAGGTATTATGTTGAACTCTATCATATCTGAGGTCTTTTACCAAATTTAGCATTCCAAGTTTTCAAATTCTCTCTAGAATTGATTACTAAAATGTTATAATTTAGTTAAAAATTTTAAAATGTGGTGTTTTCCCATGTAATATGCACATTTTCTTGTCAGGAAGCTATTATACCAAATGAATAGGATTTACTTGCCCCATGATTTCAGCTCATATGAATGTATGTTTAGTAGATTGATGTATAACAGTGATTATCAAGGTGTGGTCCACAGATCTCTGAGACTGTTTCAGCAGTAAGAGCAATCAAAACTACTTTCATAATAGTACTAAGATGATATTTGCCTTCTTCACTATGTTGACATTTGCACTAATGGTAAAAAAAAGTAATGATGGATAAAACTGCTGGTACCTTAGCATGAACCAAAGCAAGAACACCAGGATGTGCTAGAAGCCATTGTATTCTTCAGCACCATGATTCACAGAAAGATGAAAAATAACAACAACAACAACAAAAAAGACCGTTTCATCTAATGTCCTTGATGGAGCAGTTAGAATTATTAATTTTATTAAACATTGACCCTTGATTACATGTGTTTTTAATATTCCGTCTGATGAAATTGGAAGTAGGTGTAAAAACACTTCTTCTGCTTGCCAAAATATGATGGTTGTCGAGGAAAGTGCTTGTGTGACTGAGTTATGAGCTAAACTAGCTTCCTTTTTTAATTTTTTTTTGAAGGGGGACATCATTTTTATTGATGAATGACTGAGAGACAAATTATGGTTATTTAGAGTTGGATTTTTGGTAGACATTTTCTCAACAATGAACAAAGTCAGCCCATCAATACAAAAAATACAACTAACAGTATTTGTTACCAATGCTAAAATTTAAGCTTTCAAGTGAAAGTTAGAATCTAGAAAAATATGTATATGTCAGTGTGAGTGTGAAAGTTTCCCAATATAACAGAGTGAAAAGTGCTCATTGATATGATTTCAGATTCCACATTGCAACTATCACTTGTTGGATTTGGGTGTAGTATCAAAAAGAATATTCACAATTATATGAAAAGGCTACTAAAATACTCCTCCTTCCTTTCCCAAATACATATCTGCATGAGGTCAGCTTTTCTACGTATACTTCAGCCAAAATAATATATTACAACGGATCAAATCCAATAGCAGATAGAGAATCCAAGTGTATTTTATTAAGTCAGACATTAAAGCAATTTGTAAAAATGTAAAGCAATGCTGCTCTTCTCACTAATTTCTTTTTGTTTTAGAAAATAGGGTTATTTTTAACAAAATTGTCATTGATATTAACATGTAATGAGTTTATTGGGTTTTTTTTTTTAAGATTTATTTTATTCCACACTCTGCCCCTATTGCTTTGCACTTGCTGTCTGCTCTCTGTGTATTCTTCTGTGTCTGCTAGTTTTCTCTTTAGGCGGCACTGGGAACCAATCCTGGGACCTTCTGGAGTGGAGAGAGGGGCTCAATCTCCTGTGCCACCTCAGCTGGTCTTCTGTTTTTCTTA
Source organism: Tolypeutes matacus (assembly GCA_026826555.1). Taxonomy (NCBI): domain Eukaryota; kingdom Metazoa; phylum Chordata; class Mammalia; order Cingulata; family Chlamyphoridae; genus Tolypeutes; species Tolypeutes matacus. The sequence goes on along the minus strand of JAKSZT010026914.1, from coordinate 4,671,089 downwards.
TTGTCTCTCTGCTGTGTCTCTTTTTGTTGCATCATCTTGCTGCTCCAGCTCTCCGCAAGAGCCAGCACCCAGTGCAGGCCAGCTCTCCTGTGTGGGCCAGCTCTTCTGTGTGGGCCATTACTCTGCATGGGCCAGCTCTCTGCTTGGGCCAGCTTGCCATGCCGGCCAGCTTGCTTTTTACCAGGAGGCCCCGGGAATTGAACCTTGGACTTCTATATGGTAGATGGGAGCCCAATCACTTGAGCCACATCCGCTTCCCTATTGTTATTTTAAAATGAATTTTAAAATGAAATATCTTTAGTTTCTCAGTTTTAATTTCTAATATGGTAAGTATTGAGCTATAACTCACATAAACATAAGCTCTTTGGGGTCTTTGATGATTTTTAAGACTATGAAGGGATCAGAGACCAAAAAAGAGCTTGAGAACTGTTGTTACAGATCTCCCAGCTCACTTTCAGCTCTCTCCCTGAAAACTGGCCCTCCCTCTATCCATGATTGATATCTATTTATCTAGACCTGACCTTCCTCTTCTCCCTGGGTACTGTCTGTCAGAGATAGTGGCTTTAAGGAATAAAGATGGGGGGAAATGCTCAACTCCAGTTAGGTCTATCTTATTTTTCTCTTGATAATTCAACTGGAACCAAAAAGTGTTTGGTATCTCTCCAATGCATGCCCCTGTGATACATAAAGTCATTTAACATGAAGGTCCCAGCTTGCCATGCAGGAGGGAATGAGGGCAGATGCTGGTTTGCAGGCTAAGCAGAAAATGAAGCAGCTATACAAAGACAGGTAGAGATGAGAGGCAGAGAGGAAAACATATTTCCAGGGTTTCCTACAGACCTCTAGTCCTTGGTTCCAGTTTATGCCTGAGGCTAGCTTGGGTTCTGTCAAAGAACCAGGTTTCATAGTAGTAAATATTACCTTTTTCTTTCTCAGCTTGAATGGGTTTCTTACTTGCAACCACACAAATCATTCATGGCTAATAAAGTAGGACTCATATGATACCTTATCAAATTTTGTAAAGTTGATGATGTGCTATATATTTTAGGGTCTGATTATGCTAGAAATGCAAAGCCAAAGTTCCCTGAAAATGCAAAGATACCATTTGAATTTAAGAAGAAATACCACTAGCTATATATGGATTAATTGCTATCATCAAAGAATTAGAACTCTATAAAACATTCTTACTACAAAATTATGCTGAACAAAATTTAATCTTCCTGTGACTATTCAAAGGAATTTAGAATCTTGTAATGCTCCAGGGACATTACCATTTTCTAAATTGGACAAAAAATTCTCATTATTTCAGCTTTCTGGTAGTTTGGAATCAGAATAAATGGGAATTTACTGTAATACTCTGAATTATTAAGTTCTGGGGAGCTCAAAGTACTTCAAATACACATGTATTATATCACTTATCTTTTTCAACAGTCGGATGAAATTTACAAATGGAAATAATTAGTAATGGGTGGATTCAGGATACCAAGTCATGTTTCTCATCATTCTAATGAATAATACTTCCATTTGGCTATTCCAAATTGATACTGGCTTCCTTGTCTATTTCAAAATATGTGTTTTGGGTTTTTTGTTGCTTTTTTTTTTTTTTTTTTTTTTTTTTAATGAAAGCTCAAATAGGGCTAAGTCCAGCAGCAAAGAATTTGGGCTATAATTTTATTTTATTACTGAGGACATAGTGATTTCATTATAGTGTTTCAGCTCATAAATTTTTAGATGAACCTGGATCCCTGTAGTTTATTTTCACAAAAGAGAAAAATTTCAAACATAATGCTAAAAATCAAATGCATTTACATATATTCCCGAGTGTAATAAAAGGTAAAATGATTTAAAATATGCAGAAAAAATATTTTTTAACTTAAAAATATTTTTTTCCTTCTAGCCTTCAGCCTCACCCTAGTACAATATACTGACTTGCTATTTATGGATTTTCTATGACCAAATATATTTAATATATAAATGACTATCTTTGTCACCAAAGCTCCCTTCTGAATGTTTCTCATTCTTGCAATTTGTTTCTTTCTGCTACTAAAAATTTAATGCTCTTCAAAACCAAAGATTATTTCTATATCACCTGCTGTTTTAGAGTATCTGTATCTTTCCTCCTGCTAGTTAGCATGGATAATCAAAAGTGAACTGTTAAGAAGAAATCTTCCATTTAGGAAACATCAATTTGTACTAAGTCTAATCTAAAAGATTAATATGGAGCATGTGGTACATTCAATAGGAAAATGGCATTTAAATATTAATACTAGATAAATATACTCTTGCTGCTATCTTTGATAATTTATAAGTCATACACTTCTAGGAGGAAGTAAAGCCCTTTTTTTTTAATGCAGTTGCTCAGTAACATTATACGACAACATGTAAGACAAGGCACCATTTTCCTAGTCAGATCTGACAAGGGGAAGTAAAAAAATCAGGGTCCAATTTCAACCTTACTTCCTTATAATCTAGATTTGTACCACATGCTTGCTCCTAACTCATGCTTTCCAAATTAAATGTATATTTCTCAAACCAATATCTTAAGCGGTAATGTTCCAACAGTCCAAATGTCGATTACCAAAACAAACATTTGTTTCTCTAGCAAGTGTTTTCACACAAAAGCATTTGATTCGTGTACTGCAGCAAACAAACATTTGCTTTAGGCGGTTGAGGCAGCCAAAAGTTCTTGCAGAAACATTTCACAGGCTGGCTGGCATCCCTCCCCAGAGCAGGGCTTGCTAATGTCCGAGAAGACTTGTGAGGCCAGTTGCTGACCAAGAGAATTCTTTGCAAGACATCAAGGCCATTAAGACACTCAAGCATTTTCAAAACACGTCTTTTGAGAAAATGTGCTTCTAGTTATGATGCTTCCATTAGAAAATGCCTTCATGTCTTTACAATGCTTCATGTGCTAATATAAATGCAGGCTTTGATGTAATCACAAAACCAAATTCTTATGAAAGTTCACAAAGGCAGTTTTCACATAAAAACATTCACACATTTCAGGAGTCATTATTTATGCAACAGCCCGTGAGAGTTCATTACATAAAGAGCCCTATTACTACATTAAAGTCTATTTTCTCTCTTGAACAAGATGTAGATTTTCTGTGTAAATATGTTTTTCTTAAGTGCATGCCTGCTTCACTGTCAAGATACAGCCTCCACATAAAAGTCCTCTTGTTTCCCATATTATTTAAATGCTTTTGGAATGAATCAATATTTCTGAGGAAGTCATTTACTTAAATACATGTTCTCTAAAGCATGGGGAAATTGATTCTTAACTTCTGCTCCAAAGACAGGGTCTCCTAGCAACTGGGTCAAGATTGATTCTTTGGCTAGTTCTAAGCTGAGAATAGTTACCCACTAAAAAGCATACTCAGGGGAGTTCTTTTTAGTATAATTAACTAATTAAAATATGGGGGAAAAATATGCATACACACACATGCGAAGTGTCACTTGCAGTATATTTCATAGAACAGCATGACAATTTGGACTTCTAACAAATCAACCTGCAAAAATAATTTGCACATCTTCCATGGGTTTGATTCTATTTTGGCACTGATGGGATGGGGCAGGTAGGGTGCAGAGAGTGATTAAACAATCATATTCATTTTAGTAACAATTGCATTAGTGTTTATTGTGGGTCGGTGCATACAGATGAAGTAGCTTGAAATACAGGTAGAAAATGGCAGAGCAAGGTCCATCCCAAGTCTGTCTGATGTTAAAACCCTGAAAACTATACTACCTTCACATGGGAAACTCCAACTGTTTCTTGTCTCAAGAAGCTTTCAAGCTAATTGTAAAGAAAACACACCCAAAAGAATTAGGGAGCAACCTGAGAGAGAAGATGTTTAAGGGTTAATGATATTAAAATAACAAAAGCTCGCATTTACTGAGCCCTTACTTGGTGTCTGGGGCTGCGCTAAGGTCTTGGGCCAAGTTCAGAAAGTTTAGAGATGACGACTAGTGGTGAGCAATAGTGTCATAGAGGAGAAGGTATTTGGACTGGCCTTGAACCAGGGGAGGAGAAGTGGAAGCACGGAAGGAGGGTCCTGTGGAAGATGAAACAGTGTGAGCAAAGGCATGGGGAGGGACTGCCAGGAACCTGGGAGGCTCTGGATTATGCGGTAGTGTTGGAGAGTAGAGCTGGATGGGCAGATGGGGTCAGATTATAGAGGACCTTACAAGCCAGGCTGAGATGCAGAAGCTTGGCCCAGGAGTGATTTGGAGACTCCTTCAAGATTCTGGAATATCAGAGACATGATAAATTCTTCCTAAAATTACTAGGGCAAAGGGAATATGAATTTTGTTTTAACAAAACAATTTTATTGGTACATATATAAAGCATAAATCCATCCAAAGTGTACAATCAGTGGTATTCAGTATAATCACATAGCATTCATCACTTCAATTATTTTTAAAGCACTTTCATTATTCCAATAATAATTAAAAATAATTAGAAACAAAAAACTCATCACCTCTCAATCTCTCTATGCTTCCCTTGCCATACATAGCTGTTATTCTGTTTCCAGCACTCTAGTTTATTTGTACTTACATTTTGTAAAAAACAGTCTTAAATATGCAATATCACCTATATTTATATTTTACATGAGGTTTCACTATATTATGCAATCCTATGTTACGTTTTTTAGCTTTCCTTCCAGTAATACACATGACCTCAGACTTACCTTGGAATATAAATTTTTAATTGAAATATCTACTGCCAAAGTTCCCTCGAAAAAGGTTTGTCATCTCCACTATCAGATGCCAACAGTATCTTGGAGTATATTTGCCCACCTGCATATTTTCAAACATTTTAATATTTGCTAATTCTATGTGTTAAAATGAGAGCTCATTGTTTTAAAATTTGCATATCTTTGGCTTTTGGTATGATTGTTATTTACATGTTTATTGGCCATGTGCATTTTTTTTTCCTGTGAGTTGCATATTTGTATCTCTTTCTTTCCTTACCTCATGTGTAGTTTGTGTGTGTTTTTTTTCCTTGTTGATTTAAAGCTTTTCATATATTGTGGTTTCTGTCTCTTTGTCAATCATGTATTTGCAGTTTTTTCCCAGAGCCTTGTTTGTCTTTGAACTTGGATTATAGTAGATTTTTTCCATATAGAAGTTTTTAATAGTTATGTAGCTAAAGTTACAAGTCTTTTAAAACATAGAGTCTGGGCTTCATAGGCTTGGAAGGAAATGCCTTTCTAATTCTAAAATTATAAAAATATTCCAATATTTTCTCCTAGTACTTAAAATTTTTGATACATTTACAACTTTAATCCATCTGGAATTTATTTTGGTTTAAGTGTGAAGTAGAAATTTATTTTTTTTCACAATCATCTGAAATGCCTACATTATCATGTGCTAATTTCCTATATATGGGCCTGTTTCTGGTCTCTATTCTGTTTCCTTAATCTTGGATGAAATAGTACCACACTGGTTTCGTTATTATCATTTTATAAAATGTCCTGACAGCATAGTGTGATAGCATGGCAGATAAGAACATAGACTCTGAAGCCACGGGATGCTTTGTCACTTACTAGCACTGAGACAAATTGCTTAAACTCTCAGTACCTCAGTTTCCCCATCTTCAGATTGGGATAATAGTGTGATTGTGAGGATTTAATGAGTTACTATACATAAATATGTGTGCCTTGCACATAGTGAGCACATATGATGGTACTGGTTATTATTTGTAATAATTTTTCTCCCCAAATGTTCTTGCTTTCCTCACTCAATCTCTGGATGAATTTTAGACTCTGTCCCTTAGAGGATTTAACAACTGGTTCCCCAAAGACTGTCCCCTTACTCTGAGGAATTCTGATGCCAACTCTTGAGATAATTCCTTTTCACCTGGCATAAAGTGAGCAGTCAATAAAAGGCAATTATTATATTTATAATTATTACTTTTAATATATTTTTATTACAGAAGTTATGAACTTACAAAAGAATCATGCACATGTGTAGAATTCCCATACAACAACCCTTCACCAATACACCACACCATTGTGGAACAGCTGTTACAGATTATGAGATAATATCATCAGACATTACCACTAACTATGGTCCATAGCATATATGTGGCATATTTTTTCCATTCCCCCCATTGTTAGCACAGTACATCTTTGGCATTGATGCAAGAATATTACAGTATTGCTGTTAACTAGAATCCATAGGTTATATTAATTGAATTTTTTCCCACGTTTCTCCACATTTCCACCATCCTGCAATAGTGATGTACATCTGTTCTAGTTGACAGAAGGACTTTCTTACATTTGTACTGTTAACCACAATTCTCATCCATCTCTGGGTTCACTGTGTTATTCAGTCCCTAGATTATTCTCTAGCTTTCTTTCAATACATTTACATCCCTAGACTGCCCTTTTCAGCCACAATTCCATTTATAAACCAGCTGCTACTCACTATAATGTGTTACCATCAGCTCTATCCATATCCACACTTTTACAGTCAACTTAATTAAAACTTCTACATACATTAAGCATCAGTACTCCTTCACAGCCCTGCTCGTATCTCCTAATATACTCTAGGTTTTAACTCCATGCGTTTATTCCTCATATTTAATTCATATTAGTGAGACCATGCAATATTTGTCCTTTTGTGCCTGGCTTACTTCACTTAGCATCATGTCTTCAAGATTCATCCATGTTATATGTGTCCCAATTTCATTTCTTCTTACAACAGCATAGTATTCCATCGTACGCATATACCACATTTTGTTTACCCATTCATTGGTTGCTGGACACTTGGGTTGTTTCCATCTTTTGGCAATTGTGAATAATACTGCTATGGACATCGATGTGCAAATATCCATTTGCATCACAATTTTCAGTTCTTCTGGATATATTCCTAGTAGAGGAATTTCTGGATCATATCATATGGTAGTTCTATATTTAGCTTCCTGAGGAACCGCCAAACTGTCTTCCACAGAGGCCGCACCACCACGAATAAAGGAGTGTTCCTATTTCTTCACATCCTCTCCAGCACTTACTGTTTTCTGTTTTTTAAATAATGGCCATTCTATGCAGCATGATTTGCATTTCTCTAATAACTGGTGATATGGAACATTTTTTTCATGTGCTTTTTAGCCATTTGCATTTCCTCTTTGGAGAAATGTCTAAGTCTTTTGCCCATTTTTGAATTGGATTGCTTGCTCTTTTATTGTTGAGTTGTATGATCTCTTTATGTAGAATGGAAATCAAACCCTTATCGGATATGTGGCTTCCAAACATTTTCTCCCATTGAGTGGGCTGCCTTTTCACCTTCTTGACAAAGTCCTTTGAATCAAAAAAGTGTTTAAGTTTGAGGAGGTCCCATTTATCCATGTTTTCTTTCATTGCTCGTGCTTTTGGTGTAAGGTTTAAGAATACGCCACCTACCACCAGGTCTTGAAAATATTTGCCTACATTTTCTTCTAGGAGCTTTATGTTCTAGCTTTTATATTTAGGTCTTTGATCCATTTTGAGTTCATTTTTGTATAAAGTGTGAGATAGGGGTCCTCTTTCTTTCTTTTGGATATGAATATCCAGTTCTCCCAGTGTTGAACAGACTGTTCTTACCCAGCTGGGTGGGTTTGACAGGCTTGTCAAAAATCACTTGACCATAGATATGAGGGTCTGTTTCTTAACCAACAGTTCTGTTCCGTTGGTTAATGTGTCTATCTTTATGCCAGTACCATGCTGTTTTTACCACTGTAACTACGTAATATGATTTAAAGTCCAGAAATGAGAGTCCTCCAACTTCGCTTTTCCTTTTTAAGATGTTTCTGGTTATTTGGGGCCCCTTACCCTTCCAAATAAATTTGATAATTGTGTTCTCCATTTGTTTAAAAAATGCTGGTGGAATTTTTTATCAGAATTGCATTGAATCTGCATCATTATTATTTTTTTAAGAAATAGCAATGGCCCAAAATGAATATATTCTCCTTGGGCATCTCATTCTCCTTGACTCCTGTTGAGACCTAGAATCACATGGAGAGGGGAAAGAGAGAAAGCTGGAGGGTGGTACAGATAGAGCTGCTTCTTAAATTCCTTTGAGAGAATTCCTAAGTCAGTCCCTCTCGTGCCCCCCAGAGCAGCCTTCCATGGCCCCCGGCCTTTATAGAGCTTTTGTGGGAATTAGAAAAAAGCTGCCCTACCTCTGGTTGTCAGCCCCTTCCTCACCTGCCAGGTATGATGGTTCCTCGGAGATCTGGGGAAGATAATGCATTTGGGGATTAACACAGGCTTTGGCACAGAGGTATTCAGTTGGTTAGCCCTTGCTGGACCCTCGGTTAAAACTGGAGTTGCAGACTGCAATATCCACAGGGACCAGCAGGCATTAAGTCAGTGGACATCAAACCTTTTGCTCATGAACCTCCTAAAAGAATTTTGAAAAAAAAACATGTATCCCTAAGCACATTTTTAAGTTAACATCTAAAATTTTTAATCATCATTTTAATAATTACCAAAAAAAGTCATGAATTGTAAATAGTTACATGCTATAATAAAATTTTTATATCACTCCATTAAAATCTAAACCCCATACCAATTTGATACCATCATCAACCACAAAAAGTACACAAACATGGTCTGGTTTAATACACAGAAATTTTACTTTCTTCCTGTTTATACTTGAACCTATATTTTAATTCCTCTTCCCTCACAACTTTTTATTTTAATAAAATATGTTTGTTTTATAGTACCTTATTTCTCATACTTTCAGGTTTCTCTGCAACATAAATAAAGTACAAATTTTATTTTATTTCCTGCAAAGCCATATATTAAAATTTTTCTTCTGGAAAATTGATCAAAACAACCTAAATATACTTTCCAATTTTGATGAATAATTAGTGAACATAAAATTAAAATTTCATTAAAAATGTATTTGTATATGAGATGGATGGGACTTTATTTTTTCCAATTAGTTCATGTATGCATGGATGGATCTTACTTCATACTAGAATGAGATAGGGTTCAGCACCAAATTTATTCCTATTTTTGGTTTTTATAGATATAAAAAGGTGAGAAACCTGCTTTATAAGTAAATGGAAATAGAAATAGTTTTGTTATAGCAATATTTTGAATTGTCTCATTGTCACCCAGAAAGTTCTAACACTCTGGGCAATGCACCATAGTAAGAGTTGAAGTGGGTAAAGGTTGCATTTCTTTTGCATGGCACTCTGGGTTCTCTGGAAGCAGACGCCGAGACAGACTGTGGGGTATAAGTGCATTAGGGATCAACACCTGTGAAAGGAAGAGGCCTGGGCAGAGAAGAAATTGGTGATGCCCTGGCCAACCCAGCAGGGAGCTCTTGAGTAGGATTGCCCTGCCCATTAGAGTTGTCTTGGTGACAGGCCACAAAGGCAGGTCTTTGTACCACCACACGCTCAGTCACCAGGTCTGGGCTGTCCTGAGAAGAGTGGGACCTCAGGCAGGGCAGCTCTCTGCAGCTGAAGTGGACCCTGAAAGAGCCAACTGTTGGAGGCTGTCTGCTGACAGTGCTCCTAACACATGAGCCGCAAGTCCTTTGCTGAAGGGGCATCTGGGTGTCACACCTCCGTATGTACCACATTTTGTAATGTGGGGGAAAGGATGATTATAAACGAGGACCAATGTGAGGCTCAGAAGGCAAGTGTCTGAAAATTGATAGTCCTTGGCAAGCCTTTATGTACCCCTAGGGTTACAAGTAACCCAGTGTGAGGATTCAGATTCAGTTCAAGCTGATAATCTCCTTGCAGAAACACAGGCCTCAGGTTGCTACATCTGCAATTATTTAAGAGAATTAGAAATTCACACTTCAAGTGATATCTCCTTATTTTTAAATGCTGTTGACTAATTAGATGCAAACAAACTGTAGAAACCCAAGAAAATATGATTGTGGGCTGAATATGGCCACTAAGGTAACCTTTGCTTTAAAAAGTCTCTACACCTACTCCTTCTATAGTAAGTAGAAAAAAGCATCAGCACATCATTCTTTGATGGCCATGGACCTTGCTTTCCATGGCTCACCATGCTGAATTGAAACTGAGAGGTGGAGGGGACTGAAGAGGTTATGATTCAATAGTGCTTTGTGGTACATAGGAAGAAAGTGAGGCCCAGCAAGGTGAAGTGACTTGTCCAGGGTCTCACAGCTTCCAGGGGAATGAACATCAAAGCAGTTCTCTGGCCTACTCTTCCCAGTATTCTACCCTACTGCAATTCACTGTCTCAGGACCCAAATCAGGGCATTTTAGAGAACAGAAAGACCCTCAGAGGGAATATGGGCCAAACCCCTGCTTTTACAGATGAAGACAATGAGGTCTAGAGACCTTAAGCCATTAGAAGCTGACTTTTTAAATTCCCAGAGTAGGGCATTTTCTGCCATTCCACATTGCCTCCCACCTCCCATACAAGGTACAGAGGATTGTGTTCAAAGTCAATGATTAGTCAACAGTGATTATCTATAATTATTTTCTTTCAAAACATCTCTAATAGAAGCTGGTTTTCTTATCATGGGTGTGTAATGGTGAACAAAGCAAAACAAACAAAAATGGTGCTAGTCTGATTAATTGAAAGTTGAATTGGTTGGGTGCCAATTAATGTTTTTCCTGAAATTTTTGTTGGTATTCACTGGCTATATTTCTAGAGCAGCAAGATGAAGACTAAAATTCCTCTATGGATAAGCCTTTGAATTTCTTCACTTTCTGCTGTATCTGTTGTTTTCTCAGAAGATGCAAGTGCTTCCATTTCAGTAGCTCATAGCACAGTGAAATCCAACTCTAATCAATTTTATGTCACATTATCAATGCTTTGGCTCATTCAGATATCATTAGTCACATTATCAAATGCCCCAAACTTGGGTGGCCTCAACCCCAGGCCAGAAGGAATTGCCCCTACAGTTACATTTTCCCATTTTCCAGATCTGGTGGTGATTCAACCTAACATGCATGTTTACAATCTCAACATGGCTGGAAGAAGTCAAGGTCATGTTAGGGTGATGAAGAGAGAGGCCAGTTAGAGGTTCTAAGAGATGAGGACCAGAGTTGCTCCCGATTTCTGAGCCTAGATGTGAGAGGGAAGTGGTATCCAAATGTAGCTCTGGGAGCTGTACTGGTGAGCATGTCTTCCTTTTTCCTGGCAGCTTGTTATGGTTTGAATTGTGTCCTCCAAAAAGACACATGCAAGTCCTAACCTAGCCTCTCCTGTGAATGTGACCTTATTTGGATATGAGGTCTTTGAAGATTAGTTAAACTGAGGCCAAGCTGGATTAAGGTGGGCCCACACCCAATATGACCTGTGTCTTTAAAAGAAGGGGAGAGGAGACAACAGACAGATGTGGGGGAGAAGGCCATGTGAAGATGGCGGCAGAGACAGAAGAAGATCTGCAAGCCAGGAGTGCCAAGGACTGCTGGCAAACCGCCCAAAGCTAAGAAAAATCAAGGAAGGATTCTCCCCTACAGGGTTCAGAGTCAGCATGGCTGACTCCCTGGTCTTCAACGTCTGCCCTCCAGAGCTGAGACAATACGTTTCTGTTGTTTCAAGCCGCCTAGTTTGTGGCTCTCTGTTACAGCAGCCCTCGGAAACTAAGACACAGCTCTTCCATAATGAAGTTCTGACTTTCGTTTCCAACTGTGTCTTGACATTCCCTACGTGTTTTGCTTATTATGTGTGGAAGGTTTGAAATCAGACATTTTGTTTGTTTATTTGAGAGAGTGGAGGTAAAAAAAGATCTATTTACAGAGCTCAGCTGAAGGAAATGGAAATTTCTAAAACCACATAATCTCCTCTTCTTCCTGCTGCCCCTTCCTCACCTCTAATTTTTTAAAAGAAGGTGAGGAGAGGTGGGAAAATGAATATATAATTTTACAGTAGCGTGGAATTCAGTGTTTCTCTAAGCAGGGAGGGGGAGAATTATGTCTCTGGATACCAAATAACAGCGGTATCTTCCTCTAAAATAACAGTGAAGGAAAAATAATTTAGCAAATGCTATTTATTTTCAGCCAAAGCCACAATTCTCTTCCCACAGGACTCAAAGTCTAGAATCCTGATATCAAGTTTAACAATACCAAAGTCTTTATTTTCTGGGATAAATAGGTTTGGGAAATGGCCAGTGGAATTTTCCACTTCAATTAGCCACAGTGGGGAGTTTACATTGTTACACAATTTCAATGAAGTTTAGTAATGAGCACCACAATGGAAAATTAATAAAAGCTCAGTGTAGCCCAACCCATTCAAGTAATTGTCTATTAAGGCTACAATCAATACCGAGGTAATAGCTCATGAACAAGGATAGTTGGGTATTTACTTCATTAACGTTGCAAATCGATGTCAACCATTTGGGAGTAAGTGCAGAGAAATGAGCTCATATATTGGAGGTAATCATAGTTGGGGAAAATGCTGGATAAAAGGAGACTTAGAGCTCAAAGCCTGCAAATAGACTAAAGTCAGGAAATGTCCCAATCTGGATAACAGAGTGTTCTGGTTACCAGAAGGCAAAGCCTCTTTGTTGCAACTCTTGATGCTGAAATCCTTTGACTGTACCGCAGTCTCCTTTCCTATACTTGAGCGCTGAGCAGCTTGCATTATTTCCCCTTCCTATTTGCTTTGACTTGCCTATAAATATTTGTTTTCTTCCTCTACTATAAGAAATGGCTAAGAGCGGGTGTAGCTCAGTGGTTGAGAGCCTGCTTCACATACACAAGGTCCCAGGTTAAATCCCCAGTACCTCCTAAAAAAAAGGAAGGAAGGAAAGGAGGGAAGGAGGGAGGGAGGGAGGGAGGAAGGGGCTATAAATATATTTCTTTCTGAGTCCTTTGTAGCACTAGGCAACCCTTGCCTGGTTATTTCACAGGTGGATCTTATGCAGGCATTTGTGCAAAGAACAATCTCATTAGACTCAGCATTGGTGAGCATTGTGTCTTTCCCTTCCCCTCTCCAAATATGTACATAATATGAAATTGGAATGCTTTTCCAGGTCTGGAATTAATTTTAAAAATATATACCTTTGCTCACACGTGTCTGTGATCGCATAGCAAGTACCACCAAAATGCATGGTTGTTGACTTTCCAATCTAAGCTGACTGCCATACAAATTGAGCAATATAATCATACTAATAAGTTCCTTCGCCCCCCCACCCACCATTATCATCCAAAGAATTTATTTCCATGACCTTATTGTCTGAGAATTCATGGATTTCTTTCCTGCCCCATATTCCTCAGCAGAATTTACAGGTTGGGGCCTGCACATTGCACTTCCCTATTTTGTTCTTGCCTCTGTCCTGTTTGCCATTTCCCCCAGTGCCTCAGTTCAGGTGGGAGCCCTCACAGGACCCTGGTGGTGTTACTAATGCTGTGGAAAAGAGACATGGTGGCAGGTCCAGGGTCACAGAGTCAGCAGCAAGCCAGGGCCAGAAGGCTAAGAGGGGTTTCTAAGCTCTGAGGCTCAATGGCCTTCCACAATCCTAGTCGGTTCAGAGGCACTTGATGAAGAACAAATGTTTGGAGCCTTTTCACACGGGACTCACAGAAAAGCAAAAGTAGGCAAAGTGGAAATAGGCAGCTCGGGCCAGGTAAGCAGCCACACTCTTATCCCTCAGGCCAGGAGTGCCTTTTTAATAAAGAAGTGGAAAAGAGGAAGGCAAGAGGTGGGGCAAATGAATTCTTAATGGGCCCCTGTTGCTGGAGCCAGGCACAGGGCTGGCTGCTCCATCCATATCATCCCATTTAAGAAGCTCTCAATGAGGAGTTAGGGAAGTGGGGATCTGGGAGCTTCCTTGTGTGGCCTTGGAGAAGTCACTTAACCCTCACTGGGCCTCCCTTTTCCCAATTACTGGTGATGTCAGGATCTAACAAGATAACGCACTTGGAAAGAGATAAAGTGCTCTCTCCCCTAAAACGTCCACCATCAATAGAGGTTACGCGTGCACACAGATCTGGATAGAAAATCCAGTGGATTTAAACAGTGGTTACAATTACAAAGAACCATAATTTAAAAAGAGACACTGCCTTTTTTGTATTGACTTCACCACGATTTTCTTTCCCAAACTAAGTGTCCTCTCCCTCCATGATGAAGCCATTTGGAGTTCATCATTATGGAGCAGCCATGGAGTCATCCTGGCTAATTCCAGAGGACCTATAGATTAGGAAGTGCCCACACAGCCGAAGGAAACCATTTCCTCCCGTCACCTCTCGGGACAGCCATCGGTCAGGAGCGTGTCTTTATGGCCCCATTATAAGAGCCAAGATATGAGGGACTCTGAGGAAGCAGCAGACAGGCCCCGGACGACCCCACCACTAAGAACATACATTTTGTAAGCTTGCCTGCCAAGAGATGCTTTCTTCCCAGAGTTAAAATACGAAGTGTTTACTAAAGCACTTCACGAAGATTCCCCACCTCCCAGCCCCCCTACAATCTCCCTCAACCCCCCCGCCCCCCGCCCCTGGGATGCCTCCCTCTCCCTCATTTGGTCCAGGAAGTCAGAGTAACCTAAAGTTGCTCCACCCAGGTTGTAAGGATTGCTCGCATTCCGAAATGCTCGTTTCTAAAGGTGTACAGGATGTGTGCATGCACCTGCGCCCATCAAGCTCAAACACCACTGGGTCCCGGCAAGGGCAATCCCACGCTCCTCTTCAACCCACATCTCCATCCCTCTGCCATTCCACATTGCACTCACCAGCAAGCTGTTCATCAGAATTGCATGTTCTACTGCCTCCTCCATGGCCCAGTTGCCTTGATGGAATTATGCTCAGATGCACCCAAAGGACGCTCCCAGAGGGCATTTTAAGAAATAGACAGTTTGTTTTAGTGAAAATCACAGAAAATCTCATAAAAATTTTTTTACTCCATGCTATGCTTTTCCTGAGCTGCTGGCATCTTGTTATTATTTTGTTTCTGTGAATCTAGCAACCGACTTTTGTTCTTTTCACTAGTTTCTAGAAGACTCTATAAAGCACATCTATTAAAAACTATGCATTAAGGATTTTGGATCACAGACTTTAACCCTGATTTCATCTTTTTTCCCTACCTTCACCTTCCCTCGCTCTTATTTTCTCATTTATTTTTGTGCTTTATTATATATGTAGCTCTGCACATAACTTCAAAACTTTTTAGAACTGGGTGGAACATAAACACCTAAAGCAGACCAACATTTTTATTAAGCCCCTACTGTGTGCCAGGCATTGTGTTTGGTGCTGGGGACACTTCATAAAAAATAATGTGAACATCTGTTCTTGGAGAGTCCAGGCCCAGGTCTCCTGTAGCACCCTGGGCATCTCCTAGGCTGGAAGCCCCATCAGGCATATTCTGCTCACATTGCACACTGGGACTGAGGCACCAGAACGAAGCCAAGTAAGGGCCACCTCTTCTGGCTCTGTGGCCTATGGGACATCCTTTCCTTCCCACACTTCCTTCAATGTATGGACATTGGTATCGCACGTGCTGGCTATTTGTGTCTATCTTTCCTCTAGAACACAGATTCTTAACAAGGGGTCCATGAGCTTGAATTGAAATTCAAAAAAGCATTATTCTTGTGGGGACACGTTGTGCAGGTGTGATATATTTATTAAATAATACACAGTATAGTGTGGACTTAGTAAGGGGTCTGTGGTTTTCACCTGTCTGGCAAAGGGGTCTGTGGAACAAAAAAGGTTAAGAACCCCTGCCCTAGAATGAGAAATCTCCAGGGCAATTCATACCTGCAAATGGCAGGCAAGAGAAGGATCTCAATAAATGTCCATTGACTGGGTGGATGGATGAAAGGATATTGTTTCCCTGCTTGAAACTTCAGGGTTTTGGGGGGATTTTTTTTGCTTTGATTGTGTGTGTGTGTGTGTGTGTGTAAATCACATTTAGCATAAAACCTGAACTACCTATTTTGGCCTATAATGAACTACATAATCTGGACTTCCCTGTCTTTCTGACGTCCTCTCCTCTACATCAACCTTCCTTCTTGTTATGTATGTAATCATAGAAGCATCTTGGAAGGGGGCAGTCAAGTGTGGGATATTGATAAGATTTGGGGAGTCTAGTATAAAATGGGTCCTTCAACATGGAGACCTGATTGGAATGGTGCAGAATTTTTTACATAATACTTTAGGCCTGGTGAACACAGCAAGGTGAGAGTTTTGTAGGGAGCCTCAAAGACCATACAGATCAGCTGAATTGTTGCTAAAAATGAGGCTACTACTCTGATAAAGGCTAAAGAGTGTTGTTCAGGTAAATGGATTCTCAGAAGTTCCTGAAACAAAAAACAACATCATTTGCAACTTCATCTTTTTGAGCTAGAATTTTCTGAAACAGTATAGTCATGTTAATGCTTTGGGTCAAATAGTTGAATCATGTTAGTATGGACAATAAACTGTGTGGCTATGATGATTTCAGTTCCCATTCACTACTATTTAAAATTACTATATTTATTTATTCCTTTATTGTCTGTATCCCCACCACCACCACACACAGGAATGTAATTCCACATACATAGATTTCCTCTGTCCTGTCACTTCTGAGTCCTCAATACCATCGTCCTCACTGCAATGGAGCCAGCACAAAATGGATGCTCACTATTTACGAAATTGGAAAAGAAAGCACAGTTTGCCCATGTTCAACACCAGAGGCCAGAACACCAAGGCCTCATGCTGAAGTCCAAACAGCTCCTCTTCTGCTCAGCAGGAACCCATGCAAGGGGAAGGGGAAGTGGGTATCGAGTTTGGGCGAGGATGCTCACAGGGTCCAAGGGGTTTATTCGCTTATTTAGTCACTCAATCAACACACATTTCTTGAGCGTTTCCTAGGGGTCTGGCATGGTGCTGGGTGTTTGCCACAACAAGCCTCTGATAGCCAACTGCTGTCTGCAAAAGGACAAGAAGACGGTCCAAGAAGATCTGTTCCTCTCACTTCCCCTGCATGCCTGATCTGGGAACAGGAGTGAGCATTTTTTCAGCCATTAAAAGACCTGGACATTGAAGGGCATTTAAAGACATTATACACACACACACATTAAGCACATATAAAACATTAAACATATATTTAATGATATATGAAATAAAGCATTATGTATACATTATGTTATAGAGAAAAAGCATAATCTAAAACTGGGTTTGGCATAATTCAAATTTTGTAAATAAATAATATAACTGACAATAAATTATGCATTCATATACATGTACACACACACAATCATGACTGACAAGAAATAGACCAAAATGTTAACATTGGTTAACAATTCGAGGTGGTAAAATTATGACTGGTTTTTATTTTTATTTTTCATACTTCACTGTATTTTTGACAGTGAGCGTGTTTTTCTTAGAATGGTATTTTAAAATGTCAGTTTCCTGTTTGAGGGAGGGAGGGCTGCCAGATTAAATACATGATGCCCAGTTAAATTTGAGTTTCAGATAAACAGCAAAATTTCTTTTTTAGTGTAAGTATGTACCAAATATCACATAGGATATACTCATTCTAAAAAGTATTCATTGTCTATCTGAAATTCAAATTTAACTAGGCTTCCTGTATTTTTATTTGCTAAATCTGGCAGTCCTACAGGGTGAGAACAGTTCTTCAGAACCATCTGAAGAGCTTTTTCAAATCTGTCCCTGACCCCGAGCCAGACGCTGACGTGTCTCCACACCAATATTCAGATTTTGAAATGTCCTCCCAAGGTTATGCCAGAAGTTGGGCATAAAAAAAGTCAAGGGGTGAAAAGCCACATGGCAGTGGGGTGCTGTGCTACAGTCTGACCCTCCAAGGGTGCTTCCTGCTCTCCACAGTGCAACTTACTGCATTCAACTGGGAGATCGACTCTTTTGGAAGCTGCCAGACCCTCTTGATTGTGTTCTGAGTGGGCGGCTTTCATAATTTTAACCTCCGAGAAGGCTTTGGTGCCCCCCCCCCACACACACACACACACTGGCAAGACTACTATGCAGATTTGGGCAAGCAATTGACAAAGGAGCGCTTTAGGCTGCCTGAGTCCTCCAGCCTCAAGGATCCATCTCTGCATCTCTGGATCCTGGATCTCTGACAACCCCTGAGGCTGGGAATGAAGGAGGCAGTGCCTCCCCAGAGGCACCACTCTGACTGAGACACCCAGTAAAGACCCAGAAGTCAATTGAACTGCTCTCAGCTTCTTTGAGACTCTGTCCTCCAGCTTCACTGCTGCAGCCCTGGCCAGAAGCCATGCACAGGCTTGGTACCTCTGGGGAGATATGAGGAATCCACAGCATTGCCCACTTGGGCGACTACTGCAAAAGTCCTGCGATAATCCCATGTGCCAATACTTCACAAAATATTACTGGAGGTGCAAGCAGTTAAACCCTAGCCAGGATTTGTAAACCTTGACTTCAAAAAGGTCATAATTGATGAGCTGTAGGGCAAAGAACAATAGAAGAGAAACAGCAGGCTTTGAACAAGGCCCCGTTACCTGAATCTTCTGGGCCTCAGTCTCATCATCATCTGCAAAATAGTTTGGTTGAACAAGATGATATGAAAAGTGCTTTCTAATTTCAATGTTCCACGTTAATTTTGGGAGTCAACTGAAGTCAATGTTCTGAACCAGAGAAGGAGAACTATGACTCAGATAATCCCAGCATCATTTACCAAACCCTGCTGTACAGTGGGGGAGGAATGGACTAATATTTCTCAGGTGTTAGCTTGATGTTGGCCATTGTATGTGTTTATTCTCATTTCTATGCTAACAGCTCTCAGAGGTTGGTATCATTACCTTCATTTTATATCCAGAGAAATGGAGCCACAGAGAGGTTAGGTGACTTTCTCAAGGCTACACAGCTAGCAAGTGGTAGAGCCAGGATTTGAATGAAGGCTGTCTGTTGCTGAACCTGATGCCTTGTCCATCATGCATGTACCTTCCCCTGGCCACCTGTGTTGCTGAGCTGAAGCTGAAATAACCTGCCTTTCTGAGCTCTCACCCGCACTAGTTGATGCACAGAGAGAAGTTGGGGAGAGGGAATCCATCTGGAACAAAGCTACTCTCCCCCTTGCACTGTTATGAATATACACACTCTGTAAATAAGGAATGGCCTACAACTGCCTCACGTAGGGACAGGTGTTGTCAAGGGCTGCATCCTCCAAAATTCTCCTCATACCTATTGTTCCTGACAGGGTGCAGAGGTTTTTATAATGTAGTGTAAGAATATATTTTAAGTACCCAGACCTTCCCCTCCCATCTCTTACTGAGAGAAGAGAAACAAACTGCACTTCAGTACTAACTGATTTAATTATTTCCCATGAAAAAATTTTAGGGGGCTAGAACGTGTGGATGGCATTTTTGCACTGGGAAAAAGGAGTCAAAATTCTTAACCTGAAGATGGAGGCAGCAGAGGGAGCTCCATGAGTCAGCTTGTCCAACAGGGCAGTTAGTAATCAGCCAGAGCTATCTAAACCAGCTGTTTGGGGGGCCCAGGAGACCAAAAGCATCCTGCAACATCCTTGGAAGAACAGAAGGAGGAGACTGCCCATCTGCAGAGAAGATTTGTGAGTAGAACATTTCACACCACGGAGGCTGGTGCCCATCCTCTGCTGGTGGCACAAGCCACCTTGGAAGCTATTCCCTGGCTGGAGTTGGAAGCTCCACTTCCCAAAAATGGGGGAGAAAGATACAGTGCGGCACCAATTTCAGCTGATTAGTAAATTTGGCTGGCTAAAGTCCAATCCTAAGAAGAGCTAAAGTTTGAAATTGTCAAGTCATAAAGAGGCTAGTAGCCTACATTTTAACTCTTTCCCCAGCATGAGGGGAAGCAGGGCTGATTGAAAATCACAGTGACTGTAGGGACTGGCTTCTTTATACCCATGTGAGATTGCAGCCCTAGCCTAGGCTCCAGCCCCACCTCCAGCAGGGAGGAAGCTGGGGGGACCTGCACCAGCCTCTCTGGGCAACTGCAGGTGCTTTCACCCCACATGGACTAGTTTGGTGGGCAAACTTGTGGCTACAACTCCACCCCCTATAGGTTAGGAGAGGGGTGGTATTTCCTCAACCTCACTGAGAAACTGTAGGGCACTTTCGGCCCACACAAACTAGATAATTGGACACATCTGTGGCTCCATCCCTATCCCCAGTAAGACAGGAGGGACAGTGCACCCTCAGCCTCTCCAGGCAACTGCCAGAGTTTTCAGCCACACTGATTACATTAGTGGGCAAACCTGTGGATACATCTCTGCCCCCAATAGGATAGGAGGAGGGCAGTGTTTCTTTAACCTCTATGGACACAGGCAGGCACTTTCTGCCCTCACAGACTAGAGTATTGGGCAGATCTGTGGATCCATCCCCACCTCAGGCAGGAAGAAGGGGCATAGAGCTTCATCAGTCTTTCCAGGCAGCTACAGGTCTTGGCCTGCACAGCTTGGATTACTGCACAGGGCTGAGGCTCTGTCCCTACCCCTGGCAGGAAAGAAAAGTGGGAGAAGCTTCATTGGTTCCTGGGGCAATGTGGGCAGCTTTAGCCTCCACAGCTTACAGTACCAACCACATCCTTGGCTCCTATTCCACAACTAGCAAGGGAGAAAGGGCAAGAAACAGATGAAAAGGAGCTGAAAAAATTCAGATTGGCCAAACATGAGCCACTATAAAGTTCCAAATTAAGTTGGACCAAGTATCAAAGAGGGTCTGCAGCACAAAACCAATCAAATAGCAAGCCCTAGACTAAAGATATAAACTGAGCCCAGAATAAATACATCTAGTAAATCAGATGGCTAGACACCAACAAAAAATTACAATCCATACCAAAAAACAGGAAGATATGGCCCAGTCAAAGGAACACACTAAGCCCCCAGAAGACTTAAAGGAGTTGAGAAAACTAATCATAGAATTTCAAATTTTCTTAATAAATTCAATGAAATAGCTAAAAAGATAAAGTATATCAAGAAGCCACTGAATGAGCATAAAGAAGAATTTGAAGGCATACAAAGAAAAATAGTAGGTCTTATGGGAATGAAATGCATAATAAATGAAATTAAAAATACACCGGAGGCATATAACAACAGATTTGAAGAAGAAGAAGAAAGGATCAGTGAGCTTGAAAACAGGGCCTCTAAAAGTGAACATGCAAAAAAACAGAAAAAGAAAAGAATGGAAAAAAATTGAACAGGGTCTCAGGGAACTACATGATGGCAGACACACGCAAACATATATGTCATGGGTGTCCCAGAAGGAGAAGAGAAGGGAAAGGGGGCAGAAGGAATATTTGAGAAAATAATGGTAGAAAATGTCCCAACCCTATTGAAGCACATAGATATTAGCATCCAAGATGCACAATGTACTCCCATCCGAATAAATCCTAATAGACCTACTCTGAGACACATACTAAAGGAAGTCAAATGTCAAAGACAAAGAGAGAATTCTGAACAGCAAGAGATAAGAGATTCATCACATACAAGGGATGCCCAATAAGATTAAATGCTGATTTCTCATCAGAAACCATGGACAAAAGAAGACAGTGGTATAATATATTTAAGATACTGCAAGAGAAAAACTGCCAGCCAAGAATCTTATATTGGGCAGGATTACCTTTCAAAAATGAAGAAGAACTTCTGGGAAAATGGCAGACTAGAAAGATATGGGACTCTCTTCTCTCCCAGAAAAATAGCTAGAGGACAGGTAGAAATGGCCTGGAAAAAATCTTCTAGGGCTTAGGACACAAGGGGAAGGCTGGACACTGCCCAGAAGAGTGAAGGAGAAAGGAAAAGAATTGTGACAGCAAAACTATAAGTTAAAAGCTGTGGCTGCTACTGCCAGCACCCTCCTCCACACTAAAGACACTTTTGAATACTCAGGCCTCCAGGCCAGTGGCTACAGGAAAAGTATGCCCCAGAGATCCACCTCCCCAGGAAAGGGGAGAGAGAGGGACACAGTCTAAGGCTGACTCAGCTTTTTTTTTTTTTTTTTTAAAGATTTTATTTATTTATTCATTTATTCCCCCCTTGCTGCTTGTGTTCGCTGGGTCAGCTAACCATGCCGTGCGGGCGGGCTTGCCTTCACCAGGAGGCCCTGGGAACCGAACCCGGGGCCTCCCACATGGTAAACGGGAGCCCCACTGATTGAGCCACATCCGCTTCCCCTGACTCAGCTTTTGACCCACAAATTTGTCAGCTGTGCCCAAGGAGCCCTTCCAGGATGGGTGGGGCCATGCCAATGCTTGCCCTGGGAGCCTGCACAGGACTAAAATATCCAACCCTCTCAATCTCCCTCTCTACTCACCAGGACTGATTGTTGAGGATGCATCTCCCCAGGAAAGGGGAGAGAGAGGAACACAGCCTAAGGCTGACTCAGCGATTGATCCACAGATATGGTCTGCTATGTCCCACAAGCCCTTCCAGACTGTTTGCCTTGGGAGCCAGTTTGAGATTAAAGAGATCTGGGATTAAAAAGATCCAACCCCCTCAATCTCCTTCTCTACTAACCAGGACTGATTGTTGAGGACACAGAGGAAGTGGAATTATTTCCTACAGGGAAAAAGGAGGGGGCTACCAGAGAAAGCTGGAGAACTGTTACTGAGAAAGTTTGAATTACAAGGCTCTTAGCCTCCAGGCAGGATCCTGTATCACGTTAATCCAGTCTGTGTTGCAGCAAAAACACTCTGACCAGGCATTGAACTGAGAGGGCTGCCAAAGTACACCATCTGCTGGCAAACAAAGAAAGTGCATGTAAGGAAATAAGTAAATAAGTAAGACAGGTTTTTCCTGGCCTTTATAGCCTCCCTCCCCAAGGCCCAAGGAAACAGGCCTGCAACACTTTACTGGGTCCAGAGCCCAGTTTTGAGCAACTAACAGGGACAATCCTAAAGACCCAGTTTGAACCAAGAATCAAAGAACAGTAACACACAGCCTCCCATCACTAAATCCCTAAGAAAGACAGAGAAATTGAGCATCTGAGTAAACCCACCATCCTAATCAGATGCCTAGACATCAACAAAAATTACAAGCCATACTAAGAAAATGGAAGACATGGCCCAAGAAAAGGAATATATCAAGCCCCAGAAGAGATGTAGGATTTGAGACAACTAATTAACAAAATGCACAAAAATTTCCAAAATCAAATTAATGAGTGGAGAGACAATATGGCTAAAGAGATAAATGACATTAAGAAGACATTGAGTGAGGACAAAGAAGAATTTGAAAACTTGTATAGAAAAGTAACAGAGCTCATGGGAATGAAAGACACAATAGTGAGACTAAAAACACATTAGAGGCATACAACAGCAGACTTGAAATGATAGAAGAATAAGTGATACCAAAGACAGAACAGCTAAAATTGAAGAGAGAGAGAAAAGAATGGAAAAATTGCCAGGGACTCAGGGAGTTGAATGACAACATGAAACACAACAACATATGTGTCATGGTAGTTCCAGAAGGAGAAGAGGAGCGAAAAGGGACAGAAAGAGTGTTTGAGGAAATAATAGCTGAAAATTTCCCCACTCTCACAAAAGAAATGAACTTACATGGCCAAGAAAGCAATCAGAATAAATCCAAATAGACCTACTCCAAGAAACATTCTACTAAGAATGTCAAATGATAAAGATAAAGAGAAAATTCTGAGAGCAGCAAGGGAAAAGTGAACCAACACATACAAGGGTTGCCCAGTAAGACTTAGTGCATATTTCTCATCAGAAGCCATGGGTGAGAAGACAGTGGTATGATACAATTAGGATACTGAAAGAGAAGAACTGCTAGCCAAGAAATCTTTATCAAGCAAAAATGTCCTTCAAATATGAAGGTAAGTATAAAATATTCACAATCAGAAACTCAGAGATTTAAAAAAAAAAAAAAAAAAGAATCCACCTTTGCAGGAAATGTTAAAGGAAAACTTAGAGCCTAAAAGAAAAAGAGAGGAGAAAGAGGCTTGAAGGGGAGAGTATAGAAGAAAGAAAAACAGAAAGGATAACCAAAAGAGTAAAAAGATGAAAATAAGATATGACATATGAAAACAACAGAATAAAATGACAGAAATAAATAATGCATTTACAGTAATAGCATTTAATGTGAGTGTATTAAACTCTCCAATCAAAAGATATAGGCTAGCAGAATGGATAAAAAAACATGAGCCATCCATATGCTACTTACAAGAGACTCACATTAGACCAAGAATAGAAAACAGCTGAAAGTTAAAGGTTGGAAAAGGATACTCCACGAAACTATTATCCAAAAAATATCAGACAAAACAGACTTTAAATGCAAAAAAGTTATAAAAGATACAGAAGGCCATTATATTAATAAAAGGGACAACCCCACCAGGAAGATATAACAGTCATAAATATCTATGCATCTAACCAGGGTGTCCCAAAATACATGAGACAAACTCTGCCAAAACTGAAGGGAGAAATAGACATCTCTACAATAGTCATTTGACTTCAACACACTACTCACATTATTAGAACAACTACGGAGAAGATCAACAAGGAAACAGAGAAATTGAACAATATGATAAACAAGTTAGACCTAAAAGACATATACAGAATGTTGCACTCAAACTCAGCAGGTTATACATTTTTCTCAAGTGCCCATAGATTTTTCCCCAAGATGGACCACATGTTAGGCCACAATGCAGCTCTCAATAAATATAAAAAAATTGAAAGTATACAAAGCACCTTCTCAGATCATAATAGAATGAAACTGGAAGTCAATAATAAACAGGCATGACATAAATTCACAAATGTGTGGAGGCTAAACAATAACTCCTAAATAATCAGTGGAACAAAGAAGAAACTGCAAGTGAAATTAGTAAATATATTGAGACAAATGAAAATGAGAACACAACTTATCAAAACTTATGGGATACCGTGAAGGCAGTCTTGAGAGGAAAATTTATAGCCCTAAATGCCTATATTAAAAAAGAAGAAAAGAACTAAACTCAAAGAGCTAACTGAACAACTGTGGAAACTAGAAAATGAAGAGCAAACCAAACCCAAATCAAGGAGAAGGAAAGAAATAATAAAGATTAGAGCAGAAATAAATGAAATTGAGAACAAAAAAAATAGAGAAAATCAGTAAAACCAAAAGTTGGTTCTTTGAGAAGATCAATAAAATTGACAAACCCTAGCTAGATTAACAAAGAAAAAATGAGAGAAGATGCAAAGAAATACAATCAGAATTGAAAGGGGAGAAGTTACGATTGACACCACAAAATAAAAAGGATCATAAGAGGATATTATGAGAAACTGTATGACAACAAACTACACAACCTAGATGAAATGGACAAATTCCTAGAAATGCACAAACAGCCTACACTGACACTACAAGAAATAGAAGAACTTAACAAACCAATCACATTTAAAGAGATTGAATCAGCCATCAAAAATCTCCCAACAAAGAAATGTTCAGGACCAGATGGCTTCACAGGTGAATTCTGCAAATCACTTCAAAAAGAATTAACACCAATCCTGTTTAAACTCTTCCAAAAAATTGAACAGGAGGGAAAATTACCCAACACATTTTATGAATCCAACTTCACCCTAATACCAAAGCCAGATAAAGACACTACAAGAAAAGAAAATTACAGACCAATCTCTCTAATGAACATAGATGCAAAACTTCTCAACAAAATACTTGCAAATCTTATCCAACAGCATATAAAAAGACTTATACATCACAACCAAGTGGGATTTATTCCTGGTATGCAAGGCTGGTTCAACATAAGAAAATCAATCAACATGGTATACCACATTAATAAACTGAAGGGAACAAAACACATTATCATCTCAATTGGTGCAGAAAAGACATTTGACAAAATCCAGCGTCCATTCTTGATAAAAAAAACTTTGAAAGATAGGAATAGAAGGAATATTCCTCAATATGATAAAAGGCATATATGAAAAACCCACAGCCAACATTGTACTCAATGGGGACAGGTTGAAAGCTTTCCCCATTTTAGGATCAGGAACAAGGCAAGGATGCCCACTGTCACCATTGCTTTTCAACATTGTACTAGAAATTCTGGCTAGAGCAATTAGACAAGAAAAAAAATTTAAAGGCATCCAAAAAAGAAAAGAGGAAGTAAAACTCATGACAAAGCTACTTGAGCTAATAAATGAGTTCAGCAAAGTGGCAGGATACAAGATCAACATGCAAAAATCAGTAATGTTTTTGTACACTAATATTGAACAATCTGAGGAGGAAATCAAGGAAAAAGTTCTACTTACAATAGCAACAAAAAGACTCAAATACCTAGGAATCAATTTAACTAAAGAAGCACAAGACCTCTATGCAGAAAACTATAAAACAATGCTAAAAGAAATCAATGAAGACCTAAACAAATGGAAAGACATTCCATGTTCATGGATTGGAAGACTAAATGTCATGAAGATGTCAATCCTACCAAAACTGATTTATAGATTCAATGAAATACCAATCAAAATTCCAACAGCCTACTTTAAAGAAATAAAAAAGGAAATTACCAAATTCATTTGCAATGAAAAGTGCACACAAAGAGCCAAAAGTATTCCAAAAAAGAAGAGTGACATGGGAGGAATTTCACTGCTTGACCTTGAAACATATTACAAAGCTACAGTGGTCTAAACACCATGGTTCTGGCATAACGATAGACACATCGATCAGTGGAATAGAATTAAGATTCCAGAAATAAACCTTCATGTGTATGGCCAACTAGTTTTTGACAAACTTACCAAGTCCATGTTGTTGGGACAAAACAGTCTCTTCAACAAATGGTGCTGGGAGAACTGGATATCTATAACCAAAAGAGTGAAAGAGAATCCCTATATCTCACTCCCTATATAAGAATCAACTCAAAATGTATCCAAGACCTAAATATAAAAGCCATGTCCATAAAACTACTAGAAGAAAACATAGGGAAACATCTTAAGACCTTCTGGCAGTGGTTTCTTGGACCTTACACCCAAAGCATGTGCAACAAAAGATAAAATAGATAAACGGGACCTCCTCAAAACTAAACACTTTTGCACCTCACAAGACTTTGTCAAAATGGTGAAAAGGCAACCTACTCAATGGGAGAAAATATTTGGAAATTTTATGCCTGATAAATGTTTAATATACATGATATATAAAGAGATGTTACAACTCAACAATAACAAGAGAAATGGCCCAATTTAAAAATAGGCAAAAGAATTGAATAGACATTTGTGTAAAGAGGAAATAAAAAGGGCAAAAAAAAAAAAAATACTTGAAAAAATGTTCAACATCACTAATAATTAGGGAAATGCAAATTGAAACCAAAATGAGACATCATTTCACACCTATCAGAATGGTGACTATTATAAAGACAGAGAACTACAAGTGTTGGAGAGGTTGTAGAGAGATAGGAACTGTTGGTGGGAATGTAGAATGGTACAGCCACTGTGGAGAACTGTTTGGCAGTTCCTAAAGAAGTTGAATATAGATTTACCATGTGACCTGGCAATACCTCTACTGGGTATATACCAAGAAGAACTGAGAGCAATGACACGAACAGATATCCACACAACTATGTTCATAGCAGCATTATTCATAATTACTAAAAGATGGAAACAATCCAGGTGTCCATCAACTGATGAACGGATAAACAAATTGTGGTGCATTCACATGATAGAATATTATGCAGCTGTAAGAAGAAATGAAGTTGTAAATCATTTGACAACATGGATGAACTGGAGGACATTAATTTGAGTGAAACAAGCCAGACACAAAAAGACAAATACTGTATGATTGCACTACTATGAACTAAATATATTGTCTAACATATTGTATGATTCCATTTATATCAAATGCAAATATAAATCAGTTTATAAAGATGAAATTAGATTAGTGATTATGTTGAGCTGATGAAGGCATGCTAAGGGGTGTGGAGTTTTTCCTTTTGGAGCAATGAAATGGTTTTAAAATATTTTGTGGTGATGAATGCACAACATTGTGATTATACTAAAAGCCATTGATTATACACTTTGGATAGATTGTATGGTTGTGAATATATCTCAATAAAACTGCTGAATAAATAAATAACTGTGCAAAAATAGCCAGAAATAGCAGCTACGTACAGCAGCAGAAGCACAGAGAAATTTAGAGGTGAAGAATTTTTTGTTTACTTGTTTGTCTGTTTTTTGTTTATTATTATTATCATTATTATTATTGAAACAATGTAAATGCTCTAATAATGATTGAAGTGATGAATGCACAACTATGTTATTATACAAAATACCATTCATTGTACACTTGGATGAATTTTATGCTTTATTAAGATGTACCAATAAAATTGATTTTAAAAAATGAGGGTGAGAGTAGAATAGTCACAGATAAATAGAAACTGAGAGAGTTTGTAACCAAAAGACTATCTTTGCAAGAAATACTAAAGGGAGTGCTATAGACTGAAAAGAAAAGACAAGAGAGAGAGGCTTGGAAGAGAGTCTGCGAATGAAGATTATATCAGTAAAAGTAACTATAAGGGGAAGCGGCTGTGGCTTAATCAGTGGGGCTCCCGTTTGCCATATGGGAGGCCCGGGGTTCAGTTCCCAGGGCCTCCTGGTGAGGGCAAGCCCGTCCGCACGGCGTGGTTGGCTGACCCAGCGAGCACAAGCAGCAAGGGGGGGATAAATGAATAAATAAACAAAATCTTTAAAGAAAAAAAAAAGTATAAGTGTAAAAAGAGTGGTGAAAACCAGATAAAACCCAAAGACCAAAATGGGTGAAGTAAGAACTGCATTTACAGTAATAGCATTGAGTGTTAATAGATTAAACTCCCCAATCAAAAGACACAGCCTGGTGGAATTGATAAGAAAGTATAAGCCATCTATATGCTGACAATAAGAGACCCACCTTGGCACTCTGACAGCGCCGAGGTGCGCTGCGCAGGAGCCGGGAACAAAGAGCCAAGCGGTGAAGGCCGCGCGTTGGGGCGGGTGGGCCGGCGAGCCCTCGGCGGGCCGCGAGCAGAACGTGGCGAGAGGAAGCGCCAGGGACATCCGAGCCCGGTCCGAGGCCGGGCGCGGACGAGCCGAGCGCCTCCTCCAAGTTACGGGAGCGCGTGCGGTGAAGCAGGAGACCCTCGGCACTTCCCGCCGCGGGACATGCGGCTCGAGAATGAAAAGCAAGAAAGGTGTTGTTGCAGTGTCCGGCAGTGAGACTGAGGATGACGACAGCATGGACATCCCCCTGGACCTCTCTTCTTCCTCTGGCTCAGGCAAGAGAAGAAGGGGCAACCTGCCCAAAAAATCTGTTCAGATTCTTCGGGACTGGCTGTATGAACACCGATATAATGCTTATCCCTCAGAGCAAGAGAAGGCATTACTATCCCAGCAAACACACCTATCCACACTACAGGTCTGTAATTGGTTCATCAATGCCCCCCGCAGGCTCCTCCCGACATGCTGAGAAAAGATGGTAAAGATCCAAATCAGTTCACAATTTCCCACCGTGGGGCCAAGATTTCTGAAGCTAACTCTGTGGAGTCAGCAATGGGCATCAAAAACTTCATGCCAGCTCTAGAGGAGAGCCCATTTCATTCCTGTACAGCTGGACCAAACCCAACCCTAGCGAGGCCACTGTCTCCCAAGCCATCATCCCCAGGATCCATTTTGGCTCGTCCATCAGTGATCTGCCATACCACTGTGACTACATTGAAAGATGTGCCTTTCCCACTCTGTCAGTCTGTTGGTATGGGACAAAACAGATCTACAGCAGATAGCAGCCAGCAACTTTACAGACACCTCTCTCATGTACCCAGAGGACATGTGTAAATCTGGACCAAGTACAAATACACAGAGTGGTCTTTTCAACACTCCTCCTCCTACCCCACTGGACCTCAACCAGGACTTCAGGGGATTTCAGCTTCTAGTGGATGTTGCACTCAAAAGGGCTGCAGAGATGGAGCTTCAGGCGAAACTTACAGCTTAACCCTTTGTAAAGAGAAACAGTTCTCAAACATGTCATGATTGCCGGGGTGATTTTGCAAGAATTGCATTATTTTATATATTTTTTTATTAATATTTGCACATTGCATTACTAAAATGAAGATTCCTGTTACTGAGATGTCTTCAATGGAATACAGTCATTCCAAAAACTATTAAACTCAAAGCTACTGTAGAAACAAAGGGTTTTCTTTTTTAAATGTTTCTTGGTAGATTATTCATAATGTGAGATGGTTCCAAGATTATGTGATCTTTTTTCCTCCCCTACCCCTTTTTGTTGGTGTTTTTTCAGAATGTGCAATACTTAGAAAACCTGTAGCATCTTCTCATTCCCATGCGGAACAGGATGCCCCACATACTGTCTAATTAATAAATGTTCAATTTTTTCAAACAAATATGAATCTAGTTGATTGATGCCTATTTCATAACATAATAAAGTATTTTCTTTACAAAAAAAAAAAAGAGAGAGAGACTCACCTTACACCCAAGGATACAAATAGATTGAAAGCAAAAGACTAGAAAAAAGATATTCCACATATGCAGTAAACAAAAAAAGCTGGATTAGCTATACTTATACCAGATGACATAGATTTAAAAAGGAAAGCTGTTATTAGAGACAAAGAAGGTCATTATATACTAATAAAAGGGGTATTCACCAAAAGGAAATAACAATCATACATGTATATGCACCTAACCAGATGTCCCAAATTACATGAGGCAAACACTAGCAAAACTGAAGGGAGAAATAAATGTCTCTACAATAACAGCTGGAGACTTCAATATACTACTCTCATCATTGGATAGATCATCTCTGCAGAGGATCAATAAAGAAACAGAGAGCTTGAATAATATGATAAACAAACTAAGCCTAGTAGACATATACAGTACATTGTACCCCAAAACAGCAGGATATACATTCTTCTCAATACTCTTAGATCTTTCTACAGGATAGACCATTTATTGGGCCACAAAGCCAATCTCAATAAATTTAAAAAGATCAAAATTATACAAAGCACTTTCTCTGATAATAATGGGATAAAACTGGAAATCAACAGTAGGCAGAAAAATGGAAAATTCACAAATTTATGGGGATTAAACAACACACAATTAAATAACCAGTGGGTCAAAGAAGAAATTGCAAGTAAAATCAATAAATAGCTAAAGATGAATGAAAATGAGAACACAACATTTCAGAACCTATGGGATGCAGTGAAATCAGTGCAGAGAGGGAAATTTGTAGCCCTCAATACTTACATTAAAAGAGAAGAAAGAGTTTAAATCAATGATGTAACTACACAGCTGGAGGAACTAGAAAAAGAACAGCCAACCATGCCTAAAGGAAGCAGAAGGAATGAAATAACAAAGATCAGAGCATAAATAAACGAAATTGAGAACAAAAAGACAATAGAGAGAATTAACAAAACCAAAGGTTGGTTCTTTAAGAAGATCAACAAAATTGATAAACCATTAGCTAGGCTGACAAAAGGAAAAAAGAGAGAAGATGCAAATAAAATCAGAAATGAATATAGGGAAATTAGTACTGACTCCACAGACAAAAAAAGTGATTATAAGAGGACACTATGGACCACTGTATGCCAACAAAATAAACAATGTAAATGAAATAGAAAAATTTCTAGGAACATACAAAGAACCTACACCGACCTTAGAAGAAATAGAAGGCCTCAACAAACCAATCACAACCAAAGAGATTGAAACAGTTATCAAACAGTTCCCCAAAATGCAAAGCCCAGAACCAGATGGCTTCAGAGAGGTGAATTCTACCAAGCATTCAAAGATTTAATACCAATCTTATTCAAATTCTTCCAAAAAAAATTGAACAGGAAGGACTGCTACCAAACTCATTCTATGAGTCTAACATCACCCTAATACCAAAGCCAGATAAAGATATTACAAAAAAAGAGAAAATTACAGACCCATTTCTGTAATGAATACAGATGCAAAAATCTTCAACAAAATACTCACTAATTGAATCCAAATGCACATTGAAAGAATTATTCATCATGATCAATGAGTTTTATCCCAGGCATGCAAGAGTGGTTCAACTCAAGAAAATCAATCAGCATAGCACACCACTTTAATAAATCAAAGATAAAATGTCACATGATCATCCCAATTGATGCAGAAAAGGCATTTGACAAAATCAGCATCCTTTCTTGATTAAAAAAAAGAAAGAAAGAAAGAAAAAAAAACACTCCAAAAAATAGGAATCAAAGGAAACTTTCTCCACAGAGATAAAGGGCATATATGAAAAATCCACTGTTAACATTGTACTAAATGGTGAAAGATCAAAAGCTTTCCAGTTGAGATTGGGAATAAGACAAGGATGCCCACTGTCACCACTCTTGTTCAATATAGTGTTAGAGGTTCTGACTTGAGCAACAAAGCAAGAAAAAGAAATAAAATGCATCCAAATTGGAAAGGAAGAAGTAAAACTTTTGCTATTCACAGATGATATGATCTTATACCCAAAAAATCTACAACAAAGCTACTAGAGCTAATAAAATAATTCAGCAGAGTGGCAGGATACAAGATTAATATGCAGACTTATGGGAAAATGGCGACGAGTCCAACTCCTTACAAAAAAGAATGGAGAAAGGGCAAAAACCAATTCAAGGGAGCTGCTTTGGAGATATATAGAATGTGAAAGTGCTACACATCATCCAAGAGGGAACTTGACAGATAAAGAAACCAAAGGAAAACCATGAGTTACTCGCCTCTGTGGTTGGAAATGGCACATATACTCCACCGTCAAGGCAAATAGCTTGGGTGAAGCCCCTGACTCACTGCAACCAACGGAGTGGGATGGAGTGTTCCCTGGGAGGAAGAGGGATCTGGCAGAGGGTAGAGAGTGGTTTTTTCAGTGAGTTTGGCCAGCTGAGCCCCCTTTGAATCTCAGAAGGTCCCCAACCCACCAGCACTGAGGCAGCCGCAAGGAGAAGGAAAGGGAAACCTGATCAGACAGGCTATCACACCTAGCCAACCTGGGAGAGAGAGGAACTAAGTTAGAGAGGGGATGGAGACATGTGCCTAAACAACCCACTTGGCAAATAGTTGGAAACTTAAACCACCTGAGGGAAAGGGTTTAAGCTTATCTGGATAGAGCCAGATAAGCTTCCTGAAGCCTGTTTAAGATGTGGAGCCTGGGTAGCTCAGAGGAGGAATTCCTGCCTTGCATATACAAGGTCCCTGATCTGGTTCCTGGGCCTCCTTAGAGGAGTGATCTACTGAATTATTGGTCACCCAGCTGATACCTTATGACAGGGAACATAAAGGCAGATTTTTTTTCATTTTAGGTTTTCTTGGATCTGTTGTTTTTTATTCTTTTATCAGTTCCTTTTTTTTCCCCCCCATTTTTTAATTTGCTAAAACCTGGTACATCACCTGCAGAGGGCAAGCTGAAGGGTGGTTGATTGATGAGCACCAACAGCCTGAAAAGCTCCTTAGAGGCTTAAGAGGGAAGGCTGTTTTTCCTGGGTTATTTTGTTGTTGTTGTTTTGTTTCTTCTTTGTTTTCTTTCCCCTTTCTTTCTTTCCTTTCTTTTTCTTTTACTTATTTTTTCTACCTACTTTATTTCTTTACTTTTCTTCATTTTCTATCTTCTGTTTTCTGTTGTTTTTCTTTTATTCCACCTCTCTTTATTTAGCCTTTTATATATTTTTTTTTCTTTTCCTTTTTCTTTTCCTCTTTTCTCATCAATTATTCCAGCCTTTTAATTCATTCTATTTTTTTCTCTATTTTGTTCCTTGTTTCATTTTTTCTATTCAAACTTTTAAATTCTAATTCCTTTGTACATTTTTTTTATTTTTTGCTTGTACTACTTATTTATTTTCCTAGCTCTTGTATGGTTCCTCTTTTACCTTAAAAAAAAAAAAATGTTATAATTACTATTATTCTTTTTCTCTTCTTTTTTCTTTCCTTTTCTCTGGTTCTAAAATTTTTTTTCAAAGGAACCCAGACAACTGCAAAGATATAGAACAAGAGGAACCAAGTGTCAGAAATGAACTTTACCACACACACAAAACATCAAAATAAAACCCTAGAGTAGAAAGTGAAGCCAATCATCCACATAAGCATATTAAGATAAACAGATGCCTAGACACCAATAAAAAGTTGCAAGCCATACTAAGAAACAGAAAAACATGGCCCAGTCTAACAAACAAACTAAAAAACAAGAGGAGATGCAGAACATGGAACAACTAATCAGGGATATCCAAACAAATATCATGAATCAACTTAATGAAGTGAAGGAAAAGATAAAGGATATTAAGAAAATATTAAAAAATAATGGATATGATGGTGATGAATGGCACAATGCAAGAAATAAAAAATACACTCAAAACACATAACAGCAGATTTGAACAGGAAGAGGAAAGAATTAGTGATGTTTAAGGCAGTACCTCTGAAATCAGATAGTAGAACAGATAGATAAAAAGATAGAAAAAAATCCATCAGGGACTTAGCAGTTTGAATGACAACATGAAAAGCACAAATATATGCATTATAGGCATTCCAGAGGGAGAAGAGAAGGGAAAGGGAACAGAAGGAGTATTGGAGGAAATAATGGCTGAAAATTTTCCAACTCCTTGGGGGACATGGACATACATATCCAGGAAGTGCATCACACCCCAGACACTATAAATCCTAACAGGCCTACCCCAAGACACATATTTGTCAAATTGTCCAATGCTCAAGACAAAGAGAGAATTCAAAAAGCAGCAAGAGAAAAGAGATCCATCACATACAAGGGAAGCTTGATAAGATTAAATGCTGGTTTCTCATTTGAAACTATGGAGGCAAGAAGACAGTGGTATGACATACTTAAGGTGCTAAAGGAAAACAAAAAACAAAAAAACCTGTCAGTCAAGAATTCTCTATCCAGCAAAGCTAGCATTCAAAAATGAGGGATAGTTCAAAATAATCACAGATAAACAGAAACCAAGAGAGTTTGTCAATAAGAAATCTGACCTTCAAGAAATACTAAAGGGAGTTCTGCATGTTGAAAGGAAAAAAACAAGAGAGAGGGTTGGAGGAGAGTGTAGGAAGAAGATTATTGGTAAGAATAACTAAAAAAAATAAAAAGAGAAATAAAAACAACATATGATATACAGAAACCTAAAGAAAATACGGCTAATCTAAGTAATTCCTTGACAGTAATAACATTGAATGTTAATGGATTAAACTCTCCAGTCAAGAGACACAGATTGGCAGAATGGATAAGGAAATATGACCCAATTATATGCTGTCTACAAGAAACTCACCTTAGACGCAGGGACACAAGGAGGTTGAAAATGAATGTTTGGAAAACAATTTTACATGCAAACAATAGCCAATAAAGGGTGGGAGTAGCTATACTAATATTGGACAAAATAGACTTTAAATGCAAAACTATTGTAAGAGACAAAGAAGGACACTATATATTAATAAAAGGGATAATCTTTCAAGAAGAATGAACAATCATAAACATTCATGCACCTAACAAGGGTGCCTCAAAATACATGAGACAAACATTGGTAAAACTAAGTAGAGAAATAGAAGCCTCTACAATTATTGTGGGGGACTTTAACATACCATTATCATCATTAGACAGAACATTTCGACAGAGGATCAATAAAGAAACAGAGACCTTGAATAATACATTAGAGGATCTAGACCTAATAGACATATACAGAACTTTACACTCAAATACAGAAGTATATGAATTCTTCCCTAGTGCACATGGATCATTGTCCAGGATAGACCACATGATAGGTCACAGAACAAATCTCAAAAAATTCAGAAAGATTGAAATTATACAAAGTAATTTCTCTGACAACAATGGAATGAAGCTGGAAATCAGTAAGGGGCAGAGAACCAGATTAGGCACAAAGATATGGAAGTTAAACAACACACTCATAGACAATCAGTGGATCAAGGAGGAAATTGCAAAAGAAATCAGTAACTACCTTGAAACAAATGAAAATGATAACACAATGTATCAAAACCTATGGGATGCAGCCAAAGTATGGAGGGGGAAATTTCTAGCCATAAATACCCATATTAAAAAAGAAGAAAGAGCTAAAATCAAAGACCTAACTGCACACCTGGAGGAAGTATAAAAAGAAGAAGAAACTAATCCCAAAGCAAGTAGAAAGAAGGAAGTAACAAAGATCAGAGCAGAGCTAAATGAATTGCAAATCAGAAAGCACTAGAAAAAATTAACAAAATCAAAAGCTGGTTCTTTTAGAAGATTAATAAAATTGGCAAACCCTTAGCTAGACTAACAAAGAAAAAAGAGAGAAGATGCAAATACATAAAATAAGAAACAAAGAAGAGACTACCATCACTGACCCCACAGAAATAAAGAGTATCATAAAAAGATACTTTGAAAAATTGTATGCCAACAAGATGGATAATTTAGAGGAAATGGACAAATTCCTAGAAACACACAAGCAGCCTACATTGACGAAAGAAGAAATTGATGAACTCAACAAACCAATCACAAGTAAAGAGATTGAATTAGTCATCAAAAACTCCCAACTAAGAAGAGCCCAGGACCAGATGGTTTCACAGGTGAATGCTACCAAACATTCCAGAAAGAACTAACACAAATCCTACTTAAACTCTTCCAAAAAATATAAGTGGAGGGAACACTGCCCAACTCATTCTATGATGCCAACATCACCCTAATATGAAAGCCACAAAAAGATGCCACAAGAAGGGAAAATCTCTCTAATGAACCTAGATGCTAAAATACTCAACAAAATACTTGCTAATTGTATTCAACAACACATCAAAAAAATTATAAATGACCAATTGGGTTTCATCCATGGTATGCAAGGATAATTCAATTTAATAAAATCAATCAATGTAATATACCACATTAGCATATCGAAAGAACAAAATCACATGATCATATCTATAGATGCATAAAAAGCATTTGACAAAATACAGCACCCTTTCCTGATAAAAACACTTCAAAAGATAGGAATAGAAGGAAATTTCCTCAACATGATAAAGGGTATATATGAAAAGCCTACAGCTAACATCATATTCAATGGTGAAATGCTAAAATCTTCCCCTCTAAGATCTGGAAAAACACAAGGATGCCTACTGTCACCACTCTTATATAACATTGTGTTAGAAGTACTTGCTTGAGCACTTAGGCAAGAAAAAGATATAAAAGGCATCCAAATTGGAAAGGAAGAAGTAAAAATTTCACTATTTGTAGATGATATGATGCTATACAAAGAAAGCCCTGAGAAATACAACAAAGCTTCTAGAGCTTATAAATGAGTTCAGTAAAGTGGCAGGATATAAGATCAATGCGCAAAAAATCAGTAGCATTTCTGTACACCAGTAATGAGCAATCTGAGGGGGAAATCAAGAAAAAAATTCCATTTATAATAGCAAATAAAAGAATCAAATACCTAGGAATAAACTTAACTAAAGATGTAAAGGATTTGTATGTAGAAAACTACACAACATTGTTAAAGGAACTCAAAGAAGACCTAAATAAATGAAAGAATATTCTCTGCTCATGGATAGGAAGATTAAACATCATTAAGATGTCTATCCTACTCAAACTGATTTACAGATTTAATGCAATCCCAATAAAAATTACCACAGCATTCTTACTGAATTAGAAAAGCTAACTATGAAATTTATTTGGAAGGGCAAGGGCCCCCAAATAGCCAAAGACATATTGAGAAAGAAAAATGAAATGGAGGAATCATATCACCTGAGTTTAAAACCTACTACAAAGCTACAGTCATCAAAACTGCATGATAGTGGCACAAGGATAGACATATTGACCAATGGAACAGAACTGAGAGTTCTGATATAGATCCTCACATATACAGTCAACTTATACTTGACAAGGCCACCAAGCCCATTCAACTGGGAGAGAATGGCCTCTTCAACAAATGGTGCTTGGAGAACTGGATATCCATATCCAAAGAATGGGAGAGGATCACCATCTCATGCCCTATACAAAACTTAATGCAAGATGGATCAAAGATCTAAATATAAGAGCCAAGACCATAAATCTCCTGGAAGATAATGTAGGGAAGCATCTACAAGTTCTTGTAGTAGGAAAGTTTCCTAAAATTTATATCCACAGCACAAGCAACAAGAGAAAAAAATAGATAAATGGAACCTCAAAATTAAAACTTTTGCACTTCCAAGGAGTTTGTCAAGAAAATGAAAAGGCAGCCTATTAAACAGGAGAAAATATTTGGTAACCATCTATCCAAAAGGGGCTTAATATCCAGCACATATAAAGAAATCCTTCATCTCGAAAATAAAAAGACAAACAATCCATTTAAAAAATGGGCAAGTGATTTGAATAGACGCTTCTCCAAAGAAGAAATACAATTGGCTAAAAAGTACATGAAAAGATAATCAACATCACTAACTATTAGGGAAATGCAAATAAAAACTACAATGAGATATCATCTTACACCCATTAGACTGGTGGCTTTTGAAAAAACAGAGGACTACAAGTGTTGGAGAGAATGTGGAGGAAAGGGAGCACTTATCCACTGCTGGTGGGAATGTAGAATGGTGCAGCCTTTGTGGAGGACAGTTTGTTGGTTTCTCAGGAAGCTAACTATAGAACTGCCATATGATCCAGCTGCTGGGTTTATATCCAGAAGAATTGAAAGCAGGGACACGAACAGATACATGCAGACTAATGTTTACAGCAGCATTATTCACCATTGCCAAAAGTTGGAAGCAACCCAAATGTCCATCAACAGATGAATGGATAATCAAATTGTGGTATATACATACAATGGAATATTACTCAGTTGTAAGAAGGAATGCAGTATTAACACACAGGATAATATGGATGAATTGTAAAGACCTCATGTTGAGTGAAGAAAGCCAGGTACTGAAGGACAAATACTGCATGAACTCACTGATATGAATTAAGCAAATTGAGCAGACTCACAGAGCTAGAGTCTGGAAAGATAGGTTTACAGGAGTCAGAAAGGGAGTAGAGGGTTGTGAGCCAATGCCCATATGGGAAAAATCTATGATAAGGTGGAAGGGTGTAATTGTGCAGTGGATGGGCATGACAGTGATGCAGTGATGCTATTGGGTTCAGCAATGCTGGTCTGTGAGGGGCTTGGGTGTGGGGGGGTTGGGTTGGACTTTCCATGGAACTGGGGGGGTGGCTCAGGGGAAGAAACAGATGAACTCTGGGGATTTGCAAGACTGTGGTTAAAACTACAATGTTGAGAATGTTCTTTTGGCAAATATGGCAGGGGAGGATTACTGGTGCAGGGTGTAGGATGTGGGGAGGAGCATACAGAACAGGGTGTACCTGGAGCAGGCTTCTATGTAATATGTAAGTGTTCATCTTGTCATAGTGTGTTATATGAGTGGGTGGAGACCCACACAACAAACAAGAAAATATTAAACTCCCATCCTAGGGAGTTGTGCTATGTTCTCAAATAGAAAGGCAGAGTCTCTTGAGAACATAGGCAGTGCCTAATAAAAGAAGAGACCAATATGCCAAGCCCTCAACATTATTGCACGTAACTATGAATCTTATTATTTAAAAAGTGAAACTTACCACTTACCATAGGTCCCGAGGGGAGGGGGAGGGAAGAATAGAATAGATGGAATATAGGGCATTTTTAGGGCATTAGAATTTTTCTGCATGATCTTGCAATAATGGATACAGGCCATTTTAAATTTCGTTAACATTTATAAAAGCATGTGGTCCAAATGTAAATCATAATGTAAACCATTGACTATGGTCAGTAGCAATGCATCAATATTTGTACATCAGTTGTAACAAATGTATCATCCACATGTAAAATGTTTTTAATAAGGGGGAGGGGAAGGAGAGAGGGCATTGGGTATAGGGGAGCCCCCTATATTCTCTACGTGACTTTTCTGTTACCTAAAGCTTCGTTAAAGATAAAATGGAAAAAAAAAAAAAAGACATTGGGGGAATATATGGAAGAAAATCTCACTGTACATACAAGACAACAGATCTTACAGCAATGAAAGACATATTGTCTAAAAAAGTTTTTTTATTATTTAAAATTTTTTAATTAAAAATTTTTTTTTGTATTTTATAAGTTATTTTAAAGACTGTCATTATCCCCCCAACGTGGGACATGACTCCCAGGGATGAGCCTCCCTGGCAACGAGGGATTAATACCAAGTGCCAATTGGCAGCTTTTTGCAGTGGCAGTATCGTAGCCAATGAGGTTTATCCGAGGCACGATTATTGCTAATTGAAAACTTTTCCCAAGTGCCAACTGGCAACACAACTGGAAAAAAGACCTTGAATAAAAGGGGGAAACGGTAAAGACAAATGAGTTCAAGTGGCTAAGAGACTTCAAAGAGAGTCGGGAGGTCATCCCAGAGGTAAC